>JAIFGZ020000053.1:2400000-3000000 GCA_019925245.2 Oryza australiensis | reverse complement strand
ATCAACTAACTGGGCCAATACCATTCTGGATTAACTCACTAAACCGCCTGTTCCATCTGGATATATCAAACAACAGCCTAACAGGAGAAATCCCAATTAGCTTGATGGACATGCCAATGATAAGAACAACCCAGAATAAGACATATTTGGACCCTAGTTTCTTTGAGCTGCCTGTTTATGACGATAAATCACTTCAATACCGCATACTTAATGCTTTTCCGACAGTGTTGAATCTAAGCCAAAACAACTTGACGGGTGTGATCCCCCCACATATTGGTCAGTTAAAAATGCTTGTCGTACTTGATTTCAGCCACAACAACTTATCTGGACAGATCCCACAATCAATTTGCAGCCTCACAAGTCTGCAAGTTCTAGATTTATCCAATAACCACCTCACAGGCTCAATCCCTGGTGAACTGAATAGCCTGAATTTCCTTTCAGCATTCAATGTTTCGAACAATGACCTTGAAGGTCCTATTCCCACTGGAGCTCAGTTTGATACATTTTCAAATTCTAGCTTTGATGGTAACCCAAAGTTGTGCGGTTCTATGCTCATTCACAAATGCAAATCAGCAGAGGAACCATCAGGATCCAAAAAACAATTGAACAAAAAGGTCATTGTTGCAATAGTATTAGGAGTGTTTTTTGGAGGGACCGCAATTGTTTTGCTATTGGGGAACTTCCTTTCCTCACTCAGGGCTGCAATTCCCAAAACCGAAAACAAAAGCAACACTAGTGGAGATCTGGAGGCCAGTTCCTTCAACTCTGATCCAGAGAATTTGTTGGTAATGATACCACAAGGAAACAGAGAAGCAAACAAACTCACATTCACTGATCTCGTGGAGGCTACAAATAACTTTCATAAGGAGAATATCATAGGGTGTGGAGGTTATGGGCTAGTGTACAAAGCTGACTTACCCTGTGGCTCCACACTTGCCATCAAGAAACTCAATGGAGAAATGTGCCTGATGGAAAGGGAGTTTGCTGCAGAAGTTGAAGCTCTATCCATGGCACAGCATGACAATCTTGTGCCTTTGTGGGGATACTGCATCCAGGGAAACTCGAGGCTCCTCATATATTCTTACATGGAGAATGGTAGCCTGGACGACTGGCTTCATAATAGGGATGACGAAACCAGCTCATTTCTTGACTGGCCAACACGTTTCAAGATTGCACGAGGAGCAAGCCAGGGCCTTTTATATATCCATGATGTCTGCAAGCCTCACATTGTCCACCGTGACATCAAGTCCAGCAACATCCTACTTGACAAAGAATTCAAAGCTTATGTCGCAGATTTTGGGCTGTCAAGATTAATCCTTCCGAACAAAAACCATGTCACAACCGAGCTAGTCGGGACTCTGGGTTACATCCCACCTGAGTATGGGCAAGCATGGATTGCTACCTTAAGAGGCGATGTGTACAGTTTCGGAGTGGTCCTGCTTGAGATACTCACAGGAAGACGGCCTGTTTCAATCCTCTCTACATCAAAAGAACTTGTGCCATGGGTGCTAGAAATGAGGTCCAAGGGAAACATGCTTGAGGTCCTGGATCCAACACTCCAAGGCACAGGGTATGAAGAACAGATGCTCAAGGTGCTTGAAGTTGCTTGCAAATGTGTCAACTGTAATCCTTGCATGCGGCCAACTATCACAGAGGTAGTTTCCTGCCTGGACAGTGTAGGCTCCGACTGAAGATGTAGAAGGCAGTCAAGGTAGATTGCAGTTACACAATTACAAAATTGTAGCTCAGTGCATTGAGCAAATGTGGTATTACGTAGTAGTAGTTTTTCTGGTCTTGTAACATGTTGTGTACAGCTGCTGACATATTACCATTTTACTTGTTTGTATCTTCTTAAGAAGTTTTTAGTTTCATAACCAGACATTTCTCCTCCACTTCTGGAAGTGCTGAGTACACTCAATTGGCGAAAAGCATGAGGAAAGGTATAAACAAGTGAAAAGATCATCCTATTCCTTTTTTCGCTGGGACGGCAGAAGGACGCCATCCGAATTTCATTAGATTTTAAAAGGAGTTCAGTACATAAATGCTCGAAGAATCATGGCAGTGAAACGCTAGGAGCTACACTTGTCTACAACTAGAGCTAGACTAGGCCAGCCTCCTGCCAAATCATCCTGTTCGTTGCGTGCTCAAACAAATCAAGTGCAAATGCTAAGGCAATTAGGTGATATCAGCACTTTGTTTCTGATCTACATACACAGAAACCACGGGAGTCTAATGAACACATGCCAGAAATGTGTGATTCAAGTATGGAAGGGAAGAGAATGAGAATGCAATGCAGTTTTGGGGAGTGATCACCAGAAGCTGAACACGCATCTAGTCAATCAAAAGAATGAGAGTACCAACCATGTAAAAAATCGATACAGTGACGAATGTGGTAAGCCATTAACTCCAGTATAAAAGGCAAAGCTACCTGATGGCTCCAAAATTGTCATCAAGAAGCTCAAAGGTGAAATGTGCCTGATGGAAATGGGGTTCAGTGCACAGGTTGAAACGCTATCCATGGTACAATATTACAATATTCCGCCTCTCCGGGGTTACTGTATCCAGGGAAATTTGAGGCTCCTCATATATTCTTACATGGAGAATTCTAGATTGGCCAAGACGGCTCAAAATAGCTCAAGGAGCAAGACGTGGCCTTACAATATCTGCGAGCCTCACATTGTCCATTGTGACATTAAATTTAGCAATATCCTCCTCGACAAAGAATTCAAAGATTATATTGCAGATTTTGGATTATCGCGATTGATCCTTCCTGAGAAAACTCATGTCAACCGAGCTAGTTTGCACTCTCGATTACATCCCCTGAGTATGGGTATTTGGTAAGCATGGGTTGCTACTTTGAGAGGCAATGTGTATAAATTCGGAGTGGTCCTTTAGCACTCTCCTGCTTGAGCTTCTCACTGGGAGGCAGCTTGTTCTGATACTATCTATCTCAAAGGAACTTGTCACATGGGTACAGGAGATGGCATCAAAGGTAAAGAAGATTGAGGTGCTGGATTCAAAACTTCAAGGCACAGGGTGTGAAGAACAGATGCTATAATCCTTGAAACTGGTTGCAATTGTGTCGAAGGTGATCCTTTGCTGAGGCCAACTATGGTAGAAGTAGTAGCCAGTCTGGACAGTATAGACCCTGAACTAAAGATACAATAATATGATAGATAATCTTGTGCTTTCAGTGAACTGAGCTGATCTAGTTTCCCTAGAACTAGTATTTCTGATTGGTCTTAGAGTTCATTCTGTACAGCTTGTGTCAGACTAATGTCATTTTGAGGCATTGCCGTTTACTGTATTAGAAAGGTGTTTATGTAATGCGTTTCTTTTTTCCTGTTTCTTTTTTTAGGACTGCTACAGCACGGACTCCTGTCCCAACAGGATAACTTAATGAACATGACTATTTGACCAACCAACTACTTCTGTTATTTTATCAACTTCATGTAAATCCTCACGTGAGGATCCACGCGTCAGCCCACGACTCTTCGTGTCCTCTCAAGGGGCCACACGTCAGCACACGTCTTCTTGCTGGAGACACAACACATCCGCTTCTATTATTATTATGCTAACATCAGTTCCAATTTGGGTACCAAACTTATCTGGGTATCATGTACTTAATCCCCAGTGCCAGGTACCCGAAACCCAGTATCAGGTCTGGTACCTACATGTATAAAACCGATCTAGATATAAAGTACTTGATACCTAGGTACCCAATACCTAGTACCAGATCTGCTACCTATGGATATCAGACCGATATAGGTACCAGATACCTCAATAATCTGGGTACCAGTTACCCTATACCTACGTATCAGGGACTCGATACTCAGGCATCAAATACCCTGTGGGTATCATGTATGATTCATGGGTACCAGGTCTTCGCGCCAATGAGATCCATGAGGAATACTACACATATGTCCAAGCTCTTAACTCTAGTGCATAAAAAGACATACTGGAAGAGTGTCAGAGCAGGTCTCTAGTGCGAACTTTGGCTACATAAAAAGGTGTACCAAAAAAATACTAGTAGTACTTTGTACAAAAGTCTAGTATACAGTAGTACTACTAGTACAACAGCATGCAGAGACCCAAAGGCAAATAGGCGTATGTGCTACTCTAGCCTCTGACCAGCTCGGCCACACTCAGCCTCCTCACGTCACGTCTGACCCGCCTTCACTTGCACCCAGAACATATCTAAATCATAGAAATAACGGTTCACTCATAACTTATCCCGTTGTCTAGACGGTATCTTGTTCCCTAGTTTTTAGGGTTGGGCAATCGGTTAAAACCGCAGTTTCGGTTCGGTTTTTTTACGCAAAGTTTGGTTTTGTATGATTGCAGAACCGATCGGTTCTTGTAAATACTAGAAACCGCGAAATTCGGGTTCGGTTTTTTTGTTCGGTTTTCGGTTTTACCCAAAAAACCAATGGCAACACAGAGTACAAAACACTTACTGAACCGAGCGCAGAGGCGGCGAGGAGGATGGAGGTGGCCGTCGGCCGGCGCGGCGCGTCGAGGAGGAAGCCAAGGCGGCAACGTGGCGGCGCGCCGATGCGGAGCCGGCTCGGCGTGGCGAGGAAGATGGAGGCGGCGGCGCGTCGAGGAGGAGGCGGAGGCGGCGGCGTGCCGATGCGGAGCCGGCTCGGCGCCAGTCGAGGAGGAGGCGGAGACGGTGGCGGCGGCGCGGCGCGTCGCGGCGAGAAGGATGGAGGCGGGCGGCTTGCTCTCGCTCTCGATTTTGGATGGGGAAAAAAAGATCCGCACGCTAGGGTTAGGTCGACCGAGGACAGCGAGGAGATATGGCGTCGGTTTGGTTTTTTGGTAGTTCGGTTTTCATACTTTTAAAACCGAACCGCACCGAACTATTCGGTTTCTGCAACATCATGAACCGAACCCAAAACCAAAAACGAAAAACCGCAAACTTCGGTTCGGCTCGGTGCGGCTCGTTTTTTTTTGTTTTCGGTTTAAATCTGTCCAGCCCTACTAGTTTTTCTGTTCTTTTTTCCCGTTTATAGGAACACTACTCGTGCTCAAGCTGCACAGGCATGAAAAGTAACAATGACTGAGAACATTGCTATGTTCCATTAGTTTTTAACTCAGAAATTAAGTCAAAATGGTTTCGGTTCAAGTGAAGATACTAGGTGTTGCCAGATGTTTGTTGCCGATCAACGCATTCTTAATACGGGAAGAGAATAAGTGAACCACACCAGCACAAAATGCTAAGCCCTAGCATGGAACGGGGAGAGAATGCAGCATAACTAACCTCGCGAAGCCGAAGCGCGTGGAGAGAGCGTGGCATTGCAGCACGCACTCACGAAGCATGGCCCCTCCGTCGCCAGGCCGTTGTGCCCGCCTCCGCCTACACGAGATCTTCAACGGCCGCACTCGCTGCCGGCAAGACTCTCGAGCATTTCTCCGAACACCCTGAGCGCACCGCCTAACAGCGAAGAAGCGGCTCCGCCTCCGCTCCACCAGGCCAGCCCTGGCATTGCGTCGAACAGTCGAAGGGCGTCGCCGCGTCGCCGTCGCGCGGCGGCAGACCGCCCGGTGGCACGGACCGGAGGAGGAAAAGCGCCGCGGATGGTGACGGAAGCAGGAGAGGGAGACGGAACCGCAAATCCGGCCACCTGTCGCCGCCGGTCGCCGTCGCCTCCCCCGCCGCTAATCTGGAAGAAGAACGGAAGCCTTCGGGCTCGTGTTGGGCCCGAAGGGAAAAGACCACACGAGGCCCACACATTCCAGCCCACCTTAAGACAAATTGATCAATCCATCCATGATCCATCCCCTGGCATAACGGCGATGTCTATGATTTTAAACTCGCGTAATTACGTGGCTAATCCCCATAACAATTTCATATAATATTATCTACTTCTTCTTCGTTTTAATATATAACAACTTTTGGACCAAATCTGACATATCCTATTTTTATGAAACTGAATATAAATATGGATTGAAGTATACATAGATTTGTAGTACTATTATTATATATGATTAGTATATAGTGGGAAAAAGTCACATCAAACATCATCCCTTACTTCTTGCTTGCCTGATCTACCATGGTTTCTATTCATCCTTTCGTCGGGTTTCGTTTTCATTCCCATTAAACGTCATCACTCCCCGCTCTATGTTCCTCTCCTTACTTCTTGCTTGCCTGATCTACCATGGTTTCTATTCATCCTTTCGTCGGGTTTCGTTTTCATTCCCATTAAACGTCATCACTCCTCGCTCTATGTTTCTCTCATTGGGATTAAAAAAATCAAACTTGATTATCATTGGGATTTTTTTTACCTAGAAGTCTCGTCAACCATCACGAGCATGTTCGCGCCTCTCTTCCTATCTAATTGTCACTGCCATCACTCTACTTTTTTATAGCTCGCTCGCAAGTTGCTCCTCCCCATCTTTATTGTCAATTGTCACTATTGTATTCTGGATATTCTAGATAGATTGTTCTTTCAATATTTTTTATTTTGTTTATTTATAAACTGTATTTATACTTGAACTTTTTTCTAATTTTAGAATTTATTTTATTTTTTATTTTGAATTTTTGTCAAACTCGTATTTTGTCTGCCTACAATGCTCTTCGATACTTTTTATTTCCAATTTAAATTAATTATTCCTCGTTGAACTCTCATATTTTTTCTAATTTCAAAATTTATTTTATTTTTATATTAAATTTTAATTAATCTTGTGTTATGTTCTAGATTATTTTTCCTTTCAATAGTCCTTGTTTTTTATTTCGAATTTTAGTTATTTATAATTATATTCCTACTTTAACTTTTATTTTTCTAATTTCGGAATTTATTTTATTTTAAATTTTAATTTTAATTAATCTTATTGTATTGTGTACTACATAGACTATTCTTTCAATATATTTTTTAAATTTAAGTGATTTCTAAATTCTATTTCTACCTGAACTCTTATTTCTATTTTTCTATATTCGAAATTTATTTTATTTTTTATTTTAAATTGTAATTAACTACATGAACTCTTTTTAATATTTGTTATTCTTTATTTCGAATTTCAGCTATATCTAAATGTACTTTTACTTGAACTTTTTTTATTTTTCTAATTTGTAGCCTCCACAGCAAACGTGGTGTTTCCTTTCAATTTTAAATTTTGATGAATTTTGATGAATCTCATATTGTGTTCTGCAAGGACTCTTTTTCAATATTTGTTATTTTTATTCTGAATTTCAGCTATATCTAAATGTACTTCTACTTGAACTCTTATTTTTCTTTTCTTTTTCTCTAATTAATGTGAGAATTTCTACCTTTCACGACGAATGTGAAGGTTGTCTTATTATAGATAGATCTTTGCAGAAATTTAAATTGATTGTGTAAACAGAGAGTCAGAGATGATAAGGGCTGGTATATAGTATATAATTTTTGCGCATAGAACGATTGGAATCACAACATTTCATATAAGCAATAAATGAGTAAAATTGCAGATATCTCATGTTCAAATTGGAATTAGAAACAAAAAGATATGATCATGACCAAAAAATTGGTCATCAAGACAATAGACAAATAATTGAAGTGCACTACACCTACTACAGAGCATCAAAATGATCTCACCTCAACTTTTTTAAAGGATCTCAAACGCAAAATTGGAATTAAAATTTAGAAAATTATGACCATGATAAAAAGAAAGAGGGCAAGTCTTACACCAGCTTGCGAACGAGTCCAGATTCTTGTGCAATTCTGTGGTTCCAGTCCGTTCCATAGACCATATGTCTGTACAAGAATCAGGCTCCACCATGATGTCCCAAGTGATCAACTACCTTGCCACATCCAGCCCTCACACGCTACCCAGTTTATTTCAAGTCTTCATACACTTCCAAAATTTCAAGAGATTTGACAAGTTGACATTCCACAAAAGTAGGCTTCGAGTATTTAACATTCTGATCTGGTCCTCACATATCATTCTCACAAGTGTCAATTAAAACTAATCAACAACGAATGAAGTGTCAAATTATCAAATTACTACTCCCTGCGTTTCATATTATAAGTCACTTTGATTTTTTCTAAGACAAATTTCTTGAAAGTTTGATCAAATTTATAGAAAAATATAGCAAGATTTATAGCACCAAATTAATTTTATTAAATCTAACATTGAAATATTTGGATGGTTCTTTGTTTTATGTTAAAAGTATTGTTATATTTTTTTATAAACTTGATCAAAGCTAAAGAATTTTAACTTAAAAAAAGTTAAAACATGAAGGTAGTAGTATTTTCTAATGGAAGGATGGGAGAGTGTTTTGCATTTTGCAGGAAGCTTTCATTGCTTCAAAGAAGGCCTAGTCATCAGGGAAGTTTGAATCGGCATGAAGGCTTATGAAAGTCACTTGACCAAGTTTCCAGTCACAATCCATGGTCTATAATGGTACAACAGTGGAGCCGGTAGAAGATGAAAAAAGGGCTGCAAACGTGTGGAGAAAATAAACCAAAGCGCACGCATGATAACAGAAAGTAAATGGTCAAGAAGAAGAAGAGAGCAACGCACCAGGTCGCCCACTCACCACCACCAATTGTGCTTAATTTGTTCTTGTCCAAACCATCTGTACACACCATGATCACGACGCCGATGACTGTTCCAAATTATATGCACCTCTCGGAATGATGATTTTCCATGTACCATCCGTCCAAGTGAATCTTGCAAATCTCCAGCAATTGCAAATCTTCAACCAAATTATTGCAAAATACAAGCGGGCAGGTTCGCCATGGTGAACCTGATAACAGAAGTGATATATACGGTCAAATATTAACCATGATGTAACAAGAGCAACACGATAAGGATTGAGTCAAGAATTAATGCTTCAGAAAAACATACTCCCTCCGTCTTATAATATAGCAATTAATACTGAAGATTTGTCCGAATTTATAGTATTAGGATAATTATGAGATGGAGGGAAATAGATCATTCTACAGTCAGCCGCTAGAGAACTAAACGGCACACGTGTGAACAAAGACTGTAGCATCAATCTTGTGAAAACTTAGCAAGTACTTGTAGGCTATTGCATCTAAATATCTAATCCTTGACCCATATTTCCTTGTGATGGACTGCGACTGGTAAGTCTAAAACAAAAACAGAAGCAAAAATGGCTTCTTTCTTCCTCCTCATGGCTCGATTTTTATTAGACCATTGATTTTTTACACGCCAAGCATCTTTTGATCATAGTTTCATCAGAAAATCATGCAGCCACTCCATTTTTCATCATACAGGTATAGCAGCAGATTACTCACCATATCTTCCCTGGGCCTTGCTCTCGTGCTGCTGATCTCCTTGGCTTCTCTCACCAGCTGCTGCACAGATCAGGAGAAGGCCTCTCTTCACCAGTTCCTCGCCGAGCTCTCGCAAGAAGGCGACCTCTCCATATCATGGCGGAACGACAGAAACTGCTGTGCCTGGGAAGGAATCACCTGCAACGCAACTGGAGTGGTCACTGATATCTCTCTGCAATCAAGGGGCCTTGAAGGGCACATCTCACCATCTCTTGGCAACCTTACTGGCCTGCTGCGCATCAACCTGTCACGCAACGCGCTGTCCGGTTACTTGCCATGGGAATTGGTTTCTTCCAGTAGTATCATTATCCTCGACGTCAGTTTTAACCGATTCAGTGGGGAGCTGCAAGACCTGCCATCTCCGACCGCTGTTCGGCCTCTGCAGGTACTGAACATCTCGAGCAACTCGTTTACAGGACAGTTTCCATCCACCACATGGAAGGCTATGAAGAATCTGGTTGCGCTCAATGCCAGCAATAACAGATTTACTGGGAAGATACCAAATCATTTCTGCTCAAGCTCGCCATCCTTAATGGTACTTGACCTTTGTTACAACCTGTTCAGTGGAGGCATACCCCCGGGGCTTGGAGGTTGTTCCATGCTAAATGTGCTCAAGGTTGGTCAAAACAATCTCAGTGGGACTCTCCCTGATGATCTCTTCAATGCTACCTCCTTAGAGCACCTGTCTTTTCCCAACAATGGTTTACATGGAACACTCAATAGTGCACATATCGTGAAACTAAGTAATCTGGTTACCCTTGATCTTGGAGGGAACAAATTCAGTGGCAGGATTCCAGAATCTATAGGTGAACTCAAGAAATTAGAGGACCTCCTTTTGGGCCACAACAACATGTATGGAGAGGTGCCAACTACTCTGAGCAACTGTGCAAATCTCAAAACCATAGATATCAAGAGCAACAGCTTCAGTGGAGAGCTCTCCAAGATCAATTTCTCCAACCTACCCAATTTACAAACTTTCGATCTTCTCCTTAACAACTTCAATGGAACAATTCCGCAAAGCATTGATTCATGCAGTAATCTAATTGCACTGCGGATGTCTTCCAATAAATTCTATGGCCAACTGCCAAAGGGAATAGGCAATCTGAAGTCCCTCTCCTTCCTGTCAATTGCCAACAATTCTCTTACGAATATCACAGATACACTTCAGATACTTAAGAACTCCAGGAGCCTCAGCACTTTGCTTATGGGAGATAACTTCAAGGGTGAGCTAATGCCACAGGACGAAACAATTGATGGCTTTGAGAATCTGCAATTTCTATCATTTGATGACTCTTCATTGATTGGGAAAATACCATTTTGGTTATCAAAACTTACTAATTTGCAGATGTTAGATCTATCTAATAATCAACTCACTGGACAAATACCTGTCTGGATTAACAGACTAAACTTCCTCTTCTATCTAGATATATCAAATAATAGCCTGACAGGGGGTATCCCAACAGCTTTGATGGAGATGCCAAGGCTCATATCAGTGAATTCTACACCATATTTTGACCCAGGGATCCTGCAGCTTCCTGTTTATACAGGACCATCACTTCAATACCGTGGATTTCGTGCTTTCCCAGCAACATTAAATCTAGCCAGGAACCATCTCATCGGTGCAATCCCACAAGAGATTGGTCAACTAAAAATGCTCCAGTCACTCAATATCAGCTTCAACAACATTTCAGGAGAGATCCCACAACCGCTTTGCAACCTTACAGATCTGCAGGTGCTAGACTTATCCAATAACCATCTCATAGGTACAATCCCATCTGCACTGAACAATTTGCATTTCCTTTCTAAGTTCATCGTTTCTAACAATGATCTGGAAGGACCTATTCCAACTGGAGGCCAGTTTAGTACGTTTCAAAATTCTAGCTTTGTTGGAAACCCAAAGCTGTGTGGCTCAATTATCTTCCGCAGCTGTGGTTCATCAAAAGCACCTTCAGTATCCAGAAAACAACACAACAAGAAAGCTGTTTTAGCAATCACACTCAGCGTGATTGTTGGAGGCATTATCATTCTTTTATCGCTGAGTGGTCTCCTCGTATCACTCAGGGCTACAAGATTCATGAGAAAAAGGGAATTTTCTAACAACAGAAATCAAGAAACAGCCTCGTTCAATCCAAATTCAGACCATTCATTGGTGGTGATGCCACAAGGCAAGGGAGATAAAGACAAGCTCACGTTTGCGGACATCATGAAGACTACAAATAACTTCAGTAAGGAGAACATTGTAGGCTGTGGAGGTTATGGGTTAGTCTACAAGGCTGAGCTACCTGATGGCTCCAAGTTAGCTATTAAGAAGCTCAATAGTGAAATGTGCCTGATGGAAAGGGAATTCACTGCAGAGATTGAAGCACTCACCATGGCGCAGCATGACAATCTTGTGCCACTCTGTGGTTACTGTATACACGGAAACTCGAGGCTGCTTATATATTCTTACATGGAGAATGGCAGCTTAGACGATTGGCTTCACAACAGGGATGATGATGCTAGCTCATTTATTGACTGGCCAACCAGGCTCAAGATTGCCCAAGGAGCAAGCCTAGGTATTTCTTACATCCATGATGTATGCAAGCCTCATATTGTCCACCGTGACATCAAATCTAGCAATATCCTGCTCGACAAAGAATTCAAAGCTTATATTGCAGATTTTGGACTATCAAGGTTGATCCTTCCCAGCAAAACTCATGTCACGACCGAGCTTGTTGGCACCCTGGGTTACATCCCCCCTGAGTATGGGCAATCATGGATTGCTACATTGAGAGGCGACATATACAGTTTCGGAGTGGTCCTGCTTGAGCTTCTCACGGGAAGACGGCCTGTTCCTCTACTGTCTACATCAAAGGAACTTGTCCCATGGGTACAGGAGATGAGATCAGAGGGAAAACAGATCGAGGTTCTGGATCCAACAGTTCGAGGCATGGGGTATGATGAGCAAATGCTAAAGGTGCTTGAAACTGCCTTCAAGTGTGTCAACTATAATCCTTTGATGAGGCCAACTATCATGGAAGTAGTTGCCAGTCTGGACAATATAGATGCTGACCGAAACACATATCATGATAGATAATTTTGTACTTTTACCCAACAGAGTTGATGTAATTTCACTAGAATTAGTACCGAGTGCTGAAAAAATTCGTCTTGCTTTGATCCTTTACTTGTTTCTGGACACACTATTTATGCTCAAGTTGTACAGGCATGACAAAAGGTAGAAACAAAGTCAAAAAGGTTAGGAAGATACCAAGTTATTCTGCTATAAGCAGTTTGTTTCCGATCATCAATGTGTTATAGAAAAGATTAACCATGTCAGCACAACTAACCGTGTTGGTTGTGAAATTCTGCTAACCAAGATATTCTGCTAAAGTTGGTTGTGAAATGCGTTGATAAAATACCAGCACAAATGCTAGGGATTAGCATGGAGTTGAAAGAGAAGGCAGCACAACTGACCATGTCGAAGGAGGCGCACCGGCGCGCGTGAAGAGAGCGCGGCATTGTCGGCACGCACTCACGAAGCATGGCCGCTCAGTCGCCTGGCCGACGTGCCCACCTCCACGAGATCTTCGACGGCCGCAGTCGCCGCCCGACCGGGACTGGACAGCCCTCCAGCATTTTCGCCGAACACCCTGAGCGCGGCGCCTCAAACAGCGAAGCGGCTCCGTTCGACTTCCACCAGGCCAACCCCTCCCGTGGCATTGCGTCGAACAGTCGAAGTGCGTCGCCGTCGCGCGGCGGCATGCTGTCCGTTGGTCGCACGGGCACGGAGGAGGTGCAAGCGCGCGGCGCCGCGGGTGGTGGCGGAAGCCAGGAGAGGGAGACGGAACCGCAAATCCGGCCACCTGTCGCCGCCGGTCGCCGTCGACTCTAGGGGTGAAAACGGAACGAAAATACTCGAGTTCGACCGTATCGTTTTATACATTTCTTTCCAGACAAAAATTCGGACACCTAATTCGAATTCGGAATTCGGAGTACTAAATTCGAAATTGGAGCGAATTCGGTTTGCCGTTTGTTCGACCGATTTCTACTTTTCTACATTATATTCGGGATGTTCTGCATTAGTTCGACCGAATTTGGGAGCATCCGGCTGGCCCGGGCAAGCCCATCTGCCCAGCCGAGGATAAACCCTAACCTAACCTACCGAGTTGCGCCGCCCCCGCCCTACGCCGAATCATGCCACGCCCCCGACCCCGACGCGGCGACGCCCGAGCGCCTCTAGCGCCGCCGCCGGCACGCCTCGCCTCTCCCCGTCCCGCCTCTAGCGCCGTCGCCGTCCCACCTCTAGCGCCGCCGGCACGGCCCGTCGGCACCCGCCAGGCGCTCCGCCCCGTGACGCGCCGCCACCCCGCCCGTCGATGGCGCCAACTGGAGGTGCTTCTGCTCCTGGAGCAAAGGGCAGGGGTAGGGCAAAGACCAAGAGTGTGTGCCACCTTCTTGCGCCGCCGGCAGCAACGGCACCGGCAGCAACGGTTTCTTCTTCTCCAACGCCAGGTACTGTTTGATTTGAGCTTCACATGCTCCATAGAAGACTAGTTTAGACCCCATCATGGAACCCAAGCATTAACTAAATTCCAACACCAATGGTCCAACATACAAACTAAGCTGTTGATCAAAATGCATTTGTCAAGATAGATTTGCAAATTGTATGCTGGATAAGGAAACTCTATGCAAACTGTATGCCAAGATAGATTTGCCCAAGTAGCAGAAGGACTCTCTATGCTACTAGATCGGTTGTTTGTAACAACGGCACCTGTACCTGCCAAATATGTGTATAGTTAGTATTTTCACCACAATCTATTAATTCTAGGCAGATGTTTATGAGCATGGTAGGTAAACATAGGGTCATGCTTTCCCATGTTATTGTGGTGACCAACTGACCATGTTTATTCTAGACTTATTATAGACCATAGACGTTCATGTTCTGTTAATTGTTTATTTTAGACTTATTATGTATTTGGTCGTGCACTTCTTTAATTATATGCCGTATGCGCATACACTTGAACTAGATCATGCACTTTGTTACCTGTGAACTTGTTATGTGTTTGGTCACGCACTTGTTTAATGCTATGCACTGTGGTCTATGGGTCGGTATTTCGTATTGATTTTTCGTATATCGACTGTGTTCAACATAATTCCGATCGAATTGGTTCGTCTAGATTGTCCGACTTATTCGTGTTCGTTTTCTTGTCCGACTTGTTCGTATTCGTTTTCGTTTTTGTATTTCAAATGTAAAAGTAGAAAACAATTAAGAAGTTTTTCGACCGAGTTCGACCGCTTTCATCCCTAGTCGCCTCCCCCGCCGCTAATCTGGAAGAAGAACGGAAGCCTTCGGGCTCGTGTAGTGCTGGCCAAACGGGCCGGGCCGAGGCGTGGCCCCGGCACGACGGCATTGCACCGCCCGCCTCAAGCACGGCACGACGGACCGTGCCGTGCTCGGCGCCGTCGAGCCGCGGCACGGCACGGCACGCAGACGGCCGTCTTGGGCCGACCCGCACGGCACGGCCCACGGCCGACATGGCACTCTGCGGGGGTCCAATGGCATCAATATTTATTTTAATAATTTCAATATGAAAAATAGATGACGAATATATTTTTTCATATTTTTAACGTGACAAATACATCATTATTTTATTTTTTATCCTTTATTTATATTTTTAATTTTTATATATAGAAATAATAGGGTTGTATATTTTTTTTCTATTTTTTCATATTTTTCTCTATTTTTTTAAATTCGGCCGTGCCTTATGGGCCCGTGGGCTCGGCCACGGCCCACGGGCCAAATTCGTGCCGTCTGGCACGGGCACGCCCGCCTCCCGTGGGTCGTGCTTGGGCGGGGCGGAGCATGCGGGCCGGCACGACACGGCCCGTCACGGTGGCCGTGCCTAACGGGCCGTTCCGTGACGGGCCGTGCCGCGGCCATGCCCGTGCCGGGCCGTGCCGGGCGGCCCACTTGACCTCCACTAGGCTCGTGTTGGGCCCGAAGGGAAACGACCACACGAGGCCCACACATTCCAGCCCACCTTAATTTCATCGTATGTTTGCTGGCTTATGAGTCGTAGTTAAAATTTAAATTTTAAAATTTAATTAATTTTAGGGTTTTATATGGTAGTCTATTTTTTCATTCTTGCCTTTTAAGCCATAAAAAACTATTATAATATTTCTTTCATTTTTCTACGGATTTCGGCCGAAGCCTAACCAGTTAGAATTGTTCTCTTTCTACAATGCCGTCGTTGGTAGAAAACAACAGTATAATCTTTGAATAAAATGAATTATGATCGCATAAACAGATATCATAAGGAATAGTATATATAGCCTTTGCGCATATATCGATTGGAATCGCACTTCATATATACACTAAATACGTAAATTTGCAAATACCTCATAGCAGAAAAAAGAATATATGATCATGACTTAAATAAAAAGAGAAATGCAATTCCTCCACCAACTGTTCAACTAAACTGAGGTATGTATAGCTTGAGACAGGACATTTCATAGACCATGTCTATACCAAAAGAAGAACATGTGCCTTAACGTGTAGTCTATAAGAATAAATCTCACCTGTAAGACATGTAAGCCATGTCTCGTTGCTTCCCGTTTACTATTACACAAGATTATGTGTGATTAGCTAACATTCTCTTATGGCGTTCTAAATCTCGATACAGTTATGCGTGATCAGACATTTTAACTAAAAAACTTTTAAAATTGACAAAAATTGATACATGACACTTTAAAAAACATGGTCTAAAGAACACTAAAAACCTAATTTGTTGGTAGACATCATACATATTATTTTATTATTTTCTACTATTTTGAAGAGAGAACTTTTACAAAAGAACAAAAGAAAACATCATTCCCGGGTCAGCTTGTTTGACCCAGTGATTAACGCTATCATAGATGTCATCCTTTTCTAGTTTTCTAATCTTTGTTTCGTTCCTCAATCAACGGCCAGCGGGACGTTCGTACATCGGCGGTCGTGGCGGTCCGCCGGCGACGATGACTCGAACGCGGCGTCGATTGGACATCCCTAGATATTCGCGCTCCCAACTGGCGAGAGTTCATTTGGCGGCGGTGGGTGGGTGGCTCGAAGCTCGTTCGCCGGCTACACGTTGGAGCGGCTCGAAGGCCACTCATCTGCGACGTGCTCAGGCGGCTCGAAGGCTGCGACGGCAGAAGCTCAGGCCAAACGACTCACTTTTACAAAATCAGTTTACGATGAGGTACGGTAAAAGTAAAATTACGCTAACCCTACTAAATTTAGATAAATTTTAAAAATAATTTAAATTTTTATAAATTTTATACGATTTGTCATAATTTTTCATGATGTGTCAGGGTACGGTAGCTCCTTCCCGACGGTAAGAGAAGCCATGCGTGGCAGGAGTTCGACACTCTCACTGTCGAACACATCTAGTGGCAGCAGCTCAACTCTCGCACCGTCGAACGAGGGACAAAAATCGAACTGCTTGCAGCCTCACACGAGAAATGGTGAAAGAAGATTCGACGACCAATGATTCACGCAGAAATCGAGAGGAGGAGGATGGTTTGTCATTGTGGAAGTGGAAGTGGGGCGCTATGTTGCCGCACCGTCGTTAGCGCCGCTTCGCCTCTGCCGTCCAAGGACCGCTCCGTCACGAGTTGGAGGCCCGAGCTAGCTCAGCTGCCAGAAGCCCAGCACAACCTGCCTACGAAGGAAGATGAGAATAAGGCTGCGTTCTTTTCTGTTATTTAGGTATAGTTACTTCTCCTTTTTGTTAGCATGTTTTTCAAACTGCTACATGATACATTTCGTGTAAAAAAATTTATATGAAAATTACTTAAAATCTAATAAACTTATTTGTCAATTTTTATGATTGATACCCAATTAATCATATGCTCATTATGTTTTTCGTTTTACGTAAGGGCTAATTAGCCGTTTCAATCATCTAAAAAGAATGAAGCCTAAGACACAACCTGTTAGAAAGGAAGATGGGGATAAGGTAGAGAAGACGATGGCATTACTAGAAAAACGATTTCTCCATATGGCCAAAACACATTTTGGAGGCCAAATCCTTCGCATATACCTAAAGGCCTATGAAAATCACGGATTTTTGGCCGCTTGCGAAAATAACCACCCTAGAAGCACCATCTACAAAAATTAATTTTTCAGAGGCGAAATCTTAAGTCATGCGCCTGTAAAAATATTTCTTGCCAAAAAAAGAGAACCAATTTTCACAGCATGCAAGCATTATCATATTCACATCACATCACATCCACATATCAATTTAAATTCAGGATTTTTCACGGAACATGTAGAAAAAAGTCAACAAACTAAGAACAACACACGCGAACAAGAAATTTGAGGCCCACCACCACCATGCTCCTCGACCACCTCCTCCACACCAGCGTAAAGCTCCTCCGAATCTAGAGCCATGTCGCACCCCTCATCGCCGAGTTGCTGCTGCTGTTGTCGTCGTCGTTGCTCCTCCACCATCGTCGTGCCTTGGATCTGGTGTCTCCACTGCCTCCGCGATGGACGAGCTAGTGTCGACTTTCGAAGGAAGCATTCCCTCTGTTGCTGTCGCTAACCTCCTCCCCTTTGGTTGGATCTGAGAGAGGGAGGAAGGGGAGAGGACGGGAGTGGAAGAGTCGTCGTCCTTGAGCTCGAGGTCGTCGACGAGAGGTTAGGTCGCTGTCCTTGAGGTCGAGGTTGCCGAGGGGGAGGGGAGGTCGCCGAGGGGAGGGGGTGTGGAGGGTACCACCCGGGATAGCCCAAACTAAAGAAAGAAGGCCGAGCGGACCGGATCGAACGTCTTCGGACTAGGGTCAGGAGCCCGACCACAACCCCCTGGCCCGACCTCGGTTCCTAGTCCGACCTCCATGCATGGCCCCAACCAGGACGAAGATCGGTCGTCCCTCCTCGGGAAGCAGGCTTCCTTCGCAAGCCTTGCAAAAAGGACAAATGGGGGATAGGTCGACAGAGGATGACGTCACCCGACAAGACTGCGAACAAGGTACCTGCCGTGGCGGATCCCGAGGCAAGACAGTGCACAAGACGTCCACGACGAACGGATCCCAAGGCGATTTCTATTTTGCTTTTCAGCTTTAACATGTACTTGCTTTGTAGTTTAGGGCCAAGTTTTCTTGCGCGCCAAGTCCATTGTAACTGTCTCCTTCTTAGACTATAAAAGGGGAGGGCAAGGGTGCACGCAAAGGGGTTAGACTCTGAGGAGACCTTAGACTCTCTCTTGGTCGGACATTGTCCATGATACTCAAACTCTGTTCATACAACATCCCAATAAAGAACACAAGATGTAGGCTTGTTATTCTCCTGAAGGGCCAGACCTGTTTAAAAATCTTGGCTCACATTGTTTTTGAGTCGACCATCAGATCCGTTGGTGAGACCCCCCGACCACTCTTTCACCTCCTCGGGTAGCCCCCCTTGAAGGACTGCCGACTCACACGTCGACAGGAGGTCGCTATCGTCGTCCTTGAGGTCGAGGTCGTGGAGGGGAGGGAAGGTCGTCGTCGCCGAGCACTGCAGGCCTCCATCATCCCGAGCCCCGGCAATTGCAAGCATGGTCGGTTGTGGCGGGCGGAAGCGAAGCACACGAAGGAGGAGGGAAGAGAAGTGCATGCAAAGAGAGAAGGAGGTGAAGAGATAAGGGTTGTGTGGTTGGATATAGCCGAGCTAGCAGTTATTTTAAGGGGGTTTTGCATTTGGGCAGGCGGATGTCTTAAGGTGCCGTATGCGAAGATATATCTTCACAGGTGGACATCTTAAGCCGATGTCTGTCTGCGAAGATGTATTTTCACAGGCGGATGGCCATCCTGCCCTCACCCTCAATATTGCAGGCGACCATTTGAGGACAAAAATTAGACCCGCTTGCATAATAAAGTGGGTCTCGCCTGCAAAAGTCATTTTTAGTAGTGGGATAAAATGGATATTTTATGTGGTTTCTCTCTTCTCAACTAAGTGAATACTCCTTTCGTCACAAAATAAATTAATCTAGTACGAGATATGACATATTATAGTATTATGAATCTAAATTAAACTGTTCAGATTAGATTTATAGTACTAAAATATGTCATATTCCGTACATTAACTTATTTTGAAACAGAGCTAATATTGTATTTTAATGCTTGTGGTGTCCTGCAACAAATTACCACGTTTTTAAGAGTCGTCGAGCAAATTTAATTTTGCCTTCAAAATTCAGATGGCAGCCACAAAGCGTCATAATAGTCCATGCCTCCATGGTCAAACAATCATACAACGGCGAAGCCTAGAGGATGGAAAACAGCTGAAAACGTGTGGAGCAAATAAGCCAATCAACGCGCACGCTTGATAGCAGAAAGTAAACGCCTTGGCCGTTGCGTGATCGTGTCAACAACAATAATAATAAGGAAAGAGCTACCAGATTACCCACCAATCAGTCGTGTTTGTTGGTGTCCAAAGCATGTGCCGCATCACGACCGCGACGCCGATGATTGCTCTAGATTATATGCAACTCTCCGAATGATGCTTCCCATGTACTACCTGCAAAGCTGATCTTGCAATCTTCACCAGCTGTGTTTCTTGATCTTCTCACAGATGAACAAATTTGTCCGCATCAGTGGCAACTGGCAAGCAAACAGGTCTTTCATGGCTTCATGGAGGCACCTGGTAAGAGAAATGATGTCAGATGGAGTGAATTGATCCATGCTGTAACAATGTCAATGTAACAAGGATTAAAATAAAAAGGGAAATTTTGCTCAGAGACACTGAACAACGTTGTTATTTGCCGCTGGACACCGCCAACTCGATAATCGGCTGAGTACCATTATGAAAGCTAGTTTCTTTGCTAAAAGACACCGCAGCCAATATTTTAATCGTTTCCGTGGTTTGGGAGAGAGAAGCAGCGGCGAATGGACAATATTGACCCTAGGTGCTGAGGAACACCTCGCCGGCCGGGCGTAGCCGCAGCCGGACTTGAGTTGCCCGGCGGCGGCCGAGACGCAATCGGAGCAGGCCTTGGCGCCGCTGTCCCCCACGCACTGAGACATGGCCTGCACACCCCCCGACCCGCCGACGCGGTAGCCTCCCCCGGCAATCCTCCTCTCGCTTCTCCTGGCGCGCGCATGGGGCGCTAACGATTACTCGGGGTTCGTGTACGCCGGGTGCTCGCAGTGGCGCTACGCCTCCGGCACGCAGTACATCGGACGTCGACTCCGTGCTCACCTCCGTCGCCAACAGCGCGCCCTACGCCCCCTACGCCAACTTCACCTCACCGACGTCGAACTCGGTGGTCGGCATCTACCAGTGCCGCTCCGACCTCCCGGCCTCCATCTGCACCGGCTGCATCCGCTCCGCCGTCTGCACGACTTGGTTCAACCGAACCATATAAGCGCCTCAGCGTGCCAGGGTCAATATTGTCCATTCACTGCTGCTTCTCTCTCCCAAACCACGGAAACGATTAAAATATTGGCTGCGGTGTCTTTTGGCAAAGAAACTAGCTTTCATAATGGTACTCAGCCAATTATCGAGTTGGCGGTGTCCAGCGGCAAATAACAACGTTGTTCAGTGTCTCTGAGCAAAATTTCCCAAATAAAAATGACCCAAACAAAAGGAAATAACTTGCACGGTCAGGGAGGTCGGCCACTTGATGTGTCAATAGTACTCGCTAGTGAGACGTCATACCGAAGAAGATAGGCAAATTTGGATGCTATAGAACCATTTTTGCCAAGAAGATATTATGGCAGTATCTGTAAAGTCCTAATGAATATCCATAGGCTATAGCACCTAATCGTTGACATTTATTTCTTTTTTATGATTACGACTAGTAGGCCAGATTAAAATGGAAGCAAGGATCCGCTTCTTTCTTCCTCCTCATTCTCTTTATTGATTAGACCATCTGATGCTTTGCCCAGTCAGGATACAAGCTCTGCATCCTCAGGTTTCCATGATAGTTTTCACCACAAAACCATGCAGCCACTTCATTACAACAAACGCAAGCAACAATTTTTTTGAGGTAAACCTCGAGAAGAGGACAAGGAGTGCAAGCAACAAATTGCCCATACCTGTTCTTGGCCTTGCCCTGGTGCTGCTCATCAACTTCGCCTCTCTCACCAGTTCATGTACAGAACAGGACAGGAGCTCCCTCCTCAACTTCCTCAGGGAGCTCTCTGAGGATGGTGGCCTCGCTGTGTCATGGAAGGATGGCACGGATTGCTGCAAGTGGGACGGAATCGCCTGCAGCCAAGATGGGACGGTCACTGATGTTTCCCTGGCTTCTAGAGGCCTCAAGGGGAACATCTCACCATCTCTTGGCAACCTCACTGGATTGCTCCGGCTCAACCTCTGCCACAACATGCTATCTGGTGCCCTACCACAAGAATTTGTGTCTTCCAGCAGTATCATCGTCGTTGACATCAGCTTTAACAGCCTGAATGGAGGTCTCAACGAGTTGCCGTCTCCAACCCCTACCAGGCCACTGCAGGTACTTAACATCTCAAGTAATTTATTTACAGGGCAATTTCCATCTTCCATATGGGATGTGATGAAAAATCTGGTTGCCCTCAATGTCAGCAGTAACAAGTTTACTGGGCAGATACCAACTGGTTTTTGTGACAGCTCACCAAATTTAACTGTGCTTGAACTATGCTACAACCAATTAAGTGGCAGCATCCCCTCAGGACTTGGTAATTGCTCCATGCTCAAAGTGCTCAAGGCTGGCCACAACAACCTCAGTGGAGCACTCCCAGATGAACTCTTCAATGCTATCTCACTGGAGTACCTATCTCTTCCTAACAACAATTTGGATGGAGTATTTGATGACACACGCATAACCAAACTAAGAAATCTGGTTACTCTTGATCTTGGAGGGAACCAGTTCAGTGGCAAGATTCCAGAATCTATCAACCAACTCGAGAGACTTGAGGAGTTACATTTGGACAGCAACATGATGTCTGGAGAGTTGCCTGGAACTCTAGGCAGCTGCACAAATCTCATAATCATTGACCTCAAGCACAACAACTTCAGCGGAGATCTTAGCAAAGTCAATTTCTCCGCACTACACAATCTAAAAACTTTAGATCTTTACTTCAACAACTTCACCGGCACAATTCCAGAAAGCATCTACTCGTGCAGCAATTTGACAGCGCTACGGTTATCAGCCAACCATTTGCATGGAGAGTTATCATCAGGAATAATCAATCTGAAGTATCTTTCCTTCTTGTCACTTGCGAAAAACAATTTGACAAACATCACAAATGCACTTCAGATTCTTAAAAGTTGCAGGACCGTGACTACCCTGCTTATCGGGCAGAACTTCAGAGGAGAGGTCATGCCACAGGATGAAAGCATTGATGGTTTGGGGAATCTTCAAATTCTTGACATAAATGGCTGCTTGTTATCTGGGAAAATACCTCTATGGCTATCCAGGCTCACCAAACTGGAAATGTTACTTTTATATGGCAATCAACTCACTGGACCAATACCAGGATGGATCAACTCCTTAAACCACCTCTTCTATATAGACATATCAAACAACAGACTTACAGAAGAAATTCCAATCACCTTGATGAATATGCCAATGCTAAGATCAACAACAGATATTACCCATTTGGACCCAAGGACTTTTGAGCTTCCTGTTTATGACGGTCCATCACTTCAATACCATATGCTTACTGGCTTCCCTACATTGTTGAATCTGAGCCACAACAACTTCACAGGTGTGATTTCCCCAATTATTGGTCAGTTGGAAGTGCTTGTTGTGCTTGATTTCAGCTTCAACAACTTATCTGGGCAGATCCCACAATCGATTTGCAACCTCACAAGCCTCCAGGTTCTACATTTGTCCAATAACCGTCTCACAGGTGAAATCCCTCCTGGACTAAGCAATCTGAACTTCCTCTCAGCATTCAATATTTCTAACAATGACCTAGAAGGGCCTATTCCAACTGGAGGCCAATTTGATACATTCCCCAACTCAAGCTTTGGAGGAAACCCAAAGCTTTGTGACTCTAGGTTCATTCACCACTGTAGTTCAGCAGAAGCAACTTCAGTGTCCAGAAAACAACACAATAAAAAAACCGTTCTCGCAATATCATTTGGTGTCTTCTTTGGAGGGGTTGGCATTCTTTTGTTGCTAGGGTGTTTCTTTGTCTCACAAAGGAGCAAACGCTTCATAACCAAAAATAGTAGTGACAACAACGGAGATTTAGAAGAAGCTTCATTCAACTCTGATTCAGAGCATTCATTGATAATGATGATACGGGGAAAGGGAGAAGAAATCGACCTTACATTTGCTGACATTGTGAAAGCTACAAATAACTTCGACAAGGCGCACATCGTTGGGTGTGGAGGCTATGGGCTAGTCTATAAAGGTGAGTTACCAGATGGTTCCAAGATTGCCATCAAGAAGCTCAATAGCGAAATGTGTCTAACAGAAAGGGAATTCAGTGCAGAGGTTGATGCACTATCCTTGGCACAGCATGCCAATCTTGTGCCCTTCTGGGGTTACTGCATCCAGGGAAACCTGAGGCTCCTCATATACTCCTTAATGGAGAATGGTAGCTTAGACGATTGGCTTCACAATAGGGATGACAATGCCAGCACATTTCTCGACTGGACAACCAGGCTGAAGATTGCACAGGGAGCAAGCCGGGGCCTTCATTACATCCATGATGTCTGCAAGCCTCATATTGTCCACCGTGATATCAAGTCCAGCAACATCTTACTTGACAAAGAATTCAAAGCTTATGTTGCAGATTTTGGGCTGTCAAGATTGGTCCTCCCCAACATAACTCATGTCACAACCGAGCTAGTCGGCACTCTAGGTTACATCCCCCCTGAATATGGGCAATCATGGGTTGCTACATTGAGAGGTGATATGTACAGTTTCGGAGTGGTCCTGCTAGAGCTTCTCACGGGAAGGCGACCTGTTCCGACCTTGTCTACATCAAAGGAACTTGTCCCATGGGTACACAAGATGAGATCAGAGGGAAAGCAGATTGAGGTGCTGGATCCAACACTTCGAGGCACAGGGTGTGAAGAGCAAATGCTAAAGGTGCTCGAAACTGCTTGCAAGTGTGTTGACCGTAATCCTTTGAAGAGGCCAACTATCACAGAAGTTGTCACTTGTCTGGACAGTATAGACACTGAATTAAAGACATAAAATTATAAAAAAAACATGAAGATAATTTTGTACTTCCAATCAACATACTTGATGTAGTTCACTAGAAGTAGTACTTCTGAGTTGTCTTATGGTTTGCTCTGTACAGCTTCGGACAGACTAATATCATTTCAGCAAATTGATGTTTACTTGTTTTTGCTTAGTAAATGTTTAATTCCATCAAAAAGTGTTTAAGTAATTCTCTTCCTTTCCCTGTTTCTTGAAACACTATTCACACCCAAGTTGTACAGGCATGACAAAGGTACAAACAAGTGAGAACATTGTTATGATCCTTGAGTTTTTTACTGAGAGTCAAAATTGTTTCCATTCAAGTGAAGATACCAAGATACTCCATCTGTTTCAAATTATTTGTCATTCTATGTTTGTCATAAGTCAAATACGTCCATCTTTGAAAGTATTTCTTATGGTGAATCTAAAAATATAATATGAGTTTATAGAAACTGATGGTCAAATATTGAAATGTTTGACTTAATATAAACCTAAAACGATAAGTAATTTGAAACGGACAGAGTATTTAGGATTTAGCTGCTGTCGGCCATTTGTTTCCGCTCAACGCATTCTCGAAATGATAGGCACTAGCATGGAGTGGAAAGAGAATGCAACACAACTAACCATCACGAAGGAGCAGCACGAACTCACGCAGCACCATCCAACCCCTGCTCGATATTCTCGACCGCACGAGCTCTTCGACGGCCACGGTCGCGGCGGCCCATGGCAAGACACTCGAGCATTTCGCCGAACACCCTGAGAGCGCGCCTCTACACAGCCCACCCTTCCACCAGGGTAGCCCTGGCATTGCGTCGAACAGTCGAAGGGCGTGGCGGCCGCGCGGCAACAAGAAGCTGTCCGGTGGCACGGGCCGGAGGAGCAAGCGCGCAGAGCCGCGGGTGGTGGCGGAAGCCAGGAGAGGATACGAAGCCGCGCGCACGCCACTCGCCGGAGGAAGTTGAGCAGCGGCGGCGACAGAGCGGGACATTGTCGCCGCCGATCGCCTCCCCCGCCGCCGGTCTCGGGGAAGAACAAATGCCTGTGGAAGTGCGGATCCTGTTGGGCCCAAATGGACCACTTTGAGGCCCATGTATTCCAGCCCAACTCAAAGAAGAGCAAAAAAATAATAAAAAAGAGAACGGCTACAGCACACGGACTCCTGTCCCAACAGATAACTTAAATGAACATAACAAAACCGCGAAAACCGCCGTGTTTCGTGGTTTTCACGTGTACATCGAAGGTGTGGCATGACATTTCTATAGTTTTGTTTGAATAATTTTGTACGAATTCAAAAATTTAAAAAAACATTTTATCGCAAATATATATATATATATATTATAAAAAATAAATTTCGCGTAGTTGGTCAAAAACCACGGTATATGACGTGGTTTGAGCGAAAACTACGACACAACAAGAATTTGAATTTGGTTTAAATTTAAATTATGATTTTTGCGATTTTTGACGCGGTTTGCGTGGTTTTCACGGTTTTGACATGGTTTTCGCGGTTTTCGCGCGGTTTAGACGAAAACCGCGGTACGTCAAAACGTCACGAGAACTATTGTTCACTCCATCGCGGTTTTCGCGTAAAAACCCTGCTACCACCATGGTACGGCATGGTATACTTCGACGAAATACAAAACCCTAAACATAACTATTCGTCCAACCAACCACTCATGTTATTATATTAACTTCACGTAAATTCTCACGTAAGGATCCATACGTCAGTCTACGTCCACACATCAGCACACATCTCTCGCTGGATACACAACATATTTATTTTTATTGTTATTATGCTAAAATCAGTGCCAATTTGGATATCAAATTTATCTGGATACCATATATTTAGTCCCCACTACCAGGTTACCAATATCCAATATCAAATCTGATATCTACGGGAATATCAGATAGATGTAGATACTAAGTAACTGATATATAAATACTCAATATCCAATAATAGGGATAGCCTGATACGTGAGGTATTAGGCCTATATATAGGTATCATGGAGTCGATACCCAAGCATCAAATACCCATTGAGTATCATGTATGATTCATGGTATCAGGCCTTTGCGCCAACGAGAGCCATGAGGAATATTGTACGTATGTCCGAGTTCTTAACTCTAGCGTATAAAAAGACATATTGGAAGAGTGTCATATTGGAAGAGTGTCAGAACATGTCTCTAGCGTGAGACTTTGGCTGTATAAAAAGGTGTACCAAAGAAAAGCTAACAGTACTTATTGTGTTTATTTTATGTAAAGTTTTATAAAAAAAATGTCACATCAATGTTTGATACACATTTGAAATATTAAACATAGACTAATAACAAAACAAATTACATAATCCGTCCGTAAACTACGAGAAGTATTTATTAAGTCTAATTAATTCGTTGTTAGCATAAATTTATTGTAGCACTTTATTGTCAAATTATAGTTTAATTAGGCTTAAAAGATTCGTCTCGTAAATTACATGTAATTTGTGTAATTAGTTATTTTTTAATCTATATTTAATACTTTATTTATGTGTCCCGTGACAGGGTGTAAAGTTTTTGAAGTGGAAGTAAACAGGGTCTTAGTAAAAATACTTTAGTAAAAAAAGTCTAGTATACAGTAGTACTATTAGTACAACAGCATGCAGATATCCGGAGGCAAGTAGACATATGTGCTATTCTAGCTTGATCAGCTTGGCCACACTCAACCTTCTTATGTCACGTCTGACCTCTTTTCGCATGCACTCAGAACATATCTAAATCATGTAAAATAACGGTTCACTTATAACTTATTTTGTTGTTCAGACGATATCTCGTTCCCTAATTTATCTGGAAAAAAATGCTACATACAATTATGACGAGGCTCCCTGCAACATTGATTCAATCAGCATATAGATCACTATTTATTGGTAGTGATCCTACTCGGAACAATTTAATCTATTTTAAAATAGCTAATGTTTAATTAATTATAAGTATGTATCTTTTTATTTCTTCTTTTCTCAAACACTTACTAAGTTTTATTTAAAACGAAAAATTGAAAAAACACGGCAACATGGATTTTTTTGGATTACTTGTGAATTTATTTTTTTAACGAGTTCTGGTAAATCAGGCGACGTATTTTTTAAAGGAATTAGGGCGGCATAATACCAAGCCATCCTAAAGAATGTCTAAACATAAAACAAGAATTGTCCAATCGTATAGTTTGAATGCTTCGCATGAAAACGTTATAGGATTTGGAGAAAGAGCGATACAAAGACTTTCAAGAGTCTGAGCTCAAGCTAGATTTTCTCTAAAAATCCTACAAATTAGATCATTCCATTATAATTAAATAATTAAATGGTTCGTTCCTTCGTTCATAGGAAACTTTTTATTTTTTCAAAGGATTCATCGTATCCTACAAAGATTCTTTGTACCAAAGGAATCTTAAAGCACAAAAGCGCAGTAGTCTTAACGGCGGTACGACCCGTTAGGCATGGCTCATGAAACAAACCCTGTCGTGCCGACTCACGTGCCAGACCGTCGACCCAAGCACGGTCCATGGAAGGCCGGGCTGTGCCAAGCCGGCACGGCACGCTCGTGGCTTACGTGCCTTGCCAAGCCCACGGGCCGCCGTTGAAACAATGCAATTTTTTTAAAAAAGGCCCGATTTAGTTAAAAATAAAAATTGAAAATAAAAGTTTTTTAGTTAAAAATAAAAATTGAAAATAAAAGTTTTTTTAAAAAGGTAATAACTTAGTAATATTAAAAATATGAAAAATGGTTTTTTGTTGTCTTGAAAAATTTAAAAATGATAGATTGTGATTCATCATATTGAAATAATTTAAAGATAAATCCATACTTGCGAAAATATTGCAAAAATATTTGTTAAAAATATGACATTTATTGATGTTTATATCGTTATAGGATACAATGATACATGATGCCTCATAAAAAACTTTGTTATGTAAAAAGTCATAGGGGAAAGTGAGAAAACCATGACAAAGAAAAGAGTACAGCTCAAAGGTCAGAACTACTTCTAACAAAATTCTATTGGGGTTTGTCTGTATCCAGGTAAAGTTGCTCGAACTGGACGGCCAATTCTTGGTTGTCCGCAGTATATTGAGCATGTTGTCGAGCAAGCTCTCAGTCTTTAACGCTTAGTAGCATTTTGACGTGGTCGCTGCTCAGAGTTGTCCTCCGGTCTTCGATGATTCGACCGCTTAGACTGAAGGCCGATTCGGAGGACACCGTCGACACGGGCACCGTCAACACATCCCGTGCTAGTTTTGAAAGCACGGGATATGCTATCTTGTGGTCATTCCACCACCCGAGGATGTTGAAGTCTTGTGCTTCGTGGTGGATGGCGTCGCTGTCCAAATAACCGGTCAACTCTTCGGCCACACCCTGCGAAGAGCTGTCTCCACTTATAGCCGACGAACTGTCACCACCTTGGCTTGAAGACGATCAACCCCAAATCCTACCCCACTGTATCTTCTTCTTACCTGTAGTAGGGATAGGAGGGGGTCTCTGCTGTCGAACTCCTTGAAACTTTAGTTCATATCTTCCAAAAACTTCATATAATTTACCCCTAACCTCAGTATAAAAAAACTATAATCTACACCTACAGTATCACCAATAAATGATAAAATAGCAGACAATCCCCTTATTTTGCACCTACGATCTAAAACAAAAGCAAAAGTATACAACATAGGTATATTTTTCCAATATTTAAAATATTTTTATTTCATGTAACAGACAGGTTCAGTTAGAACATCATCATTTTCATATTCTTTAAACAAAGAAGCAATTTCAAGAATGTTGTGCAAAATTACATTAACAGTTAGATAATAAACTTGTGACGGAGTAAGGGTACAATCATAAAAAGTTTCTAAAAATTGGTAAAATCTTTGGACAATTGCACATACATTCTTGGGTCACTACGTGACTGAACAAAATTAGTAAGTAATTCACTATAAGGTAAAACAACTTTTAACATTAAATACGTTGCATTCCACCGATGCTCTGCATCGGTGGCAAACTTATGAGCTTTCTTACCGGCCGCGTGGCAAAACCTCTTCCATGCAGCAATCTGCGGGTTAGACGCAGTTAACCACGTGATTGATTGACGAATAACGTCAATATGGTCACCTACCCTCTTCATACCAGACTTAACAATCAAATTAATTATATGATATGCACAACGCTGATGGAGTAGAAAAGACTGACCATAAATGAAAAATAAAGGTTGCAATTTTTTCATAGCCCTAGAATTAGCAGATGCATTATCTAGGGTGACAGCAAATATTTTATCAGCAAGATTATATTCGTTAATTACTTCCCTAATTCTTTCAGCTATGTTTTCTCCTGTATGTGAGACATCTATTAACCTAAGCCCTAAAACTCTCTTTGTAATTGCCAATCATCATCAATAAAATGAACAACTACGCTAAGATAATTCTCCCTAGCTCTACTACTCCATATATCTAACACTAACAGAAAAAGTACATGTACTAAACAATTCCTTAAGTGTAGTTGAATCCTTCTGATAAACATTCTCTAAATCTCTAGTTGTTGTTTGCCTACTCATAGCTTTAAACTTAGGGTTATGAGATTGTTGAATGTATTGTTCAAAAGCAGGAGACTCCCCAAAGTTTAAGGGTAAATCTTGCCTGGGATTAACCGGACAAGAGATTCCCGAGCAACCATAGGGTCGTACTTCCAACTACATACTGTACCGTCCGGGTTTAGCATCAGTTGCGGCTGCCGGAGTTGTATTCCTTACTTCTTGGCACACAAATCCGCATGGCGCTTAAGGTGACCTGTACCAGTAGAAGAACGAGCAGATAAAACTTGCCTACATATTCTACAACGAGCTTTCGATACCTCTCTTCCGTCGGGGCATGTTTCCTTTATCTCGTCAAAGTGTTGCCACACACCGGAGGTTCTCGATCTCTTTGAGCTGGTGTGTTTTGAAACACTTTCGCTTGCGGATCCGGAAGATAATCCTTCCGAAGCTGTCGTCGCCGTCTGAACCGGTACCTCCTCCTCCACAGATGGTGGAGTTGGAGCCGATCCGGCGGCATCGTCAAACCCCGACATATAGTTGGGGTCGAAATCACCCAAAGTGAACGACGACGACTAGTATGGATAGTTTGGATCCATTCTGAAAATTTAAACCGACATAAACAAATTATAGAATATTTATTGAATTCACAAACACAATACAAACAATACACAAAATTTGAATATTACTTACATCTTTCCAACCGCGAGCTCTTCAAACTTCTTCGATCAAACTATTGAACTACGAAACTAATTTTGATTTTTAACAAAATTTAAGCAAATTTTGTCAAAATCAAAAAATAAACACTTGAGAGTAAAAAGAACACTTTAGAGAACTTGAGAACACAAAATGAGAAGTGAGGGGTGAGGAGAAATGGCTGAGGTTCATGCCCTATTTATAAGGCGAAATTTGAGATTTTTTAAGATTTTTTTGAATTTTTATGAATTTTTTAGCCCCCCAACGGCTATTTCAAATTTTAACGGCCATATAGTCGTTAGGTGGGTATGTGGCGCACTCCGATTGGCCGCCCGAGGAGCCATTGCGCGCCGTCCGCCAGGGCCACGCGTCGCGCGTTGATTCGCCACCCCCATGCTGCGTGCCGTGCCATGCCGCGGGCCGGGCCGTGCCAACCCGTGGACTCGGCCGGCAACCCAAGCACAGCACGACTACTCGTGCCGTGCCGGCACGGCCCGTTATGTTCCTGGGTGGCACGGCCCGTTACGTTCCTGGGTCATGTCAGGCCGTGCGCTACAGACATCGCCGTGTCTGAGCCGGCCCGCATCAGCACGGCCCATATGGCCACCTATATAAGGGCTGACGTGCAAAATTTTATTATATAATTGCTCGCACGCGAGACTTTGATCCGAGCCGTCCAAACGAGACCAGACGGCCACCGCTGGGTCAAGGCGACAGTTCACCGGTCAGCGCCCATTCTCCCAGAAAGAATCGCACCTCCACGGCGGCGGAATACGCCGTCGATGCAGGGAAGGTAGCTGACAATTGATCAAAGCCCACTAAGTCAGTTTATAATCTCATTTCAAGAAACAAAAAAAGGGCATATAACTGAATCGTCAGAGTTAATTAATCATCCATCACATGCTTGCGATTTCAGGCTCATATCATATACCGTCGTTTATAGTTTATAGACTAGTGGAAAGCGGAAAACAACTGCAAGCGTGTGGAGCAAATAAACCAAAGCGCAAGCTTGATAACAGAGAGCCAGAAAGTAAACGGTCAAGATTCAAGCAGAAGAAGAGAGCACCAGTTTTGGTCCCTCCACTCACCAATTGTTCTTTGTCGTTGTTGTACACACCATGACCGCGACGCCGATGCATGATGATTGCTGTAAATCATATGCACTTCTTGGGATGAAGCTTTAATTCCATGTACTACTATCTCTCCAACATGCAAATCTTCAGCATTTGTTTCTTTTTCCTCACTAAATAAAGGGCATTTTCCTATTGACCAAAGGTGATGCAGCATCCTTCAACCCTTGTGTCAAACTTTTGTCCGAAATAATGGCAAGCGAAGAGCCGAAGAGGTCCACGGTGAAGCTGGTAAGAGAAGTCATCCATGATCAAGTAAATTAAGGCATGTTGTAACAATGTCAATGTGATAAGGTTAAAAATTAAGAATGGCTGAGAAAGAGAGTAACTTACGGTCACCAAGGTCGAGCAGTTGACTTTCCAATAGATTATAACTGGCAGCCTCTACTGGAACGCCATAGTGTGAAGAACAAAACTGCACTGACAGTTTTTGAAGGTCCTAGATCTTAACGGGTACCCCATATGCTATAGCATCAAATCATTGACCAGTACTTATTTGTGATGATGTTTCTTGATATGTCCACCTGATGCATTCCCCAGTCAAAGAAGGGCAAAATAAAATGAAACCAATAGACGCTTCTTTCTTCCTCCTCCTGACTCCTGAGGCTGTTTCTTGATATGACCATCTAATGCTTTCCCCTGTGAAGATACAAACTCAGCATTCAGGTTTCCAAGTTAGATTCACAAGAAGACCATGCACACACTTCATTCTCCGTGCAAGGCACATAGCAATAAATTGGCCATACCTCTTCTTGGCCTTGCCTTGGTGCTGCTGATTAACTTTGCTTCTCTTACCAGTTCATGTACAGAGCAGGACATGAGCTCCCTCCTCAAGTTCCTCAGGGAGCTCTCTCAAGATGGCGGTCTTGCTGCGTCATGGCTGGATGGTACAGATTGCTGCAAATGGGATGGGATCACCTGCAGCCAAGATAGCACGGTTACTGATGTTTCCCTGGCCTCTAGGAGCCTCCAGGGGCACATCTCACCATCTGTTGGCAATCTCACTGGATTGCTGCACCTCAACCTGTCCCAAAACCTGCTATCTGGTGCCCTACCGAAGGAATTGTTGTCTTCCAGCAGCCTCATCGTCATCGACGTCAGCTTTAACCGCCTGGATGGAGATCTCAACGAGTTGCCATCTTCAACACCTGCAAGACCACTGCAGGTACTGAATATCTCAAGTAACTTGTTAGAAGGACAGTTTCCATCCTCCACATGGGAAGTGATGAAAAATCTGGTTGCACTCAATGTCAGTAACAACAGCTTTACTGGGCAAATACCAACTAATTTCTGCACCAACTCACCATCCTTAGCTGTGCTTGAACTCAGTTACAACAAATTCAGTGGGAGCATCCCCCCTGAACTTGGAAGTTGCTCCAGGCTCAGAGTCCTCAAGGCTGGCCACAACAACCTTAGTGGCACTCTCCCAGATGAACTCTTCAATGCTACCTCACTAGAGTGCCTCTCTTTTCCAAGCAATGATTTACATGGAACACTTGAAGGGGCAAACGTTGTCAAACTCACTAAGTTGGCTAACCTTGACCTTGGAGAGAACAACTTCAGTGGTAACATTCCAGAGTCTATAGGTCATCTTAAGAGATTGGAGGAACTCCATCTAAACGACAACGAAATGTTTGGGGTCATACCGTCAACCTTGAGCAACTGCACAAGTCTGATTACCATCAACCTCAAAAGCAACAAATTCAGTGGAGAGCTCATCAATGTTAATTTCTCCAACCTACCAAGTCTACAAACTTTAGATCTTATGAGGAACAACTTCAATGGTGAAATTCCAGAAAGCATCTACACGTGCAGCAACCTAACTGCTCTGCGGGTATCTTCCAATAAGTTCTACGGTCAGTTATCAAAGGGACTAGGCAATCTGAAGTCCCTCTCCTTCCTGTCGCTCTTTAACAATAGTCTCACAAACATAACAAATGCACTTCAGATATTAAGGAGCTCCAGTAACCTCACCACCCTTCTTATTGGCCACAACTTCATGAATGAGATAATGCCAGAAGATAATATTGATGGTTTTGAGAATCTTCAGGTTCTATCCCTAAGTCAATGCTTATTGTCTGGAAAAATACCTCAATGGCTATCGAAACTCTCAAGGTTGGAGATGCTAGAGTTAGACAACAATCAACTAATTGGACCGATACCAGACTGGATTAGCAGCCTACACTTCCTCTTCTATCTAGACGTTTCAAATAACAGTCTGTCGGGAGAAATTCCGACAGCCTTATTAAAGATGCCAATGCTAAGGTCAGACAGGGCTGCAGCACAATTGGACCCTAGAGCATTTCAACTACCTGTCTATATGGCTACATCACTACTGCAATACCGCAAGGCCATTGCTTTTCTCAAAGTGCTGGATCTAGGCAACAATGAATTCACTGGTTTGATACCTCCAGAGATTGGCCAGTTGAAAGCGCTCCTTTCGCTCAATTTGAGCTTTAACAAATTATATGGAGATATCCCCCAGTCAATCTGCAACCTCACGGATCTGCTAATGCTGGATTTATCAAACAACAAGCTAACTGGTACAATTCCAACTGCACTGAACAATTTAAGCTTCCTTACCAAATTCAACATCTCTTACAATGACCTAGAAGGGCCTATCCCAACTGGAGGTCAGCTTAGTACATTCACAAATTCTAGCTTTTATGGCAATCCAAAGTTGTGTGGTCCTATGCTTATACACCATTGCGGTTCAGCTGATGGACATTTGGTCTCAAAGAAACAACAAAACAAGAAGGTCATACTTGCAATTGTTTTTGGTGCCTTCTTTGGATCCATTGTTATTCTTTTGTTGTTGGGGTCCCTCCTTTTGTCAATCAGGGGTATGAGTTTCTTGATGAAAAATAGGTGCAACAATGATTGCACAGAAGCATTATCATCCAACATCAGTTCAGAGCATTTGTTAGTGATGTTGCAGCAAGGTAACGAAGCAGAAGACAAGCTCACATTCACTGGCATTGTGGAAGCTACAAATAATTTTAACCAGGAGCACATCATTGGCTGCGGAGGTTATGGATTAGTCTATAAGGCAGAGCTACCTGATGGCTCTAAGATTGCAATCAAGAAGCTCAATGGTGAAATGTGCCTGATGGAAAGGGAGTTCAGTGCAGAGGTTGAAACGCTCTCCATGGCACGACATGACAATCTTGTGCCACTCTGGGGTTACTGTATCCAGGGAAACTCGAGGCTCCTCATATATTCTTACATGGAGAATGGCAGTCTGGACGACTGGCTTCATAACAAGGATGATGATACCAGCACAATTCTAGATTGGCCAAGACGGCTCAAAATAGCGAAAGGAGCAAGTAATGGCCTTTCTTACATCCACAGTATCTGCAAGCCTCGTATTGTCCACCGTGACATCAAATCTAGCAACATCCTTCTCGACAAAGAATTCAAAGCTTACATTGCAGATTTTGGATTGTCGCGATTGATCCTTCCCAACAAAACTCATGTCACAACCGAGCTAGTTGGCACTCTTGGTTACATTCCCCCTGAGTATGGGCAAGCATGGGTTGCTACATTGAAAGGCGATGTGTACAGTTTCGGAGTGGTCCTGCTTGAGCTTCTCACTGGGAGGCGGCCTATTCCAATACTACCGACTTCAAAGGATCTTGTCCCATGGGTACAGGAGATGATATCAGAGGGAAAGCAGATTGAGGTGCTGGATTCCACACTTCAAGGCACAGGGTGTGAAGAGCAAATGCTAAAGGTCCTTGAAACTGCTTGCAAGTGCGTCGATGGTAATCCTTTGATGAGGCCAACTATGATGGAAGTAGTAGCCAGTCTGGACAGTATAGACCCTGACCTAAAGATACAACAATATGATGGATAATCTTGCACTTTCAGTGAACAGAGTTGATCTGGTTTCACTAGAACTAGTATTTGATTGGTCTTATAGTTCGTTTTGTAAAGCGTGTGACTTTTGAGGCACTGCCGTTTTACTGTACTTGTTTTTACATTAGAAAGTGGATATGCAATGTGCCATCCTTTCCTCGTTTATTAAACACCGTTCATGCTCAAGTTTGCACAGGCATAACAAAGGTCAAAACAAGTGAGGAAATTGTTATGTTCCTTGAGTCTTTCAATGAGAAAATCAAAATAGTTCCCATTTAAGTGAAGACATTAGGTATTGTCAAATGTATAGATACGATTACATATTTACAGTTGGCTGTGAAATGCGTGGATAAAAGATCAGCACAAATGCTAGGCACTAGTATGGAGTGGGAAGAGAATGCAGAACGACTAACCATCTCGAAGGAGGTAGACTTGCGTGAAGGGAGCGTGGCATTGCGGAATGCACTCACGCGGTGTCACCCTCCGGCGCCTATGGCGACGCTCGCCGCCGCCCCGGTACAAGTTACTCGAGCATTTCGCCGAACACCCTGAGTGCGCCACCTCACAGGGAAGGGAAGCGACTCCGCGTCCACCAGACCAGCCCTGGCATCGCCGTCGAACAGTGCAAGGCATCGCGGGCGCGCGGAAGCTGTCCGGGAGGAGCAATCGCGCGGCCACCGCGGGTGGTGGCGGAGGCCAGGAAAGGAGACGGAGCAGCTGTCCGGAAGCTGTCCGGGAGGAGTAATTGTTTGGTGCAATGTTGCTACGTTATTTTATAAACTTAGTTAAATTTAAAAAATTTAATTTAAAACAAAACTAAAACATCCTACTTCTTACTGAAACGGTGGGAGTAATCGTCCGAGTCAATTAACCCATCCATCGCTGGGGCAGGAAAGTGACAAGATGGAAAGTGGTAGGATGGAAACCTAAGCTTCTCTCCATCGATGCATGCGCTGTCTCTAGTCGATTAGCTTCTCTCCATCGATGGATGCCTGTCTCTAATCAAATCGACGCTCATGGCGCTGCCGGAGAGTGCTGCAACTGCCTCGCTGGGCGATGAAGGAAATCGAGCGAAAATATCGAGGTTTTCTATGGAAGGGGTAGGGAGAAGGTAGTGACGGTCATTGCCTTGTGTGCTGGCGCAAGATTTCTTCTCCTATTGAAAAAAGTGGCCTAGGAATTAAAGATTTAAATTGTTTCGGTCAAGCTCTCTGATTGCAGTGGCTAGCAAAATCCCTAAAGCACAAAGACATACCTTGGACTCGTGTTGATTTTCCAACTTGGTCGGGATGTTGAAGAAATTTTTCAGGCAGAGGGCTGTTTTTATTCTTGGGAACGGCGAGAACACACGGTTTTGGACAGACAATTAGGCTGAAAGGGGTTGTTGTCACGTCAGAAAATTTAGCCAAATTTTCGACTAAATCCTGTCCAGGAATCAACCGGTATATAAAATGACAAATTAATACACAGGTCCAAACGTAAAAAAACAAAACGTAAAATAAAATACTTACTGAAGAGACACTTAGTCCTCACACCCAAAAACTGCAGCGGAAAAGAAAGACGACACTAGCGCGGGGCTTCAGCTCCACTCCACAGGCAAACTCAACTGGGGTCTGAGCCTTGTTCTTCTAACTCTAACTTCAATTCAGAAGCACTACACTTCTGAAAGGGGGAAAAATCACAAGACTAAGTACAACCACCGTACTCAACAAGCCACACCGAGAAATGCAGACGTGCAAGGGGAGACAAGAGTGGCTTGGACTATTTTGCATAAATGCGATTTACAAACATTTAATTATTTAAAAATAATAAAACAGTTGAGTAATTAAGGCAACAATAATCTTCCACTGAACAACGTTATCCCCATGTTGAACAGGCCCAACCATTCCACCTGAAGTAAACCAATTCCATTAAATCAAATTATTCAGTACTGGGACTAATCATAGTGAATCTGGTCAATCGTCCATAACCGCGGGCACGACTATTCGAATAGTTTTACTCTGATCAGAGGTGCGCAACTTTACCCACAAGACACGATTTCACACATGTTACCATGTCCCGAAGTACCACCATGATACTGCAAAGGGAGAAATCGTGACAAGACCTTTCGCACAACTCCCTCTAACCAAGCGATACCACACCAAGGTTTCGCCCCCACTCCCCGCAGGGCAGCGGGCAGCCCCCTCTCGTGTCACGGTGAATCCGACAGCCGATCAACCCGTAAAACCGGGGCCGACCCAACTCCATCACGCCCACCCTCACTAGGGTACGTCGGCCAGAGGAAAGCTATACTACAGATCCAACCGTTGTCCATTCTGGCTTGTGGTTTGCACGGTATATCTTCCAGGGTTTCCCATGAACCGGTCCTTAATTGACATGGGTGCGACCATCAAAACCATGCACCCACAGCCCACCATTAAGTCATATTTTAGTTGAGATAATTATGACCAATAAGACATGGTCAGGTGTACCGAGCTTACAACTCATTAGAGACTAGTATAAAGTGTAGTTATCTCATTTAGTGAGCTAGTGGTAATTAAGCATGGCTAAGCATATAATTCTAGCTAAAGTCCACATTAGTGACTAAATCTAGTTAAATTATCACTAAAGGTTAACAAAGGACGGATAACAAGTAAATAAGGCACAAACAAGCAGATAGGTAATCCATCATTTCGTGTAATTAGCAAAGCAATGTAAATTTTATTTGCAAACATAAAACATTTATAAAAATAGGATCAATATGCTTCAAGGGAAGTGTGACTTGCCTTGCGTCTTCAAGCAAACTTCTGGGCTCTTTCCCTTGCGAGCGTAAACTCCGAAAACGGCGGAATCTACACGTTGGCACGCAAAACGAGGAAAAACCTTAATAAAAACCAAATAACAGTACATAAAAAGTAAACAAACATGTAGAGCTTAATTTTAGATAAATTTTGCAATTTGAATGACCCAATTTGGAGTTCGTATGAATTATATATGAATTTTATAAGTTTTGGACCATTTAAATGAATTCTGAAAATTAAAATGATTTATTACGTAATTTTTAATTAATTTTTAACTGGAAAAGGATGTTTAAGACATCAGCCCCGATTGGTTCACACGATCACAAGGATTTGGGTGGCTAGGTTTGAACTGGGAAAAAAATGATGAGTGGCTCAAATTAAACCGAATGAATATATAAAGATGAACGGCTTGGATTAAGCTGACCAAGATTTAAGTGGTTTAGGGCTGGGATGGATACACATCAACAGACACATGGCACAAAGAAGTTGACACGGTGCTAAGGTGGTGGCCATGAACTCAACCACACATGACAAAGAGATAATGTGACACTGATGAGGCGATAATGTGATAGCCGCATGAACATAACAGCCAACAAACATGACAACAAAGATTGCCGAAGAACGGCTGTACAACAACAAAAACAAGGTGCATAAATGGGTAGAGAACGATGAGGCGCTCCTTACCAGCACTTACGCGAGGGCAGGCGACGAAGGGAGAGGCCGGTGGCGAGCTTCAAACGACGACGAGGTCGGGTCCACGGCGACGGCGGTGTTCCGGCGACCTACAGCGAAGGAGAGGTGGAGGACGGGCTTCGCGCGGCCACTGCAGTGCTGAGAATGGCAACGGCGTGGTGTGGCGTCGACCGAGAAGACGACACGGCGCGGCTGGAGTTGAACGGAGGCGGCCACGCACGGGCTTCACGGCGACGATGGCCCTCCCGCGGTGTTTGGCGAAAGGAAACCGGTGGCCGGGCTTCTCCTCACTGCTGCGATGCCGGGGAAGGCAACGGCGCCATCGGAGCAGCCGAGGCGGCGGAAAAGGTGGCCGGAGTTGCGCCGACGGGGAGAGAGATGGGAACTCGCGGGGAAGATGGCTAGAGCACGGGAAAAACTCGGGAAGAATGGGAAACCGAGGAGGAGATCATGGGGGTTCTATTTATAGGCTTGGGAGGGAGAGGCCGGCACGGGGACGAGAGGATTTGGCGCCGGATTTTTAGGGTTTATCCCGAGTTCGTCAAGATAAGAACGAGGACGAAATTCGTTGTATTTAGCACGGGATTGATGGGTATTTCTTGGGGGAAACGTAGAGGAGATCGAGAGAAATCCGTTCCCGCAACTAATTTTTGATTTGGGCAAAGGATTGGACGGATTTGGTAGAGGAAACAAAGCCACAGTTTTCGGGTTACTGTTCTGTAGCAGCAGTAAGACGCTATTGTAGCAGAGAGGTAATATAGACTTTTTGGTCCAAACATCCTTTAATTCTTATAAATACTTCCAATGCCCAAATAATTTCAAGAAAAATCCTGAAAATATATGAACACTCAAAGTATTTAATAAAAATATCTCCAGCTCATTTAAAGTTTAATTTATTTATTTAAATAATTATTGAATTGTTCTTTGTTTTATTAAAATTATTTTTGAGCTCCAAAATTTCACAAAAATTTTCAGAGAGTACTTTAGGGCATGGAGAATATTTCAAAAATATTTCCAGCCATGATTTTTAAAGGAAATTTTAATTTCCTTAATAGTTTTACTTGATTTACTTTGTTTTTCATTTTATTTATTTTCTAGGAAATAATTTATTAAATGATTTTTATTCCCGAACGAAAATCGGGCGTGACAGTTGTCTAACATGGTGGTGGCCTCGCTTCTGTTTTCATTTGTCGGTAGAGGAAGGCTAACTGTTCATAAAGCTCGGCACGAGAATAGTTGGGTGTAGTCATCTAAAGCTTCAGCAGGTTTTATCTCAAATTTTATATATTCCTTTTTGAAAAGATCTCGACAAAGTTCTTTTATGTTTGTAGTTCCTTGATGAAAGTTTTTCAAAGCATTCCAAATCTCGTTGGCAGTTTGAAGATGTGAAACACGATCAAAATCCGAACGAGAAATCCCATTCAATAAGATATTTCGAGCTTTGCAATTATTATTAAATTCAGTTTTCAAAGCATCGAATTAATTGCATCGGGTATGGTGTAGGGAAGATCAACCTCTTGCCACACATCATAGTCTTGAGCCATGATGTAGGATTGCATCTTACTACACCAATACGTAAAATCGGTTCCATAAAAAACATGTGGCTTAGTTGAAAAATTATGAGATATGGCGATCTTTAGATCAATAAAAATCCAAAGCAGAAAAACGTGGCTCTGATACCACTTGTAGGATCGAATGCCCAATGAAAATCCAACCAGAGAGGGATGAATGGTTGAGTACCCCAAAAACAAAGTTTTAGCGGAAATAAAACTTTACCTCTGTTTTCTGAAGCCGGTCTGACCGCAGGTGTCACGCCGGTCTGACCGAGTAGCTTCGCCGGTCTGACCGCTCGATGACCTTCGGTTTGATCGTCCGTAGCCGATCGCCTCAGCCGATTGCTCGATGTAGCCGATGCCGATGAAGTCTGATGCTCGCCGGTCCGACCGCTGAAGTGCTTGCGGTCTAACCGGGAAGAAGCCACGGTCTGACCGCCGTAGTATTTGCGTGTGACCGGTTAGCAGATCCGGTTGAACCGACAATTACACCGCTGCACCAAAAAAAAGTAGACATAAAGAATTCTCAAAAGGATTGATCTTTATTAAAACTCTCTGTGTTTACAAAGTGTAAAATCAAAGTGTGTTTGATTCTTTATTGAATGATGAACAATTGGCGTTTGGGATTTATTGGTTTGAATGTTTTGATTTTGAAAGAATTGAATTTTCGGACGATGAACAATGTTCGCTGGCGCCACACCACTGGCTCGATCTCGAGGTGTCTGGACGGTCGACTCGGCGCTTGCTCGCGGTCGGCCGACGCCGCACACCCGACCGGTTGCCGATTTCGTTTTGGTTTTTGGTTTCGGTTTGTTTCCTTACACATACATGGAAGTTTCGTGTTCCTATGCACGTGTCTGGTTGTTTATGCTAACAATGAGTCAAGTTTGGATAGCTTGTGCTCGGATATGGTATTCTTTGTTTAATTGTGTGCAGATATTCTTTACGCCTCGGGAAAGTGTTGTCGGTGATCGAGTCGGAGTCAACTTGGAGATAAGGTGACGTCCGAGATGGGGATCATGCGGGATGCTGAAGGGTAGAGATTAGTGCACATGATTGGAAAGTTTCCATATGGCATACAATGGAGATATTGTTGCATATGAAAAGCGAAATTTTGGTTGTAGGAAAACCGAGATTGTTATGGTTATTTTATGTATAGTTTGTTACTTGTACGAGAAGGTTTCCTAGTTGATTAGGGCTTCTTGTATGAGTAGGATTCGTGGCTCTTGGCTGCGGATTTTGGGTATAAATAGTGAGTGGAGGCATGGCCTCTCGTGTGGACCCCCGATTTTGAATCGGGAATCTTTCGTGTTCATAGTACCATTTCCCTGGATCAAGTAGTTGGTACCCACGAATGTAGTTCTGGATAATCAAGTGCGCATGCACGAATAGTCTTACAATACCATTATTACATAAATAGGCCCGAAGGCATTGTTCAATCCACAGGACCTTATGGTCCGAATACAATATAAAAACGAGTTTAGATAAGGCGGCGGAAAGGCGGCGGCTTGTCCATTGCCACGAGCAACGACCGGAGCTAAAGTCTAATATGCGCCGTCGTTCCCTCGTCCTCCCGGTGGTAAGCATATGGATCCTCGGCTCTTCAACTCCATCACGGAGGTTTGTGCGTATAGCAAGGGTGAGTACCAACCGTACTCAAGTCAACACGAATTGATGCATATGACGGGGTTATTCAAAGAACATGGCTAGGGTTGTCTTTGCGTAAAGCCGCACAATTCTTTTCACAAGCCTATCGTCTAGCCAAAACAAGTTTTAATTTCATAGTTCATTAACCCGGCGACGGTTCCGTCTACCATCCATCGTGATTCCAAGGATGGCTTCCCGCCTCCGGTTCGACATGATTTTCTGGGAGTCCACCCCTTCTCGCATCCTCGAGAAGTTGATCCACCAAATAATAAAATCATCATGCAAACCCATCCCAAGTATTTTTAAGTTCAAAGTCTAGCCAAGCGAAAGTCTTGTCACGATGCTCAATATCCGCGAGCACGGCTATTCGAATAGATTGATTCATTCACACTTGCGGTGGATGTACACTTTACCCGTACTCCGCGACAGCCCAACAAATGAGCCTATGCCTCAACACATGAGACGGTCACGGCAAAGCCTTTCGATAACCTCGCTTTGGCAGTACCCGCTCCATGAACTTAGCCCTCATGCACTCTAGCCGTCCTTTTCTAGCAGTGAGAGGAGTTCGCGCATCCGGGGTAAGGGAAATCTTTTCGAGATCTTTAAGTTTAATTAACATCGGTTCAATCCCACCATTCATAACAAAGGCCGCAGCCTCATCCTCATCCCATAACCACATCACGAGAGAACCATCTATGCAAGGATACGCCTCCGCTCGGCTATCTAGTCACTAGGTCTATACCCATTCGAGAAGTACGGTTGTACGGCTCGTTTCCGGCTATCTCATGGCTCGGTCGTTAATTGACCAGGGTCGGCACTTGCCTTTTCCGGAATCCACCCAAATCATCCAGCCGCCCAGTCTAAAACATTTGTTTAGTACTTCAAATTTTCATCAAATGTAATTCATCATGGTCATGTGGCGCTCATGTCTCCACATGCCGAATCTCAACTACCTCCCTAAGGTAGTTGCCCAAGCACAAAGCTTTTTCATAAAGTCATGAGTATGCATAAATCTAAGTATAGCATGGCTAAGCGGTTACCGAAGTTATGCTTCGATTAGTTGTATCACATCGTGAGTTACAAGGAGTAATTCTAAGGGTGCTCAATAGCAAGGAATGGCACAACAAGTATAGGTATCATGGTAAAGCATGCATGTTTAGAGTGTAAAATAACATCATTTCGCAATTGGGATCAATATGTTCAAAGGGTGTGAAGACTTGCCTTGCTCGTACGCTTCTTGAGTGGGGTCTCCTGCGGGTTAACGTTCGCCTCCTGGTCGCTAATCATACGAGCGAAAAGGAAAAGAAAAATAGATTCCAATTAAAATCCGATAAGAACGAACGCAAAAGCATGAAAAATCATAAAGAACTCTCCCAAACCAACTTCCCTACGACCCTAATCGAATTACGGAGGATTTTATGAAGCAAATCAAATATCGAACGTATATGTCGCAAAAAGGGGTGGATTGGAATTTATATGAGATAGTTTAAAATTCTTGGAAAAGATTCTAGATTTGTGAATATAAACTAAGTGAATAAATGGGCCTCACAAAGATACACAAATATTTTGGAAATTTATTAGATTAAAAGTTCAAAGTCTAAGCAAATATAACTTCATAATTATTTGCAAAGAAATTTAAAAGTAAATAAATAAATCCCTTTAAAAGGTGCAAAATCTTTGTAAATAAAGTTTTAGAATAGTTTAGAAGAGTATAAATATTTTCCTAGGATTTTAATAAGCTTATTCTTATTTTTAATCTCCTTAGAAAAATAAAAAAATTCAAAAATTTTGCCTAAGCCGGATCGAACTGCGCGCCTTCCTTTCACTCGGCTCGGCTCAAACCACCGAGCCACGAGCCTCGCTCTCTCTTCCTTTTCTTTCCTTTTCTTTCTTCTTCATTCCCCGGCGAGGCCGACGGCGCGGCATGGCCGAACGACGGCGAGGGGATCGGAGCTCGGCATCTAGCTAACCCTACACCATCTACATGACGCGGGGAGTCCGTTTTGAGGCGCGGTTGGGCTAGGGAGGCGGCGGATCGGTCAGCGACGACGGGGCGGCGCCCAAAACGAGGGCTCGGCGGCGAAGGCGCACGGTGCGGCGGCACTCCGGTGACAATGCGGCCGAACCAAGGGGTCCTAGAGGATCTACGGAACACAGGGGTGCTAGCTAGGGGTCGGCTTGGCCGAAAGGGCGGTGGTGGCATGGCGACGTGCGCACGGCGGCGGCCAAAACAGAGGTTCGACGGCGCTCGTCGTCGGCGATTTCCGGCGGCTAATTGGCTCGGGAGACTTAGGGAAATATAGCTTGGAGCACGTAGATCGTGGACGTACCTTCAATTCCAGAGGAAATCAACCGAGGGCGACGAATTTTGAGGTTTGCACCGGCGGCCGAGTTAGGGTTCTTCCGACCCGTGCTCCGATCTCTTGCGAAATTCTAGCGCTACGATGAACGGATTTTGGGGAAAATTGGTGAGGAGCTAGATGAGACAGTGTGGCACAATTTTTGTGTTGTGAGTTTCGGCCGAGGAGTGCTATATATAGTTGACCACGCGAGCTCGAACTCGGCGGCCATGGTAGCGAGCTAGGGTGACGCGTGAGTAGGGGAGGGTGAGGCCGACGCACGGTGGGCATGGTTACAGCACAAGCGGGATGTCACGGTGGTACGGCGCGGCGTGGACCGACGCGGCCACGGCGACGGCATTGACTCGGCGCGCGCCGTGGTACGGCGAGGCGACGGTGAGCACATGCGGCCGCGTACGGGCGAACCCGGCGACGCCGGCGTGGCGACGGCATGGCGCGGTGCGTGGCGATGCGGTGCACGGCGCGGCGGTTGTGCGAGGACGTGGTGACGCAGCGACGCACGGCGCGGCGACGCGTGGTGAGCGCGCGCGCGCGGGACGTCGTCGAACACCTGCATACGCATGAACAGTGTACTTTCTCTATTTTCCCGAATTTTGAAATCCTATTTTCTTTTTCCATTTCCTTCCACTCTAAAAATTCAAAATAAATTTCAATATTTCTAAAATAATTTTGAAATTATATTTCCAAACTTTTTCCCCCACTTTTTATTTTTCAAAATATATTTTTCATATTTTTATTTCTTCTTTTAAAATTACCAAATTAGGGTCCTTGATTAATTTCTAATTTCATATTTCCTTTTCAAAATATTTTTATCATCCAAATCCAAATATTTATTATTTTTCTTCCACCAGTTAGGGTTTAAACCAAAATATATTCTCTTTCAAGAATCTTTTGCAAATCTCCAAAAAGTTTTTGCGAGTTCCGATTTTCACGTTCCGAGTTCTACTCCTTCGATTTTCAGGATGTTACAAACCTACCCCCTAACAATAAATCTCGTCCCCGAGATTTTCTTACCGGTGGCTGAATAGGTGTGGGTATTCCGTCCTCAGGAATTCTTCGCTCTCCCAGGTGGCTTCTTCTTCGGTGTGATTACTCCATTGTACTTTGTACATGCGCCATGACTTGGTTCGTGTCTTCTTTTCTGCTTCGTCTAGTATCTTGATTGGATGTTCTGGATAGGTAAGATCGCTGTGGACTTGGATGGTTTCTAACGGGGTTTGTTCTTCAGGTACCCGCAGACATTTCTTCAGCTGCGATACGTGGAATACTGGGTGGACATCCGAGAGATTCTCAGGCAGTTCCAATTGGTAGGCCACTTCTCCCCTCCTAGCGCTTACGTATCGTGGTGCGAGTTTTCCTTTGACTTTGAATCTCCGTGTTCCCGTAGGGTGAGACCTTTAGATATACGTAGTCACCCTCTTTGAATTCCAATTCCCTTCGTCGAGTGTCCGCGTAGCTCTTCGTCGTGATTGAGCACTTGTAGTCGGTCCCGAATCGGCGAACCTTTTCCTCACCTCCTTGGTTATGTCAGCCCGAATACGGTTCGTTCACCGGTTTCTGACCACATTAATGGGGTTCGACATCGGCGACCAAATAGAGCTTCGTTTGGCGACATCTTCAAACTGGCTTGATAGCTATTGTTGTAAGAGAACTCAGCGTACGGCAAGCATTTTCCCAATCCTTGGTGAAATCCAATGCACGGCTCTCGGATATCCTCCAAGATTGTTCGTCCTTTCGCGCCCATCGGTCCGTGGATGATAGGCGGTCGAAAGCGAGATGACTTCCGAGTGCCTCGTGGACTTTGCTCCAAAAATGGGATGTGAATTGGGTACCACGATCCGATATGATCCTCTTTGGTACACCGTGAAGACATACGATCCTACTCATATATAGTTCGCTAGCTTGGCACCGTTGTAGTTAGTTTTCACCGGGATAAATCGCGAGTCTTGGTGAGCCGATCCACTATTACCCGATGGAATCGTAGCCGCCGTAGTTTTGGGTAGTCCCACTATGAAATCCATGCCTATCTCGTCCCATTTCCATTCGGGAATCTTGAGTGGCTGCAGCAAGCACCGTGGCGTTGATGCTCGGCTTTCACCCTTTGGCACACATCGCACATGGCTACATATTCGGCTACATCCCTCTTCATATTAGGCCACCAATATTCTCCTTTCAAGTCTTGGTACATTTTCGTGCTTCCGGGTGTAACGAATAGGCCGATTCGTGGGCTTCCTTTAAGATCAATCCCCTCAAACCGCCTTGTTCGAGCACACGATCCTTTTCTTGTACCACAGATTCCCTTGTCATCCACCGAAAACTCCCGAGCGCGTTCACCGCCATGCGTTCCTTAATTTCCGGGTTTCCTCATTTTCCTTTTGGGCTTCCTCTATTTGAGTTCTCGTAGGGTTGGATTTCCAATGAGTTCACTTCTCCGTGAGGAATCGGGTGCATTGAGTCCGGCCATTTCTTCTTGGAGTTCGCTGGCCATACCGTCCAATCTCATGTGGTTGCATTGGGCTTTGCGGCTCGGCGCATCGGCCACTACATTCGTCCTTGCCGGATGATAGTGGATTCCTAGATCGTAATCCTTGATCAACTCCAGCCATCGCCTCTGTCGTAGATTGAGATCAGGCTGAGTAAAGAAATATTTTAGGCTCTTGTGATCGGTATACACATCACAGTGGTTTCCGATCAGATAGTGTCTCCAGATCTTCAATGCGTGTACAACCGCGGCTAATTCGAGGTCGTGTGTGGGATAATTCTCCTCGTGAGGTCGTAACTGTCGCGAGGCATAAGCCACGACCTTTCCATCCTGCATTAATACTCCTCCCAACCCTTGCCGGGATGCATCACGGTACATCACGAAGTCCTTCCTTGTCGGGTAAGGTCAAGATTGGAGCAAAGTGGTTAACTTTTCTTTTAATTGGTCGAAGGCTTTTTGGCACTTCTCATTCCATTCAAACTTCTTTTCCTTCTTCAGAAGTTGAGTCATAGGTCGGGCTATCGTGGAAAACCCTTCGATAAACCGTCGGTAATAACCGGCCAAGCCCAAGAAACTCCGAACTCACATTCGACTTGGGTGCCTTCCATCCCGCAACGGCTTCGACCTTGGCGGGGTCTCGCTACTCCTCCGCTGAAACCACGTGACCAAGAAAAGCGACTTCCTTGAGCCGAACTCACATTTGCTGAACTTTGCATACATGGTGCTCTCGTAGTTTTTCCAAGACTAGTCGTAGATGCTCCGCGTGTTCCTCATCGTGTTTGGAGTAGATAAGTATATCGTCGATGAACACCACCACGAATTTGTCCAGGTATTCCATGAATACCTTGTTCATCGGTTCATAAAGTAGGCGGGGGCATTGGTCAATCCAAAGGACATCACTGTGAACTCGTATAAGCCGTAACGTGTAGAGAACGCCGTCTTAGGAATATCTCCGCTCTAATCCTCAACCGATGATATCCCGACCGTAGATCAATCTTTGAGAACACTGTGCACCCTTAAGTTGATCGAATAGGTCATCGATCCGGGTAGCGGGTACTTGTTCTTGATGGTTACCTCATTCGCGATCGGTAATCCACACACATCCTCATACTCCCATCCTTCTTTTTGATGAAGAGTACGGGGCTCCCAGGGAGAAGAGTCGGCGTACAAATCCCTTCTCTTGTAGTTCCCTTATCTCGCTTCTTGAGTTCCTCTAACTCGTTGGCGCATTCGATAAGGTCTCTTGGATATGGGGGCGACTGTGCATTAAGTCGATGATAAACTCTACATCACGATCCGGTGGCATTCCTGTAATTCCTCGGGAAATACATCCGGTATTCTTGTACTACGGGCATTCCTCCTAAGGGTAGCATGGTGAACACTCCCGCAGCTTGCTCACATAGCTTTGGGTTTTGATCCATAGTTATGCTCATCGGTGATCCCCACGGGGTGGATACCGTGACTTCCCTTCGATTGCAGTCTATAATCCCATTATTCTTGGTCAACCAATCCATTCCGAGTATGACATCTATGGTCTGGGGCGATAACACCATAAGGTTTGAGAGAAACACCACGTCTCTAATCCGTATGGGCACGTTAATGCAGGCATGGGGTACGGTTATGTCTCCCCCAGGTGAGTGTACCAACATAGGCCTCTTAAGTGCTACTTGGTGTAGGTGGTGTTGTTTGCTTACTTGGGAAGATATGAATGAATGCGAGGCTCCAGAATCGAATAAAACTTTAACTGGTGTAGAGTTGATAGAGAACATACCCATCAATACGCTCTGGTCCTCCTGTGCTTCTTCTGCCCGTACATGATTCACTTGGCCACGTCGAAACCCGGTGGCAGTCTCGTTGGGTAGCGGGGTCCCGAACAGACCTCGTCCCGCCGCAGGGTGGGGTTCCTCCGACGGGCGTTGCATTGGCGCCGGTGCGTACGGGCGTTGCGTGGTTTTGGACAGCTATTGGAGTAGTGCCCGAATTCTCCGCAATTAAAACAGCTCACATTCCTTCTTCCGGAGCGGCTAGGGTTGGTGGGGGCGTACGGAACGAGGTGTAGCGACTGTTGACATGGTCGGAAGCGGGAGAACGTCCGGTTGCTGGAACATTTGGCTTCCATCCGGACGGGGTGGCTCCCTTGGGGCGTTGTGGCGTCCCCGGAATGGGCGAGCCATAGCGAGCCTCCTCTTGCGGTTATTGTCTACCACCTTTTGGTCATGCTCAAGTCGGACGACCTTGTTGATGAGGCTTTGAACCGGTGTGATCCCGCCCGATCATTGGTCCCCTCGCTCGTCATTTAGTCCCTCAATGAATTTGTCTATCTTTTCTTCTTCGTCCGCTGTGTCACCGGTGGCGTAACGGCAAGTCGGGTGAACTTGTTCAAGTATTCTTGTACTGATGTGTTCCCTTGACGCAGCTGCGGAACTCGTTCTTCTTCATCCTCATTACTGCACGGGCACGAAATTCTCACGGAACGCAGCCGTGAATTCCTCCCATGTTGGCTCGCCGGCGTCTTCAGCTCGTGTCTCCTTGTAGGTGTCCCACCGAGTCACTCGCGGGACCCTCCAACCGGTTAGTAGCGAAGACAACTCTATCCGCTTCTGGACTCGACGAGGGTTAGCTTCTTCTCTATCACTCTTAACCAATCTTCAGCGTCCATAGGTTCTTCGGCCGTGGAAAAGGTGGGCGGCTTAGCTCTCATGAATTCCCCCAGATTTGATCCTCCTCGACCTCCTTGACTGTTAGCAATCGCTTGGAGTAGCCGGGTCGCAATGCCATGACCTCCGCCGGGTGGAGGGGTTGGGTTCCGGCGGGTTTTCGTTGGTTGCCGCGGCTCTGCGACGATGTGCCATCGAAGAAGGGAGATAAATTAAGAGAGCGGACTAGTTTAAGTTATAGTTCACCGGAAATTTTTCTTCAAGCTCCTTGGAATGATCTCCCATCAACAGACAAGGTGAAATAATAATAAGCATACGAATTAATACGTCGCAAGGCGGTGCTTAGGTTCACCATATTACATAAAGGGGTACATGGACTGTACACACACAGTCCTCCATGCCAGGATGGCAATAATAATTGTATCGTTCAACTAGATCAACTAATTAAGGGTAAATAGGAAGTCTTTGCCGCGGCCGGGATGGTCCTTCCGCCTAGTCATCCAACCATCCGCAAGAGCCAGCGCCGGAAGTGGGTGGTCCGCCGAAGCAAACCGAAGTCCCCACGGCTCGGAGGTGGTGGCCTCGGAGTCACGCCGAATCTTCCGACTCGGTGGCCGCGTACTCTTGCGAGCAGTCTGGCGGGTGAGGAGGCCTCCCGTGTGAGTCAAGCGACGAGGGGGAACTTCCTCCTCCATTGAGTCGGTGTCGCTAGACTCCCATTTGATCTCCATGGGCTCCGCCTCGGACTCCGTATCGGTGTAGATCTGGATGGGGTTACCCTCTCCGATCCCGGCTCGGATGGTACCGGTATGGAGCTCGGGGTAGGTCCCACGGATGTAGCAAAGTGGGGTCGACTGTATGGTGCGGCTCGTGCTCAACATGAAAGCTTGCTCCATCATAGCTTGAAAAGTATCAAAGCTTGCTTGAGTCATGTGGTAATAGTGGTCGGGCACGGGGCGGGATGTGATGGTACAGGGCTCGGTGGAAGTACTCGCAGCGTAGACGGGACGAGTGCGCAATGTTCCTCTAGCCGGTTGATCTCGTCGCTTGCTTTTCCCGAGCTGCTCTTCCAGCCTCCACGAGCCTCCCCTCGGGCCATGTAGCGGTCCGAGAGTTGCTCGTCTTGAGCACCATTGGCTGCATGAGTCGCAGCATGCTTATCTCGGTCTCCGCAGCCTTGGTGGCCGTTGATCGATCATTGAGGCGTGATCGCGATCGTTGATCTCGAGAAGGGCCTCCTCGTAACGCTCGTCTCATTGTCTCGCCAACGCGATAGACGCGTGACCATCGGGTTGTAACAGCAGGGGTAGCCTCCACAAGCGGATCGGATTGCCTTCTTCGCGGTAAGGATGATACACGAACTCGTCATTGTGAGTTCGGCACGGTGTTCCGCATTAAGGCGAAGGAAGGCCTCGCGAGCCGCATCCCGAATAGCCGCTCGCTAGGTCCCGTGGTAGCGAGTATGGAAGCGAAGAGGTCTCGCTTCCCATACGGGCTTCTATGGATACAATGCCTCCCAGGGGATACTCCTCGGAGCCATGCCTTTTGATGTGATAAGTGGGTGGCTCTGGGTATCTCAAGCACCATAGTAGGGATCGAAGTTGGACCACGAACCCTTCGTCCCGCGGAATAGTGACTTCTCAAGTTCCGTCGTGGTTTGACATCCGCTTTTACAGCAACTTAGGGTTAGTGGGAGGGAGCTATCATAATCATTTGGTAAAAAGAAATACGGATGTAGAAAAGATATATTTGCATTTTCGGAAATAATAGTTTAAAACGATCCTACCGTAGGGATATTTCCTTTAGCCAACCGGTTAGGGGTAGGGCGCCATTTGGTCTTAGCCTACGGTCGCATGGCTCGATACCACTCGTGGACCCCGATTTTGAATCGGGAATCTTTCGTGTTCATAGTACCATTTTCCTGGATCAAGTAGTTGGTACCCACGAATGTAGTTCTGGATAATCAAGTGCGCATGCACGAATAGTCTTACAATACCATTATTACATAAATAGGCCCGAAGGCATTGTTCAATCCATAGGACCTTATGGTCCGAATACAATATAAAACGAGTTTAGATAAGGCATGGAAAGAGGCGGCGGCTTGTCCATTGCCACGAGCAACGACCGGAGCTAAAGTCTAATATGCGCCGTCGCTTCCTCGTCCTCCCGGTGGTAAGCATATGGATCCTCCGGCTCTTCAACTCCATCACCGGAGGTTTGTGCGTATAGCAAGGGTGAGTACCAACCGTACTCGGCAAGTCAACACGAACTTGATGCATATGACAGGTTATTCAAAGAACATGGCTAGGGTTGTCTTTGCGTAAAGCCGTTTTCACAATTCTTTTCACAAGCCTATCGTCTAGCCAAAACAAGTTTTAATTTCATAGTTCATTAACCCGGCGACGGTTCCGTCTACCATCCATCGTGATTCCAAGGATGGCTTCCCGCCTCCGGTTCGACATGATTTTCTGGGAGTCCACCCCTTCTCGCATCCTCGAGAAGTTGATCCACCAAAATAAAATCATCATGCAAACCCATCCCAGATTTTTAAGTTCAAAGTCTAGCCAAGCGAAAGTCTTGTCACGATGCTCAATATCCGCGAGCACGGCTATTCGAATAGATTGATTCATTCACACTGCAGTGGATGTACACTTTACCCGTACTCCGCGACAGCCCAACAAATGAGCCTATGCCTCAACACATGAGACGGTCACGGCAAAGCCTTTCGATAACCTCGCTTTGGCAGTACCCGCTCCATGAACTTAGCCCTCATGCACTCTAGCCGTCCTTTTCTAGCGGTGAGAGGAGTTCAGCGCACCCGGGTAAGGGAAATCTTTTCGAGATCTTTAAGTTTAATTAACATCGGTTCAATCCCACCATTCATAACAAAGGCCGCAGCCTCATCCTCATCCCATAACCACATCACGAGAGACCATCTATGCAAGGATACCGCCTCCGCTCGGCTATCTAGTCGGCCTAGGTCTATACCCATTCGAGAAGTACGGTTGTACGGCTCGTTTCCGGCTATCTCATGGCTCGGTCGTTAATTGACCAGTGGTCGGCACTTGCCTTTTCCGGAATCCACCCAAATCATCCAGCCCCAGCCTAAAACATTTGTTTAGTACTTCAAATTTTCATCAAATGTAATTCATCATGGTCATGTGGCGCTCATGTCTCCACATGCCGAATCTCAACTACCTCCCCTAAGGTAGTTGCCCAAGCACAAAGCTTTTTCATAAAGTCATGAGTATGCATAAATCTAAGTATAGCATGGCTAAGCGCATTCAAGTTATGCTTCGGTTAGTTGTATCACATCGTGAGTTACAAGGAGTAATTCTAAGGGTGCTCAATAGCAAGGAATGGCACAACAAGTATAGGTATCATGGTAAAGCATGCATGTTTAGAGTGTAAAATAACATCATTTCGCAATTGGGATCAATATGTTCAAAGGGTGTGAAGACTTGCCTTGCTCGTACGCTTCTTGAGCGGGGTCTCCGCGGGGTTAACGTTCGCCTCCTGGCCGCTAATCATACGAGCGAAAAGGAAAAGAAAAATAGATTCCAATTAAAATCCGATAAGAACGAACGCAAAAGCATGAAAAATCATAAAGAACTCTCCCAAACCAACTTCCCTACGACCCTAATCGAATTACGGAGGATTTTATGAAGCAAATCAAATATCGAACGTATATGTCGCAAAAAAGGGTGGATTGGAATTTATATGAGATAGTTTAAAATTCTTGGAAAAGATTCTAGATTTGTGAATATAAACTAAGTGAATAAATGGGCCTCACAAAGATACACAAATATTTTGGAAATTTATTAGATTAAAAGTTCAAAGTCTAAGCAAATATAACTTCATAATTATTTGCAAAGAAATTTAAAAGTAAATAAATAAATCCCTTTAAAAGGTGCAAAATCTTTGTAAATAAAGTTTTAGAATAGTTTAGAAGAGTATAAATATTTTCCTAGGATTTTAATAAGCTTATTCTTATTTTTAATCTCCTTAGAAAAATAAAAAAAAATTTCAAAAAAATTTTGCCTAAGCCGGGGATCGAACCTGCGCCCTTCCTTTCACTCGGCTCGGCTCAAACCACTGAGCCAGCGAGCCGTTCTCGCTCTCTCTTCCCTTTCTTTCCTTTTCTTTCTTCTTCATTCCCCCGGCGAGGCCGACGGCGCGGCATGGCCGAACGACGGCGAGGGGGATCGGAGCTCGGCATCTAGCTAACCCTACACCATCTACATGACGCGGGGAGTCCGTTTTGAGGCGCGGTTGGGCTAGGGAGGCGGCGGATCGGTCGCGACGACGGGCGGCGCCAAAACAGAGGGCTCGCGGCGGGCGCACGGTGCGGCGGCACTCCGGTGACAATGCGGCCGAACCAAGGGGTCCTAGAGGATCTACGGAACACAGGGGTGCTAGCTAGGGGGTCGGCTTGGCCGGAAAGGGGCGGTGGTGGCATGGCGACGTGCGCACGGCGGCGGCCAAAACAGAGGGTTCGGCGGCGCTCGTCGTCGGCGATTTCCGGCGGCTAATTGGCTCGGGAGACTTAGGGGAAATATAGCTTGGAGCACGTAGATCGTGGACGTACCTTCAATTCCGGAGGAAATCAACCGAGGGCGACGAATTTTGAGGTTTGCACCGGCGGCCGAGTTAGGGTTCTTCCGACCCGTGCTCCGATCTCTTGCGAAATTCTAGCGCTACGATGAACGGATTTTGGGGAAAATTGGTGAGGAGCTAGATGAGACAGTGTGGCACAATTTTTGTGTTGTGAGTTTCGCGAGGAGTGCTATATATAGTTGACCACGCGAGCTCGAACTCGGCGGCCATGGTAGCGAGCTAGGGTGACGCGCGAGTAGGGGAGGTGAGGCCGACGCACGGTGGGCATGGTTACAGCACAAGCGGGATGTCACGGTGGTACGGCGCGGCGTGGATGACGCGGCCACGGCGACGGCATTGACTCGGGCGCGCGTGGTACGGCGAGGCGACGGTGAGCACATGCGCCGGCGTACGGCGAACCCGGCGACGCGCCAGCGGCGTGGCGACGGCATGGCGCGGGTGCGTGGGCGATGCGGTGCACGGCGCGGCGGTTGTGCGAGGACGTGGTGACGCAGCGACGGTGCGGCGCGGCGACGCGTGGTGAGCGCGCGCGCGCGCGGACGTCGTCGAACACTGCATACGCATGAACAAGTGTACTTTCTCTATTTTCCGAATTTTGAAATCCTATTTTCTTTTTCCATTTCCTTCCACTCTAAAAATTCAAAATAAATTTCAATATTTCTAAAATAATTTTGAAATTATATTTCCAAACTTTTTCCCCCACTTTTTATTTTTCAAAATATATTTTTCATATTTTTATTTCTTCTTTTAAAATTACCAAATTAGGGTCCTTGATTAATTTCTAATTTCATATTTCCTTTTCAAAATATTTTTATCATCCAAATCCAAATATTTATTATTTTTCTTCCATCGCTTAGGGTTTAAACCAAAATATATTCTCTTTCAAGAATCTTTTGCAAATCTCCAAAAAGTTTTTGCGAGTTCCGATTTTCACGTTCCGAATTCTACTCCTTCGATTTTCAGGATGTTACATCTCGGTATCACTTTTATCGCTTGTGAGTTAAGTTTTTAGGGTTTTGAGTTAGGGTTTTAAGTTTAGCTTGAGATTTTGTGAGGAGTGCTTTGTTGCACTTTGTAAACACAAAGAGTTTTAATAAAGATCAATCCTTTTGAGAATTCTTTGTGTCTACTTCTTTTCAGTGTGGCGGCGTAATTGTCGGTTCAACCGAATCTGCTAACCGGTCAGACCGCAAATACTACGGCGGTCAGACGCGGCTTCTTCCCGGTTAGACCGCAAGCACTTCAGCGGTCGGACCGGCGGGCATCGGACTTCATCGGCATCGGCTACATCGAGCAATCGGCTGAGGCGATCGGCTAGGGCGGTCAAACCGGAGATCACTTGGCGGTCAGACTGGTCGAACAGCGCGACACCTGCGGTCAGACCGGATTCAGAAAACAGAGGTAAAGTTTTATTTCCGCTAAAACTTTGTTTTTGGGGTACTCAACCATTCATCCCCCTCTGGTTGGCTTTTCTTTGGGCATTCGATCCTACAGAGAACACACAGTTTTGGACAGACAATTAGGCAGGAAGGGGTTGTCTAACATGGTGGTGGCCTGCTCTGTTTTCATTTGTCGGTAGAGGAAGGCTAACGGTTCATAAAGCTCTGCACGAGAACAGTTGGGTGTGGCGATTGCAGGGCGCTCGTCTAACGAGGCTCTAGGCGAATTCTTTCAACTTTGAGACGAAACACGAGATGTCTCGTTACAGCCGGGAGAAGATAGGATCAACTGGAAACCAACAACAGGTGGTGTGTTCACGACATCGTCGGCTTACGACATATTCTTCCTGGCGACAGAAAGTTGTGAATACGGGGAGTTGTTATGGAAATCTAAGGCGTCGTCACGGGTTCGCTTCTTCATGTGGCTGGCACTTAAGGGCCGATGCTTTATGGCCGACAATTTGGTGAAAAGGAATTGGCCACATTTGAGCATGTGTCCGCTCTGCCAGCGCGATCAAGAAACATGCCAACATCTGCTTGTAAACTGTGAATTCGCATCGGCAGTCTGGCGGCTGAGATCTTGGTGCAATATTGATTTTGCAACGCCGGCAAAAATCAGAAGGCCCCTGAACGAATGGTGGATTGAGACACGGCTGCGTTTTTGGACGAGCTACAGGAGCAATTTCGACTGCCTGTTCATGTTGATCAGCTGGCTAATCTGGAAAGAAAGGAACATCATGATTTTCCAGCAGAAGGCTAAAACAATTGATGAGCTAGCGGAAGAGATGAACGAAGAAATCGCAATTTGGAGAGAAGCTAGCATTTTTTATCATAGCGGCGATTGATCCTGTTTCAGTTGGAAGGGGAAATCGGTAGTTCGGTAGCGGTGCTTGCCTGCGCTGTGTTCTGCCCTTTATTGTAGCTCAAGCTGTTTTTGTTTATTATAAAACCGACGTGACGTACTTTGTGTCGTTATTGTGTCGTTATAATAGCTATTGTAAATGTTATTTTTTTACCTTGATAAAATTGGTTGGCCTTCCTTAACCTTCCCGGCAAAAATTAACCCATCCATTGCATAATTTTAACTGTGATTTTTGTCATTTCAGCGGAGATGAGGTAATGCCAGCTTCTCCAAATTGCCCAATCTAAAAAATGTGGATGTTTACATGAACAATTTCAGGCTTTCAGTGGCATAGTCACATAATGCATCTACTCTTGTATAGCAATTTGACTAGACTGCAGCAATTGTCCAACCAATTCTGTGGCCACATGTTATCAGAACTTGGCAATCTGAAATTCTGAACTTTTGTTGAAACGCTGCAATCTGAACTTCTAGAGTTACCTCTCTGAGTAACAATTCTTGTGCTTCAGGACCATTACCACAGTATGAAACCGTTAATAGTTGATTGGTCAAAAACTAGCTGTACCCCCTTTTCTTTGCGTGGAAAAAAGACTAGCTGTAGCTTTGGCGTCTCTAAATGACACAATTATAATCAACTTACACTATGCTCATCCACAGTACCCCATCGGTTGGCCAAAAGCTACCTATATACCAAAGGACTTATTAACGACTTAAAAAATAATATGAACACAAACTTTTATATATATTTCCTTAGCGTTTTAAAAAAGTTTTTTAGTGCTGAATAAAACTACGCTAAAATACCCTAAAATTTATTCTAAGATTAAATTTTAAAATTTAAATTTTAACAATGGTGATTCGTTCTAGGGGCAAACGGTGAGGTTGTTACATTAAGGATAAAAAAGAACAGACAGAAACAACATATCCGTTAGCCAGTGCTAATAATTTATAAGTGGAGCAGAGGCCACAGAGAATCAAGTAGGGATGACCAACACTGACTACAGTAGCTCAAACAATTACTTCATATTACAATATCTGAAAAGATTGCGATTGTCATGGTAAAGTTGATGAACAGAACACATGTCATATCATATAATATCATCTCATATCATCATGTAAACCAAAACAATTGTTTAATCGAGGGAACACAGCGCATTGCATCTCATATCATATCATATAATATCATCTCATAATCGAGGGAAGATGCCAATTGCAAAAGCAGACAACATTTTTTTGTACAAGAAGGGCTAGGCACTTGGCCATTTTCAATAGAATTTTGTGGCAGGCAGCTCCAACCGAAACGTGCTGGTATCTGGTGTGAACCAGGAAGCTGCACCTGCAATGGCGCACTGGCAATTGTGCACATCATCACCAGTGTGGATGTGTGGCCGCTGCCTCTAATTCTTGACCCAGTCCATATGCTGAATACGACTGCAACATAAGCAGCTTGCTTTGTTTTCTTCTTCTTCCTCCTCTTCCTCATCATCAGACCCATTTCATTTGTACCTCCAATCAGAATCAGGTGTAGGCATCAGGTTTTCATGCTAGTTTTGCCAATTTGCCAGGAGGCCATGCAGAAGCAGCAACAACTCCATTCCTCATGCAAGAAGTGCAGCAATGGATTGGCCATAGATTTCCTTGGGCTTAATCTTGCCTTTGCGCTGCTGCTATTGCTCTCTTTGGTCTCTCCCACCAGCTCATGCATAGAGCAGGAGAAGAGCTCCCTCCTCCAGTTCCTCTCCGACCTCTCCAAGGACAGCGGTCTCGCGGTGTCATGGCGGAATGCCACAGATTGCTGCAAATGGAAAGGGGTCACCTGCAGTGCAGATGGGACGGTCACCGATGTCTCGCTGGCTTCCAAGGGCCTCGAGGGGCGCATCTCACCGTTCCTTGCCAACCTCACCGGCCTGCTGCGCCTCAACCTGTCCCACAACTCGCTGTCCGGTGGCTTGCCGCTGGAGTTGATGGCGTCCAGCAGCATCACCGTCCTTGATGTCAGCTTCAACCTCCTCAAGGGAGAGATACGTGAGCTGCCATCTTCCATCCCTGTCCGGCCTCTCCAGGTACTGAACATCTCGAGCAACTCGTTTACAGGACAGTTTCCATCCGCCACATGGGAGATGATGAAGAGTCTGGTTATGCTGAATGCCAGCAACAACAGCTTCACGGGACAGATACCGAGTAATTTCTGCAGCAGCTCACCATCCCTTACAGTGCTTGCACTCTGTCATAATCAACTCAGTGGCAGCATCCCCCCTGGATTTGGTAATTGCTTGAAGCTCAGAGTTCTCAAAGCTGGTCACAACAACCTCAGTGGGAATTTCCCAGATGATCTCTTCAACGCTACCTCATTGGAGTACTTCTCTTTTCCAAACAATGAGTTGTATGGAGTAATCGATGGTACACTCATAGGCAACCTCAGAAATCTGGCTACCCTTGATCTTGAAGGGAATAACATAAATGGTACGATTCCAGACTCTATAGGCCAGCTTAAGAGATTACAAGATCTCCATTTGGGTGATAATAACATGTCTGGGGAGCTTCCATCATCTCTTAGCAACTGCACACATCTCATAACGATTAACCTCAAGAGTAACAACTTCAGCGGCAACCTTAGAAATGTGAACTTCTCCAACCTGCCCAGTCTAAAAACATTAGATTTCGTGTACAACAATTTTGAAGGTACAGTTCCAGAAAGCATTTACTCCTGTAGCAATCTGACTGCACTCCGGTTATCTAGTAACAATTTACAAGGTCAGCTTTCACCGAAAATACGCAATTTGAAGTCCCTTACTTTCTTATCGGTTGGTTGCAACAACTTGACAAATATCACAAACATGCTATGGATCCTCAAGGATTCTAGGAACCTCACCACCCTTCTCATTGGGACCAACTTCAAGGGTGAGGCTATGCCAGAAGATGATACAATTGATGGTTTTCAGAACCTTAAGGTTCTTTCAATAGCTAATTGCTCGTTGTCTGGAAATATACCTTTGTGGCTGTCAAAGCTAAAAAATCTGGAGATGTTATTTTTGCGAGATAATCGACTCAGTGGATCTATACCTCCCTGGATCAAAAGTCTAGAGTCACTGTTCCATCTAGACCTTTCAAACAACAGCCTTATAGGGGGAATTCCAACTTCTTTAATGGAGATGCCAATGCTGATAACAAAGAAAAGTGCCACCCATTTGGATCCAAGGGTATTTGAGCTGCCTCTATTTAGAACTCCATCCCTTCAATACCAAAAATCCAGTGCTTTCCCAAAAGTGCTGAATCTAAGCAACAATAACTTCAGCGGTGTGATCCCTCAAGACATTGGTCAGTTGAAATCACTCGACATCCTCAGTTTAAGTTCAAACAATTTATCAGGAGAGATTCCACAACAGCTCAGCAACCTGACAAATTTGCAGGTGCTAGACTTGTCTAGGAACCATCTCATAGGTGCAATCCCATCAGCACTGAATAATCTGCACTTCCTCTCCGCATTCAATGTTTCTTATAATGATCTGGAAGGGCCTATTCCAAATGGAGTCCAGTTTAGTACATTCACAACTTCTAGCTTTGATGGGAACCCAAAGTTATGTGGCCGTATACTTCATCGCAGTTGTCTTTCAGAAAAGGCAGCATCCATTTCCACAAAAAGTCACAGCAAGAAAACCATTTTTGCAACTGCATTTGGTGTCTTCTTCGGAGGAATTGTTGTTCTTCTATTTCTAGCATATCTTCTTGCCACTGTAAGGGGTACATATTGTATAACCAAAAACAGGAGTAGCGAGAATGCAGACGTAGAAGCAACATCACACGAGTCTGATTCAGAGCAATCATTAGTTATAGTATCACGAGGCAAGGGAGATAAAAACAAGCTCACATTTACTGACATTGTGAAGGCTACCAATAACTTTGACAAGGAGAACATCATTGGGTGTGGAGGCTATGGGCTAGTATACAAGGCTGATTTACCTGATGGCACCAAGCTGGCCATCAAGAAGCTTTTTGGTGAGATGTGCCTGATGGAAAGAGAATTCACTGCAGAGGTTGAAGCACTTTCTATGGCACAGCATGACAATCTTGTACCATTGTGGGGTTACTGCATACAGGGAAATTCAAGGCTCCTTATGTATTCTTATATGGAGAATGGGAGCCTGGACGACTGGCTTCACAACAGGGACGATGATGCGAGCACATTTCTTGACTGGCCGAAGCGGCTCAAAATTGCCCAAGGAGCAGGCCGGGGACTTTCTTATATCCATGATGTCTGCAAGCCACATATCATCCACCGTGATATCAAGTCCAGCAATATCCTACTTGACAAAGAATTTAAAGCTTATGTTGCTGATTTCGGGCTATCAAGATTAATCCTCGCCAACAAAACACATGTCACTACAGAGCTAGTTGGTACTCTGGGCTACATCCCACCTGAATATGGACAAGGATGGGTTGCTACTTTGAAAGGCGATATTTACAGCTTTGGAGTTGTCCTGCTTGAGCTGCTCACAGGAAGACGACCTGTCCATATCTTGTCTTCATCCAAAGAACTTGTCAAGTGGGTACAGGAGATGAAATCAGAAGGGAATCAGATTGAGGTCCTGGATCCAATACTGCTAGGCACAGAATATGACGAGCAAATTCTCAAGGTGCTAGAAACTGCTTGCAAGTGTGTCAACTGTAATCCTTGCATGAGGCCGACTATAAAGGAAGTAGTCTCCTGCTTGGATAGTATAGACGCCAAACTGCAGATGCAAAATTCAGTCAACACTTAAAGATAGAATGCGGTTATACAGGATTATCTTGTATTCCAGTGCTCATAGTACATGTAATTTGCAATAACAAGATAACTACTCTAGTATAATCCTTTGTACAGTTTTTTGACAGATTAATTTCTCCCTTTATCAGGGTAAAGTATACCATGATGAAAAAAAATCAAGAGGTTATGAGCACACATCGGTCCATTCTCAGAATTTTCCTTGTGGATCTCAAATAAATTTGAATTCGAGGTGGGCTAGTTTGCAGGATCCTATTTATTATTCAAAAAACAACTTCTCAAATATGAATCTAAGTGCAGAATACCATTTTAATATATTACACGGGCCAGGGGCACAATGCCCCCTTCCAAAGGTACTTACTCTTCACAAGATGAGAATAGATATGAAACATACTACGCAAACTCGGCAATTTGACGGTATAAAAAGTAGTACATGTTTCTTCGATTGTGTGTAAAAAAAGCATTTCTTTCTTGAAAAAAGGAAAACCAATAGGGGATTATAAGGATGCATCACAATTTTCACCGGAATGACAAGGCAATATATAGGAAACAAGAATACGCATAACAGAGAGGCTAACAGGGGCACCAAAATCATCACCACATGTTAGGGCAGGAGCAGAACCGTTTGTGCAGTACCCTAAACCTTACCCACTTCCGTTTGCGACGACAATTTTGCGACGAATCTCAATCGGATTTCGGAGGAGCAGGCTTGCACAAGCATCGCTCCCCACCCACGAACCCTAAAAGAACACCCTAGACCCACATCGCAGCGTAATAAGCAAGCCAAATCCTCACATGACGAACGAACAGAGAGGCGACGCGCAGAGAGAAAACCTGACCTTGCCTCGGTTGTTTGACGATCTCCGTACTGTTGCTGCTCGGGAGAGGGACCATGACGCCGCCAGCCCGCCGCCGCCGCCAGCCGCTCGTCAGTCGCCGGTCGCCAGCTCCGGAGCTGAGGGAGACGACTCTCCTTTTGGGAGCAACACGTGTGCAATTCTGCACGGGTGAGCATCGAAGCAAAAAAAAGATCCTGGGCCCACCGTCCAGTGTAACAAAGATACTTCCAGAGAGAATGAGTGGATCAGTCCCGTCTATCACACTATGTCATAACTTAAAATGTAACATATTTAATTGGATATATCATCCCTAATACACAAATAATAAATAACAATGTATACTTTTTAAAGTTTGTGTAAAGGTTATTTTTTAATTTAGGGATTGGCTCATCTTTTTTTTCCTTCACCTCATCACAAATATCAATACTATTAATACTCTCACATACTTTTGAATTTGTATAAAGGTTGCTTTTTAATTTAGCGATGTTTCATCTTCTCTCTTCTCCATCTCATCACTTAATTATATATGATTTTTAGAGACAACACATAGACTATTATAGCACTTGCTCTAAGTGGGTTAGGAATTATGGCCCATTGGTCTTTTTCTTTATTTTTTCTCTATTTTTTAGAAAAACAGAAAACCCCACATTTTATAATCAACATTACACCAAACTAAATCAGGTGTCATGATGTGTGATATATAACTATAGGTGGTATGATTTATATATGTTTCAAATCCCACCTTTATTAAAATCTCGATTAATTTCAGCATATTTGAAATATTTTTTTCAAAGTAACGAAAAATTAAATATCAACATGTTATCATCCGTAGTCAACAATTTAATATTTATTTTTTATACACTATGTTTTAAAACTTTAAGTAAATGTGTGCTTAACATGCGCAAGGGTAAGGGTTTGTGTAACCATGATGCCTAAGGTTATATCTAGGTTATGTGCCATGTCATAATGTTTATGTTTTTTTACAACTTTGATTATAAGGTTTTCTAAAATTTACTCTGATCCAACAAATAATTGACATCGTGATAACATCAGCATGATACCATGGTATCAAATTTGATATCTACGTATCATGCCCGGTACCTATTTATCAAATTTGATACCTACGGAATATCGTGTCTGTTATTAAAGATATCAAATTCGATACCTACGATATCATGCTGATGTCATCATGATACCTAGGTACTAGATGTATCATGTTATTTAGGTACTAGATAGATCTGATACTTACGGAGTATTATGTTTGATATCAACATGATACGAAGATACCAGATCTGATAACTAACTGGTATTATGTTGACATCATACACATTAGCGAGCTATTTTGTTGAAATGGCATATCGCTCCGTAGTCTTTCTCTTTTCCTTTTGCTACACGACTCTCCACACTTTTTTTTAAAATTGATTAAAACCCGGGATCTACATCCAAAACGGATTTATACGGCCATATCGTCACATTCTCTTGCAGAGCAAGGGAGCTTTAACACACTTGCAGGAAATTATTAACGAACCATAAAAGGAAGAAAATGGATAAAATTTCGTTCGTGGTGATGAGACTGTAAATCCATAATAACCACTTTGTGAAAGTGACGGGCCAAAAGCTGAAATATTCTCTTCCATACAAACATTTTTCCTGTTTGGTCATTATCTGACATGCTGGAATATACTTATAGTTACAGATAAAACTTTCTGCTAAATAAAAACGAAAACAGTACGGTCAATTCTTGCTGCCTCCTCATTTTTCTGAAACTTTTTTGAACTCCTTGCAATTTTGATTTTTGATGTTAGCCACTTGGGGCCTTCTGCATTTATTTTTGACAGACATTATCATAGCCATAGAAACAGCATATTTATCAACATCAGTACTCCATATCTGCCAAAGGAAAAGACAAATGCAAGCAATTTAATTTTTTGCTGGTTACTGAAACACCAGCTAATGATTATATCAACACTGCCATTAACCTGACTAATCGATTCTCAGCTCCTCTAATCATGCTGCAGTCTGGTCCAGCATTGCTGCTAATCCAGACTTCAAGAATCGTAGTCCAAAGGCCAAAGCCATCGTAAACCAATTGCCATTTGCAACTTAGATGTCAACCAAAACCAAAGCTTCGGTGCTGACAAGTGACAACGGCAAGAAAAGTAAACGCATCAGGGTCAACGAGAGAGCCCTGAGAAGTGAGAAACATTTCCTCCATTAATCTGTTCTTTCCATGCTCGTACACACGAGGATCTTGACATCGATGACCGCTTCAAAACATGTGCTCTTTTTCTTTTTCTGAATGATGCTGTTTGTCATGTACCTCACCAATCCGATCTTGCAAATCTGTGGGGTGCCTTCTTTTCGCGAAAAATGTATGTTTTCCTGCCCACAAAAAGGAGAGAAATATTCTGTTCAGTCTTGTCATTGTTAAAACAGCAAAAAAACATGACGTGCTGAAGCTGGTAGAAGTCAGATCAAATAAATTATGTCATGATAAAACAGTTCAATAATAGCCGAATTAGTGGATGGCTGCTATAAGTACTATCATTGTGCATGGAAGTCAGACTTACCAATAGACTGTAGTTAACTTAGAAAGTGATGTTGCAATTAGTCAATAAGAGCTTAATCCTGACTCATAAATTGGGTGACTATGACCTGAGAAGATCAGACAAAGAAGAATAGCTGCTTGTTCTCTTCCTATCCTGCTCCTTCTTCATCAAACTATTGGCTCCCATGCTATGCTTATGGAGAAAACTATGCAGCCCCATCATTTGTCAACCAAGAACCACGGCAACAGATTTCCCATGACTTACCTTGGCCATGCTCTAGTGCTGTTGCTCTTCTTGGTCTCTCCCACCAGTTCTTGCACCGAGCAAGAGAGGAACTCACTCATCCAGTTTCTCGCCGGGCTCTCGAGGGATGATGGCCTGGGTATGTCATGGAAGAATGGCACGGACTGCTGCACATGGGAAGGGATCACCTGCAACCGAAATAGGATGGTCACTGATGTGTTTCTGGCTTCTAGAGGCCTTGAGGGGGTCATCTCACCTTCCCTTGGCAATCTCACAGGTCTGATGCGCCTCAACTTGTCCCACAACTCGCTGTCTGGTGGATTGCCGCTCGAATTGGTGTCATCCAGCAGCATCATGGTCCTCGATGTCAGTTTTAACTATCTGACAGGAGGCCTAAGTGACCTGCCATCTTCAACTCCTGACCGGCCTCTGCAGGTACTGAACATCTCGAGCAACTTGTTTACAGGAATTTTTCCATCAACCACATGGGAGGTAATGAAGAGTCTTGTCGCGCTCAATGCCAGCACCAACAGCTTTACTGGGAAGATACCAACTTCGTTCTGTGTCAGTGCACCATCCTTTGCCTTGCTTGAACTTAGTTATAACCAATTCAGTGGAGGCATCCCTCCAGGGCTTGGTTATTGCTCCACGTTGGCATTGCTCAGCGCTGGCAAAAACAATCTCAATGGAACTCTTCCATATGAGCTCTTCAATATTACCTCTTTGAAGCACCTTTCTTTTCCTAACAATCGGTTAGAAGGATCAATTGACGGCATCATCAAGCTCATAAATCTGGTCACCCTTGATCTCGGAGGAAATAAGCTCATTGGTAGCATTCCACATTCCATAGGACAGCTGAAAAGACTGGAGGAGCTCCATCTGGACAACAACAACATGTCCGAGGAGCTGCCATCGACTTTGAGTGACTGCACAAACCTTGTAACCATCGACCTCAAGAGCAACAGCTTCAGCGGGAAGCTCACCAATGTCAACTTCTCCACACTGCCCAATCTGAAAACTTTAGACGTCGTTTGGAACAAATTTTCTGGAACAGTTCCAGAAAGCATCTACTCATGCAGAAATCTAACTGCATTACGGCTGTCTTACAATGGGTTCCATGGCCAGTTGTCAGAGAGAATAGGCAATCTGCAGTACCTCTCCTTTCTATCAATTGTTAATATCTCTCTTACAAATATCACAAGTACATTTCAGGTAATTCAGAGTTGCAGGAACCTCACCTCCTTACTCATTGGCCGCAACTTCAAGCATGAAACAATGCCAGAGGGTGATATAATTGATGGTTTTGAGAATCTTCAGGTCCTTTCCCTGGCCAATTGTATGTTGTCTGGAAGAATACCGCATTGGTTATCAAAGTTCAAAAATTTGGCAGTGTTATTTTTATTTAACAATCAACTTATTGGACAAATACCTGACTGGATCAGCAGCCTAAACTTCCTTTTCTATCTAGATGTATCAAACAACAGCCTTTCTGGAGAACTTCCAAAAGCCTTAATGGAGATGCCAATGTTCAAAACAGATAATGTTGAACCAAGGGTCTTTGAGTTGCCTGTTTTTACAGCTCCATTACTTCAATACCGAATAACCAGTGCTCTCCCTAAAGTGCTGAATCTAGGTATCAATAACTTCACCGGTGTCATCCCGAAGGAGATTGGTCAGTTCAAGGCACTTCTTGTACTCAATTTGAGCTCCAACAAATTCTCTGGAGGGATACCAGAATCAATCTGCAACATCACAAACCTGCAGGTGCTTGACATATCAAGCAATAACCTCACTGGTCCAATCCCTGCAGCACTGAACAAACTGAACTTCCTTTCAGAATTTAATGTTTCTAACAATGACCTAGAAGGATCAGTTCCAACTGTAGGCCAACTTAGCACGTTTCCGAATTCTAGTTTTGATGGCAATCCAAAATTGTGTGGTCCTATGCTTGTACACCATTGTGGTTCAGATAAAACATCGTATGTCTCCAAAAAGCGACATAACAAGAGAGCCATCTTAGCACTTGCATTTGGTGTATTTTTTGGAGGTATCACCATCCTGTTCTTGCTAGCTCGTCTTATTCTCTTCTTGAGGGGCAAGAATTTCATGACCGAGAACAGGAGATGCAGAAATGATGGCACCGAAGAACCATTGTCCAACATCAAGTCGGAGCAAACCTTGGTGATGCTGTCACAAGGAAAGGGAGAGCAAACCAAGCTCACATTCACCGATCTCCTGAAGGCTACAAACAACTTTGACAAGGAGAACATCATCGGTTGTGGAGGATATGGGCTAGTCTACAAAGCTGAGTTATTTGATGGATCGATGGTTGCCATAAAGAAGCTCAATAGCGACATGTGTCTGATGGAGAGGGAATTCAGTGCAGAGGTTGACGCACTCTCTACAGCGCAGCATGACAATCTTGTGCCACTGTGGGGTTACTGCATCCAGGGAAACTCAGTGTTGCTCATATATTCCTACATGGAGAATGGCAGCCTGGATGATTGGCTTCATAACAGGAATGATGATGCCAGCTCGTTTCTTAACTGGCCAATGCGGCTCAAGATTGCACAAGGAGCAAGCCGGGGTATATCTTACATCCATGATGTCTGCAAGCCTCAAATAGTCCATCGTGACATCAAGTGCAGCAATATTTTACTTGACAAAGAATTCAAAGCTCACGTTGCAGATTTTGGGCTATCAAGATTGATCCTTCCCAACAGAACCCATGTCACAACAGAGCTAGTCGGCACTTTCGGTTACATCCCCCCAGAGTATGGACAAGGGTGGGTGGCTACATTGAGAGGTGACATGTACAGCTTTGGAGTAGTCCTGCTTGAGCTTCTCACCGGGAGGCGGCCTGTTCCGATCTTGTCTTCATCAAAACAACTTGTCGAGTGGGTGCAGGAGATGATATCTGAAGGAAAGCATATTGAGGTCCTGGATCCAACACTCCGAGGCACAGGATATGAAAAGCAGATGGTGAAGGTTCTTGAAGTTGCATGCCAGTGTGTAAACCATAATCCTGGAATGAGACCAGCTATACAAGAGGTTGTCTCCTGCCTGGACATCATAGGTGCCGAGCTGCAGACAACAGAAGAACTCCATTAAAGTAGAATTAGATAACACATGATGATCTACTTTAGAGTGCACAGAGAAGCTGAGAGTTGCACAATAACTAGAATTTTTCTGTACTTTGCACAGTCTCTCATGAATTACCATTTTTTACTATTTTGTAATTCAAACCCTTTTTTTTTTGCCTTTTTTAACTATTATGTTATTAGAGTTTGATAAACAATGGGAAGATTCACAACATTATCAAGAGCCCATGATTCAAGAGGCAGATTGCCAGGAACTTAATAAGTGACAGCTCAACACATGATTACCATGTAGTAACAAAATATATGAATCAATTTGTTGTTTGTTTTCTTAGAGAGCACAAAACTAACATATTCTCAGAAAAAAATCCTAACGAATCATAAAAAAAAAAGCAAATGGATAAACTTTTTATTCTTGGTGATGGCCTAATGGGACTGTAATAACCACTTTGTGAAAAAAAAATACCTACATTTTTCTTTTTGATCCTTACCTGACATGTTTTGGAGAAAACAAATTACCTGACATGCTGAAATATACTGATAGTTACAGACAAATATTCACTGCTAGAAGTGAAAAAGTATGGTCAATGCTTGCAGGCTCATTCATTTTCGTGAAACTCTTTTACCTCCTTGCAATTTTGAGAGCTAACCACTTGTGGCCTTCTCTGTTTCTTTCTCTTTTTGACACGCTAATTTCAACATAGCCGTAGAAACATCATATTCTATCAACATCAAACATACTCCATATGTGCCAAAGAAAAAGACAAATGTGTGCAATCTTTTGTTGCTTACTGAAACACCAATTTCCCTTCATCACCAGCTAGCTGATTACATGTTCTGCAGACCACATCAAGACTGGCATTAACCTGACTATTGATTCTGAGCTCCTCTAATGATGCTGCAGTCTAGTCCAGCATTACTGCTAATCCAGAGTCATAGTTCAAAGCCATCATAAACTAATTGCCAACTTAGATGTCAACCAAAACCAAGCTTCGATGAGGACAAAGGCAAGAAAAGTAAATGGCTAGGGTCAATGCGAGAACACTTCGAACTAGGGATGCAAGCGGGTAACCCGCGAACCCGCTTATAAGTCATTTATAAGCGGGTCAACTCATGGGCCACCCTTGAATATAACCTATAAGTGGGTTCGCGGGCCGGTGCACTTGCATCCTTGCTGAGAACAACTCCCCTGTTAAATTGTTCTTTCCTTGCTCTTCCACAATCTTTGTGCACATTATGACTGTGGAAATTTCCCCAAATTGATTCTCACCCTCGTTCCTCTCTCGTAGGTCCTTTCTTAACTCCTTTTACATTTACACTTTAGTCCCTCATATGTTTCTATATTACACACACCAACACTCCCCTTCAAGATAAGCAACATATATCTATCATGCCTATCTTGTCACAAGAAGACATACACTCTTTAACACTTAACCCTTTTGTTAGACAATCAGCAATTTGTTTCTCAGAAGTCACAAATCTTAGATTTAGAGTTCCATCATCAATTCTTTCTCTAATGAAGAAGCGATCGATCTCAATATGCTTGGTCCGGTCATGTTGAACTGGGTTGTTGGCAATGTTAATAGCTGATTTGTTATCATACCAAAGTCTCATAGAGCTGTCCTCTTCAAGCTTTAACTCAGTTAGAAGATTTTTCACCCATAGTAGTTCACTCAGACTCTGTGACATAGCCTTATACTCCGCTTCTGCAGTTGAGCGTGATACTATAGGTTGTTTCTTGCTTCTCCAACTAACTAAGTTACCACCAACAAACACACAATAGCCTGAAGTTGATCTTCTGTCATCAAGACAACTTCCCCAGTCTGCATCACAATAACCTTCCACATTCAAATGTCCATTTTTCTCAAACAGCAACTCTTTGCCTGGACTCTTCTTGAGATATCTTAAGATTCTATAGACTGCATCCATGTGATCACTTCTCGGGTCATGCATGTATCTGCTTACTACACTCACAACATATGTTATATCAGGTCTCGTATGGCATAGATAGATGAGACGTCCCACAAGTCTTTGATATCTCTCCTTATTTATAGGATGTCCAGATTCAGCACATAATTTATGGTTTTGCTCTATTGGTGTAGTGGCTGAACGACATTCAAGCATACTTGTCTCATCCAATAAATCCAGAACATACTTCTGCTGCGAGAGCATAATTCCTCTAGGCGATCTCACTACTTCAATTCCCAGAAAATATCTAAGTTGTCCCAAATCTTTAATTTCAAATTCCCTTCTCAGATTCTCCTTCAACCTTTCCACCTCCAAAGCATCATTTTCCAGTGATGATAATATCATCAACATAGACAGCTAGGATAGTTATCTTATTTTGGGAACATAGATAGAATAAGTTATGATCTTCATTACATTGCTTATATCTCATAGTAAGCATTGCACGCTTAAACCTATCAAACCATGCTCTTGGCGATTGTTTCAGCCCATATAAAGATTTTTTCAGTCTTAGTACATTACCTTCAGTTTCAACAGTAGCAAACCCAGGTGTAATCTCCATATAAACCTCTTCTTTAAGATCACCATGAAGAAATGCATTTTTAACATCCAATTGATGTAGTGGCCAATCTAGGTTAGCAGCACAGGAGATCAAGGTCCTAACTGTACTCATCTTCGCAACTGGTGCAAATGTCTCATCATAGTCAATCTCATATGTTTGGCTATACCCTTTTGCTACCAATCTTGCCTTGTATCTCTCCACTTTTCTCTCAGGATTTTGTTTAACAGTATATACCCATTTACAATCAACCACCTTTTTTCCAGGAGGAGATGGTATAAGCTCCCATGTGTCATTCTTCTCAAGTGCTGCCAACTCTTCAAGCATTGCCTCTTTCCACCTTGGGTCTTGTTTCGCTTCTTTCCAGTTTTTTGGGATTTGAACTGCTTGCAAAGTTGTTGCAAATGCCTGATGCTCAAGTGGTAAGGACCCATATGACATAATTACTCACTTCATCACTATGTTCACCTTCACAATTATCTTCAAAGTCATATCTCACTGGAGGTCTGCCCGCAGTGCTTCTTGCTTCTCTTTGTAAAGCAATAGGTAGGTCATTTGAGTGATCTATTATCTCTCCCCCTGACTCAGATAGCTATTCACTCTCATCATCGCCTGAGTGGACTTGATCTCTTTGGCCACTTTCTGCTTCATCTACAATGGTAATGGGTTGTATGAGATTCTCTCTCCTTCTTCTTCTTGTATATACTTGTAGGTTTCTCACTGGAGGAGCTTCTTGTGCTATCATTTCTTGTACAGTATCATCCCCCAACACTGATTTTGGAACTAAACCATCCACAATCCTCTTCTCATTCACTTACTCCTCTTCATTATCATCTCCTAAGATGACTTGAGAATCTAGATCCTCAAATAGAATGCTTAAATCTGTCTTTTCACCGTAGAAGGGAACTGATTCTCTAAATATCACATCCATACTCACAAACATACGACGTTCAGATGGGCTCCAACACTTGTATCCTTTTTGTCCAGATGAGTACCCCACAAAAATACATTTGATAGCCTGAGAATCTAGCTTTCCAACCCCCGGTCTATGATCTCTAACAAAGCATGTGCACCCAAACACCTTAGGTGGAACCAAGAATTCATTTTTCCCAAATAACATCTCACAAGGAGATCTCATACCAAGTATCCTTGATGGCATACGATTTATCAAATGAATTGCAGTGAGAACTGCCTCACTCCAAAGAAACTTAGGCACATTCATTGTATGCATAAGTGAGCGGGTTACCTCCAAAAGGTGTCTATTCTTCCTCTCAGCCACTCCATTTTGTGGTGGAGTATCTGGGCATGAAGTTTGGTGTATGATTCCTTCTCCTGAAAGAAAACTTTGGAACTCCTTATTCACATACTCAGTTCCGTTATCACTCCGGACAATTTCAATAGAAATAGCAAACTGATTCTTCACATAAGCATAGAAAGCCTTAAAGCATTCAAATACCTCATTTTTGTGTTTCATCAAATATACCCATGTCATACGGGATTAACAATCAATAAAGGTGACAAAATACTTTGCACCACTTACAGCAGTAATCGGAGAAGTCCACACATCTAAGTGAATTAATATAAAAGGTGACAAACTTCTCAAACCCCTGCTCACATATGAGCTTCTAGTGTGCTTCCCATACTCACAAGCATCACACATTAAATTACTTTTGTTTACCTTAGACATTTCATCAGGAAACATTTTTCCCATGATATCAAAAGATATATGCCCTAAACGACAATGCAACAACATCACCTTAGCTTCATTCTCACTGGCTGGTAGAGCAAAATAAACTTCTCCTCTTGTCTTGCTTCTATCAAGATACTAGAGCCCATCATGCCAAGTTCCAACTCCAAGATTTCTTCCCGTCTTCCTTTCCTAAATTAGACAATTCTCACGATCAAGAAGCACTTGGCAATCCATTTGATCAATCAGAGAGCTTATTGAAATAAGATTAACAGGAAAGGATGAAACATGTAATACTGATGATAAGGTAAGAGATGGTGTGCATTGAACTGTCCCAACACCTCTAATAGGACGGGATGTCCCATCTGCAGTTTTGATTGTCCCCTTATAAAAATGTGAGTATGGTGTATAAGATGTAAATTCTTTCATTTTGCCCGTGACATGCCTCGATGCACCTGAATCTAGTATCCAATTGGTTGTGTGAGATTGGTTAGATATACCTGAGTCTGAGTGGACTGCATCAGCAACACAGGCACTAGAGGATATTGCCGCTTGAGTGTTCAACTGAGAGCTCTTCCCATCTTTCTTCCACTTTCTGAACTCATCCAGCTCATTTGATGAAACTATAGCTGATTCTATAGCACACCCATCCACCACTGCATGATTAGCTCTCAAATTTGCTCTTCCACCACGACCAGCACCTCCTCGACTAGTACCACCTCTCGGTACACCTCTACCTCGACCCCTACCACGAAATGATCTGATGGGTTGACTGCAATCACGGATCAAATGCCCTCTTTCATCACAATTATAACAAAATCTGCTCTCTTGGAACCCTGTTGTCACATAGGCCTGACTTGATGAATTTAATGTGTTGCCCTTTATCACCTTGAGTCTTGTCTCCTCCTGTGCCATAGAAGCAATGGCTTCTTCAAGGCTAGGAAGATTGGTCTGATGAAATAATACAGCTCGTCTCCCTTCAAATTCTGGATTTAAACCCCTCAAAAATTGAAGGACCTTTTTCTTCTCTACCCACTTCTTCACCCAAGCCACACACTCAGGATGAGGTAGTTTAATGGGATCATAATGATCCAAATCAGCCCACAACCGCTTCAGCTCTGCAACATAATCCATCAAAGTTTGCTCTCCTTGCTTCAGATAATGTATTCTATCATCTGTGTCCACTAGCAACATCACATTCCCAACACCTGAATACATACTTGCAAGAGCCTTCCATATGTCTGAGGCAGAAGTAATAGTATCAACAGAACTAGCAATTGTAGGGGTCATAGAATGAAATAACCAAGTAATCACTAATGCGTTAGTTGCATTCCAATTTTTCCACTCAATGCTCAACTTATCTTTAGGTTCAATTACCTCCCCATTAACAAAGCCCTCAAGCTTCTTTGACTGCAACAATACCAATGCTCTCCTGGACCAGGCCAAATAATTCTTCATACCTTCCAACTTGATATCAACAGGTACCAAATCCAATTTGTAAACCACATCAATCTCTTTACTTGAGGATGAAACATCTTCCTTCTTCGCAGTGAGTAGTTCCACCAATTTTCCTAGGACTTACTCAATTCCCTGATTTTCTGTCATAATCTAATTCTGATGCTACACCAGCCTTCCCTTTTATTAGGAAATAGAATATGCTGCATGTAAATCAGGGAATAGTTGCTATAGTTAGCAGATGTAAATCAAGGGAATCACCCTTGCCTTGTATAGCAAGGCCAGCCAGCCCTATATAATAGAAGGCGCCCCCTCTCATTGAGGTGTGGCCAATTGCCCCCCAATCTCTATTCTCTACATGGTATCACGAGTCCGGGTCTCGATCTGATCTCGCGATCTTCTCCTCCAGCGCCGCGCACTTCCTCGCCTCCCTCCCACCGTCAACCACCCTTCCCTTCCCATGGGAACCCAATCGGAACTCCATTCTGCCACCAGCGGCGTCCTTGGGAATGCCACCAGCGGCGCCCTTGGGAGCGATTCTGCCCCCGTGATCTGCCCCTTCGCCACCATCAACATCAAGCTCCACGTCCCCATGACCCTTGAGTTGAAGCCCTCTAACTTCACCAAGTGGTCGACGGCGTTCCGGGCCACATGTGGGAAATTCGGGCTGCTGCATCATCTAGCCACTTCCTCCACCTCGCGCTCCGCCGACGAGGCCTGGGCGCAGGCTGACTTCTGCGTCCGCGGATGGATGTACAGCACCGTCTCCGACGCTGTCCTCAACCTCGCCATGACCCACGGCGAGCGACGGCGAGCGCTCTTTGGGCGGCCATCGGCGCGTGTTCCGGCGAACAAAGCTCCTCGCGCCATCTTCTTGAATCACGAGTTCCACTCGATGACTCAAGGGGATCGTCCATTGATGCCTCTTGCGTTCGCATGAAGGAGAAGGCCGACGAACTGCGCGACGTAGGGCAGCCCGTCTCGAACCCAACCTCGTCCTCAACCGCTGCGCGGCTCAACGAGGTCTACTCCAACGTCACCGACAACATCGCGGACGCAGCCCTCACCCCTCGCGCCGCCCGGCACTCGGCTCTCCTCAAAGAACTGCGCGCAAAAACGAGGAAAAAGTGCGCGCCTCCACCGCCTCTCGGCTGCCGCCTCCTCTCTTGGCGGTCACCAGCAGCAGCGTGCGGGCGGCCGCGCCTAACACCAAGAAGGGCGGCCAGCAGCCCTTCCCAAACTCCTTCACTAGCACCAACAAACGTGTTCCCGGGGCTTCAATCCCTGGACCGGCGAACGTGTAGCCCCGGAGAGCGCGTCACCCGCCCGGACAGCGCGCCGCGGGGTTCAGCGCCCTGAGGTCCTAGTGCACAGGCGGGCGCACCTCGGGCATACTAGGGCCTTCCCCGCAGCCCACACCGCCTTCGCTCCGCTCCAGCCCTCCAGCGGCTCCAACACCTCCACCAACACCTGGAATGAAGCCGGCCTCATCGCTGCCTGCAACATGCAACTGCAGGCGACGGACGTTGACTCCGGCGCCTCCACGCACATGACATCCTCGGATGGTATGCTTACACAACGCCTCCCCTCCATCTCCTCAATAACGGTAGGTAATGGCACCAGCATTCCCGTTACGTCTAGAGGTCATTCCATCCTTCCTACACCTACAACAAATTTCGCTCTTAATAATATTCTTGTCGCACCATCCATAGTCCGCAACTGTTATCCGTCCGTCGGTTCACTCGTGACAATAGTTGTTCCTTTGAATTTGACGCACATGGTTTTTCCGTTAAGGATCTCGGGACGGGACGCGTGATTCTCCGCCGTAGCTCGCGACGGGGACCTATACACCATGCATGCCTCCACAGCGCCGCGCCCACCTCATGCTCTCCTGGCTGCTTCGTCGACTCGTGGCACCGTCTCGGCCACCCTGCTCCCGCTGCCCTAGCACGCCTTAATAAACTTCATGCTGTTTCCTGCAATAAAGTAGACCGCTCCCTATGTCACTCATGTCAGATAGGCAAGCATACACGTCTACCTTTCAGTTCTTCGCATTCCATCACTCATGCCCCTTTGAACTTGTTCACTGTGATGTTTGGACTTCCCCATCAACAGTCTGTCTGGTTTTTCGTATTACTTGGTCTGTCGGATGATTATAGTCACTACTGTTGGGTTTTTCGCTCAAAAATCAGAGGTCCACCAACACTTAGTTGAGCTTGCTGCGCTTGCCAAAACACAGTTCTGCTTTCCCGTAAAATGTTTTCAGGCTGATAACGGCACTGAATTCATCAACACTACCACCACCAAATTCTTCGCTGCTCAAGGCACTCACCTCCGCTTCTCCTGTCCCTACACATCACCCCAAAATGGCAAAGCCGAACGCATCATCCGCACCCTCAACAATTCCATTCGTACCATGCTCCTCCATGCCTCCCCGCCGCCCGCATATTGGGCCGAGGGCTCCCGACGGCCTGCTACCTCCATAATAGGCGCCCATCCTCCTCCATTCAGCATGAAATTCCCTACACTCGTCTGCATAACCAGCCGCCAACCTATACCCATCTGCGTGTTTTTGGGTGCCTCTGTTACCCCAACATGCAAGCAACCTCTAAACATAAGCTCGCCCCTCGCTCCACGGCATGCGTCTTCCTCGGATATCCCCCCTCGCACAAAGGTTACCGCTGCCTTGACCTATCGACACGTCCATCATCATCTCTCGCCATGTCATATTCGACGAGACCACCTTCCCTTGCAGCCACCTCGGCGTCTCCTCCCCGCCTCCCATGACTTCCTCCTCGACGACGATACGGTTTCGGTGCCTTGCTCTACTGTTGTTGCAGGTGGGACTTCCTCCTCGACGCCCATGGTCGCCCCATCCCTCTCGGATGTCGAGCAGCCCCCCTCAGACGACGCGGCATCACACGGATCAGCTCCTTCGGCACCAGACGGGCGTGGTCATGTGCCCCCGCCTGGACCTTGCGTAGTCTCCTTCCCGAAGGTCTACGTCCGACGCTCCCGCACGGCTTCTGCTCCGTGCTGCCAGGCCGCCTCGGCCCCTGCACCTTCGGGCGTCCTGGCGCGCCGCTGCGCCTCGCGGCACCAGTAGCATCTCTGCTCCACCACCGCCACCACGCCGCCACCGCCGCGGTCACTCGCACCATGGTGGTGCCATTCCTCGCGTCGGCTATGAAGGGTTGGCGCCACGACGTCGTCGCCACCGTCGCCCATTCCGACGAACTACCGCAGCGCGTTGGTTGACGCCAACTGGCGTGCCGCGATGATGGATGAGTACCAGGCTCTCATCGACAACAACACCTGGCAGCTCGTTCCGCGGCCCCCTGGCGCCAACGTCGTGACGGGCAAGTGGATCTTCCGGCACAAGTTCCATGCCGATGGGTCCCTCGCCCGCCACAAGGCCCACTGGGTGGTCCGTGGCTTCTCTCAGCGTGAGGGCGTCGACTATGACGAGACCTTCAGTCCGGTGGTCAAACCGGCCACGATTCGGACCATCCTCAGCATCGCCGCCTCTCGCGCATGGCCTATTCACCAGCTGGACGTGAAGAACGCCTTTCTTCACGGCCATCTCTGTGGAGATCGTCTCACCGCGGCCGCCTGCATTGCCGACCGGCGCCCCTACCCACGTCCGTCTCCGCGAAGTCCTTGTACGGATTGAAGCAGGCTCCACGGGCTTGGTACCAGCGATTCGCCACCTTCCTCCGGCAGCTCGGCTTCGTCGCCTCCACCTCCGACTCATCCCTCTTTGTTTTACGAGAGGGGACGGGTCTCGTCTACTTGCTGTTGTACGTCGACGACATCGTCCTCACCGCCTCGTCCTCGGCACTCCTTCAGCGCATTGTGGCTCGATTGAGCTCCGAGTTCGCCATGACAGATCTTGGCGCCCTTCACCACTTCCTCGGCATCGCCGTCACGCGCTCCTCCGATGGCCTCTTCCTGTCACAGCGACAGTATGCCGTCGAGCTTCTCCAGCGCGCGGGCATGGCTGAGTGTCATCCGACAGCGACACCTGTTGACACTCATGCTAAGCTCTCCGCGACCGATGGAGATCTCCTGTCCGAGAAGGATGCCTCTGAGTACCGGAGCCTGGCGGGGGCTCTCCAGTACTTGACGCTGACTCATCCTAATCTGGCATATGCTGTTCAGCAGGTGTGCCTATTCATGCACGCCCCCCGAGAGCCTCACCGTGCGCTGATCAAACGCATCCTGCGCTATGTGAAGGGCACTCTCTCCTCGGGTCTACATCTCAGCGCCGGGCCTGTTGACAAGCTGACGGCTTACTCCGACGCCGACTGGGCAGGCTGTCCTGACTCCCGACGCTCCACCTCCGGCTACTGTGTATACCTCGGTGACACTCTCGTCTCCTGGTCCTCCAAACGCCAGACCACAGTGTCACGTTCCAGCGCCGAGGCGGAGTATCGTGCTGTGGCCCATGTGGTGGCCGAATGCTGTTGGCTCCGACAGCTACTCCAGGAGCTTCACCTACAGCTACCCTCTGCCACCGTTGTCTTCTGTGACAACGTCAACGCCATCTACATGACAGCTAACCCTGTTCACCACAAGCGAACGAAGCACATCGAGATCGACATCCACTTCGTCCGCGAGAAGGTGGCCCTTGGTGAAATTCGGGTACTCCATGTGCCCTCTTCTCATCAGTTCGCCGACATCATGACTAAAGGGCTTCCGACGGCATTGTTTCAAGACTTCCGATCCAGTCTTTGCGTCCGGGAGCCTCCCGCTACGACTGCGGGCGGGTATTAGGAAATAGAATATGCTGCATGTAAATCAGGGAATAGTTGCTATAGTTAGCAGATGTAAATCAAGGGAATCACCCTTGCCTTGTATAGCAAGGCCAGCCAGCCCTATATAATAGAAGGCGCCCCCTCTCATTGAGGTGTGGCCAATTGCCCCCCAATCTCTATTCTCTACACCTTTCCCAGAGAAAGCTACCAGGAAGACAACAGACAAACTCTCTTTTTCCCTTTTCTCCTCCTTCCCAACAAGCAGACTCGCAGACAAAGTGACTTTTCCCTTTTTTTTCTCCTCCTTCCTTCTTCCCCTCTCTCTGCACTTCTTCCCCTCTCTCTCTCTCTGCACTCTCTTTTTCCCTTCTTATCTCTTCCTGCCTCCTCCTCTCCTCCTTCAGCCCCGCCGCCTCTCTCCCGCACCAAGCCGCCTAAGCCCTAGCCGCCACCTGCTCACTTGACCTCTGCGCCCTCGCTGCCACAGGCCACCACCTGTGCTCCTCTGCCACCTGTGCTGTAACGGGTGGGAAGGTGAAGAAGGGAGCTGCGGGAGCCACCGGCAGGAAGGCTGGCGAGCCGAGGAAGAGGGGAATCGGGAGGCCGGCGGTCGCGTACGCACCTTCGCGCCGCCGCCGGTACACTGCCGCGCCACCTAGGGTTTCGCCACCTTGAGCGCGCCTTGCCGGCAGGGAACCGCCTCTCCAATGGCTCCTTCGCCGCCGGCTTCACGCCGACGAGGCGTGGCCCCGCACCATCGCTGACAACGCCGCCATAGCCTCTCCTAACCTAGCTCTGATACCATGTGGAAATTTCCCCAAATTGATTTGCACCCTCGTTCCTCTCTCGTAGGTCCTTTCTTAACTCCTTTTACATTTACACTTTAGTCCCTCATATGTTTCTATATTACACACACCAATAATGACCATGACATATTGACATCAATGACCGCTTCAAAATATGAGGGGTTTTTTTCCTGAATGATGCTGCTTGCCATGTACCTCACTAATCCTATCTTGCAAATTTGTGGGGTCCCTTCTTTTGCAAAAAAAAAGTGCATTTTTCTTGCCCAGCAAAAATGGATATATTTTTTTCTGTTCATCTTTGTTAGTCTTATATGTTTATGCCAATAGCAAAAGTTGGGTGCGGCACTGGGTTGGTGTGCAATTCCCTTTACCTTCGGAAACAAATGAGAGGCTTTCAGACTGGTGGTTAGCTGCAAGGAGCCTTTTTCGGAAAGGCTACAGAGATGCTTTTGACTCACTATTCATGCTTCCTGCTGGAAGGTGTGGAAAGAGAGAAACACAAGGATTTTCGAAAATCAGAGCAAGCTCCCGATGGCGCTCTTTGAAGACATCAAGGAAGAAGCAGCGGTATGGCGGGAAGCAGGACTCCTCCCGGATGGAGCTGAGTCGTAATTGTGGTGATTTCCTGTTAATTTACGTTCTCAGATAGCCGGCGGGTGACCGCTGGGAGGGCTGCCGTCGCCGGACGGGCTGCAGCTGTCTTTTTCTTTGTTCTTCTTTGTATGTTCGTCCAAGTTTGGGGAAAGCCTACCAGCACCCTAAATGCGACATTGTATTGTTGTTGTACTCGAACATTACAGTACCACTCTTTTCCCCTTAATGAAATTGGTTGGCTGCTTCCTTCAGCCAACCCGGCAAAAAAAATAGCAAAAGTTAAACATAATGAATCTGGACAGGAAGCTGTCCAGATTCATAGTACTAAGATGTGTCCCATCTATATAAAATCTTTTATATTTTGGGACGAAGAGAGTAAATTAAGGCATGCTACAAAAGTTTAATAATGGCCGAATCATGGATGTTTGTTAAGTATTACCAAACCATTAGTGTGTGGAAGTCAGACTTACCAATAGCAGCTTGCTGGTGTGAACAGTGAACTTGGAAAGCGATGTCGCAACTAAGCAATAGCAGCTTTATCCTGACTCATAAATGTGGTGACCTTGACCTGAAAATATCAAACAAAGAAGAGGCAGCAGCTGCTTGTTCCCTTCATATCATGATCATTCTTCATCAGAATATTGGCTCCGAGAGTGCTAAAAAAAGACTATTGGCTCCGATGCTAGGTTATGGAGAAAACCATGCGACCCCTCCAGTTCTCAAACAAGAACTACAGCAACAGATTCCCCATAACTTCCTTTAGTCTTGCTCTTGCGCTGCTGCTCTTCTTGGCCTCTCCCACCAGTTCTTGCACCGAGCAAGAGAGCAACTCCCTGATCCAGTTTCTTGCTTGGCTTTCAAAGGATGGTGGCCTGGGCATGTCATGGAAGAATGGCACGGACTGCTGTGCATGGGAAGGGATCACCTGCAACCGAAATAGGATGGTCACTGATGTGTTTCTGGCTTCTAGAGGCCTTGGAGGGGGTCATCTCACCTTCCCTTGGCAATCTCACAGGTCTGATGCGCCTCAACTTGTCCCACAACTCGCTGTCTGGTGGATTGCCGCTCGAATTGGTGTCATCCAGCAGCATCATGGTCCTCGATGTCAGTTTTAACTATCTGACAGGAGGCCTAAGTGACCTGCCATCTTCAACTCCTGACCGGCCTCTGCAGGTACTGAACATCTCGAGCAACTTGTTTACAGGAATTTTTCCATCAACCACATGGGAGGTGATGAAGAGTCTCGTTGCGCTCAACGCCAGCACCAACAGCTTTACTGGGAAGATACCAACTTCGTTCTGTGTCAGTGCACCATCCTTTGCCTTGCTTGAACTTAGTTATAACCAATTCAGTGGAGGCATCCCTCCAGGGCTTGGTTATTGCTCCACGCTGACATTGCTCAGCGCTGGCAAAAACAATCTCAATGGAACTCTTCCATATGAGATCTTTGATATTACCTCTTTGAAGCACCTCTCTTTTCCTAACAATCAATTAGAAGGATCAATTGAAGGCATCATCAAGCTCATAAATTTGGTCACCCTTGATCTTGGAGGAAATAGGTTCATTGGCAGCATCCCACATTCCATAGGACAGCTCAAGAGACTGGAGGAGTTCCATCTGGACAACAACAACATGTCCGGGGAGCTGCCATCAACTTTGAGTGACTGCACAAACCTTGTAACCATTGACCTCAAAAAGAACAACTTCAGTGGGGAGCTCACCAAGGTTAACTTCTCCACACTACCCAATCTAAAAACTTTAGATGTCGTGTGGAATAAATTCAATGGAACGATCCCAGAAAGCATTTACCCATGTAGCAATCTAACTGCATTACGATTATCTTTCAACAACTTTTGTGGGCAGCTGTCAGAGAAAATAGGTAATCTGAAGTCCTTATCATCCCTGTCACTTGTTAAGAACTCTCTTGCAAATATAACCAGTACACTTCAGATACTTCAGAGCTCCAAAAACCTCACAACCTTGATAATCGGGATCAACTTCATGCACGAAACCGTACCATTAGATGATAGCATTGATGGTTTTGAGAATCTTCAGGTTCTTTCCCTGAATGGTTGTTCATAGTCTGGGAAAATACCTCATTGGCTATCAAATCTCACAAATTTGGAGATGTTATTTTTATATGACAACCAACTAACTGGACAAATACCTATCTGGATCAGCAGCCTAAACTTCCTCTTCTATCTAGACATAACGAACAACAGCCTTTCAGGAGAAATTCCAACAGCATTAATGGAGATGCCAATGCTAAAAACAGACAATGTTGCACCAAAAGTCTTTGAGCTGCCAATTTTTACAGCCCAATCACTTCAGTACCGAATAACCAGTGCTTTCCCTAAAGTGCTCAATCTAGGCATCAATAACTTCGCTGGTGCAATCCCGAAGGAGATTGGTCAGTTGAAGGCACTTCTTTTACTCAATTTGAGCTCCAATAAATTGTCTGGAGAGATACCAGAATCAATCTGCAACCTCACAAATCTGCAGATGCTTGACTTGTCAAACAATAATCTCACTGGTACAATCCCTGAAGCGCTGAACAAACTGCACTTCCTTTCAGCATTTAATGTTTCTAACAATGACCTAGAAGGACCAGTTCCAACTGTAGGTCATCTTAGCACATTTCCAAGTTCTGTCTTTGATGGCAATCCAAAATTGTGTGGTCCTATGCTTGCAAACCATTGCAGTTCCGCTCAAACATCACATATCTCAAAAAAAAGACACATCAAGACAGCCGTTCTTGAGGTTGCATTTGGTGTGTTCGTTGGAGGAATCGCCATCCTTGTCTTGCTAGCTCATCTCCTTACCTTGTTGAGGAGCAAGAGTTTCTTGAGCAAAAACAGGAACAGCAATGATGAGACAGAAGCACCATCGTCCAACCTCAATTCAGAACAACCCTTGGTGATGGTACCACAAGGAAAGGCAGAGCAAAACAAGATAACATTCACCGATCTCCTGAAGGCTACAAAAAAATTTGACAAGGAGAACATCATCGGTTGTGGAGGTTACGGACTTGTATACAAAGCTGAGCTATCTGATGGCTCAATGCTTGCCATCAAAAAGCTCAATAGTGACATGTGTATGATGGAAAGGGAATTCAGTGCAGAGGTTGATGCGCTCTCCATGGCACAGCATGATAATCTTGTGCCACTGTGGGGTTACTGCATCCAGGGAAACTCAAGGTTCCTCATATATTCCTACATGGAGAATGGTAGCCTGGACGATTGGCTTCACAACAGGGACAATGATGCCAGCTCATTTCTTGATTGGCCAATGCGACTCAAGATCGCACAAGGGGCAAGCCAGGGCCTTGCTTATATCCATGATGTCTGTAAGCCAAACATAGTCCACCGTGACATCAAGTCCAGCAACATTCTACTTGACAAAGAATTCAAAGCTTATGTTGCAGATTTTGGATTATCAAGATTGATCCTTCCCAACAAAACCCATGTCACAACTGAACTAGTTGGCACTCTTGGTTACATTCCCCCAGAGTATGGACAAGGGTGGGTGGCTACACTGAGAGGTGACATGTACAGTTTTGGGGTGGTCCTGCTCGAACTACTCACCGGGAGGGGACCCATTCCAATCTTGTTTGCATCAAAAGAACTCATCGAGTGGGTCCAGGAGATGAGATCCAAAGGAAAGCAGATTGAGGTCCTGGATCCAACACTCCGAGGCACAGGACATGAAGAGCAGATGCTGAAGGTCCTTGAAGTAGCATGCCAGTGTGTCAACCATAATCCTGGAAAGAGACCAACTATACAAGAGGTTGTCTCCTGCCTGGATGTCATAGGCGCTGAGCTGCAAACAGTAGAACTCAATTAAAACAGAATGTGATAATACATGTTATCATGTACTTTAAAGTGCACGGAGAAGCTCATAGTTGCACAAGAACTAATATTTGTATAGTTCCTTTTTGCACAGTCTTCCATAGATTACCATTTTTTACTGTTTTGTATCCAAACTCATTCTTTTGGTTCCGAAAACTATTCTGTGGTTAAAATTGATTATTATTTTAAAAAAAACAGGAAGATTCACAACATTATCAGGAGACCATGATTCAAGAGGCAGAATACCAATAATTGGGAGCCCAATGCATGATTACAATGTAACCAAATATATGAATCATATTACTGATCCGATTATTACGATGCAAGAGGTAATGAAAACTAATAATAACACATGAATAAGGTATGGGCACCAAAATTACCCAAAAAAATATTAGTAACATGAGACTAATAAAAATGTTTCTGAAACGCGCAAAATCACAAGGATGTTCATGTCTCAATTTGGCATGAAATCGACGCAATCCATCCCATCCCACGTGTCCGAGCAACAGCCAATCTACTCCTACCCCTCCCGGCTCAGCAGATCACTGTGGTGTGAAGAGCAACGACCACAAGCGCAGATGAATCAAGTGACCCTGGGAGTGGAGAGCTGGATGCCGCCACCCCGCACAAACTTCTGGGGAATGAAACGGAGACTCCGCCGCCGCCGCCGCCGCTGCCGGCGGCGGCGGCATTCGCCGGCGCTGGAGCGGAGTCGCCGGGGGATTCATCTCGCCGCGTGAAGGAGAAGAGGAGAGATAGCCCAAGCCTTAGGCCGCTTGTTGAGTTCTTAATCCAAGCAAGCCCGGCCCACTTGTGGCCCAAGAAAAACAGGCTGTTTGAGGCGTAAATCCTTTTGGGCCCAGCAAAAAAATCCTTTTGGGCCAACTAAAAAAAGGAAATTCCAACGATTTGACAAGCTGGAAAAGGATTTCTTTAAATGTTTTTCCTAAAATAGACAAGCTGGAAAAATAACCAGTGGTTTTGGCCCACATGTAAGTTGAGACGGTGAGTTGCTTGAAAGGGATAACGTAAATTTTGTTGATTTTGAAGGCTTCCTTTGATAAAATATAACGTTTAATATTTCAGGATTTTATTGTTCAGACTGACTGTATATGGATGGGGGCTTCTCAGCAACGCCTTCGGCTATGATCTAGTCTTTTATTTTGTGATTTTGTTTGCATTTTCTTATTTTTGTGGTTTTAATAATATTTGTGTTGAGCTATGATTTATAAGGAGTGTAGTCTTTTTAATAATGTTTGCATTGAGCTATGATCTATAAGGAGTGTAGTCTTATTTTGTGGTTTTAATAATGTTTGCATTGAGTTATGATATATAAGGAGTGTAGTCTCTTATTTTGTGGTTTTAATAATGTTTGCATTGAGCGAGACCAACAAAGCTGCTCATGATTTAGCTGAGGTTGCTTTTATATCTGAAAAATTATGTATTGACCTTTCATGATTTAGCTAAGGTTGCTTTTATATCTGAATTTTTTTGTATTTGGGTCGATAAACCTCCTGATTTTATTTTGAGTACGTTGGTAAACGATGTAACTATTTTTTTCATATCAATAAAACTATTTTTTTTCATATCAATAAAACTAGCCGAATGGCATTCCCTCAAAAAATATTTCAATATTTTAGTTTAATCTTTTTGTTTTTTATTATATTTGCAGAAATTACAATGGAGTTCAGAAAAGATAAGTTTTGAAAAAAAATGTTCTTAAATATTATCGTAACAATATATCATTGCATACCCAAACTAGCCCTAAGATGATCAGTTTGAGCTATTACCTTACAAAGGGAGCAAAATCTCCAATGTATGATGATAATAAGGGCTATGGTTTTTGCTCCCAAAAAAAATGTGATTATTGCCAACAATGTTTGCATTCAAAAGGTTTCCATTTTTTTCCCTTGTAAATTCCAAACATTTCGAATTAAAAAGGCATAAACCTTATCTATCTGACAAAGGTTGCTAGTAAAATTTAAATGGTGAAGAATTAAGGCAGGTACAAACATCACTAACCAATGCATTCGCATCTCATAGAATGATTACTTGTTCCAGCAGTAACAGCCAGACAATGACAAAGTAACTCACATTATTATAAAGAGGTAAAAGCACTATACATCTGCCTTATTTAGAGCCCAGCTTACAAACAATTGACCAAGATCAAGAACTCTACCAAAAAAGAAAGGTATGTCGAAAAAAAAGGAACAAAAGGTTATCTTCAATATGGAAAGACAGTAACAGAACAAAATGAGATCCAGATGAACCTTCATCGCCAATTCAGCTGAGATAATCTGATCATACATATGAACTATCCTGTATCCTCACTGGAGCTCTTTGTATCACCCTCCAGCTTCTCATCTTTGTTGCATCATATACTCTTCCTCCAAAAATTTACATCATATACAACTAGCTACTCCATTGTCCAGTATGCAAGAAATGGTTCTAGGACCAAACATACTCGCTCATAGCGTGTGTTTTCTGAACAGAGCTCACGAAGTCCGTTTGGGTTCTGGCTTCTGGGAGCCACTACTGTCAGGCAAGAACAGGTACCGGAATTTCGAGTCAAATGGGACAACAGTAAAACTCCGTGCTCCAAGAAGACGCTGTTTCCGCTGTGAAGAAGAATCTCGGATGACTGCGACTTGATCAGGTGTAAGGTGATGGCAGATCCAGTCAGCGAGCAAAGAATCTTCCACATTCCCCTTGGCATAGCTCTGCAGTAACTTTGGGATTAGCAGTTTCCCTCGGTCACTTATACCAACAGATGCTTGGACATAGTCTCTCAAAGATTCCTGAAGCTCCTGACGGACATTTGCTGCAGAGAAGATCCTCACCTGTATGACGGCAGATCATCACAAGATTGTTAAAAAAAAAAGAGGAAAAGGAATATAACAACTTGATATGTTAATAGTTAAGACAATGCGGATGTTCAAATGTCATAAAAAGAACATGTTATAACAGCATCCGAGCAAGGATTTGAAGCAAGCAAGATTGATTGGTAGCACAATGGTTTCTGCAGAAAAACGCACTACATGATTGCAATATTTGCTGAACAACAGTACAATACACACATATTTACAGGAAAACAAATATAAAACTCATATACTTACGGCAGGTGAAGAGAACATTCCGCAGCTGAGTCCAAACAACACAAGGGGTTCTGTCCCATCAATCAAGTATTTCTTGTGCTCCTCAGTAATTTTGAACTTGTTAAGAGCTAGCATCAAGGACTATAAAAAGGAAGGGAAACCAACGAGAGTCGTTATGATTTATAAGCAAACTAATGGAAAATAAATAGGTTAAGGGAAAAGCTATACAAGTTGGGGCCGATGCACTGGAGTCTTCATCTTTAGAATCACAAATTCTATTTCAGCAGCACTGAAGGACTGACCACCAACTGTGTAACAGGCCTGCATCGCTAACACGAGTTAATTGAAAGCCATATTGAAGAAAATGTTTCTTGTTCAGAGAAGAGATCCTGCTCAAACCTTTTGCATTAGAGAAAAAAGCTTGATATCATTTCGTGGAACTCCATATGCTAGATATGCCTGATAGGAACCAGTACAGAAAATTTAGTGTATACTATTAGTCTAGTGAGTAAGAAACAGGTAGCGAAAGCAAAATGAAATATGAGGAAAAGAAATATGCATAAATCATCAGTGCAGGACTTTTTTGCAAAGCTAGTCTCTTCAGTAACATACTTACATGCATAATCAACGCATTGTACAAATTAATCCAAAAGGCTAGCCGCTCATCACAGTTCATACTATTAGGGTTAACCTTTGATAGCTGTTCCACAAGAAATCTGCAAACACAAAGGCATGGTTATTCGTAACACTTACATTAAACATAAATATTAGTAAGAATTAAGGATGGTCTTGAATGAGGAACATTGTTATTGACAGAAAACAGACCAAAAAACTCGGCAAGCATTGCAAAGAAAACGTTTATTATGAGATGTAGTGAGTATGTGTTAAGTTTTGTTTGCTCATCAGCAAGACATTGGGGTTGAAAGCATTATCATAAATAAAAAAAAGTCAAAACGACATGGAAAAGAGTGTTCACTAACACATTCAAATATGGATAAATTACACACTGCCAGGGATTCCTTTCAGGGCTAAAAATGACAAATTGTGGGGTTCCAAAGTATAATATGGTTAGTATGTTTCCTGCAAATAAAAGATTACATGGAGCATCTCAGTCTTCCCTCGGTACAAACCTCATAACAGTTCAATTGTTTGTCGATTCACTTAGGCATCAACAGTAAAATGATATTAGAAATGTACATAGTATGCTGATAGTATGATACTCCCTCCGTTCCATATTGATCATCATATAACCAAAAATCAGAAATTCCAAATTGATCATCATATAATCTTGGTCCCTTCGTTTGACGTGTAGTATTATTGCATTTATGCATGAAAATTGAATTTGCATGTATGCATAGGCATGTGAGGTAGTAAAACTCTCGCTTCTCGTGCATGGGGGGAGTTAAAGTGTGTATGTTTCTTAATTTTTTTTCCCACCACATATTCACATTAAATGCAATATAGGGAAGTTAAGACTTTCTTGGTCTTGATGAAAAAACTTATATGATGATCAGTATGGAATGAAGGGAGTACATATGAACAAGTGTTTCAAAAAACATGCTTTATATGAACCTTATAACATGCAGTATGTTGACATTAGGACAGGCAGTTTTAGCCTAGGTTGCAGCAGCAAACCTGAATCTTTTTAGAGCTTCAGATGCATATTCAAGTTGCTCCTTTCCAACAGACATCCAAGATACTTCAGCTGCTGAATGATAATTTCCAATATCTCTCCGGCTTTCCTTCCCATTAACCTTATACGGATCAAAGTTTCTGACTTCATTCATCAACTCATCATTACGATTCGAGTCTACTGAAGGACTTCGTAGCATTGAGGGAATGATGGATGAGTCTGAGAAGGATGCCAGTGTAGAACCAGAAAGACGCTCTGCTGAGGAAGATGAACAATCAGAAGATTCCTTTGGTGACATCTTCGAGGATTCAGATAGACGGAGGAAAATGTTTCTCATGCAACGAACCATCTCCTCTGAGAGCTGATTAGGATTATTCCAAAGATTCCCTCCTTTCATGCTAGTTATCTTTAGTATGGACTGTTCAAATGATAGAGTATCAATCTTCTCATCTTCTTCGCCTTCTTTATCCGTAGAGCATGATTCTTGCATCTGCAGAAGGATAAAATAAAACTTTGCACAAATATGTCTAGCACAGTTAACTACCTTTCATAACTATACATAGGCATGAGAAGGACCTCTTCATCCCGGTGCTTTTCCATAAGTCTATTTAAAGAAACATCCCGGTGTTTTTCAAATAGCTTATTTAGAGAAACCATCTGTCTCTCCTCAGATTCTTCTCCAAGTCCAACATCTTGCTCATATTCAAGTTCGGAGTATAAATCTTGTTGTGTTGACCTCATTGACTCAGATCCTCCAAACTTCAAATCTCTCAATGATGATATGTGCTAAGAAAGACAATTAAAAGGTACATCAGTAACTCCAATGTCAGAAAGAAGACAGATATATTTACTTACAAAAAAAAAACTTACTTCTTCCCATGTGCACGTGCAAGTTGACAACAAATGGTCTGGGGATGTAGATGGCAAGCATCCTGGTTTACTTTCAGCAAGTAACCTTTCATTCCTTTCATGACAAAGCTGGTAATATAGTTCATTTAAGTCCTTTTCAAGCTTCGAAACAGCACTTTCCAAAGAGGCAATGTTAATTAGTAATTCTTGTGCCTGAAGAATGAAAGGTCAAAACAAAAATTACTGAATTGGCTCGGAAATGTCACTCCATAAAGACAAGAAAACTAGCTAGTAGCTCTTCACCTTGTATGGAATCTTCACAGAGGAGTTCAGTACAGTTCCAGCATTTTGTGTAACAGCGTCTGCCAACGCAACATGCAAATCAATCTCTTCTTCCAGCTGCCTCTGTAATTTCTTGACCTGCACAATTTTTGACAGTACAAGAACTTCACATTTGCACACTAACATGATTTGCCTATAGGAGAAAGCCACAAAACAAAGATAATTAGCTGTCTTACTTCATGCTCGAGCTGCGACCTGTACTTCCTCATCCTGCTCCTCTGGCTTCCTTCTCTCTTCCCACCAGTGATCTTATCATCCTACAAAACAACAATGAAAACGACGATTGCTTTGACATTACTTCAGTTGGCACAAATGATCCCAGGAACCAATAAACAACAAGATTGTTGGTTGACCACACAGTCTGCGGTGATTAATGGAAAGTGGAGACAAATTGGGTAGGGGACAGTTCATCCTTGGTTGGGGGGGACCCAGTGAAAAATTTTGCGGGCACAGCCGAAGCCGACAGCGCCCTGCGCACCACGGCATTTCGCAAAAAGACACCACTTTTGCGGGCATTTGCCGTTGAAATCTCGCTTTTCTCAACCAGAAATCCGAGTGTTCCCAAACCATGGTGTCCCGAATCCGAACAAAAAATGTGAATTTCTGCGATGTCTGGGTGCTGGGTAGGGACTGCTGAGATAGAAACGAGTCAACCAGAAGCCCAAGAACCAACCTTGCTGCAGCTCGCCGGCGGCGGCGCGGGCGCCGGCGCGTGGCCGTCCTCCTCCGCCGACAGATGCGCCGACCGCTGCAACGCCCGCCCCGACCCGCCCGATCTCCGGCCGCCGCCGCCGCCGCCCACCTTCTGGATCAGACCGCCTCTGAAGCACGCGAAAGCACACCATTCTCAGCATTCAGAAAGATTCAGAGAGAGCAACAAACCAAATCAATGCGAGAATAAGAGAAAGATTCAAGAACAGCAGCAAGCCCGCCCATCGGCGGCGGCTCAACTAAACTCACGCTGGTGCTGCTGCGGCGGCACCGGAGGATGGCATCTCGAGGGCGGCGACGGCGGCGGACGGCAGCGCGTCCTCGGCGCGCGCACGGCATGAGGCTCTCTCTCCCTTCTTCTCCAGCAAGATTCAGCTCACAGCCTCGACGAACGAACGGACGGAACGGAACCGATTAAATGCTCATCGGGAGTTGAGGATTTGGAGTAGGAATTCGAGATGGGGCGACGGGCGCCAATGCGCCATTGCATCGACTTCACCGACGGGCGTTGAAACGGTGGAAACGACAAGGGTGTGTGGGTGCGCGAGGGCTTTATGGAGTGAGAGCGTGCGTGCGTGCGAGGAGGTTGGATTGGAGAATGGAGGTGGAGAGGAGTGGGGGACGACGAGCGTTTGAAGCGAGCTGACGACTGTGGGTGCCGCGGTGACGACGGCGGCCGTTCCACGGGGTAGCAACATGATGTGCCTGCCCTACGTAACTGTACTCCTACTTTCATCATTAGTTTGTTTGCTAATGATTTTTATCCTAATTTTACGTGGCTTTGTTCCTGGTAGCAGTAAGGCTTGTATGCCTGCGAGAATCAGTTTCATTTTTCTTATTTTTTAAAAGAATCTGTACCAAACGGTTAAAAAGGAGAAATATTTTTTGAAGAATCAGTAGAAACGTTTCTCGTTTTTAAACTAAAAATGAGAAATACTTAGACAGTTTCATCGGTTTGAAGAAATGTTTCTTCGAGAATCACCTGTGAATCACTAGAAACGTTTCGCCCGTTTCTCCCGTTTCTTCGAGAATCCGAAACCGTACCAAACGATCAGTCCTAAGTATGTCTTCTATTACATGGAAGACACACTTTGTATATTTTTTTATTACATAGAGAACAAATCTTTCATGGAAAATAAGCATATAGGACCTGTTTAGCTGCGCTGCAAGCGAGTAACAGTAACATAATTCTCGTCTGATTACAACGAGCGTGTCTCTAACACTGATGTTCGTTTTGGATTGAAGACGAGCATGAATTTAGGACATGAAAAATATGAAAATTATTAGAATAAAATAATTAATTGAGTTCGTTATTATAAATTTAAAATTTTTCATTTATTAGATATATTATAGCAATTTTTATATAGAATTTGTTTACGTAAAATATATCGTTTACCTATTTAAAAATATATTAGGTAAATATGTATCTTAATCGAGTTAGTAAGGACTGAAGAGGCTCTTTTCACGCGCCTACTGTGGAGTTTGACCCTTCTAGTTTATTTACTGATGTCGAGAATTGGAAAAGGAATTCAAGACACAGTGTATATTGTATGTGACTCTGTCACTATATCATTATACCATCAATGCTTTTTCGATTATATATTTTTGTTTTCGTAGGCATAATTATATTTGTATACAATTTCAACCGAAACTTTTGGCATTTGGCATCTATTTCCATAGATACAGTTGCCCTTTTTAGTGTGACGGTGTAAATCTTCCTCATAAACTAATAAATCGCAATAATATTCAAATAAATATAGAAAAATATGATAACAAGCCACCATAATTCAGAAATATATTGCCAAAAAGCTTTTCTAAAAAAAGTAAATATCATTCCCCTTTATTACAAGAAGAATGTAATATAATTTATTGCATGACTGACTGTGGGCCCGCGAGGTAGCCGGAGAGTGGAAGTAGTAGTGCATACGGATAACATTCTTTGGCCAACCAAACCGCATATGTCACTGCCATTCTGCCCTCTTATCAACAACACAGCCAAAACCCCTCTACTGCCCCCAAGCCCTAATAGGCTACTAATCTTCTCTTCTCATCATCTTCAATTCTCTCCTGTGGAATTGGAAACTGGAAGGCATCGCTACTACAGCAGAGCAGCTGCAAACCAAGGTAATTAACCTCACTCCTCTGCATTGCATGCGCAATTTCGTTCTGAACTTTTGCCCATTTGTTTCTGCAGTTTTCTTGCCCAGGATAGTGGATAGTTATATATCTACAATTCAGCTCAGAAAAGAAAGAAAAGGGTTTTGTCTACGCAGTTGCTGCATACTATGCCTCCATTTTCCACAATGTCAGCGCCAGGTTTGCTTCTTCTGTTGACCCCCACTGCGTACCAGGGGATTGGGAGAAATCGAGGAGGTTGGTAATAATCGGCTTCCCTTAATTTGTCTTGTCCAAGAAATAATGTCTCTACTCTCTGCTGCCTAGAACACTTCTTTTTAGTGCTATAAGGAAAGAGAGATGACTATTTCATCATGTAATTTAATATTAGGCGATGGTGCTCCTTATGAGTTTTGTTTACTAGTAGTGAGTTTCATGTAGTATAAATTAATAAATTATACTGTGTTCTCCAATGTAGGACAAAGCCAGAAAGGACAATCTATATCGTCTTCACGATCTCGTGGGTCTAAACTCATTTCTGCCAGAGCAGTTTCATGCGAAGCATCCATGGTGAGGACGTGCCTGCCTGTCTGTTCCTGTGGTCAAGTAGAATAATTTCTTGATTTTGCTATGACATGCTTGCTCGTCATATTTATGTTCCATATTAGTTTTTACATGGTCAAATGCTTCAGAGATCAATTTATTGGTTAAAATATACTAGTTCTCAGAAATACATTTATCAGGTATCAGCAATCTGATAGCTGAGAAAGTTCAGGTCTTCAGACTGCAGTGCAATCCAAAGTTTTGAACTTGCACTAGTTCAGGAAATAAAAATATGTCAGACATCTCACTGATTTAAAAGTATTGGACTTCTGTAGCACAACAGGTGTGTATCTCACATAAAATTTGTTATGTTGTGAAAGAGTGCTTTGTCCCGCTGTACTTTTCATATTCATCATCAGATAAATAATGTGCCGCCGGGGACATAAGCATATTCGTGTTATTTATGTGTGTGACACTTTGGTCCATTTCATGGAACATATATTCTTCAACTTTTCATATTGCAGTAATCATTAGTTCCAAAAACTATTGGATTAATCACTCCTGCAGAATAGGGAAATTGAACTAAACTTTCAGAGCTTCAGGCTTTAGCTAGAGAAAAAGAATTAAGACCTAGATAGATGAAGGAAAAAAATTCCAAACTGCTAATTATTTAATCTTTTGAGGTTCAATTGGTGCTAGCTTGAATTCTGAGGCATACTTATCACTCCACAAAACTGCATTCTCGTCAGATAATCAACTGATTAGTACATCTGAAGCATGCGTTTAAGAGCTACGGTTTGTAATAATTTTCATATGTTAAGTTTTTTTATTTGAATTTCAAGTGTTAAGTTGCTATGCAGCATGATGCTTCTAAGTTTGAAGTGCAGACATGAAGTTCTAACCAGCAAAGCCTGAAACCACCTAACATTAACTGTTTCTGAATTTTTTTTCTTTTTATGCAGAGAATAACATGTTGTGCAAACCAGACACAGACTGCACGCCGCAAATCGTTCTCTGGACCTACCTCACCGCCATCAGGGTCAGTTAAAGGTAATGCAAAGCATCATCAAATCCATTGTGTTCATCCTTTCCTCCTCCAAGAACTGAATCTCATTGTACATAACAGCTATGTTTTCACTGCATTGGCTCACAGTTTCTCACTTCTTACTTCGATGGCCTTACGCTTTCAGAGAAAGTGAAGAGTCCAAAGCTTGACGATGGAGGCACCGGCTTCCCGCCGTTCCGGTTCGGCGGAGGAGGAGGCGGCGGAGGCGGCGGGGGCAGCAACTCTGCCGGTGGATTCATCCTGTTTGTGATCGTTTTGCTTCTTGATTACCTAAGAGAGTTTGAGAGAAACCTGCAGAATGGGACAAGGAGGGGCAATGACTATGACAATGGGCTCGCGCCCCAATAGTTGGTTTGTTTCATAGGCCACTTTAGTGACAAACTAGGATGCAAGTAGGTTAACCCGTAAACTCATTTATAAATCATTTAAGTGGGCTAACCCATTTGCATCCTTATCTGAAACTCCTCTGCAAATGTGTCAAGTGAGAATTGTGCCTGAGAAATGGTAATGGAGAGTATCAGCCTTCTGGAAAGAAATGGTAATGGCAATTTTAGCCGTTGGATTTCATGTGGAAAGCTGAGATTGAGTGTATCACAGGCCAATGACAATAACTACATGATATTTGAAGGGCTTTGATGAGGCAAATGAGTGACAATGGACCAAGTGTTTAAAAATGTGAATTTTTGTTGAGATTGTTGATTGGATATATGTTGCGAGAAGTGTTTGGAAATTTAAATAGAACTATTGCGGGCTCAGTACTGCATAACTATATGTTGCATACAACATGACATTTCACATTTGTTTGCATGAAAAATCGGTAACATACTGTTGGATTATAACTTGTTTAATATTATAGTGTTAAAATATATAAATACTACCTCCATTTAAATATGATAACGTTGACTTATGGACATGATGTCAGATCATTCATCTTACTAAAACAATGTATGTATCATTTGCTTTGTTGTGACTTATTATATCTTTAAAAGTACTTTAAACATGACTTAAAATTTTTTGTTTGCACTGATTTTTTTAATAAGATACATGGTCAGATGTAATGTCTAAATGTTAACAACATCATGTATTTAAAAATGGAGGGATTACATTATAACACTAGGTGATGCCACCCCCTTCTCTCGCTCGTGATATTTCTTTCTGACTTTTTATTGTTTGCATAATACACACGTGAAATTCCCCTCATAAACGTTGGTTTTTAAGTCCACTCTCCCTCGGTCCCAACCTATGAGATGTATAGTCATAAACTCACTCAATCTTTAGTCATGAGCTTACCATAGATGTCGGAGAAGTGCTTCTCTAGCGGGAAGGCAAGATGCCCTTTTAGAGTTTGGCCAGGGTGCAGGTTTCAAGCTCATTCTCGGGTCGCGTGTGGGAGTAAGTAAATAAGTAGTTTATATATGTTCGGGCCGCTTGGAAGTGTACCACCCTACTCCTATGTTCTTGCACTAGGAGATGATCAAGCTTACAACAGATATTGGAGAGATGTTATAAGTGGAAGATGATGAACATGTTTCTTCACTGAGTCTGAGATTTGAATCTAACTTAGCCTATTCCAACTGGTCCAATGCCTCCCTTCTCTATGGCATGGATCCTCCTTTTATACGTCAAGAGAATCCACGGTGCCCATGCATGCATACAAAATTGGGGCCTAGCCCACGGGGTTGGTATACTTGGTCTTGTCGCTACCCCTCCAAACAGGGCGAGCAGATGTGACGGGCACATCTACCGGCTAACATGTGGAGCGGGGTAGCTGAAGTTTTCGTCCCAGCTGTCAATAGGCCCACCGTCAGGCACCACCGCCAATGAAAGTGGGGCCCATGGGGGTGAGCGCATAGCGTGCGCTGTGTTACACGCCTTTTTCTCCAGGGTGACGTGGGCAAGCGAGAGGAAGCATGCACAACCACATCCATCACGTCGCCGTGATCTATCCACATGAATCATATCACTTCGCAATTAATGTGGAATGACTGGGTGAGGCAACTCACATAATCAGGTCAAATCTCCTTAATGAGGTAGATTCGCCCAAAGAGACCTTAGGTCATGGAGCTGTCCTTGGGGCCCTAGCCCATCTACAGTGGTTGTCAGGGCCCTGAGGTCATGATTGATGAAGGCTTGTCCCCGGGCAGTTGCTGCTCTTGGGTCATCTTTGTGAGCTCGGGGCAATACTTGGAACCTTATGCCATCTCCTACTTTGTCCATGATGGGTCCCGCGGTGCCCCGAGCATCTAAGAGAGTGAGGACCCTCGTTCCTACTTCTCTGACAATAGACTGTATCGAGTTGAACTCAAATTGGTTATTTGACAACCAATTTGTAGTTAAATAATGACTAATCAACCTAGAGATTCCTCTTAAGAAAATAAATAAATAAATGTTTTGACATATAGATATGGAAAATAAATCATAAAGATCGCAACATGTTCCGCCTGTATCAAAACCTCAAGCAGTAAAAAAGGTTCAGACAATAATACTTCCCTCCTACCATGAGAATGAAAACAACATCATTATCAACTTACCCTACCTACCTGCCACTGCTATGTGGTTCAGCCTATCGGTCCTCACCGATCTGTTGCACGGGCACAAGCCATAGTATGCATATAGTTTGTTGGAGTATTTGGGCTTTTACCCCAATTTTCAGAAAAAAGGAGAAAATACTAGTTGGCCTTTTGGGCTGCTAAAGAGTTGTTGCACGAGCAGCCCAAACCAACCCTGTCGTTGGTATATAAGAGAGCCCTTTGAGGGTTTCTAGGTTCCCTTGGGTAGACCGGTGATGGCAGCGGCGGCGCTCTCCCTTACCACCTACCTTTCTTATGACCTCGTTTGTTGTGTAGCAACGGTGGCGACGCTCCTATCTACCGTTCACCCTGTCCGTGCGCTCCGTCGTCGTCTAGCTAAGAGGCGTAGAGGTAGTGGTGATGATACGTTAGAGCCTTCCGGTAACATTTTCATCTCTCTATATAGCTTTGCACCTTTTTTCTACTCATCATTTTTCTAAGCTTGGACTGAGGGGTTGTTGGCTCATCGTCTAGCCAAGAGTGCATGGAGGTAGTGGTGATGACACATTGGAGTCCTTTGGTGGATAATAAAGGTGACAGTTTTATATCTATGCGAAACTTTGCACCTTTCTTTTGCTTATCATTTTTCTAACCTTGGACAAAGGGGTGGTTGGCTCATCGTCTTTTGAGTTATGACGAAGAGGTGACAACACAACTTGTCCTTATGGTCAATGTTGAGCATCGTCAACCCCTCATGGCGTGTATTGTTGCTAAGCGAGAGATCACGGGAAAGCATAGCCTAATGCACGACAAGCTTGTTCTGGCAAGCATGTTACGATATTTTCTAGTATGCAATGTATCTTGGTGATATTAGTTGAGTATTCATGCAGATGCATTGGTTGACTTCCATTTCATCATTATTTGCTCAGCTTTTGGGTATCTTTTATGTACGATGATTACTTGCTTCTCATGATCTAGCCATCAACGACATTGTATCTCCATCAGCCATGCTGGTGAGTTTGTTTGTTCTAGCTCTGCAATTTTTCCCCTGCAAAAATGATATACTACTGCTGTTTGTGAGTTTTTCCTTTGGTATTGTGTAAAGGCTTGTGTTCTTTTTTGGCGCCTGATAATTTGCCCATTTATGACAATGATTATTGCCAAAAATCACCCAAATAAAAAATGGCCAAAATCAATTCACCCCAACCAAAACCGCATCAATCAGCTGGCTTCACACAACAGTTGGTGCCACGTCATCACATTCAATGCCTTCCCCCCCGGGGGCACCCCTCTCTCTCCTCCCAACTCCCATCTGGAATACGTGACCCGGTCTCACTGCAAGTGGGTCCCACCACTCCACGACCACCCTATGCCCCACCGGTCAGTGACGTTGGTGTCGAACAGCCGCCGGCGCCTCCCAGGAGGAGCGGGTAACCATACCTTTCTCACCTGCGCCACCGCGACGACGAGTCCGCACACTCGCATCTGTATTTGTGTCGGAGGAGGCGCGCGGTGAGCTGACCTCCTCCCGGTTTCCGCACGCAGGCAGCGCCAGCGCCTGACCTGACTTGACACCTCCACCACCACCACCGTCGCCTCGCCTCGCTCTCGCACTCGTGGGGGGGTTGGGTTCTTCTCGGCTTCTCCGACCCGAGGCCGAGGCTGGCTAAAACCCTCTCGGCCCCCGCGCGGTGGATAGGGTTTTAGGGCGAGGGTGGAGGAAGGTGAGGGGGGGCTGTGATCCGTCTCCGCAATGTGGGTAGGGCCGTGGGGAGGGGGCGCTGGGTTATTCGTGGAAATGGGGGTGTAGTTCTCGGAGAAAGGGGGGTTTGGTTGGTTGTTCATCGTCGCTTGTTGTCTGGTTGCTGCGGGGGTTTTGGTTTTCCCTGGGGGAAAGATTGGGTCGTGCGGAGGGCGTGGGGGTTTTGTGCGGTTTTTGGTGTTGCTTTTGTTAGGGAAAAAACATGGGGGGTTTTGGTGTTGTTGTATGATCCTGGGAAGATTGGTCCGATTGTTAAGGGTGCAGGTTTTCTATTTTGGTGCATTTTGATGCTTTTTTGTTTCCGAACTGAGGGCTCTATGTATGATAATTGTTCACCGGAGTAATCAGTGTGTGTTTGGGGAAGTTTGTGATGTACTGGGACTCTAAGCGAATCCTGATGCTTATGCAAAATGCTTTTTTAGCCAGCGGGGGACTCCATGTATCAGAAATGGCCATGTCCGGAGTAATTAGTTTGCATTTAGGGGAATTTCTGACGTACCGGTGCTCCATATGAATCCTATTGGTAATGCAATATGTTTTCTATTTGACAGCGGAGTCTATATCATAAATGATCACAGCAGAGCAATTAGTTTGTATTTTAGAAAATTTATGATGCACTATGACTCCATGCGAACCCTGATAATAGAGCCAATATGTGTGGTGTTGGGTGTACTTTTGGTGGGCCGTAGCAGGATGCTAGAGGTAAGATGAAACACAAGGAAATGCAGCTTCAGCTAACTTTGCCCTAATTAACTTGCTTGGAGACAAGGGCACTCTCTAAGGGAATATATTTGTTAGTGGACCCATTAGGAAAATGAAAACAGATGATTAAAATCAAAGCAAATTTGATTTGGAGTGGCATTTTCCGAAAAACTGACAATTACAGCGGTTTTTATCCCACTTTTGCGAATTTGAGGTTGCTGCTTTCTGTTTGTTTCTGCTATTTCTTGTTGTTTAATTGAGCTAATGGTGGTTCTAGCTTGTTGGTATTACCACTTCTTTCTTTTCAATTCTTTTTTACGGACACAGCTATGTCTCTTTGTCTATTTCAGATAGATGGAGGAGGACCAGACGGCAATTCCGGTTGCTGAAGGTGCCATCAAGAACATCAAGCTTAGCCTATCCACTGAGGATGAGATTGTAAGTTCTCCTTCTCTGATGCTTTTTACCTGCAATGCTTGCATAAAGAGATGCATGCATAAGTGACAACTTGGTCGTCGTGATCCATTAAAGACAACGCCTTCTGATAAGGGAGCATGATTGATGTAACTACTGATGAAATGAAGAAATCCCTCCTTTTCTATCATTTATATTTGATATCATTCAATTAGATTTACCTATGATGCATGGTTTGGGCTATTCATTTGCAATACAAAATTTGAATTTGTAAGATTAATTTTAAACAAGATGAGTGATTAATTATAACAAGATGAGTGTTGCTATGAGAGCTTTTCTTTTTGACCTTTACTTTTGCAATATAAAGATGAATGTTGTTAGTTAATACTGAAATATGACATTTTCTTTTGCATTATGAAGTGCTGATACTGGGCTTTTTGGCTAACTAACAGAGCTGTTTTACATTATGCGACCTAAATACTTGATATTGCATTCTTCTACTTGATTTATATGGATTTAGCCTTTTTTTCTTTTCTATTTTCTCATGAATATGGCAATGCTATATCCTGCACAGTTCCCATTTATATTTCCTACTATGTTTGTTATTTCCAACATGACTGATACGCACCTTTCTGTCCTGCAGCGTACTTATTCTATAAATGACTGTCCTGTCACTCATCCTAGTCAGCTCGGAAATCCCTTCCTTGGGTTACCACTGGAGACAGGAAAATGCGAGTCCTGTGGTGCCTCAGAAAACGGAAAATGCGAAGGTTCTCACATGATGACTTCTCATTAGTTTTTCATGTCCGAGATATTGTTCTGTAGCAACTGACAATCCTCTTTTCTCTTCTTAAAAACCAAAACTATCTGCTTATTTAGGGCATTTTGGGTACATTGAGCTGCCTGTACCTATATATCACCCTTGCCATGTAACGGAACTGAGGCAGATATTAAATATTCTATGTTTGAAATGCCTCCGTGTCAAGAAAGGAAAGGTACATACAGGTCAAAGCAGCTAAATCTTAATTTTCTAAATCCAGTTGTCTTACTTTGGCTTATAATTAATGTGATCTTTTCATGTATCAGGTCAAACAGACAGAGGGGAAGGATAACATATCAGCATTGTCATGCTACTATTGTCGGGTACTTTCCAACCCCCAACAATTTTATATGTCCCTTCTGCCTTGACGTAGACAGACATAATATTTCATTGTTTGACATGTATAAGTAATAGGAATATGGAACATATGCCTCTCGAAGAACCAAGTATACCAGTGTTTTAAATTTAATCCACTCATACATAGTCCACACATTACAGCTTAATTGGTTTTAAGTTGATCAAAATCTGCTTGGGCAAAACATAGCCAACGTTACTGATATAGCAGTTGCAGTATTCACTTAGTAATCCCATCCATAGATTTGCTTGCACTTATATATTAAGTTACAGAATAAGTTTTATGGTGCGTTCTTTTGCAATAAAACCATTGATTGCAAAGTTTTTGTGTCTACACAGTGAATGAATGGCAGACTAGCACTGTATTCAGTTTTATGTTTTCGTCATCGAAAACAGTATACAGAATCAAAATTGTATTGTATGATGGAGTGTTATTGGACTTGTAAGATGTTGCCAACGATCATGACATAAGCATTTATAGTATATCATGTTATTATTAGTTTTTTAGCGAATGGCTTTTAGTATACAGCATTAGTTGCTTCAAGTAAAGTGCCAGCCTTGACTTTGTAAACATTTACAATCTGGATGAGTGGCAACTGATGTTTATCGCCATTTACTTCTTTAGGATCTTCCGGCATTATCTTTGAAAGAAATCAAAACAGCAGATGGTGCATTTCGTTTAGAGTTGAAAATGCCTCCTAGGAAATTCATGACAGAAGGCTCATGGAACTTCCTTGATAAATATGGATTTCACCATGGTGGAACCTCCCACTGCAGGACCTTGCTTCCAGAAGAGGTTAATCTCATTTACTTTATTTTTATGGCTTCTCTAAGCTCCTAAATATCCAACAATCTACATGATCGTCTGTCATTCCTGTATTATTTGCTAGGCTCTCAATATATTAAAGAAGATTCCTGATGAAACAAAGAGGAAACTAGCTGCTCGTGGTTACATTGCTCAATCTGGATATGTGATGAAATACCTCCCTGTGCCACCAAATTGTTTATACATTCCAGAATTTACAGATGGGCAGAGCATCATGTCCTATGTGAGTTCTCTTCCTCAAAAAAAAGTTTGTTCTTCATAATTTTCCTGACTGGTTCAAGTCTATGTCATGGCTTATTCTACTTGCTTCTCATATCAGGACATATCAATATCTCTGCTGAAGAAGGTGCTTCAAAAAATAGAGCAGATAAAAAAATCAAGAGCTGGATCCCCAAACTTCGAATCACATGAGGTTGAATCAAGTGATCTACAGCTTTCTATTGCCCAGTACATACATCTAAGAGGCACTACAAGGGTATGTTGCATGATCTTAATGTGATAGTTTATTTACCATGTTTACATAAGAGTATGTTCAGGAGAGCCCTGTCTCTGCTAGAGAATCGCTTCAGAGAGTAGCTCATCTGCTCATACACACATTGTTCAAGCTTGCTTTGTAATCGTAATTGTCACCAAGTTATGAATTGGGATTGACTAGTTGTCAACTGCATTTGCACAGGCTGTCGTCTTAAGTTCATTGTTACAGCAATTATTATACTCCTTATAGGAACCAAACTAAAAATATGAATTTACATTTGACATCAATAAGGGGCACATTATTATATTAAATATAATTATAATGACTGAGCACATGCATACAAGGGATTTGATTCATAAATCTCTCAGAAGATAGCAACAAATGACCAAGCATACCCATATGGGTTGGGTTGATCTTGTGTTGAGCTGATCCTTTGCATGAGTATACACTGTGGATGGTTATCATTGAGGATGAATGTTCTGCTATTGTGTCTATGTGCACCCTTTATTAGAGAAAACAGCCATGTAAACCATGCATGCATTGACAGTGAGTTCATAATTTCATATTGCATAGGACACCCATCATGTTCATAAATACACTAAGCAAAGCTGCTCATTTCCCTATATTAACTATGTTATCGAACTCCCTTACAACTATTAAACCCAAAACTACAACATTTCTATAGTAGTTGGACCTGAAAAGGCTCATGAAATTCATCAACTTTTAGTTCATGTTAAAGCTTTCTTCCATAGGTTTGTGTTTTACAACCGTTCTCTCCCTGTAATTGTCTGCAATCACTTATTTAGTTTTGTTTCTTATGACCCACGGTAACTTCGAATGTTGTCTTGCAGGGTCCTCAAGACAACACCAAGAGATTTGCAATCAGTACTGATTCTTCTGCGTTATCAACAAAACAATGGCTGGAGAAGATGAGAACATTATTTATCAGCAAAGGGTCAGGGTTTTCATCACGCAGTGTACTTACTGGAGATCCATATATTGGAGTAGATGTGGTTGGACTGCCTTCTGAAGTGGCAAAAAGAATCACTTTCGAAGAGCAGGTAACAGACATCAACCTCAACAGGTTGCAAGAGATTGTGGATAAGGGATTGTGTTTGACCTACAGAGATGGTCAAGCAACCTATGCCATCACCGTCGGATCCAAAGGTCACACTACCCTGAAAGTTGGACAGACTATTAGTAGGAGAATTGTTGATGGGGATGTTGTTTTCCTTAACCGTCCACCCAGTACCCACAAGCATTCCCTCCAGGCATTTCGTGTATATGTCCATGAAGATCACACAGTCAAGATCAATCCGCTCATATGCGCGCCTTTTGCAGCGGACTTTGACGGTGACTGTGTGCACATCTATTATCCACAGTCCCTTGCTGCAAAAGCTGAAGCACTGGAGCTTTTCAGTGTGGAGAAGCAGCTTACCAGTTCCCACAGTGGCAAGGTCAATCTCCAGCTAGTTAGTGACAGTTTGCTTGCTCTGAAGCATATGTCCTCCAGAACAATGTTGAGCAAAGAAGCAGCTAACCAGTTGGCAATGCTTGTTACATGTTCTCTTCCGGACCCTGCTGTGATCAAGTCAAAGCCGTACTGGACAATCTTGCAAATAGTGCAAGGTGCTCTGCCAAAAGCCTTAACTTCTCAAGGGGACAAACACTTAGTCAGGGACAGCACTATTATAAAACTGGATCTTGATAAGGAATCTGTTCAGACATCATTCTCAGATTTAGTGTACTCCACTCTTTCTGTTAAGGGTCCAGGAGAAGCGCTGCAATTTTTGAATGTGCTGCAGCCATTATTGATGGAATTGATACTTTTGGATGGCTTTAGTGTAAGCCTCCAGGACTTCAATGTTCCCAAGGTTCTATTGGAAGAAGCACAGAAAAACATTGAAAAACAGTCTCTTATCCTTGAACAATCAAGATGTGCAGAAAATCAGTTTGTGGAAATGCGGGTTGATAATAATCTGAAGGATATAAAACAACAAATTTCAGATTTTGTTGTGAAACGCTCTCATCTTGGACTTTTGATTGATCCAAAGAGTGACTCTTCAGTGTCTAAAGTTGTCCAGCAGCTTGGTTTTGTGGGTTTACAACTTTACCGTGAGGGGAAGTTCTACTCACGTCGCCTGGTGGAGGATTGCTACTACAATTTTGTGAACAAGCACCCAGCTGTCAGAGAAGAACATTCTCCAGAGGCATATGGTCTTGTACGGAGTTCATATTTTCATGGCCTTAATCCATATGAGGAGCTGGTGCATGCTATATCGACAAGAGAAGCTATTGTTCGCTCCTCTAGGGGATTGACGGAGCCTGGAACACTATTTAAGAATCTAATGGCGTTACTGCGGGATGTCGTCATATGCTATGATGGGACAGTAAGAAATGTCTGCAGCAAGTCTATTGTACAACTTAACTACACGGAGGATGATGCCTTAGACTTTCCTAGTGCAATAGGTCCTGGCGAACCAGTTGGTGTCTTGGCTGCAACTGCTATCTCCAATCCTGCATACAAGGCTGTCTTGGATGCATCTCAGAGTAACAATACTTCATGGGAGCGGATGAAGGTAATAACATCAAATTATTTATGCATTGGTAAAAGTTAATATTGTATGCATGCATGACAAGTTTGTTATATTCCTTTAACCTAACAGGAAATACTTCAGACAACAAGTCGCTACAAAAATGATATGAAAGACCGAAAAGTTATCCTGTTTCTGAATGATTGCTCTTGTGCTAAGAAGTTTTGCAAGGAAAAGGCTGCTATTGCAGTTCAGGGCTGCCTAAGGAGAATTACGTTGGAAGATTGTGCTACTGACATCTGCATTGAGTAAGTATCCATAATTAATGCTGTCAATTATATTGTTATATAAATTAATGCTGTCAATTGTATAGTTATATTCGCTTGCTTTGCTTTTAATGAAATCAATGGAGGACTTGATGTTTCTTTTGTGGTTGTTTTATTGTAGTTCCCTGGATTTCTTATACCAAAGTAAGAACTCAAGTTTCCTTTTTCTTTTTGGTCCTTCAGAATACTTTCCATTTTTGAAATGTGAAAGTCTTGCGGATATAGAATGTGGATAGTTGGCAAATGTTCAATATCTGTCCAATGAACTGAAAATTATGTGGATCTAGAAAGTAACTTAGTGTTAACTTGTCTGCTAGCACGAACGGTGTGTTTGACTGGGTTAGGTCTTATCATATTTAGGGATGGCAACTGGCTGCACCCGCGGGGTTTCAGCACCCCGTACCACCCCTGCAGTGCAAGAAATTGCCCGTCCCCGCACACAGGGTCACGTTTCCCCTGTCCCCATCCCTGCACCGGGTACAGGTCACCCAGTGGGTCCCCACACCCGGCAACAGGAACAAGAGAGTAGCAAGCTACAAGCCAGTAACAAGACAGCACAACAGCAACAAAGCCAGGAATGAACCAACAAGACTAGTTAGCAAACACAAATGCCTGAACAATCAAACATTGAACAGATGATATCCAACTATCCATACTTAAACACCAACAATATCAATTAGTATGAGGTCACAGATTGGCAGTGGCAGTGGCAGCGGCGTGTTGGTCGCGACGGTGACGTGGTGCGTCCTGGAAGCTTCACAGTGGTGCAGCCTAGAGGTGCGACGGCAGCTGCGTGTCCTGGAGACATGACGACAACGGCGCGGCGTGGCCAGAACCTGGAGGCGCGACGGTGGAGCGTGGTCCCTGTGCCTGGCGGTTGGCGCCCAGGCGGCTTCGTGCAGTCACCCCTGCTGGTTGCCCTGCCGATTGGATCTGAGAGAGTGGAAGGGAGGAGTGAAAGGAAGAGTGGATGTGGACTGTGCTAAGGTTTCATTAGTTTATATATGCACCTTGATTTGGGCCTTCTAAATGGACCTTTTTTTTCTTTTTGGGCTGTGGTCTTAAAGGGATGTGCACCTTCCTGATCGACTTGAGGCCCCATGGGGATTCAGGGGCAGGGGGCCTGTAGAATGTCCCCGCTCCCAGCCCACCCAATGGCTGAACAATTTGGCCGAAAACAGCCCCATGGAGGGTGATTTCCTCCCATTTACAGCCCATAATAGAGTTATTCCACGCCAGGTATCGAGGTTCGTGTCCCCATTGCCATCCCTAATCATATTTTATCTGTTTAATGCTGAGAACATCTCCTTTCCATGGATCTGGGCATCAGTGTTCATTGTCCACTAACCAGTCATGGACTTGGTTCATTGATGTTAAACTTCAATCATTTATATACTCTTGAAATTGTGCATCATTATGCAACTGAACTGCCATAAAACAACTTAGAAATTGGTCACAACAGTACCCAGATAAAATGTAAGATGTGATCATTCTCAAAAATGGAAATTGAGATAAAAGTCTCCTTGTTGTCGCATTTTGTAGGATTTTACTATGCATTATCATTTGAGCCAAATACCTTAAATATAACATACACATTTTCAGGTACCAGAAGCAAATAGGTTTAGATGGAACTTCAGAAGCTGCCCCGGCACTTGTTGGCCATATTCATCTTGATGGGGTATTATGATATATTCTTATGTTGGTGAATACTTGCATGTAAAGAGTTTTTTTATTACCTGCCCTGATAATATATGTACATCTTTCTTTCAGGCACATTTAGAAAGGATCAACATTAGCACTGAAGATATTCTTCAGAAATGCCAAGAAGTTTCTGGGAAATATGGGAAGAAGAAAGGACATCTCAGTAACCTGTTTAAAAATATCACCTTCTCTACTTGGTAACTATCTGTTCTCTACTATATTGCTTGAGATTTCACGTTTGAAGAATAAATTGAATGCTCTGCTGTTTTGTTTATGTAGTTGTGTCCTGCCATTAGTTGCTACTTGCTACTGGTTGTTGGCGGTTTTATATTTTGGTAGAAGAGGGTTGCCATCTTGTAGATTGCTGGGGTTATTCAAGTGCTGCATTGTTCTTTTAATCACATGTGCAATATCTAATATGTGAACATGATGATGATGTGAAATCCTACTTATGATATGTGATTATCGCTTGCCGTATCACATGATAAGTTAGTTAACCTCAATTACAACCATATGCTGTTTGTGGCTTGCAAGTAATTTCATCTCCATTGAAGTAGTGGAAATGAGTCATAAGAAAGAGGTAAGGGGATCTTTATTTGCTTCCTAGTTCTAGATTGTGCAGTTTTGATTTTCTTTTTCATGTTGTTTATAGCAAAGTATTGATAGCTTGGGCATAGCAATGGAATCGTCGTCTACGCAGAGAATATTGATGTATTGTTTATTTCAAAATCATAATTCCTGGCAATATGCATACTTAAGTTCATTTTCAGTTAATCATTTTTAGCACTAACTTTTATTTGTTTATTGTGAGATGATATTATATTATTTAATCTAAAGTTAACTTTTATTTGTTTATTGTGAGATGATATTATATTATTTAATCTAAAGTACTCAAGTTTTCACCCTTACTCTTGGCAGTGATTGTTCATTCACACAGAAGCTGGTTGATGGAAAGCTACCTAAGCTTCCATGTTTGCGATTCTTTGTTTCAGATAACATGATATTATCTGAATCAGTGGAGAGAGCAGTCAGTGTGCTAGCTGATTCTCTATGTGGAGTGCTTTTGAATACAATCATAAAAGGTACTGTAAGTTGTACAGAATATTCTTCTGTTGGAATTTCATTTGCAATACAATTTATTATTTAGGTTCAGTTGAAAATCCGTTATTCACATCTTATCATGCTATTTTTTTTGAAGGGGTGGGGGTCCAAAAAGCCAAAGAGTAATGATTGATCCATTCTCAGCCCTTAAAAAACAATTATATTCCTTCATGCTCATGTCGTTCATAATACTTGTCTTTTTTTCCCCAAAAAAAATTACCACTATTTTCAGAACCATAACTATTATTGTGTTGCAAACCTAGTTCATGACAGGGTAAACCATTCATTGGAGGGTGTTCAAACAATGATGGTTTGTGGTAGAATGGCACTAGGCGGAGTGCACCGACTGAGGGATGGATGTAGAGTAGCTGGTCAAGGGAAAGAGCATCTGATTGTATAGAGAGACGTGGCTCTGTTTGAGGCAATAGGATGACATGGCCTGGTATAACTAAACGATAACCTGTTAACAAACAGATGAACTAAAGGATGGGACTGTAATGAACAAACTGGTACCCTTTAGTGCTAAAGCTGCTGTCTGCTGGTTCCACAGCTGTAACAGATTAAGACATTCTCTGTTAATATTTCATAGTTAACTGATTTTATTGGTTACATTATTGTTATCAAATAAATGTTCTCTTGTCCTGTCACAAAAAAAAAACAACATATTAAGTGTTGTCCAAATAAGGGTAGTACTTTTAGCTCCACAATTTCCTTGAATTGATAATGTTGCTCTGCAGGTGATCCTCGAATTCAAGAGGCTAAAATCGTTTGGGTTGGATCGGATGCAACATCTTGGGTTAAAAACACACAGAAGGCATCAAAGGGTGAGCCAGCAGTAGAAATTATTGTTGAAGAAGAGGAAGCCTTACATATTGGTGATGCCTGGAGAACAACAATGGATGCCTGCATACCAGTTCTAAACCTCATTGACATACGGAGATCAATCCCTTATGGTATTCAACAAGTGCGAGAACTTCTTGGCATCTCATGTGCTTTTGATCAAGTTGTGCAGGTTTGTCACCTTATCGTTTTTGTTTGTAAGTTGGGGAGGTATTTCATTTCCAAATCTGCTGTTTGCAGGTCATGCTGCAGATCTTTCCAGTCTTTTTAATGGATTATTTGACCACTTGCATTTACAAGAACTTACTAAGGAAAAATTTATAAATATATGAACTTAGTATTTCATGATAGCTCTATGGCTACCTCTGCTTCACAAACCATTGTGTTTCCTTGGAAAAAGCTGTTTGACAATGTTGATATAGGTGTGTTGAGGAACTATCTATGGTTTACGCGTGAATCCGATAATTGCATTTCTTTTGTCCATGTCCGACCAAGATTTTAATGTTAATAGAGAATGTTGAGGTGGTGGAACATTTGATTTTGTTTTTAATGGGCAAGTTTGGTCCATTTCAATTGACTTGTTTCTACTATGAACTCTTTTCTACATCATGTTTGTGCTTATGGATTTGTCCAATGCATTTTTATAAATTTTTATCTTGCATCTCATTTCAATAGATTATTTTATGCGTGCTGAATTGTGCAGCGGCTTTCAACAACTGTAAGGATGGTCGCTAAAGATGTTCTCAAAGATCATCTGGTACTTGTGGCAAATAGCATGACATTTACTGGAAACCTGAATGGATTTAACAATGCTGGTTACAAGGCCACCTTCCGTTCCTTAAAAGTTCAAGTACCTTTCACAGAGTCCACATTGATTGTAAGCTTATTTCTGAGATCAATTGTTTTGTTTTTTATTATCACATACATTTTATTGATTTGGCCCTTTTGTTTTGTAGACCCCTATGAAATGCTTTGAGAAGGCTGCAGAGAAATGTCATTCGGATTCATTGGGATGCGTTGTTTCATCATGTTCTTGGGGCAAGCATGCTGCAAGTGGTACTGGATCATCTTTTCAGATTCTGTGGAATGAAAGTCAGGTAAGCTGTTATTTCTGCCCACTGGAGCTTTTTGATTATATAAGAAGTGGGGCTTCACTCTATCTAATGGGGGCTAATCTGCTTAAAGATCTTTGCATGCTGTGACCAATAAAATGAATTAGCGTTTTACTGAAAAAGTAGCTCTGCTTATTGTCGTAATTGATTTTTTCAGCTGAAAAGCAATAAGGAGTATGGTGATGGCCTGTATGATTACTTGGCTTTGGTACGTACTGATGAAGAAAAAGCAAGATACACATTCTTCGATGATGTGGACTACCTTGCAGAAGAGAACGAGGCAGATGTGTGCTTATCTCCTGAATTGGATGGGACCATTGGTCAACCGATCTTCGATGATAATTTGGAAGAGCAAGATGTTCAGAAGAACAGCTCGTGGGATAATGGCACAACAACGAATGCGAGCTGGGAACAGAATGGTAGTGCTGGAAATGATTCTGATAAATGGGGAGGTTGGAATGATGCAGCTGCAGGAACTGACACGGGAGTTACAAAACCAGCAGACCAAGGGAATTCATGTTGGGATGTGCCTGCAACAGTGGAGAAAAGTTCCTCCGATTGGGGAGGCTGGGGCACTGAAAAGGTGAAGGAGAAAGAGAATATATCTGAAGAACCAGCTGAACATGATGCTTGGTCTGTCCAGGGCCCTAAAAGGGCAACAGATGGAGGAGCCAGCTGGAAGAAGAAGTCTATCACTCAGAATGATGGGAACTCCTTGAAAGAGAACAAGGGAAGAGGATCAAATGGAGGTTCCTGGGAGAAAGATAATGCACAAAAGGGATCATGGGGCATGGGCAATGATGAAACTGAAAACAATAATGATGTGCAAAACAAATCTTGGGAGACTCTGGCTGCAAATGCTCATGCTTCTACAGAGAAGTCATGGGGCAATGTTACTGCATCTCCATCGGATAATGCATGGAGTGCTGCTCCAGTTTCCCAAGGGAATGGAAGTTCAGATGCAAAGCAATCTGATTCTTGGGATGGGTGGAAGTCTGCTGGAGTTGACAACTCAATTAACAAAGACAAGGAATCCTGGGGCAATGTTACTGCATCTCCATCGGATAATGCATGGAGTGCTGCTCCAGTTTCCCAAGGGAATGGAAGTTCAGATGCAAAGCAATCTGATTCTTGGGATGGCTGGAAGTCTGCTGGAGTTGATGATTCAATTAAAGACAAGGAATCCTGGGGTAATGTGCGTGCATCCCCATCAGATAGTGCGTGGAATGCTGCTCCAGTTTCCGAAGGGAACGAAAGTTCAGATACAAAGCAATCTGATTCTTGGGATGGTTGGAAGTCTGCTGGAGTTGATGCTTCAATTAACAAAGACAAGGAATTCTGGGGCAATGTGCCTGCATCTCAATCAGATAGTGCGTGGAATGCTGCTCCAGTTTCCCAAGGGGATGATGGTTGGAATTCTGCTCAAGCCAATGAGTCACGTAATAAGGACTGGAAATCAGATGGATGGGGTGCCAGAGGTGGCAACTGGAGGGGCCAAAGAAACAATCCTGGTAGGCCCCCAAGGAAACCTGATGGCAGGGGTCTTCCTAGGAGACCTGATGAGAGGGGGCCACCAAGGCGACACTTTGACCTAACAGCTGAGGAGGAAAAGATTCTAGGAGAAATTGAACCCACTGTGCTGAGCATCAAAAAGATATTCCGTGAATCAATGTAAGTTACTTCATGATTGTTTGTTAATTTTCTGTGGTTCATGGGCTACAGTTATATGCTTTTAAGTTTCTGAACAGAGGAGCTTGGATTTTATATGAAAGTATGCTAGGTCCAACATTTAATTGATTTGTACTGTCTTAAGCTTTTAACTTTATTATTGACTTAAAATTTTGCAGTGAGGGAGTAAAACTTTCTCTGGAAGACGAAAAATTCATCAAAGAGAATGTTCTTGAACACCACCCTGAAAAACAATCAAAGGTGTCTGGTGAAATCGATCACATAATGGTATGGTTCTCCTGTTATTTTTGGGTTGACCTGTTGTGCAGTTGCCTAATATGCTATAATGAAATATTATAGTATTCGTTTGGCTTATGGTGTGCAATGGCCTCGTGTAATTTGACAGGTTGACAAACACCAAGTATTCCAGGATAGTAGGTGCTTGTTTGTGGTGTCTTCAGATGGAACTCGGTCAGATTTCTCCTATTTGAAGTGCATGGAGAATTATGTGAGGAAGACCTACCCTGAGCATGGCGACTCATTCTGCAAGAAGTATTTCAAGAGGCGCCGTGACCAAGCACCAGCAGATAATGGAGGCACAGCACCAGGCACTCCAGCTGGGGCTACACAGTCTACTGCAGTTGATACCCAGGAGACCCAACCAGATATCGCAATCGCTCCAGCAACAACTCAACAAGAGACTCTTCAAGACACTCCAGCTCCCGCAGCAGATGACGGATTGCTCGGGAAGGGACCTAGCCCAGCAGACGCCGGATTGCTCGGGAAGGGACCTAGCCCGTCTGACTGATGCTCAGAGTGCGCGTAGAGCTGCCGACATACTGCTTGTGCTCTAAACCTTCCACTCTTATTTTCCTACTTGGCCTGACTTTGCTTAGTGACTAGAGAGATGGTGTAGCAATCTTTAGGTCTCACTCTTAGAGCCACATGCCCTGCTGTGTGCTTCTTTCAGACGAACTCTGTAAATTCTGGATGTTAGTGAGCTGCATCCCGTAGCTTAAACTCGTTTTTACCTTCTTTTTTTTGTCTTTCCATTAATGGTTATTTGGTTAGTCCAATGCAAGCCGATTCTGCGAGGCCATGCCGCTGAATCTGGTGATTTCGTTGTTCTGCAAGGCACAGAGCTCTCTCTGGTGCTGTTCCATTTTGGATGCTGTTACAGGGTTCTGAAAAGACTCTGAAACTACCATGTGAATCAGCAAAAAATGGATTCCTTGCTGTGAACTAGCAGGAGGCATTGCATGAATGCATTCATCAAACATATGATTGTTGCTGCTGACGCCACATATTTTTGTTTGATGTGGTTGCAGTGAGCTGGACCAATCTGTTCTTGAGATTTCTTCAGGTTGGTACAGAAAAGAGGGAATAATGTATTCTGTCATTTAATTACCAGGATCAGTGGTGTGAACAAGCAGGAGGCCTTGCTTGAATGCATCCGTCAACCGTATGATTGTTTCAGCTAAAATCACAAATTGTTTGATGCATTTGCACTGTTCTTGATATTACTTCAAGCTGGTATAAAGCAAATAGGCAATGCTGTACTCTGTCATATTTCGGGTTTGTTCGCTTCTTTACCATTTTCAACCTTTTAAACTTTGGTAATAATACCAAAATTTGGTAAGGTAATGAACTACACATACCTTGCCGACACAACCATAGCAATTTTTAATTATAGAACATTCTACTCTTAGAATTACTCCCAAAATTTAGTAAAGTATTAAACCAAACATTACCCCTCTTATCTTACCTTATCAAAATTTGGTAACACTAAAAATTGACATTAGTAATTTCTTTTTACAATGAAGTGAACAAGCCATTCATTACCAAGATCAATGGTGTGAACAAGCAGGTCTTTCATGAATTCATCCATCAACATTCATCAACCATATGATTGTTTCAGCAAAAACCACAAAATTTGTTTGATATATTTGCACTGAACTGGAGCGCTCTGTTCCTCAGATCACTTCAATCTGGTAAAGCAATGTTGTTAGTGTTCTCTGTCATTTCGTTACAAGGATCAGTGTAGCGGCAAATGGCATAGCCATGTAATAGTACTAAGCCACATCTAACCGTCGGATTCGCATCCTACGGCTGAGATCGCCGCCGCCGCGGTGTGGGAGTCATCACACTAGACTAGTCGAAGTCGACTAGGCTAGCCGCCTCGACCGAACCCCTCCACTCTCTTCCGCCTCCGCCTCGCCGTCATCGCCGACCTCCACCTCTCCACGCCGTCGCCGCCGCCGCCTGGCTTGCCCCCCACGATGCAGGCTCGCGTCGTCGTCTTCCCCGTCAAGGGCCGGGCCTGGTGCTTCGCCCGCCCGCGCGCCACCGCGCCCGCCGCCGCCACTTGCGGAGGCGGCGATGGCGCCGTACCCCCACCGCCGCCAACCGTCAAGGATCTCTGGCGCGGCATCGCCCGCGGAGGGCGCACGGCGTCGGAGAACGCGGAGGCCGTCGTCGACTTCGTCGCGGACAAGGTGCTCGACGCGACGGGGAGCGCCTTCTCTCCAGTCTCTCACCTTCACTGCATTCTCGCATCGGTTTGATGCCGCCCGCATTTGGGCATTTTGGGGTTTCTGACGGTGGGGTTTTGGCTGCCGCAGATGAACCGGGCGTGGATCGGGTTTGGGAGCGCGCCGGAGGGGTCGATGAAGAACCGGATCCACAGGTCGGGATTCTAAGGGTTTGGGGATTGCTTAGTGGCGGGGCGCCTGTGGAGTCGGAAATGGCGAGATGCTGAGTCGTTGGGTGTGCATCCCTTTTTCTTTTTTTTTTTTGCTTTGTTGTCGTGTAGCTTCGGGCTGAAGCTGCTCTCGCGGGTGCGGCCGTCGGAGGTGCTGCTCAAGTCGGTGACCAAGGACGTCTCCCTGCTCGAGATCGTGCATCCGGCAAGGTGAGCTCTGCTGATGAGTTTGGTGTTTGTGTTTAATAAAATGTGCGTGCAATTTGTGTTGTTTCACCTTTGTTGTTATTCTTAGTTTGATTATCGAATCGATCGGGATATTTGCCTATTTGGGTCCTTGTTGTGATGAATATTTCCCTAAGGATCTGAGCCTCTGAGCAGGAAATCATACAGTATCAGTTGTTAGTGGCTTAGCGCAAGTGCAATAGCAATTTATCAGCCACGGATACACATTGTCACCAATGAACGGAACTATTAGAATGTCTGAGCAGATACTAAATTAGATATACAAGTTTTAGTATGCCTCCTGTAGAGATACATGGGTTATGTATGATCAAGTTTGAACACTGACTCTCTGTCATCTCTATCATTCCATCCCAATATACAATGCACACTAGCTTTCTCTGTTCGTAGCTGTTATTCAGGAACTTTGTTGTGGACAAAGTATTAAAAGTCCTTCTATTTGAAGAAATTGCATGGTTTCTGTAAATGTAAGTCTGCTGTAAAAATGTATGTCTTAATTCTTCACAGTCTGTAGCTGCTTGTTTTTTGAACCTCTGTGTGTGCTCTGTAACTGTAAAAAAGTAGATAGTGTGTCAGTGCCTGTTGTTGCACAGAAGCAGCTCTAAAGACTTGTTCAGATGAATTATTCTTTTACGGGCGTCGTAAGTTACTTGGAAAGCCTCATGCATGCTTTACTAAATCATATGCTTGTTTTTGTATAGAAGTTAGCTATTGAGCTTTATGAATCGCTCTGGCACTATCAAGCATCACCAGAAAGAGTTGGTCGGCAATTTTCTTACTCATGTGTCTTGTTTTATGTCTGTTGACGTTTATTTCTAAATCCCTAACTTTAATTGCAGTATAAATCCTCGTCTTGTGCGTCGACGGCTGCGGCATATTGCTCTCAGGTGAGTGTTTGATGGACCTGCCCCAGCAATTTGTTACAGTATAGCTCAGTTTATATCTTTCCTCACCCTTCTGTTTCTGCAATGTTTCTGAGAACCAGGGGTGCATCAGTTCACAGGAAATTTCTTTATGGCTCAGTTTGTTTGCTTCCAGTTACAAGTGTTTTCATGGTATGTCTATGTTCATTTCCTTTCGAAAAAATGGTGTCAGCTAGCAATTTGCAACGGTGATTTCAGTGGGATCAGTTTGTTGTACTTTGAAGGGACTTTTTTTTAACATTTTGCAATGCTATCAATTATTGACCAAACTAAAAAATTATTAGATCTTTATTTTTGCTTGCTGCCTTTGCCAGATTGTGCACAATATTAGTTGAGATTCGTATTTGGTCTATTTTTCAACTTAGTACAGCAAATTAAGAAACATATGAACTCATTTACACATTAAAGATCAGGGATGTTTACGTATGTGGTAGGTATAATTACACTTCTGATTCAGTTAATGAGCCATACAATAGAATTATTTTTTTGTGAGATTGTGCTCCAGTGATGCTAGTTAATAACCTAGCACATATTACATGAATTCTGATGACCCAATAGGTTCTTATATTTTAGTCATTAACCACAGTATCATAATCTACTTGATCAAAGGATGTGATTGTATGTTGCCTTCTTGCGTTGTTGTACTTTACCCCAATAGGATTCATAGCAGATTTTTTTCGTGAAATAGAGTATACATGTTGGTATGAAAACATCTAAATGCATGCAATCCGTACTTAGAGCCTGTTTGGTTCAGCTTCTTGGTGGCTTTTCAACCTGAGAAGCCAGAAGCTGAACCAAACAACTGGCTTTTCAATCTGGCTTTTGAAAAGCCAAAAGCCAGAATTGAAATAGATAAAACTAGAAGCCAGAAGCTCACTTTGACAGCTTTTCTGGCTTCTGAGGGGAAAATTGGAAGTAATTACCTGCCTGTTATCGTTACATAAAAAACGATTCAGTTCTAAATAAACCAATTCAAAAGCTAGCTCCCAAACAGCCTCTAGCTTCTGGCCTCTGACTTCTGGAGTTTCAGCTTTTCAAAAGCCAAAAGCTGGCTTCTGGCTTTTCAAAAGCCAAAAGCTGGCTTCTGGCTTTTGAAAAGCTGAACCAAACAGAGCCTTAACTCACTAGGCTATGGTGAGATGCCATTCATTCTTATACACCTACTTATTCATTTGCAGGTACTGCCTTTGCCAAACATTCCATTTTTCTGGGTGCTGTTTCGTGCTTATTCTCATTGGAGAGCACTGCAGGTTTGTTAGATGACCCAGTTATTATAGAGTTTCCAGCTCCTGGATTTTTTTTGTTCAAACTCCTCTCTGTTGTTAGTGTGGCGTTTGCCAAGGTATGTTTGATACTTACTTTGACATAGGGAAGTGAGAGGCTCCAGTTGTTAGTTTCTGACAGCTCAGATCAATGGAAAATCCTTCTTGAGAAGCAGAAAGAGATGAGTTCTAGAAAGGATGGCAGCCCTTGTGAAAACACTCAATATGCTCCTTGGGTAAGTTGTCTCACTTCAATATGAGTTAAACCTTCAGATTGTTTATCTTTGAGGGAAGTTTTGGACTGAGACATCTTAATGGACTTCCGGAGTCATCATCTTGATTATTTTCTGTTAATTTAACTAGAGTTGTATATCAGACATACTACATCAGTTCTAGATCAGATACTTGAAGAGTTGAGGTAGTTAATGTGTGATACTATCACATACTTACTGCCTCTAGTATGCAAATGTGCCCAATGAACAACCTTTTCTGACATGTGGCCCCAAGGGATAATGCACAAACGAGTTAGGCCAGGATATGCCAACTAAAAGAATTTTTCTATTTGCACAGTTGCACATAGCAGACTTGTTTTATCCCCTAGGCACGATTTGTTTGACCTTGAGGTTTATGACATGTCAGTGTACCCTTTGCATAACTGCATGCATTGTATACCCAACCTGCACTTACACAGGCATGGGTGGCCATAACATGGATGGCTTTATTTGTAGTTATTGATTATTTAATAGTTACTCCATTTATATACAACTGCTGAGCACTTTCTGGAACTCCTGACTTCTATGTAGCAATCATTGGGCAATCATTGAAGCCAGCTATTATAATATATCTTCGTATGCTTTTTATATAATATAGCTTTTTATACGTGCATCTGATGAATGATGGGCACATTAAGGCTTTCCTGACTTACATGAAACAATGATTAGGCTGTCCGTGCAGCCATTTAAGCATCTATCTGTAATCTCAATTCAGAGGATCTGTACATTGTGGCTCACAGAAAAAGGTTTGTCAGTTATTTTACAACTCCAGCTAGTCACCTTAACAATTTTTGCCACAAGATGTTGTAATTTTGCCGTTGGGATCTGAACGTGACATTGTTTTTACTGCAACATAACCTGAGATCCTCTACCTCATGGGATTTATATATGTTCACAACATTTTATGAATGAGCCGCTATGGAGGAAATGGTAGAGGGGAGTTCCATCTTTTGTATCATAAGATGATCTTGTTTGTTATATGTGTTTCTCTCATACATAGTCCTTTCATCGGTTAGGTGAATATAGGGGTTTAGTCCTTTCATCGGTTAGGTGAAAATAGGGGTTGCTAGGGGTGTTAGGCAATAGTTGCTTGCGACTCTAACCTACTGACAATTAGATTGTTAGTCTTTGAAAGCATGTATCATATCCTATTTACTGTACGTGCAGTTTGTATTCTTTTCAAAAAAAAGAAAAAAGAAAAATGCTCATTGTGTTATTTCTTCAATAGAATTTGCAGCCTTCAAAGAAGCTTGATGGGTTCCTTGAGAGGAGAAAGTTGAATGAAGGATTGGATTGTGATACCATTTTGAGGATTTGTCAGGCATATGATTTGGACAAGATTGATGTTCTGAAGTACAGGGATTTGGAGTAACCACATCCAGTTTCTTAGGCTGCCGTGGTGATTTTTTGCCAGCTGATGTTTGTGTGGTAGAAATGAATTCCTCTCGTCGAGAACTAGCTGAAGGGTAAAGGAGTGACACGAGACTACCAAAATTAGTGACTAGTGCAGATTTTTTTGCAAGGGATTTGGAGTGACCACATCTGAGTAGCATCAAAATTCACAAGTTTTGTTGTTCCTCAGTCTGCTGCTGGTTTGCAAGGCAGAGAAACAGACAGGACCTAAACTGTAGTGCCATGGTGACTTCTAATTCTGTACCCACCATGTAAATAGACTTGGAGGCAGCCTTTCTCCACTAGCATTTTCTTTGGTTTCAGCACCACTCAGTATTCAGTAAGGAGATTTGCTTCTATGGACTTTGCAGCTGCTAACTTCTTAGGTCAAAAGTTGTGACTGGATTTGCAGTAACTTTGAGGTCAAAAGTTGCCATTGGCTAATCTGTTTTTTTTTTTGTTTAGGGTGTAATCAGACTCAATCATTGGGTAGATCTGCATCCAATTTTGGTTCCAAAGCAGAATCTCCCTGTCCTCAAAGTACCACTGGTTAAGTTTTGGTCTTTCTGAGGTGCTTCCAGTGAAAGTTCATAGTTTCTGGATTAGGACTAACCTTTCTTGTATGTTTTGACTGATCCACTCATCTACCTCTTTGATTGCCATTGGATTATCTTGATAGCCGGCTGTCAAATTAACTTTTAGAAAACTTGAGAGAATGGCATGAAAGCAACACAAATCCATTGCATTTTGCATGATTGAAACCATCTCCTAATTAGGTGTGGTTATGCTGCTAGGATTGGAGCCAAAAAAAAAAAATCGAAGGTGAGGCCAATAGCCGTTTTCCTTCAAGCTTATCCATATAGTAGTAGTAGTATTAGTTGTACCTCTTGATAGTGACGTCACTGTGGCAATGTTTAAACAACGTAAAAATGTGACCGATTGGGATTGCCCACAAATTGACATGCCAACTTGTTGCTCTCTTAACTCTTTTACCGGTCGCTCTGGTTATCTGATCTCCTGGATCGCGATTTCAAACCCTAACGCACGCTTCCTCTTGATTATCCTCGTTGAGCTGTTGCTGATGCTGATTCTAAATTCTAAAAGTTTGATTTTAGAAGAACAATTTTACATATAATTTGTTTACTTTCCTCCTTAACAGTAATTAAAATAGAGCTATATAATGGAAGTGATGAACACTGAGACTACTAGATCCCGTCCCCCTTTGACAAGTTCCACATGCCATTTAGGACCCTGCTCTTTTCGTATCTTATTGATATGTGTGTATCATGGAGCAGCGGCGTCTGATTTACGTTAGGTGACTTTTGGTCACTGACATATGGGTCTATCTTACGCAGGACCCACATGTAAATGATTCAAAGTCACTATGACTTTCAGAGAATCCACGCCCGTGTACTATAGTTTTCGAACTACAGTTAACTAAAAAGAACTTTCTATATCAGCATTTCTTAGACAACTTGTTCGAAACTTTTTAATAACATACATTTAATTCATCACTATAAGCAATTATTCATAATCCGTCGAATCCTCCATTAAAAAAATCACACGCTTTAGACCCAATGCTCTCATGTCATCACTTGTGGTAGATGTCCATGGTACTATATCCATCAGCTAGTTGCACAACATTATATACCGGATTAGATACTCCTCTGAAGCCCTTTCCAAAAGGGCACAGCTTTTGCTAACTCTTTCTCCTCTCTCCCTGTTTGCTTTTCTCTTCGTATCATATCCCAACAGAAAACGACGCTGCCAACCCAAGCAGGGAAATATTAAAGCGGGCCATGGCTTTTTGGCGAAATGGGCCCATCCATGCAGTGACATGCATAAGTCAGATGATTTTAAGTGACTGATATATAAATTTCTTTTTACTTAAGTTAAAATAAGATAAGATTAATATATCAGTGATCTCTGAAAGATAAAACGAGATGAGACTCGTATAACAAGATGAGATTCATATGTCAGTGACCTAAAGTCACTGTATCACGTTATGATAGGAAGGCATGATAGGAAGGCATCGCTACACGACACCCCCTCCACCCCCTCGTGACGTACCTGTACGTACTTACCTGCACTATGTACTGTGTGATACTCTCTACGTACTGTACCGCCCTGTAGAATCAATGCCTGCAAAGTACTAGTACTGTGGTATTTATTATACATCACTCTGTTTTTATAAAAGGGATGTGTATAGTAGACATGTTTGTCCTTTTTTTAAAAGGAAAATATGCTCCGCCGTTATATATAATAATTTTTTTGTTTCACATTATCGGTAGTTTTGGGTTTATGCTAAATTAAAATTTTCGAGTTTGACTATTTTTTATAAAAAAATATGGTAACATTTATAACATTAGATTGGTTTGTTTATATCCATTTGAATGTATTTTTTATAGTATGTTTTTTTGAAAATGCTGGTACCTTGCTCTGTGATCTTGATCAAACTTGAGGAATCTTGGTTTAAAACAAACCCAAAACGACTTATAACATGGAGCAAGAGAATGAGCAGGTTATTTGTCAAGGGTATGTACCTTGTATGCCACTCTTATAAGGTACTTCAAAATTGGTTTTGATATTTGTTATAAATACGTTCAGTATATATAAAAGTAATACCCCAAACTTATATTTTAAACCGCTTCACAATATTTATTTTTACAGCAATTAAAAATATAATTTATGAGATATTAGTCATTAAAGTTTGGTCATGAAGTGTTTTTAAAATAAGACAAGCTCTGTAAAAATCAAAGGATACACAACCACCTCTTCTCCCACTCGCAGGTAAAGTATAGTTATGAAATACACTGCAATTTGGCTATACAATACTCCTCATAAAATTGTATCTTAACAAAAATACTTTATCCATTTTAAAATATATGGCATACTAAATAACACCTCATGCTCTCTCCGTACAATGACGTTTAAGATAAAGTTACGATCAAACATTAAGAATATAAATAGTTATGTTTAAAAATATGAAAACTATATGAATAGATTTGTCTTGAAAAATATTTTCATAATAATATATATTTAATAAAAAAATCAAAGTTATGTTTTAAAAACCGTGTCATTATTATAAACATGATTCTTCCTTTTCCTATAGGGAGGGAGTATCCTCTAAATCCTTTTTCAAAAATCCTCAATCCTGAAAGTCTATCTATTGGGTAATCGAAACAAACAGGCAATACTATAATAATTATTTTTGTTTTTAGGTTAAAGGTGGTTGTGTCTTCCCATTTTTAGAATTAAGGGAGTACTCCTCATACGATGATTGTGTATTAGTCTTACTCTTTAACTACTCCTAGGTCAAAAAGAAGTTGTCAAGTCGGGTCTTAATAAAAGAAAGGGAAAAAAAAGGCGTTTGCACTGCATGCAGGCCGGCCGCAGCGTAGTGCTAGTTATAATTAATTAATTAATTGATTGATTAATTACTTAATTAATTAATGGCGATCAACAGCTCAGCTCGGAAGACGATGCCACCCTCCATCGCGCAGAGGCCGAGGCCGAGGCCGACCCACGCCCGCACGAATCTTGAAGCGCCTAGCCGTTCGCCGCGCGTGCCGCGGGCGGCGGAGGCGGTGCCACGTACGCGTTCGCACCACGCATGCAGCCGTCCGATTCCTTTGCCGCTTTTTTCCCGTCTGGCCCCCTCGTTCTCCGTCGCCTTTAAACCTAGAGTAATCAATCAATTAATTACTAGTAATTCACAAATTAATTAATTGTTTTTCTCTCTCCATCAACCACCAATAGGTTATAATTTAAGCTTATATACCCTACATGTATAAAGTATTCGTTTATTCTAGTACTTTATACTAGCACTGCTACTCTTATACTAGTAGTACTACTAGTACTTATATTATAATATTATATGTAGATCCACTGGATTATGATTTGCGAGGACGATGATGACGGTGTGTATAATTAACTGAATGCACCCTTTACAAAATGGCATATTGTTTGTTGAGGTCTTAGTTACATGTCATTTTAACCATCAATGTCATCTGCCAAATACAATTTTGTTCATGTTTTTATCTTACTATATTTGCACCATAAGCATATTTGTGACAAAAAGAATGGGACTTGTGGGGTATGTATCACTCTATCATGCAATTGTATGTAGAGTAGCTTAGCTAAACAAAGAATATATTTAATATCGATTGACGGAGTCACACCTACAAATGATTGGTTCAGTTAACCCCACAATTTGTTACATACGATCTTATAAGCCTTAATTTCTATTATACATAAACTTTTTAAAAGATCTCAAAAACAACTCTCCTAGAACATAAATGAACCTTTGACAAAAATACTAGAGGTGTTTGATATACACCTACGCGACAAATACAACTATGATACTAAATAAATAAATTATATAGCTTTAACTTTACTTTACAACACAACCAACAGATACAACTATGATACTAAATAGATAAATTATATAGCTTTAACTTTACAACACAACCAGTTACAACGATAATCAAACTATGACTCTGTTTAGTTGTATCTAAAATATGATTTTTTTATTATGGTCACTTTTGAGTTTTTTGAACTAAGACCTTGGTTTAGTTGCAGCCAAAATATAAAAAGATTTTGAATTTTGTGTACTTTTTGTCATTTTAGAACTAAACATATGAGTGAAAAGTTTACATAAAAAAATTTGGTTTTGGGAGTGATTTGGTAAAAAAATATGAAATTTTGGATTGAGAGATGTGGATGAGAGTTGCATGCATCTATAACCCAAAAAATTTCACATATAATTAAACACCTACTTTTGTGAAAAAATTTTATCCAAAATTTTTTGAATGAAAAGATTTTATCCAAAATTTTTTGAATAAAAAATTTTCACCAAATTTTACAACTAAACATGTTCTAAATAGATAAATTATATAGCTTTAACTTTACAACACAACCAGTTACAGCGATAACCAATCTACCTTACCATAACTCGATATAATCTTACTCCTCAACTTACTCTTATTTTATCATACATGTAATTCTTATCTTATCATACATGTAATGCAAGCATGGTTGCCATATATCCTACTTTGAAATCTGAACAAGAGCCACTACTATACTTATTTGACCAGTAAATCTCAAGCAGAGCTGCCTAACCTCGTTGACCGCTAAAGGCGCTAATCACCCGGAAGCGGGAGCTATCAGCGAATACGCGGGAACCCGAGGGCCAAACCGCAAAAGCGTCACCTAGGCTTTGATATGCGTGCGGACGCCTAAGGCTAGGAGTTAACCTCGCGTAGAGAGAGAAACAAACAAGCCGCAGCAGAGGAGGCGAGGCGAGGAGAGAGAGAGAGAGAGAGAGAGAGAGGTTGGAAGAAGAGTCCACGTGAGTGAGAGGAGGAGGAGGAGGAGGAGGAGATCCCTCTCCCGAGTCTCCTCCCGCGCGCATCCTTCTTCCCCCCATCTCGCCGATCCCCAATTCGCCATGGATCCCCCCTACGCAGGTCGGTCAGCGCCGCCCCATCTGCGGTTTTCGCCTTTTTTTTTTGGTTGTTTTTGCTGTTGCTGCGTGTGTGTGGTGGCTCAGGTGTCACGGCGCCGAGGGAGCTCGAGCTCGGGCTCGATCTGTTTGTTCCGGCGCCGAATCCGTGGTTCCGGCGGTGTTGGCGGGGTAATTGCGCGCTCGGCGGTGGAGGAATTCGTGGGTGTGGATTTTAGTTGTGGGGAGGGGGTCGTTTTTTTTCTTTTTCGGCGTAGTGTTCGTCGAGATTTAGCCTTTTGTGTTAGCGTTTTCGGGTGGATGGATGGATTAGATTATGCGCGCGTGGATTAGATTGCGCCGCTAGAGGTTTGCACTGTTCATTGATTTGATTTGATTGGTTGGTTGATTTACTGGTGGGCTTGGATTGCGCGTGGGGGAGGGAGGGAGGAGGGTGGATGATGATGCCGCTGGTGTCAGATTCGCGCTGCATGCTGTGATGGGTACTCGCATTGCGCCTCTCTCTACCGGGGGAGGCTTGGTTCCAGTGGCTTTACGTCGTTTTCGTGGGATTTACGTTCCCTCGGGCTGGTGTCCCAGACGTTGGTAGTAGCAGCAAGCATCCTCTTTTGGGATGGAAGAAAATTTGCCTCCTTCAGCGTCGATGGTTCGGCTGTTTGAGGCCTCCTGTTGATGCATTGGGTGTTGCATTGTTAGGATCGTGGTTGCTGAAGGCGGGGCTGCTGTTCGTGTCTAGGCGGGTTCAGTTTGCAGGTTTGTTTGCTATTAGTTGATGGTAAGGATCAGCTGATACGTTGATTAAATATCTTTTAGAGGAGCTTCGTCTCCTTGCATGCCAAGATGACCACGTTTAGGGATTATATGATTGATGATAGTTTCTCGGTTTAGTGGTCCAAATATGCAAAGACTCATTTTTTTTTTAGTTTTCTCGTTTCCCTTGAGACAGTCTGTAGAGAGTTGACTTTGTGCGGCTTCTGCCAGCTTCGATAGCTCTACTTAACATGGCACCTTATGGTATCATAACTGTCATTTGCAGTTCACATTAACCCTATACAATATGGTACATGTTGATGAGCCATTAATTCTTAGATTATTGACCAAATCATCTTTTTTTTCCCAAGTTAAGACTTGTTCTGTTGCAATGTGCTATCATTGTAATTTGACTTCTATGCCAGTAAGCCAGTGTGCTACTCACATTAATTTGATTCAAATAGACAAGACATAGGTCTGGTTGTGTCTGTGTCACGTTGAGAATTTAATTTCCTTTCAAAAGTCATTCATTGAGTGCTTCCCTTTACGCTAAGTTACTCAGTACCGTCTCATAGTTGTTTCTAAGAAGAAAAAGAATGATGCCTTCAAAATATCTATTCTTCTACTGGACCTAATGAACTTCAAACCTTCCCATTCTGGACTTTGAACCTGAACCTTGATGACATGCCACTGTAAATATAAACAGGGGCAGAGGCAGGCCTAGGGCAGCTAGGGCTTGAGCCCTAGGCTTGCCTCCAAAAATATGATTAAATCCTCTTTAATCGCCATGTAAATTTTTTAAAAAATTAATAACTCATTATTAAGCTCTAGCTTACCCCTACTCTTTGATAATTTCTGGCTCGTCACTGAATACAAATGAACGTCTAAATTTCCTTTGGTGTGTGCTTCTTGTCCAACTGGATTTTGTAACTACTTCTGACTTTATCAAATTGATAATAATAGTTACCAGTGTTCTCTTGTTCAGGAGTTACTATTGATCCTGCTAAATGCCGATTGATGAGTGTGGATGAAAAGCGGGAACTTGTTCGTGAATTATCGAAGTGGCCAGAAAGTGCTCCTGACAAACTGCAGTCTTGGAGTCGCCGTGAAATTGTAGAGATTCTTTGTGCTGATTTAGGAAGGGAAAGGAAGTACACTGGATTATCAAAGCAGAGAATGTTGGAATATCTCTTCAGAGTTGTGACTGGCAAATCATCTGGCAGTGGCGCTGTGGAGCATGTGCAAGAGAAGGAGCCTACTCCTGAACTCAACACAACCAACCATCAGTCCCCTGCGAAACGGCAGCGAAAGAGTGACAACCCATCACGACTACCAATTGTTGCAAGCAGTCCAACTACAGAAGTACCCAGGCCAGCAAGTAATGCACGCTTCTGCCACAATTTAGCTTGCAGGGCGATTCTTAATCCAGAAGATAAATTTTGCAGACGCTGTTCATGCTGTATTTGTTCCAAGTACGATGACAATAAGGATCCTAGCCTCTGGTTATTCTGTGGTTCAGATCAACCCTTGCAGAAAGATTCTTGTGTATATTCGTGCCATCTTGAATGTGCTCTTAAGGATGGAAGAACTGGCATCATGCAGAGTGGGCAGTGCAAGAAACTTGATGGTGGTTATTACTGCACTCGCTGCCGGAAACAGAATGATCTGCTTGGGTATTTTCCCTAAACAACTTTATTATTTGCACAGTTTTTTCCCTGTTATGTACTGTAGGAAATTATGTTTTAATTATTCCTCTTCCTCCAGTCTTTACTGCCTTAAGTTGTGTTAAAATTATTTATTGCAACAATAACAACTAGAAATATGTTAGCTTGACTGTTGTGAGAGTTAGCTTTGATAATTTGCATGCATTCTTGTTTTCCAGCCACTTTTGTTTTCTACAAGTTGCATAAGTAAATCATTCAAGACAAGGAGGATTACCTTACTGATTCTGTTTTTAGGATTCTTCAGTGAAGATCCATGTAGTGTCATCATCATTGGTCCAAGCATATAATGCATATTTCTCAATTGTGTCTTAAGATGTGGGTTGGCTGCTTTTGCCCTTCAGCTTCATGCTATGAGCTTGTCGTCTGTCATACTGATGGGTCTGTGTGCTTACTTCTGCCTTAGGCTGAAATAGTGTTGGATTCATCCTCTTCCATCTGGAGTAAATTTGTTTGCTGGGATAAGCTGAAGCCTGACCCTATCTTCATAGGATGCGAGCTGCAAAAAACAGGCTTTCGACTGCATTTTGGTCTTTTTGTGTTGCATTCCATAGGGTTCTTGTAGCTCTAGTTTCAGGGGATGAACTAAGTTACTAAGCCGGTAAAACTTTGTGAGGCACCGAGGTCAGGTGGATCCAATATACATGCAAGGATGAATGGATCATGGAGAAATGCTTAGACTAGTATATGCAAGGAGTCTCTAATTTGTCTGTGCATGTTTATAAGCCATTTGAGTAACCTGGGAAATATGATTCATTTGAACTGCACATGATTGCTGAATTGTTTTTCTCAAAAGAATCTGCTCAGCTATTAGTATCTTGTAGTAATAAGTTCTGAACCAGTTATATGTTATTAAGAATTCAAGATTCTTTTGGCGGTCCAGTACAATGCACCTAAGTAATTTCATCAAGTTTACTGGCCCGTTTTCCAAAATTATGTTCCTTTTAAGAGTTTGGATATTGAAACAATAAATTAGCTTGCTGAGCAATCCTTGACTGTTTAATGCCTTGTTCAGGTCCTGGAAGAAACAACTGGTGATAGCTAAAGATGCTCGGCGGTTGGATGTATTGTGTCATCGGATTTTTTTGAGTCATAAGATTCTTGTCTCCACGGAGAAGTACTTGGTCTTGCATGAAATTGTTGACACAGCGATGAAGAAACTGGAGGCTGAGGTTGGTCCTCTATCTGGAGTTGCAAATATGGGTCGTGGAATTGTGAGCCGGCTTGCTGTCGGTGCTGAAGTTCAGAAACTTTGTGCTCGAGCAATAGAAACCATGGAGTCTCTGTTTTGTGGCTCTCCTTCTAACTCACAATTTCAACGTAAGTTTCCATGTGCTTCACGTTAGACCACGTACATGCAAATAGTGTTGAATTCTCATGCATATGTGCATTTTCAGGATCACGGATTATGATACCGTCAAACTTTGTAAAGTTTCAAGCTATAACCCAAACATCTGTCACTGTAGTTTTGGATTTGGGTCCTATACTTGCTCAAGAGGTAACATGCTTTAATGTATGGCACAGAGTGGCAGCCACAGGTTTGTTCTCATCAAGTCCAACTGGCATCATACTTGCACCACTGAAAACATTAGTGGTCACTCAACTTGCGCCAGCTACAAGCTATATATTTAAGGTAGTTGCCTTCAGCAACTCTAAGGAGTTTGGATCGTGGGAAGCCAAAATGAGGACAAGCTGTCAGAAGGAAGATGATCTGAAGGGTTTGATGCCAGTTGGGTCTGGATTAGACCAAAACAATGGGAGCCCAAAGGCAAATAGTGGTGGTCAGTCTGATCCTTCTTCAGAAGGTGTGGACTCAAATAATAACACTGCGGTGTATGCTGATCTCAATAAATCACCAGAAAGTGATTTTGAATATTGTGAAAATCCTGAGATACTTGATTCAGTCAAAGCAAGTCGTCACCCCAATGAACCTACAAACAACTCACAGAGTATGCCGATGGTTGTAGCTAGGGTTACGGAGGTATCTGAATTGGAGGAAACTCCTGGACTATCAGCATCAGCTTTGGACGAGGAGCCTAATTCAGCAGTTCAAACACAATTACTTAGGGAGTCCTCAAATCCAATGGAGCAGAACCAGAGAAGCGAAGTTCCTAGATCACAGGATGCATCAAATGCTCCTGCTGGAAATGAGGTGGTGATTGTTCCACCTCGATATTCTGGCTCTATTCCACCAACTGCACCTAGATATATGGAAAATGGTAAGGAGATCAGTGGGAGGAGCTTGAAAGTAAAACCTGGTGATAACATCCTTCAAAATGGCTCTTCAAAGCCTGAAAGGGAACCAGGGAATTCTTCAAATAAAAGAACATCAGGTAAATGTGAGGACATTGGCCACAAGGATGGTTGCCCTGAAGCATCTTATGAGTACTGTGTTAAGGTGGTCAGGTGGCTGGAATGTGAGGGTTACATTGAGACCAACTTCAGAGTGAAGTTTCTGACTTGGTATAGCCTGCGTGCCACACCTCATGACAGGAAGATAGTCAGCGTCTACGTAAACACTCTTATTGATGATCCTGTTAGCCTTTCTGGCCAGCTTGCTGACACTTTCTCGGAGGCCATCTACAGCAAAAGGCCACCTTCTGTTCGCTCCGGTTTCTGCATGGAACTTTGGCATTAAAGAGAGGGGAGCTCTTACCGTTCTCTTTGTAGGGGAGCATATTTGGTCCCATTCTTTCGTAGCAGATCGTTGCATTGATTCTTCATTGGAAATTTCATTGAAGCAGTTAACTTATACAATCTGTTCATTGCTCTACTTTGTTCGCTATGGCAGTAGGTTTAATTTATCGGGCAACTTATTTCTGTTTTTTTTTCACTTAGGAGTCCATAGTTTACAGTTCTGTTATCTGTACCGCCATGTTGGTACAGAGCATCAAGAGCTGTGCTCTTTGGTCAGCTTTAGGAACATTCCGAAATTGCCACGCGTGTTTGGGAACCTGAAGCTCTGTTGCTTGCTGCTGTGAGAGGGAGGGATGGTTCTCAGGATGTACCGGGTAACTGTGGGATGAAGCAGGCTTCATGTCGACGCTGACGAATCCGAGCTAACCATGCCTTGTCAGGATAAATGATGTGGTGCTGTATCTGGGGTGAAAGAAATGCAATGTGTTGCTGACTTCTATTGTGGAATGGGAGGAGTCCTGATGTTTTCCTTTTCTTTAAGACAATAGATGCAAAATGTCTGCACTAATGTTATGTTCAGTTAGACCCTTGCTTTTACTGTCTCCTACTGCACTTTCTTGCCTACTATATTTACCGTTTGAGAAGTTACATTGATGTGTACATGCAAAGGTTTGGACCCAGGATCCTGCTGCAGGTTTCACTTGTGTACATGGTAAGTAACATGTTGTTAGACATTTGTCTTGCATTTCTGTGATGTAGTATGGTATGATGCATGATTGTCTGGATCGGCATCAGGTTTCCCTTACCGTCAGCGAGGAGGTTACCGTATCCTGACGGTAAGCATGGTTATCACACGTTAATGGTGACACACTGTATAAATTTTAAATTATTTTTAAATTTATTTGAATTTAATATGGTTATTGCAATTTTACCCTTACCAAACATTTGATCGGTAGCACGGTTATCGACGGTTTTGTAAATCGTGAACCTTGATCGGCGGCGGTTTTGTAAACCCTGATCGGCCGGCGGCAGTTGGTCATGGGGTCAGCAGAAAGCCCATATGCAGATCAGGTTGGTTGATAGCCTGTTTCAAGCAGCAGCTGCTTCTCCCATAACCCAGTGTTTTTTGACTGTGAAGAGAGTTGATAGGAAGAAACAATTCATCCGGATCATCTGTTACAGATCTAAGTTGGTTATCTACAGCAATCTAAGTAAACTTCTCAAGCAACTCATGATCGTAAGATGGTCATCATTGTGCTCATGATACTCAAAGCAACATCAGTACATTACATCGCTCAAAGATAAGGTTGAAGTTTGAACTGAAAGAAGTGGTACAGCACATGCAACTGAAGAAGAGGAAGAAAGCTGGTTGGATGGATGCTCCTGTGACTGATGATCATCGAAGCGAGGATGAACTGAACACCCCCCTGGTTCATTCATCTGCGGCGTCCATGGCCGGAGGAGACGAGGCTGCCGCCGCCGAGGGCGGCTTGTGGACGACGACGGACATGCACTGGCACTGGCGACTGCTGTCGAAGGCGATGAGGCGGATGAAGGCGTCAGGGTACTCTCTCCGGCACTCCTCCACCTCCCGGAGCACCGCCGCCGCGTCGGAGCATCCGAACATCGGCAGCTTCCACAGTGTCCAGTACCTCCCATCGTAGCACCCTGGCATCCGGCTGTTGCTCCGGTGGATCTTCCCCTCCTACACCATCATCCATTCATACTACAAATTTATGACAACAACAATTTTTTTTCCAAATTGATGGATTCTTTCATGTGATCATACATGGATAAATTCGTCATGGAGAAAATTACAGTAATTACAAAGAGTTAGAACAAGTTTGATGCTAGTTTGTACCTTGTCAAACTCGAGGCAAGGGATCCATCCTTTGGACAGGATGAACTCGACCTCCTTGGCGATGGACTCCTCGTTCAGAGGAGGCAGGTAAGACATCGCCTCGTACCTCCTGTTTGTGAAAGGGTTCCATGTCTACAACCGAATTAAATCACTCGATGAAGTTAATTACTGCAGCTTAATTCTGTACTGTATTTCATGCACGAAAGAAGCTTAAATCTTTTTTGAGTCCTCAAACAAAGGTAACTTAGATGTGGAAAGTCTTCATGTTTGCTGAATTGCTCACCTTCATGCAGTAGGTTCTGAAGCCATTGGATGCTGCACCTCTTCTTGCCCTGCAGGAGCCGGGAAACACCCTCCTCTGATCCCGGACAAGCTTGGCCGGCTGCTCCGACCGCACGACGACGACGACGGCGCCGGCGACGAAGCTGCCCGTGTTGAGGAACATGATGTCGCCGGAGTAGAGTGGTGGTGGCGGCCGGCGGCGGCGTGAAGAGGTTAAGAAGGAGAGAGTAGAGCAAGGTGACAAGAGATGGTGTGGTGGCGTTGGGAGATGGTGGCACGGTGTGCAATGGCATGGCGATCTTTCCATTTCTTTATAACAATTAACAAAGTGGGTGTTTCAAATATCTCCCTTTTTAAAAAACATAAAAATGGTTTCAAATCTATTTCTTGAAAAACATACTACTCTGAATAAACTTTGGGCGTGATTATCAAGGGGAATGGTTACATTTTTTGGGTACTAGATGAGTTTTAATGGGACACAAATGTAGAAATACTTGGTTGTGTACATTCGATTTGGAAGTAGAGGCTGAATTTAATCCATTTTCTAAAAAAAATATGGAAAATACAAATTCTACAGCCGTTTTAATAAAAATCAAATGAGGTGAAAGGAAATGTCAATGTAGCTAAACTATAGTTTTTAATATAAATTCATGATGAAAAAAGAAGTCAGTGATCATTTTTTTCTCATTGGTCTAGAGAAACGGTGGCTTCAACATGGGAGTTGCATGTCTGTAGTGGACGATGGGACCAGTGCAATGGTGGTGATTTTCTTCCTTTGGTGTCATCGCCCATCTTTTCCCCCATACCACTAGCATGTAATCCTGCAGGCCGCCAATAGAAAATTTATTAATCACCTATGGTTTGATTTTATGGTGAACTTAATCATCATTCAAAACAGTAGGTTTATTTGGCTTGTTATGATCAACAAAAAGAAACAGGCTTGTCATCCAATCATGTCAAAGCATCTTTCTGCACAATTTGGCAAATAATTTCGAGAAAACTCGGACACGGGCGAATGGGGTGCATGCCAGCAACCTCTGCCACTGCGCTATGAGCGCATCTCATTTGGCAAATAATTTCATCGTGATATTGTGAGTTTAACAACTAAGCTTTTCTTTTTACAACAGTCTTGAAGAATGTGATATCTCAGGGTAAAAGATTTCTGGCATTCCTGATCCTGATGAAGGCATGATCTCAAGCTCTTGATCAAATCAATCAGTTGATAAAAGTGAACAATACTACCAGAAGAGAGCTATAGATTTTGTGTTTAATATACAAGTTATGTTAGTATCACAAGTTTCACAACGATCTAATTGTTCCAAATATTTCTGGGCTAGGGTAGTATTTACAAACAGAATCAGAACTACTGCAGATTCCAGTATCTTTGACAGAATTGTATCTACTGGTCCCTTGCACTTTTATGCTACAAATGATGCTCCCTTCACTAGCCCATCGTTCAAAATCTCGGCCAAGTCATTATCCAGAGCCAACTCCTGCATTTAGAGTAGAACAACATTAGTCTAGATGAAACACCCATAACTTCAGAAGTTCAGAACACGTATTGGAGATATCCTGATGCCTTCAGTTGAGAATTTGCAGAGAAAAGATGGGGCCTTTTCTTGTTACCTTGTCGCTGACTGAACGCTGGTGGCCTTGGTCGATGGAAGAATGATCTTCAGACGATGCAACGAGTGAATGAAGACGGATCAGCTCAGGAAGCACGACGGATTCCAAGTCCGGACGGTCTCTGTGCCGGAGTTCACAGCATTTCAGTGAAAGCTCAGCAAACTTCTGAGCTTCCTGCACAGGCCAGCCGGTCACATTAGAATCCAAGAGCCCCTCAAATGTTCCTTCCTCCAGTGCATCAGAGACCATGTAAGCAAGCCCCATTGCATCTTTTGCAGTGATCATCTGAAGATAGATGATGCCGAGCGCATACACGTCGGATTTTGTGGTGACCAATCCGGTCTTCTGGTATTCAGGATCAATGTAGCAGAAGGTCCCTGCAGCATCTGTCATCCGGTACTGCGTGACCGTCTCATCCATTGACCGGGGAATGATGCGAGCGAGGCCGACATCACTGATCTTGCTAACAAAATCTTTGTCAAGGAGGATGTTTCCAGGCTTGAGATCACGATGGACAAAGGCTTCAGGTTTCATCTTGTGTAGATAGAGCAATCCAGTGGCTATCTCCACTGCCATCTTGAAACGGAGCTGCCATGGCAGCGGTGGGGTGCCTGACCGGCAGAAGAGACGGTCCTCGAGGCTGCCATTCGGCATGTACTCATACACCAGACAGCCATACTCAGGGCAAGCACCCAACAGATGCACCATATTCGGATGGCGAATGTTGTTCAACAATTCAACCTGTTGATAACACAATTTAAGTTCTTACCATCATGGTTTATAGATGTAGCATTTATATATAGCTGAAACTGATGCATGATGTTTTTCTTTTTGGCAAAGGACTAAAAGTAGATCATATGATTCCCTTCCCTTTTCATTTTTGGATGCACCACAATAGTCGCTATGATTTCATACTACTGAATGTTGAGTTTTTCATTTTTGTGAATGGAATTTGAAATTTTCACGTAAACACATCATTGTCTACATGCTTTTGAATTTAACAGAAGTATCTGGCTATCTATAGTGACAATATTACCAAAACAAAATGATAATGTGATTGTGCTGCTATGAGAACATTTTAGTGTCAGTATCTATCCCAAGTTCCCAACATCACTCTCATTTGATTGGAAATTAAAGAGAGATTGTGGTGGTGGGATACTTGTGTCAAACAAAATTGGCCATGGACATACCTCCTGTTGAAACTGTTTCAGTCCTTGAGTTATGTTAGAATGGAGAATCTTGGCAGCAACAAGAGTATTGTCAAGTGTAGCTTTATAGACTGGTCCATAACCTCCTTCCCCTACCTTTAGTTCCGGTGAGAAATGATCGGTGGCATTTGCGACCTCTTCTGTTGTGTATATTTTGCACTGGAATCTAGTTGGAAGACCCTCCAGTAGTCTTTTCGTCTCGATTGGCTTTGGCAGGGGTTTACACTTCAGTTCAAGGTTGTAAGCCTCTTCAGAAGCAGATCCATGCTTAGCATCATTTCTAGGCGAGTAAAATTTTGGCGGCAAACGTCTTAAGATCGGATGCACCATATCCTGGGAGCTATGGTCTTTAAATTCCTGTATGGTTCTCTCTCTGCATTGATCCGAAGAGCAAGTTTCGAGTTTCAAGAGCTTATGCTTTGGGCCAAGAACTGCGGAACTCGGTTCTGCATTTGGTCTCTCACTGTAGGAATGGGTTGAACATGTCAGAAATTCTTGTAAATGTTCATCCTCATGTTCAACACTTGCATTTGAGTTTTCAGTCCTGCCTTCGATCCCAAGAGGTAACTGCAGTCCAAATTTACATTAGAATTCGTACTTTCAGAATATGGGATTAGAGACAAGTAATTTTATGAGATAAACAATAAGCAACACAGCACAAGGTATCGCAATTACCTCCTTACAGTTCCACATGTGCATATCGTCATTCTTTTGTTTCAGCTCAAGCTTTAACTTCCTTACTTCAGCCTCCAAATCTTCCTGCAAAGCAGTTGGTCTAATAGTTATATTTCTGCAAATGATAAAACTAAAATAACAAAGAGTAGGGGAAATTATCAGAGCATACTGGGTAATATTTAGAAGTTGATTCAGTACATTCTTCACTCAGGTTTGGAGATAAAGGGTTGCAGCCAGGACAAAGTGCACTGTCATAAAAAAAAACTTCATTCATCAAAACCTGGGTATTTTGTATGAGCAGGGCACATATTTGATGTGTCCATGAAAACATCCAAGGAATTTATGTTAGCATATATAGAGAGAGAGGATGTAAGCTCACCTAGATGAATTTTGCCCTTCAATATGTATTATGGGTGCTGGTTCACCTGCAAATTCCACATGCACCTAATGAACATACAACTCACAAGTATACTAGAGTGAATATCATCTAAAGGGAATTAGCATTAGAGGAACACAAACTTTTTGCAATTAGCGGTCGATTTTCAGATATATTGGATTCCAGGTCTTCGCTGGTATCATTTGCATTTGCATGGGTGGCAAGCCTAAATGAAGATAGTTTCCCTTTGGATATAACATACACTGAACAGAAATTTGGTGCAGATTTTGTGACACATGTTGGCACATCCAACTTCCATATTGTCCTGCACTAGTTAAGAACTGAGATCAATATAGCAATCAGAAGAGAACTATTAAAAATAATTCAGCAAATAAACTGTAAATAGAAATGGTTGTATTTTTCTTTGACTTAATGGTTGTAAATTAATAGTGCACCTTGTAAATGCATTCCTAGATGATGCCCCAAGTACTAACTTGTCAATTTTCTGGTCAAGGACAAAATCTACAATAGCTTTCCACACATCAGTTCCATCAATAATGGTTTCCCTGCATTGTAACTGTAGATATTAAAGCAAGTCAGCCAAAAAAGGGTCATAATTTTGCTCATGCTATCATCAGGTCAAACAAAGGAAAGCAAAATCTTAATAGATTATATGAAAAGCCACATGAAAGATCGATTTCATGTCCATGCCAACATGAGCATTCCAGTCTGTATTTTTCAGAAACTCTCTACATCTGCATTGCTTTTAGATTCCGCCAAAACGAACATAATCTCTGCGTGACAAAGTAGAGGTAGGAAAATGGATGCATACCCCTCGTCTGCTGCAGAAGCACTGGAATGGGAGCAGCAGATCTTTGGTGTGATGATCCATTTGATCAGGAGAAGAAGCTGCAACATCATCCTGCACGTGCAATAGGGAGAATTGCTTTCCCCCTGCATAAATGAAAAACTTGGAAAATTTATAAACTCTTAACAATGCAACGCCGAAATTCACAATTCATCAATGCACATCACATGAACAACGCCGCAACTTAGATGGTTATGAGACAGATTAAGGTGTGTTATTTTCTGCCTTTTTCAACTTCTACCCCTCATTTTCCATGCGCATGCTTCCCAAATAAACTGTGTGCTTTTTGAAAAAAATTTTCTATAAGAAAGTTGCTTTTAAAAAATCATATTACTTTATTTTTCAATTTTTTAGCTAATACTTAATTAATCTAATCCGTCGGTCCATTTCCCGTGCCAAGAGGGAAGGCTCCCAACCCTCACCTTAATTGATCTGTGGAGGTGAGGGTTAGGAGTTTAGACGAGGGAATTTATGGTGAGAATCTTTTGTTTGGTAGAGATGGTGGGAATTGATAGGGAGTTTAGTTGAAGATTAGATATTAAATAAAAACGGATGGTTGAGATTTATTTAGACAAAGTAAAGGAGGAATTCCCTCCCAATTACCACCCTCTACCCATGTATTAGAAAGGAGGAATTTTTTTCTCAATTCCCCATCCCCATTCCACCACAATTCCCATGCCTTCTAACTATACAGAAAAATTAATAGCATCGTCTCTCTAAACTCCCAATTCCTTCTAACAATTCCCCCCAACCAAACGGACCCTTAGAACACAGAGAGATCAAGATCACATCCACAGATCAATTTCTAGGGTTGAGATCGACAGATCGGGTCGGGGAGGAGGGCGCGGCGTGGATCGTACCGGCGGCGTGGAGGGAGGCGTGCTTGCGGCGGACGTGGAGGAGGAAGAAGGGGTGGGAGCGCGAGAGGACGTGGTCCGCCGCCCACTTGAGCGCGTGCTGGCTGCCCCTGTCGCCGTCGACGGCCACGGCCGCCACCACCTTCCCGCCGTCGGCGGCCGCCCGGTGGTCCATCTCCGCCAGGCGCCTCATCGCGGCGGCGGCGGCCTCCTTCTTGCCGCCGCCGCCGCCATCCTCCTTCTTCCTCGCCGACACCGGGAACGGCGGGTGGACGTGGAACGTGGGGTACGACATCTCCGGCGAGGAGGAGGGGAGAGAAAAATTGTGGCGCCAAAATGGAGGGAAGCAGCGGATTTGGAGGGAAATGCTTTCATCGCTTGCGAGAGGAGAATTTTTTTTTCTACGTCTCATATTATTGACTAAAAATAGTGAAGTTATTAATAATTTAATTTGGACGAAACAGAATAATGACCCTTTTAGAAAATACTCGCTTGTCATAAATATTTGACGTCCGAATCATAGTTTGATGTTTTGATTAAGTTTTAAGTTTTTAATCCAACTATCAATTTAATATTAAAATAAACATATGATATTATTTTTTAGGCAAATTTAATTATGCACATTATCTTTTGATTTAAAACTAATATTTTTGAGAAATTATTTATGGTCAAAATTTTAAAAGGTTTGATTGAATCTTGTCCTTTCCATCAATTTTTTATAACCATAAAGAGTACAAAATTGTCCTTTTAATATATATATATATTCACCCTATGTGGGATTAGGGATGAAAACGGATGGAAAAATTTTATTTCTACTTACGTTTCTATATATTATTTAGTGGAAACGGGATCCGGTTCGGAAAATACGGATTTGGAAACGAAATCGGGATATACGGGTGCACGAAACGATCGAAACCCGAACTTAAGTCGAATTTACATATCTTCTAACCACGTCTTGTTTGTTCTTTTGATAATTAACGAAATAATTAAGATAATTCTACCAAACAGTCAAAATTATAAGATAATTAATATGAATGGGATGTGATGACATACAATCATTCACTTCAAATTAAAAAATCCCGACGATCATTCCCTTCAAATTAAAAGAATCCCGACGGATAAAGGATAGGGTAGGTTTTGTTTAGATGGGACTAGACGGCTGGGCCGTCGAGATACAAATATTGATAGGCCCGAAATTCGGGTTAAATTCGGATACAATACGAAAATATTCCGATTAAATACGGAATTCTGCGAAAACGGACGAAAAAATGTCATTTATACTTTTGTTCCATTTCCAAATTTTTCCGAAAATACAGAAACAGTCGGCCTAAATATAAAAAAACAAACTGGTCGAGACGGGAAAAATTACGCAATCCTATGTGGGATATGGACCTAGGCATGGGTGGGTGGGATAAATAATGGACTGCGTCGAGCTCATGCCAAATCGGAGCTTGTTCACATCTGTGATGTTGCGCGACAGAAATATTTTTATTAGTTTCAGGTTCCTTACATTTTTTTTGGGTAATTTTGGTGTCCGTTTCAATTCCCATGCTATTATTAGCTATTTAGCTTGACTACCTCTTGCATTGGAATATTTTAAAATAAATGGTCAAACATCATAATATATTCAAAAATAGAGAGTACCAGTAAAAAATGGTAATCTGTGATTAAATATTGCGCTATTCGCTTTACCAGCTTAAAGTAATCTGAACAATAGATTGCTCCAGTTCAGTGCAAACATATCAAACAAAATTTTGTAAATTTTGGCTGCAACCAACAATCATATCCTACGGTTGATGGACGCCTCCGCTTGTTGACAGACCGATTCACATGGCAGTTTGAAGTTTGGGTCTCATGAAGAGTCGCGGATGGAGGAACTGGAGTCTGTTGTGGAGTTGCTGCTGGACCATGTTAGGATGGTGAATGTTGTTCGATAACCAACCTGTTGATAAACACAATTTAAGTAATTTCATCATCATATGGTTTACAAAACATGGCATTTACATAAGCTGAAACTGAAGCATGATGCATTCTTGACAAAGGTCTGATGCTGTAATTTTCTTTTGGAAAAGATCCAAGTCAATCATATGATTTTACTTTCCTTGCTGATCTGCTAAAGAGATCAAATATGTAAGGCCTGCCGCCATACCCGAGTTAACTTCAGAAAAATTGTCCAAGGGGTCAAAGAAGCTTCCCTTTCGTCACCTGAACAAATTACTGTACTGGAGTGCCGATGATGCCAATTGCTGCAGTTCATATACATTGGTCTGCAGGATAATAAGATATCTGAATCATCGTATATCATGGGTTATCAGACAAGAAGGAAACTACAAATTTATAATCAGTGCAATTACGTACTGATGATGTTCTACAGGACATTTGAAGCATTTGAAGGGAGAAGAAGGGAGCTGAAGCAGAGTTGGGGCAGATTAGCTGAGTCAGTCCTCACTTGTTTCCCTTTTAGTATTTTTCTTAGTTTGCCCTGGTTTTCATAAACTGTGAAAACCGGAGTGACATTCTTCATGTCGTGAATGTAAAGCTAAAACTTTGTTTTTCCCTTTTCAACCTTAATAAATCTGGTCGGTCAGTTCCGTTGGTCTTCCCACCAAAAAGATGTTCTACAGGACGATTTGCAGCTTTTACTGGCACAAACTTGGTCTCATACTCTCATGGAGCTCAAGAAACCAGCACACAGTAGCCAGTGTCAGTTTTTCTAGTTGAGATTGGAGCATACCTGAACAGAACACCGTGCTTATGGCGTGACAATCTTGATGCAGCCTATATATCAGCTTATCCAATAATTAACCAAGCACATTGAAGTTGACTACCACTATGTTAGAGAAAGGGTGGCACATAAATTGCTTGACATCAGATTCACATAAGCCAAAGATCAGGTAGAGATTAACAAGAATTCTGACAAAGCCACTCCCAGTGCACACGCATATGGAACGCAGCGACAATCTCAACCTGTTTTAACCAGTATGAGATAGAGGATGTTAAAGTAATTGATGAAGGCATAAACTTTTTTTTTTTGAAAAAAATGACTTGTAGTTACAATAGCAGGCCCAACCATCCAGCATATCTGTTCTATTGCTCCTAAGCTTCAGTTAGGTAGTGAGATTTGCCCTTTTTTTCAAAAAAAAAAAGAAAAAACAGCAACAACAAAGGCGACAGGAGTGCTACCGAATTAATTAAGATGAGAAAAATGCATAAAGTTTTCAGGATAGTTTTGGAACCAGAACTATATGCAAAAAACAATTAGCTGATCAACGGCTTGAGAATCAAATGGATTGAGATTGTCTTCTTCACAGAATCAAAGTAAATCTAATCACTTTTATAGGCTAGCTGCCTAGCTCCTTCTATAAAGACTTAACAGGCGGTATGTTTAGATCCATCGTCAAATTTTTACACCCTATCACATCGAAAGTTTGGACACATAAATGAAGTATTTAATATGAACTAAAAAAATAACTAATTACACAACTTATATGTAATTTACGAGACGAACCTTTTAAGCCTAATTAGACTATGATTTGACAATAAAGTGCTACAATAAACTTATGCTAATGACGGATTAATTAGGCTTAATAAATTCGTCTCGTCGTTTACAGACGGATTTTGTAATTTGCTTTTTATTAGTCTATGTTTAATATTTCAAATGTGTGTTCAAAGTATTGATGTGACATTTTGCAAAAAGAAAATTTCATCTAAACACACCCTTAACTAGGAAACAACTTGAGGTGCATGCTTTGAATAGCGAGACAAACGGAAACGACGAAACCTGATGCGTTGCAACAAATCTAACCTAAAAAGTGTTGTTTTCAGTTGGCATGGGTGCCATTTTGTCACGCCTAAAAATTTGATTTTGTATATAAATCCAACACGACAAATCCAAATATAAATAAAACGTAATTACTGAACAAAGTCACTTAGTCCTCACACCAAAAATAAAGCAGCAGAAAAAAACGATTATAGTGGGGCTTCAGCTTCACTGCATAGTCAAAACTCAACTGTGATATAAGCTTTAGTCTTCTAACTCTGTCTTTAACTCAGAAGCACTACATTTCTAAAAAAAATATAATAAGACTGAGTACAACCACTATACTCAATAAGCCACATTAATGATCCAGATATGCAAGGGAAGACAAAAGAGAGGCTTGTGGATATTTGCATAAAGACGATTGCAAACATTTATAGTTAAAAACAGTAAAACTATTGATTAATTAATTCAAAATTAATTCTCCGCTGAACAACGCTACACCATGTTGAACAAGCCTAACCAAACCACCTGAACTATACCAGGTTATTGAGTCAAGTTAATTAATAGTGTGGGACTAGTCACGGTGAATATGGTCGATCGCCCATAACCGCGAGCACGTCTATTCGAATAGTTTTACTTTGATCAGACGTGTACAACTGTACCCACAAGACATGATTCCACACATGTAGTCATGCCTCGAAGTACCGCCATAGTATTGCAAAGGGAGAAATTATGACAAGACCCTTCGCATAACTCTCCCCTGACCAAGCGCACCACACTGCAGGTTTTGCCCCACCCTTAGAACCAGGGTGGGCAGTCCCCATGTGCCAAGGTGAATCCGAAAGCGGCATAGACCGTCGCAGGGTCCATCCAAACTCCATCACGCCCACCCTCGTCTGGGAACGTCAGAAAGGGAAGAGTTATACTATAAGTCCAACACTTGTTCATTTTTGCTTGTGGCAAGCACGATAAATCTTTCAAAGTTTCTCGTGAATCGGTCCTTAATTATTATGGGTGCGACAAGAAAAACCATACACCCACATCTCACTGTTAAGTCATATTTTAGTTGGATAATTATGACCAATAAAACATGGCCAAATGTCACGAGCTCACAGCTCATCAAGATACTGGATGTGAATAATGTAATTATCTCATTAAGTGAGCTAGTGGTAATTAAGCATGCATAAATATAACATAAATCTAGCAAATTCAACATAAGTGACGCAAGTAGTCAAATTATCACTCATGTTTGACAAAGAATGAATATTAAGTAAACATGGCACAAGCAAAGCAAACAAGTAGTTACAATTCTCATGTAATTAGCAAAACATAAAATTTATTTATAAATGTGAAACATTTTATAAAGTACGCTCAATATGTTTAAGGAAGAATGTGTGACTTGCCTTTCTCCTTCACACAATCGTTCGAACTCTTTTTCTCGCGAGCGCGAACTTCCAAAATGGCGGACTCTACACGCTAGTATGTAAAATGAGAAAAAACCCTAATAAAACCAAATAAACAATACATCAAAAATAGAAAGCATGTAGAGCTCAATTTTAGATTAATTTTGCAAGTTGAATGGCTCAATTTGAAGTTCATATGAATTAGGTATGAATTTTAGAAGTTTTGAGTCATTGAAAAGATTTTTTTGGAAATTAAACTGATTTATTGGGCAATTGTCATTTATTTTCTCAAGGGAAAAAGGTGAAGTTGACATCAGCAAATGGGCGTCGATGCCAACAAACGGGCCCCACGCTTCAGCAGGTCAAGGGAGGCCGGCCTACCATGGACAAGTCCACGGAGGCGCGAGTGGGGGTGCACCACGTGGCACAAGTGGCAGCCACATGGGGTGCCACACGGACGACCCCGATCTACTTGACGGCAGATCGGAAGGCCACGGGAAGACGAGGCAGCGCCGCCGGCCAACCGGCTAGGAGGCAACAGCGCCCGACCCGATGGTCGCCGGCAACAGCCACCGGCGTGACGGCGCGCATGGGAGAGCGGCGGAGGAGGGCGGAGAGGAAGAGGGGTGCTCATCGAGCGCGCAAGGCGGGAGAGGCGGCGTGGAGGCGAACGGCGACGAGAGATAGCAGTGGCGAGCTCCTCGGGAAGGCGACGCGAGCGAGGGTTCGCCTACTTCCGGCAAAGACGGAGGAGCGTCAGAGGTGCGGCTCGACGCCGTGGAGCTAGCGGAGGGGTCGGTGATGACCGCCGGTACTCAAATTACCGGCGAGAGGCGGTTGGAGACGAGGAAAGCGGCAACGGCTTCGAGCTCACGGCGAAGAACCGGCTTCGGTGGTGGTTCGGGGGAGGGAAGCAGTGGCCGGGGTGGACTGAAGTGGCTATTTCCTAATTCTGATATGGCATCCTAAATCCGATATTGCTTGATTGTATGTTGATGCCCAGCTGAAGAAGTGACTTGCTTAATGCAACAATTTCTGTTTCCTTGTGCTCTCCACCTCCGCTTGACACTCTCGTAGTAGATCATAAGAGAAGTATTATTTCAAGAAATTCGTATAGAAATATGGACTAGCTCGAGAACAAGCAATGGATTGAGTGCACTAGTGCGAAAGCGTTAGCACGGCGTGGAGCGGTGAATCCGACAATGACGGCGGATTGGCGTGGCGGTGGCTAGGATGGCAATGGTGCGCGGCTAGAGACGGCAAGATGGTGATGGAGCTCGGGTTGCCGAAGAAGGTGGTGTTTCGGTGGCGGATTGGAGGAGCGGAGTGGCGAGGCGCGACAAAGCCATTGGTGGTGGCGGGGACGGCCGAATGTGGCCCCAAGTGGTGGCGGTGCGCAGCCGGAGGAGGAGGAAGCGGTGGTGGCTTGGGTTTCATGGTGGAAGCGGGATTCCAGGGTAGAGGAGCTCCGAGGGAAATGCGGTCGCGGGATTCCTCGGAGCAGCGAAGCGGGAGGGGGCAATGGCACGCCTTGGGGTGGTCGGGAATGGTGGCGAGAGGCGATCGGAGGTGACAATGGCGGCGGCAGGTCGGGTTTGCGGTGGGCATGGGGTTTCGATTGTTTTTGATGCTGAAGAAGTGGTGGCCAAGGTTTCTCTTCTGGTAGCAAAGCTAGCGGCGACGGTTGCACAGTGCGATGGCGGCTCTAGCATCAGTGGCGCGCGGCTGAAGAGCGCTGGCGAGCGGCGGAGCTCAGGTGCAAGGTGGAGGGGGCGTTTTGATGGCCGTTGAAGGGGGTGGACTGGCGTACTAGGTGTGGCGGGACGAGACGGAGCCAACGGCGGCCACAACACAATGCGGTTGCGACTAAAGCGTCGGCGGTTGTCAATCGAAGCACTTTGGTGAGCGGCGGAGAGAGAGGTGGCGAAGGGAGCTCCGATTTTGGGCACGGATGGCTCGGGAAAATGGGGAAAAGGAAGAGGGGAGCACGAGAGGGGTTTTATAGCCTCGGGAAGGGAGAATCGTGGTCGGGCGAGGCGGAAGATGGCAGCAACGACCGTCGGGCGTCGGGGAGGAGGTAGGGAGAGGGCGCGGGAGGCAGCGACGTGGCTGGATTTGGGGAAAAGTGAGGGAGTCGGTGCGGGAAAGAGGAGGTGGCCGGTCCACGCACGTGCGAGGAAGCGGGAAGGTGCGAGGATGGCACCTTGAATTTCTACTTGAACTTTATTTTTCTTTTTCTCCAGTTAATGTGAGAATTTTTAACCTTAACGTCGAACGTGGTGTCTTATTTTAAGACTCTTAATAATATATTTTTGTTTTAAATTTTAATCATATTTTTAAAATTTATTTGAAATTCCTTTTGAAAATCCAATTTCTGAATTTATTTTATTTTTATTTCGAATTTTAATTAATTTCGTATTGGGTTCAAGATGAACTAATCTTTCTATTTTTTATCTTTTTATTCCGAATTTCAGTTTATTTCTTAATTGTAGTCCTATTTGAACTTTATTTTTCTTTAATTAATGTGAGAATTTTTAGCCCTTGACAAGAAATGTGGTGCCTGTTTTAAATAATACAATAAATAGATATATAATAGATTAGATGGTTAGATCAATTGCAACGCTGTATATATAAAGCTCAAATTGCCGGCGTAGTGGAGGTGGCATCGTCGTTGTCGTGGCGGCGACGGCAGCCGGAGGCGGAGGCGGCGGAGCGGAAGAGAGAAGGCAATCCGGCCCATATCCGGCTGCACATCGTACTACCCGGCCCACTCCGTTTGGATGGGCCCAAGATTCCAAATTAGGCCTACAATTTTGTTTTGGACAGAATGTTCTTTTTGTTTGCTAAACATTGTGCTGACGTCACTAATTTAAATAAAAATGATAATATTATTATTAAAGTAAATCACAACCATAAGGTCATAACTGTAGCAATTCTTTTGATCAGATATATATTTCTTTTCAGAAACTAATGTAAGGCTAAATTATTTTCAGATTATTCATCGGATTATTTGCTACGCCCTTTCAAAAATACGTTTTCTAAAAAAAATCTTCTATTGTATTGTTTAGATCACTTCTAAATTATTATATTATTGTATTGTATTGTATTGTTTTTAATAGATTTACTGATAACAATAATTTTCTCTCTCAATAATCCAAATCAAACATGACATAAGACTAATTGAGACTCGTACCAGCTACTCCGTAGTATACAATCTGCCCAGTGTAAAATCATACCAGACCGCAGTAACACATACTGACATCTGCCTCTCAGATCCTAGTGCTTACCTAGCCAGTAGGAGTTAGCAACTATAGTTGTTAATACGTTGCTGACAGCAAGCCTAAAGGTCATATTCATCTGGTGTCGAACTGGGTTCAGTTGGCTGAAGAAATCAATCAACCAGGAAGTGAAAAGAAGCATGAAACCAAATGAAGTCATTTACTACAAGTAAATTTGCGGTGACATATAGCCTCATCGTTTCACTGTAAGCCGTAACAGCTTATCGACAACCGTAAAATAATTTTGATAGTATATATATCAAAATAAATACTGAAAAACTAACTCAAAATAGTTAAAATTAAGTTTTAAAATTTAAATTTTCGCAACGGAACGTACGATGATTTACCTCACACCTCGCCCAACAAGTGCAGACATGCTTATCACTGGCTTACAGTGCATTATTAGTTCTTCAGATGGTGACCGGTGGTAGTTCAGAAAGAGAAGGTGAAGGTAAAGATTAGGCCTTTTCTGGCAGCAAAGACGACCAAATTCTTTTTTTCTTTCTTTCTACCAATCTCTCTTCCTCGTCATAAGCAAAGTCAAACTACGAGTGCATGCAGATATATCCATGCAAATAAACTATATAACCTGATGCAGCTACTGCCAATCTTTTACTCATACTTAATTAGCCAAAATTAACAATTGTAAAAATGGTCATGAATTGTTCAACCTAATTTGTGTTCTCATCTCTATGCAACAACCCAATCAAGCTCTTGCTTTGAATATGCATGTATCCACTAATCCACATGAAAAAGTTGCTTTAATTTTCATGTAGTAGCACATCACCTCTCAGTCTCACTACTTGCATTTTAATTTGGCCCCATGTATAAATAATTAAATATATGATGCACGTACCTATATATATATACATCCCTATTTTTTTCTAACAATCTACTTACCTTTCTATCTAGCTTGGAATTTAATCAATCAGTTTTGCTTTTAGACTGACAAAAGGGAGAGGAATTGAAGATGATAACTGGGACCTTGACCTGGTGATGATTCTTTGATCCGTTCACAGGCTCCCATCCGTCGTCAAGGTTCGGCGTTGAACTTGTAGTACATTGCTTCAACTGATTGTAATCTAGTTAATGCCGACAATTGACACGTTTTGATGTAATTACTGATGTGTTTAGTTGCTACGTACTGAATCTTTTTAGATGCAGTGCAATGGTTTTAACCTCAAAGTTTCGTATTCAATTTTTTACATATTCATAATTTTTTTAAAAAAAAGTATTTAAAGGAACATCTCTTATTCAAATCTTATTTTGTAGGTACTGAATCTTTGTCGTTTTCTTATCATGTTTCATACGTTAATTACTCTCTTTTTAAAAAACAGACTAAAAAATGGGTCTCTACATCAAAAAACTGGATGTGCACAGCCGATTCTCATGTTAATTACTACCAGAATTGAACTGTTTTCCTGCGAAATCTAAGTGAAATATCTGAATATGGATGGAAATAACCAAGGCTTGCTCTGCCTGTCATGACGAACAGGTGACGCAATATATATATAGCTGGGAACCGACAGTTTGTTTCATTATGTAGACGTATGTCTGATGGAATCTTGGAATGTTTTAATCTCCCTAACGGTAGGCTGTGTTGGTGAAGCTGTGTGTGCTTAGGTTTTGATTTGACATGGCAGCGATATTAATTCATATGTTAAAGTCTGAAAACATGTTCATGATATCTACCTGATTAACTACCAGCTAGCTGGCTTATTTGTAATGGAATATTTCTCTAGAGTCTTAATCCGTTGTGAAGCAAGGGCATGGAACAACTCTCATGAGACAGTGTTTCCTACCCCTCTGTGCTAAAAAAAGAATTTAATTTCTAAGCGTTCAAAATTTGTTAAATAAATTGATTTGGAATCCCTTATCTATTTTCGGTCTATAAATCAAGGTAGTATTAGATGAATCTTATCCCTTCAATATCATTAACCTACCCACCTCATAATAGTACTTATCTATGAGCGAGTGACACTTTAGTCATTTTCACTCTGCCCTAATTTGTCTTTGAATTGCTACAAATCAACTGGGAATTGGGAGAAAGATGCTTAAAACTGGAGATTGATATGTAAATTTTCTCCTTTTGCGAATTAAGCACAAATACTAAACACATTAGATATATATGACAAGATCATTATTGAATAAGAACAACTACTACATTCAGAACTAAACCGCAAAAAAAGCCTTTTTCTTAATCTTAACTAATATCTTCAGGGGCCTGCTAGGTAGCTGCTAACACAAACAGCAGTACTATGATTAGGAGTGGGTCTAGTTTAATTACTCATGAACAGGGTCCAATTTTGACCAACAATTAGTTACAGTAATTAATGAACTAAATTGAGCTTGCTGTAAACGTGGACCTAATCCTTTCTGGAACTCCAAGATCTCTTTCCTGCTCCATCTCCTCTAGCTACCAACTCATGCGTCAAAGCATAATTATGTTAAGAATTCCCATTCCTTTTGGATTCCAACCGAAGCATCCTCCTCTCCTGTTCATCTCCTGCTACACTTTGGTCAGTCAGTCACAACACAAATTTTTTTTTGCAACTTGTGTGGTGTTTACTTGCTAACACCTCCTGACAGCAACACGCCAACGAACTGATTGCTCAACCTAGATTAACAGCTAGCCACATATATATACAAGTAAAATTGTATTTTATATAATGGCGAATCAAATTTCAACCTATCTCTTTTCATGGATTTATTTTTCTGTCTCTCAGTTAATTTTGTAGGTGGTGATATTTTCTTTGCTAGCTAGGTCTCCTTTTTTATAGGAGAGTTTATATCTAGAAATTCGTTACCTGATCTTTTCCTTCAGAAAACTATATTGCCATGACATGCGCTCTAACAGACCTTACTTGATTCCTTGAAGTTCCTTCCCTGCACCTTAATTCTCTTCTAGAGGAATAACCCAACACAAATTATTTCTCACACAATCACAACTAGGGGTTTACTTTTTTGAATTTTCAGGATATAAAAAAAGTGAAAGAAAAATTTAAAGCACAATTTAAAATGCAGCTGGAAAATTAATTTGCAAGAAGTTCCTACCCCCAAACTCCACACAATTCATTTTCTAGATTGAACATAAACCCAATTTCTCCGCTTTTAAAAGCTCCATCGTCGATCGTCGATCGGACGGTGCACGAAGCCCAGGGAGTCCCGTCTCGCCACGTGGACCTACCAGAAAAAAAAAAACTAACAGAGCAAAGCTAAGCTATAGAAAGTGGGGGCCAGTCCAACCAGAACAAAACTCAACTTAGGAAAGGAACATGAGGATAGCTTGTTGCAACACCAAATAGCTTAATCAGCCATTGTTGCAACCAAACTGCATATGGGAATACCAAGCAGGCCCAGTAGATTCATGTCCCTGTCCTCCTCTTCTCAAGACACTGCCATGCCAAGCCTACCTTCTCAACCTCACCAACTCACCTTCCCTTTCCACACACATGGATGCACACCTTATATTCCTACCCCATTTTGATTGCTTCCTCCCCTCTCTTGATTTGAAGCCCAATTCTTCTCCATTAATCTTAATCTCCCCCCCCCTCACATAGCCAAACATACATATACATATATGCATATATATACATGAATGCAGCTAGCTAGCATGTGTGTGTGTGCGCGCTTGCATCAGTGATCAGTAGTGTTCTTGTTCTTGTTCATTGGCAGCTGGGAGCTGGGAGCTGGAGGTGGCCATAGCTGGAAGTGATTAAATCAGTAGCCATTGTTGTTTAGTGGAGCAATTAATCTTCAGTTATCAGTTTCCGTTCGGGAGATCAGGCGGTCAGCTGGCGCCTGCATGCATGCAGGCTCATTGAATCGGTTTTGGGAAGTGAGTTATTAATGATCTTGGCTGGATCGAGCTTGATCATCCGCTGGTGATTCTGGATTCTTGTATATATTTGTGAGGGGTGTGAGCTGTTTGATCGATCGATCGATGTGCTGTGGTTGGGCGGAGGAGGCGGCGGCGTAGGAGGGGCGTGGGAGATGAGCGACGTCTCCGGCCGCTTCGTGGTGGCCGCGGCCGTGGTCGCCGTGTCGCTGGTCATGGCGACGGCGGCGGCGGCGGCGGCGCACGACTATGGCGAGGCGCTGTCCAAGAGCCTGCTCTACTTCGAGGCGCAGCGGTCGGGCCGCCTGCCGTACAACCAGCGCGTGCGGTGGCGCGGCCACTCCGGCCTCACCGACGGCCTCGAGCAAGGGGTACGTACCTGGATCTCCGTCTCCGTCGACGGCTAGGCAAGGTGTTCGTCCGTCGTTTCAAGGTGCGTGTGCGCGCAGGTGGACCTGGTGGGCGGGTACTACGACGCCGGCGACCACGTGAAGTTCGGGCTGCCCATGGCGTTCACCATCACGATGCTGTCGTGGAGCGTGCTGGAGTACGGCGAGGAGATCACCGCCGCCGGCGAGCTCGGCCACGCCCTCCACGCTATCAAATGGGGCACGGATTACTTCATCAAGGCGCACACCCATCCCAACGTCCTCTGGACTCAGGTACACCCAATGTCCGTACGTACACGGATACGTATACACATACGCGTACAAATGTACAACACACCGTATATACATACGTATAATGGATTAATGGCAGGTCGGCGACGGCGACTCCGACCACTACTGCTGGCAGCGGCCGGAGGACATGACGACGTCGCGGCACGCGTACAAGGTGGACGCCGAGAACCCGGGCTCCGAGGTCGCCGCCGAGACCGCCGCCGCCATGGCCGCCGCCTCCATCCTCTTCCGCCGTGCCGGCGACGCCCACTACGCCCACCTCCTCCTCCACCACGCTCAGCAGGCACGTCGTCCCTCTCAGTAATCACCACTCCAAAAAAGTAAAAAGAAAAATCAAACATTTTAATTTCGCTTTAAGCTACATTTTCCTTTGCTTAATCACCTAATTATTTTGCATCAAAAAATGACCTGACAATGATAGAGCAACTGTTTTCTTAAACGTTTCCAAATATAAATATTTGTGTAATTTATTGTTTTACTAAATACTTATGTTTTAAAATGAAGAGAGTACTTTGGAGAAATATAATGTATATGGATATCACTTCGTCCATATATATTTTAGTAAACACATAAAAATACTTGTGTTTTGGAACGTATGGAGTATTCTGAAGAGTATATGTAATTGTAATTAAACGTAGAAGTATAATAATATTGTACGTATTTGTGGGTGTAGTTGTTTGAGTTTGGGGACAAGTATAGGGAAAGATACGATGAGAGCGTAGAGGTGGTGAAGAACTACTACCCCTCGTCGAGTGGGTACAAGGACGAGCTGCTGTGGGCGGCGCTGTGGCTGCACCGTGCCACCGGCCGCCGCGAATACCTCGACTACGCCGTCGACAACGCCGACGACTTCGGCGGCACCGGCTGGGCCGTCTCCGAGTTCAGCTGGGATATCAAGTACGCCGGCCTCCAAGTCCTTGCTTCCAAGGTACATAATACATATATACTAATTACATTTGTATTGTACATAAATACGTAGTGATGGAGTCAGAAAAATTTTAAAACCTCTGAACAAATCTAACTAAATTGAATGCTTAAAAAATTCTATTTTAAATCTCTGTATTAATATTGAAATTCTGTTGCGTATATATGGTCGTGTGTATCCTAGATGCAAGCCAGAAATGTTTTAGTTCTTTATTAAAAGAAAGGTTGGGAATGTTTTAAATTTTAATTTATGTTGTTGCTCTCTGAAAAATTAATAGATATGGCTGACGCACGCATCGGTGACTGCATGCATAATCAACCTGCATATTTTGGTCAGCCGCGCAGTCAGATACACTGTAGTATACCACTGTCTACACTCTGATGACTGCATCTGATTAGCTTAGTTAATTCCGGCATCTGTCAGTGTTAAGCAAGACCAAACGAAAGATCGAATTTTCCACCGGCGATTGCGCTAGCTGTAAATTGTTGACGCACATCGCATGCATGCTTGGCATGACAGAAGCCTGAATTAATAAATCAAATTGCTCAAATCAGAATTAGCCGTAGTAATTAGGTGATTGATCAGGAGATGGCTAAATTGACACCTTCTTCTTGGCTGACCTACTCTGATGTGGATGGACTGAAAAAAAGATTGTGTAACTGCAAGAAGCCCTGCAAACTAGAGCCATTGGAGTTGCATGAGGATCAAGGCTGTTTGGTGCAGAGGCCCTTTTGCTTGGTCTAGCTTACAAGCATAGCTAGAGCTTACCATGGCTTTGCTTGTGTTGGGAGTTGATGTGTGGATGGATGCACCACCATGCAATGCCTTGGCCACCAACAACCCCATCTTGTAGAGGAATGCATAGCTTACAAAGGCTGAGTTCGTGTCAGTATTTAGGCTGAAATTTTCGACGCCAAAACAACCTAAGCCATCATACATTATACAGTGTTAATTATTATAAACTTAAAAAATAGTTTTTTTATTTTTAAAGAAACTTTTATATACTTTTTTTCGCACATAAGGGAGTAGTTGTTCCGCAAAGCTGTGTAGAACGCACACGAAGCATATATGCTGATTTAATTTGGATTTGGGGCATCTGCATTTAATTTCTTTGCCACACAAACCATGCAACTATATACAATGTGTGAATGCATCAGGATTGATAATTAAGCTGAGGAGATGATTCTTGCCACACAAAAAGGAGGGCACTTAGGAAAAAAGCTAGCATATGATTCTCAATTCACCCCAATGAAAGATAGTGAGATGCCTTATGAATGATGATCAATTTGTTTAAAAAAAATTAAGGACCTTTCATGCTGATTGTTTTCCTCCAACTGTGCCTTTGTCCTATGCTAACCATTTCAGACGTTTTTCCACATGTGTTCTAGGTAGAACTATTCTTCTGGAAACAGACTGTTTTCCTAACCTTGGAATATTTTTTTTGAGGTGTAGACTGATGACATTATTGGTGTCTTGTAGAAATGGACCGCCTTCCTAATGATAATTCCATTGACTATAGTCTTTTTTCCCCATGCTTAGAATACAAGACAGTACCATGCCCATATTTCAATATTCATCCACAAGCTGATCTTCCCTGTCTTACCTTCTCTGCCATGCTTGGAATGTGATCTTTGAAGTAAGAAATAAGCTAATTAATCTTATATATCCTATTCCTAGGGTTCTAGCTACCAGACGTTCTGCTACTGTCCAATATAGTTAATATGTTAGTGATGAAAAAAATTGACTGGCATTGATGTGCATATCTTGGACATCTATTGCCGTTAGTGAGGAGAGGAAAAATGTATTTTTGAGAGCATGAGCCAATTCTTTCTAATGTGGACAACACAAAGTGCCATGCATATCTGAGGTAAACAATATGATATCATGGCCATGCATGAGGCATTCAACATTTCAACAAACAGTAGTTACATGTCTGACAGAACAAGAAAAGTTGTATATAGTGGTTGGATCACAACCAGAGTCCTGACAACTTAATCAGTAAGGATCATGCATGTATGGACCCAAATAATTAATAATTGTTATTATGCAGATCAATCTACCCTAATAATCTAATCATACTGTGAGCATCTCCAGATAATTTTGCATTTGAATATATAGCACTAAAATTCGGCCTACATGTACTGTATTTTGGCTAATTGGCATCGGCTAGCCTGAAAGTCAGCCATGCCTAACTGTAGAGATTTGGCAGATAGTTTGACTAACATGAACAATTATTTAATTAAAATATATTTCTCTCGACGCCTCACTTTCTTGTTGATAAGTACTCATATGGACTCTTGTAGTACCCATTTTCAACTTAAAAGTGAGTATTGACATTGAAATCACGAAGAACTTTATGTTTTCACGCAATCAAAAAGTGAATGCATTTGTCTGATGGTTCTCTATATCTGTAATACATCTTGTACTTCTTAAAACAACCACTACCTCCGCATTTAAATATATTACATCGCCAATTTTATTCGATGAAGATTTTAAAACTATGAATGCCATTCATATTTGTCAAAATATTTAGTTTGATAACATTATGGGTAATTTTTTGTAAGTACTTTTATAATATTACAATATTATTAAATATCATTGTTATATTTTAGTATTAAAATAATGCTATCTTTGTTTTATATTATAAGTCGTTTAATTTTTTTCATAGTAAAAATTTGACTAAATTTATAAAAAAATATATTAGTGTTTTTAACCTAAACAAATTGTTAAAATATATTCAATATTAGATCTAATAAAATTAATTTGATATTTTAATTGTTGTTAAATTTTATAAGTTAAACTTAACAAAGTTTATCAAAAAGATCCAACGAAGGGAGTAATCAAAGTTGCACCAAGACCAAAGAAAGTGAACAGTGTAATGCATATAAATTTGGATGTAGTATTATTTGAGCACTTTCTAATAAGTTTTTGATTTGCTCATGAGAATTTAATCCATTTCGGATATATTGATCATATTTAATAATGTAATTAATAAGATTAATTTGTGATGATGCATGGATGGATGGAGCAGCTGCTGGTTGAGGAGAAGCATCTGAGGTCGGAGCAGCGCGCGGTGGTGGAGAAGTACAGGTCAAAAGCGGAATACTACGTGTGCTCCTGCATGAACCGGAACCCCGGCGGCGCCGACCACAACGCCGGCCGCACTCCGGCGGGCCTCCTCTTCATCCGCCCCTGGAACAACCTCCAGTACGTCTCCAACGCCGCCTTCCTCCTCACCGTCTACTCCGACGTGCTCTCCTCCCTCGGCCTTCCCCTCCGCTGCCCCGGCCCCGACGCCGACGACGCCGCCATCGCCGGCGTCGAGGCGGCGGCGGATGCCGGCGAGGTGCTGGCGTTCGCGAAGGCGCAGGCGGACTACATACTGGGGACGAACCCGATGGCGACGAGCTACCTCGTCGGCTACGGCGAGGTGTACCCGCGGCGGGTGCACCACCGGGCGGCGTCGAGCGCGTCGTACAACCACGACAGGGACTTCATCGGCTGCCTCCAGGGGTTCGACTCGTGGTACAGCGCGCGGCGGGAGAACCCGCACGACCTCGTCGGCGCCGTCGTCGGGGGACCCAACGCCAAGGACGTGTTCACCGACCACCGCGGCGCGTACATGCAGACGGAGGCCTGCACGTACAACACGGCGCCCATGGTCGGCGTCTTCTCCAAGCTCATGGAGATCGAGCGGCGGCGGCGGGAAGACGCGCCGCCGTCATCGGCGTCGCCGGTGGCGGAGGATGATCTGTAGATGTATACCAAGTTAGGAGACGAGATTTATATGACCCCCCTCTGATTGGTGAATGGTGATAAAAAAAAGAAAAAAAATGAAAATTTTATACATTCGTTTTTGTTTTTTGTTTATTATTTTTAGAGGTATAATTCTTTTCATGTTTTGAACATAGAGAAAGTAGGAATGAGAAGGAAAAAAAGAAAAAAAATAACATTGCTCTCTCTACTATCAGTTTGATACTCTGCTGCATTTCATTTTAAGTGAATTTTACAAAACTATAGATATTTTGATCAAAATATCACTAAACTACATATTTTACGTATTTAATATATAAGTTATCACAAAACGGTTTTAAATCTCTAGCATCAGCAATTATTATGTTGAAGCTATAAATATTATAATTTTAAATTGATTCTAAAACTGGAGTTTTATAATAATTTTGTTAATAATATATATAGTTTCCTAACACCCTAAATTTTGTTAATAATATATATAGTTTCCTAACACCCTATTTAAAAATATGTAGTTTTATGATAAATTGAATGTTAAATGATAATTTTATCATAGATAAAGTATCTATAGTTCTATGAAATTTATTTTACGCATTTTTTCCTGATTTTCAAAATTTTTGTTGTGTTTGACCAGTTTTATGTTTGAACTGGGCTGTACGGTTTCAGATGATTTGGGCCTTCTCTGTCCGGAAGAAGGCCCAAATCCTTTCCCCTTCGGCTTCTCCATTTCAGTTTCAACTTCTCCACTCGAGACGTGCTCGGCGAAATGCCGGCGGCAGCGCTGCGCCGCTCTGCGCGCTCCGGTGCTCGCTGCCGTGCCCGTGTGCGTCTCTAAGGAGAGTAAACCCTCGCGCCGGCTCCGGAGGTGTGTAATCCCTCTGCTCGTGAGCTCTCTGCGTCTACCGGATGGCCGCCGGACCGCGGTGGTTGGCGCGGGAGGCTGCGGCGCTGCGCCAACATCTACGGGGTGTGGACGGCCGAGTTCAAGGGGAAGAGATCAGGCTGAGCTCCGCGACGGATTCCGTCTACTAGATGGTCATCTCCGGCCGTCTCCGGCTGGCGACCTCACCTGAGCGCCGAGTCAATGTCTCAATCTCGTCGGCAGGGGAAGGGGGACGCCCCAGCCACGCGACGCGACGGGCCCCTGGGCGGGCTGCGCCTGCCGACCTCAGGGTCCCCGAAGTCGCCGCGCGCGTCGTCGCCTTCGTCTGGTACGAAATTTCCGCACCCTGTGGATCGGTATCGCCTGAACAATGTTGCTAGGGGGAAAGGCCTCCAACTGCGCAGTTCGTATCGTTTCCTTTGGCTTCAGAAGTTGTCGTGGACATGGATGTTGTTAAGGATTATGAAATTTGTTGATAGAGTTGCCAGGGTTCATCGCCCGTTTATTAAATGGGGAATTTGTAAACTTAAAGTGGCTCGTTTTTCCTTAATTTGTCCTCTATGTGCCACTTGTAAGATTCGTTAGGATCGTCTGGTTAGTTTATTGTATCAGATGACTTACTAGGTTGATGATAGATGGTGACTACCTACTTATGTATGCATTGCAAGATAACATTGAATATTATGTGGAGAAAATTAAAGTTATGGAGTGTCAAGAGCTGAGTTGGACTTGGAATGGAATTAGTTTTTGCTCAGGTTCAGGTCAGTTCCACTCTGGAGAAGCACTAGCTTAATAGTTAACTAGATGCTATGCTTTTTCTTTTCTTTTAGCTAATTTTTTGGGGATGATTTTCCTAGATTTGTTGCCAGTTCTAATAAAAATCATGCCAGGCGGTCCAGGTCCATTCCATTGTGTTGATAACGAGAGTTGAAATCCAGTGAACAGATAATGAGACAGTCTTCAAATAATGTAAACAAGACATTCACATAATTACAAAGGTTGCAAGAAAATTGTCATATCTGCATCGTTTCTATCTGTGCGGCATAATTAAGTAGCATGGCAAGTAATTTGTTTATTGGATCGTAGTTGACCTAGTAGTTTCTTGTACCCTGACTTCCTATAAAAATTGCGGAGTAGGACACCTGAGTATAATATGAATGCATCGGCTAGTCCCATGGACATATATGCATAGTCTCTGTCTCTCTGTTAGCTTTGTTAGTATATCAATGGTTACTCTCATTGAAAGAGGATGACACTCAAGATGGGACAATTTTCTGGTTTTCTTCATTCACAAACACAAAGCCATACCTTCCCGAGGGAGGTTGGATACATATATATATAGCCATAGCTGGATGCAAGCCTATTGCTGCACCCTCCTAGTCTACAATTCGAAATTTGAATGGGATGCTATCATAGAGGACATCCAAACTGAATAAAGCATAAAGGAGGCATAAAGGAGATGCTAACTGTTGTTGTCCTACTAACCGCAGCTGTCCTAGCAACAGAAAATATGCTAAAGGAGTAGATGCTGTTCTGAAAAGGTGAAACTACCCAAAAGCAAAAGAAAGAATCACGACCAAGGACCACAAAGACTTATCCATCATTCTCTCCCTAAGTCCTGTGCGTCGTCTTGTGGGGAAGTTGGGCCATCCGGTCCTGGAGCAGAGCTTGAGAAACTTGATTCTCCCAAGAGGCTTGGTGAGCAAGTCCGCAAGCTGGTCCTTGGTGTTGATGTAGCTCACCTTGATGCTCCCTTCTTCCAAGTAGCTTCGGATGAAGTGGTACCTCACCTGGATGTGTTTGCTCCGTTCGTGGAAAACGGGGTTCTTTGCCAGGGCCAGGGCGGACTTGCTATCCACCCTGAGCTCTACCGCTCCAAGTCTCTGCCGAGGAGATCACTAAGCAGTCGGGCAAGCCAGAGCTCCTGGGTCGAAGCGGCGGAGGCCGCCATGTACTCGGCCTCGCACGGACGGGCCACCACCTGCCGCTTAACCGATCGCCACCACAAGACTCTTGCCGAGAAAGAAGAGCACACCGCTAGTGCTCTTGTTGGTGTCGATGTCGCCGGCGTGGTTTCGTCGCCGTACTCGATGAAATGCGCCTCCTGGGCACCTCGGGTAAGAGGCCGTAGTCGAGTACCGCGACGTAGCGGATAATCCTCTTCACGGCTGCCTGATGCTCCGTCGTCGGCGCCGCATGAACCGACCGACGTAGCCAACGGAGAACGCCAAGTCCGGTGTGTGGAGCGAGATAGTGGAGACTCCCACTGTGCGCCGTGCGCGTGGCGTCCACCTCCTCCGCCATGTCAGTCACGGCGAGCTTGACCTCTCCCTCCATCGGAGTGAGGGCCGGGTTGCGCCGGTGAGCCAAGCTAGCTCAACGACGCGCTTGGCATAGGTGGTCTGCCGAAGTGCGATGCCGGAGTCGTCCTGGTGGACCTCGATCCCCAAGTAGAAAGAGAGACCCCATATCACTCATCCGGAAGGTGGCCTTCATCTCCCTTGAACGCCATGACCTCTCGCATCCTTGGTGCCGGTGATCACCAAGTCGTCCACGTAGACACCCACCAGCAGGACATTTGCACCACTGCCCCGCCGATAGATGGCCGCCTCGTGCGAGCTTTGCCTGAAGCCCATCCTCTTGAGCGTGGAGTCCAGCTTGGAGTTCCACGTCCTCGGTGCCTGTCGCAAGCCGTAGGGGCCTTGTGCGGGCGTAGCACCCTGTCCTCCTTGCCGGGGATCACAAACTCCGGCGGCTAGTGCACGTAGACCTCCTTCTTCAAGTCGCCGTTCAGAAACACCGACTTAACGTCCATGTGATGAATGCACCAGCCCTCCTGAGCGGCCAGCGCAAGGAGGAGTCACACGGATTCCATCCGTGCTACGGGGGCGAAGGCATCGTCGAAGTCGATCCCCTCCTGTTGCACGAAGCCGCATGCCACCAAGCGAGCCTTGTGCTTGACGATGGCACCGGCTTCATCCCGCTCTGCCTTGAACACCCACTTAAGGGTGATCGCGCGGTGACAACGAGGGAGGTCAGCAAGCTCCCAGGTACGGTTCTCCTCAACCGCGTCCATCTCCGATTGCATCGTGGCACGCCATGCCGCGTGTCTCTCGGCTTCTGCGAAAGACCGAGGCTCACCGTCGCCGCACGCAAGGTGCAATCGCGCCCAGTCGCGAGGCACCCGCCCCGACACCGGATGATCGCCGATAAGGTCCTCCATCGTACGGTACCGTAGCCGCCGCCGTCGTGGTACGCGTCGATACGCTCCCCGTCGTGGGAGAATGGAGCGCCGAACTCCACCGAGCCGCGCTCAACACGAGTTGGTGTCGGAGTAGGCGTGCCCAGAGGAGTGGCTGTTGGTGCTGGAGCGCGTGGGGTCGTCGGCTGTGGTGGTGTCGGCGAAGAGCTCGTCGCAGCCGAAGTCGTAGCTCGAGAGTGTGTCGCTGCCGGAGTCGGTGGAGGCTCGAGGACTGGGGTAGGCACGCTCGGTGAAGAGGAGCTGCCTACTCTCCCAGCTCCCTCGAAGTGGACGTACTCGACAGTGAAGTCGTCGTACGTCGGGGTCAAGCCATCGTCCACCGCCTTGTCCCATACCCACCCTCGCCCTTTGTCGAACACTACGTCGCGCGCCGTGCGCACACGCTGTGTCTCCGGGTCGAGGATGCGGTAGGCCTTCGAGCCCTCCGCGTAGCCGATGAACACCCCTGGGGTGCTCCCGTCGTCAAGCTTGCCGATGTGGCCAAGCTCCTTGGCGAACGCGAGGCGCCGAAGACCCGCAGTGGGAGACCGCAGGCTTGCGCCCATGCCAAGCCTCGTACGATGTCCCGCCATCGAGGGCCTTGGTAGGGAGCGGTTGAGGATGTAGACGGCCATCACCACCGCCTCTCCCGGAAGATGGCCGGCATCCCCTCGCTGGAGAGCTCGAGCCATCCCCACAACCGTCCGGTTGCGCCGCCGACGACGCCATTCTCGCTACGGCCGTATGGCGCGGTGTAGTGGCGTTGAATGCCCTCATCGCCGCAGACGACGCAAATTCAGCCGCCGTGAATTCGCCGCCATTGTCGGTGCGCAGCACACGCAGCTTGCGGCTGCACTCTGCCTCCACAGCAGCTTGCGGCTGCACTTTGCCTCCGCAGCAGCCTGCGAACGCCTGATGGCGTCCGCAGCCTCTCCCTTGCTGCCTAAGATTACCACCCACATGTAGCGGGTGAGGTCGTCGACGAGCAGTAGGAAGTAGCGCCGTCCTCCTGGTGTGGCCGATGTCACAGGGCCACACAAGTCCCCGTGCACGAGCTCGAGCCGCTCCTGGCTCGGAAGCTCGCCTGCTGGGGGAGCCTCCTGCTTTGTCATGACGCGACGTCGCAGAGTTGCTCCACATGGTCGAGGCATGGCAAGCCTCGCACCATCTCCTTGGCGCTGAGCCGCTTCAGGGCCTCGAAGTGGAGGTGCCGAGCGCTCGTGCCATTGCCACGCCTCGTCATCCCGACGAGCAGCGAGGCAAACGGGTTGTGCCACCGCACATTGAGGACGTATAGATGATTCATGCCTCGTTTACCTTGGTAAGAAGGCGACGATGACGGTCCCGCATCCTCATGATTCCATCCTCGATCGGGATCGCAAGCCATTCCCATCCACCGCCCAGCCGATGATGGAGTTCCTCGGCGCGGGGATGAAGTAGACTCCAGTGAGGAGTTGGTGCTCGCCGCTTGGCGACGAGGACAACGGAGCCAATGCCCCGATGTCCACACCGAAGAGTCGTCGAACTTGACGGAGCCGCGTACGTCGGCGTTCGGGTCGGAGAAAAACTCCCGCGACCCGTCATGTGGTGAGCGGCACCACTGCCGAGGAGCCAACCATCGATCTTGTCGTCGCTGGAGCCGTCACCGAGAAGGCGTGTGCCTTCGGCTCGTCGAGGTGGAGAGTCGTTGCGGCCGATGCCGCCGGAGTTAGCTCGATGCTCCCGTGTGCTAGGAAGAGCCGACTCCTTCTCGGCACGTGCAACGTGAGCCCGGCCACGCCTCGGTCCGATAGTCTTTGGCCCAATGGCCAAGGTTGCCACGTGCGGCAGTGTCGTCTCGTGCCGGCTTGTGGTTGCGGCGGCGCCGCCCGGGCGCCTCGCGAGCGCCACTCTTGGCGCGTCTTCGCGCCTACCGTAGCCGGACACTTTCGCGCGCCTTGCGCGGCTTGCGGCCGCCTCGAGGAAGAAGACTCCCTTCCTCCCGTCACCCCGAGAGGCCTCCCACCGCTCCCGAGCGAGATGGAGTTTCCCGCCAATGGTGATAGGCCCGAGAGAGCTATGGCTCATCACCGTCGACGACCTTGAGGCGACCTAACGCCTCCTCGATCGACATCGTGAGAGGTCCAACGAGACTCGATCGATCGAGCGATCCGCCGTATTCTTGCGGGACGCGGCAATGGAAGAGCTTCTCGACAGCCTCTCTCCTCGTCGTAGGTGTCGTCGCCGAACGAACCATCTTACGCAAAAGAGTGTTGAGACGAAGGGCAAAGTCATCAACATCCTCACCGGCTTGAAGGCCGGTTCTCCCACTCTGCAGGAGTGCTGCAGGTGTGGACTTGCAGCGCGGTCGCGCCAATGCGTGCCGCAGCGATGGCGTCTCAGCCTCCTTGGCGCCCGCTCTGGGAAAGTAAGAACCGCATCTCGGCGGAACGCAGCATGAGGGCATCCAGCCGCCGCGCCGATCCTCGTCGTAGTCGACGTCGCCGTCACCGGCGCCCTCTCACATGTGCCGCATCTGGAGCCTCACCCTCATCACCGCGGCTCACTCGATGTAGTTGGTTTTGGTGAGAGTAGGCCACCCACCGCCGAGACCAAAGTCCCCGACCACCGTCCGGACGCCGTGGTGGCCTTGACGCCTGGCCGTGGAGGGAGAGTCCCGTTGTCCGCGAGGGCCGCGCTCTTCGCTCGGGCCAGCCACCTCCACCGGGAGCGTCGCCGCCGCGCCCGCCCGGCCGCGCCGGCATGCCCGCGCCGCCTGGGTTCTGTCGGCGGCGCGCGGTCCCTTGGGCCGCCGCCGCCGCGTGGGTGGCTGGCGCGCCCACCGCCCGCCCGCTCCCGTGCCCTTCTTCTTGCCAGCTCCTTAAACTCCCTGTCGGCAGTGATGTCGCCGGCGATGGAGCCGTTGATGCTGTCGCGCAAGGTCTCAACCTCTACCTCCGCCGCACGTGCCGCATCTTCCGCCGCCTCGCCCGCCTCCGCCTCGGCCGTTGCCAACTCCGCCGCCGCGCTCCGCGCCCTCGCCGCCGCCGCAGCTGTCCGAGCCGTTGCTCGCCCGTGCTCTTCTCTCTGCGCGGCGAGCTCGGCCCCGCTGACGCCGAGTGCTCGAGGCAACCGAGCGCCGAGACCGAACGTCGGACATGGCGCGCCTCTGGGAGGCTGCTGCGTGGAGAGGGGGGAAGAAAAGGGGAAGGAGGAGCAGCCGGTGCTGCTGCTGCTGGCTGAGAGCTCAACCGAGATTGGAAAGGGGTGGAACAGAAGATGTTTAGCCTACAGGAAAGTGTGGCTCTGATACCAGATGTTAGTATATCAATGGTTACTCTCATTGAAAGAGGATGACACTCAAGATAGGGCAATTTTCTGGTTTTCTTCATTCAGAAACACAAAGACATACCTTTCCGAGGGAGGTTGGATACATATATATAGCCATAGCTGGCTGCAAGCCTATTGCTGCACCCTCCTAGTCTACAATTCGAAATTTGAATGGGATGTTGTCCTAGAGGGCATCCAAACTGAATAAAGCATAAAGGAGGCATAAAGGAGATGCTAACTGCTGCTGTCCTACTAACCGTAGCTGTCCTAGCAACAGAAAATATGCTAAAGGAATAGATGCTGTCCTGAAAAGGTGAAACTACCCAAAAGCAAAAGAAAGAATCACGACCAAGGACCACAAAGACTTATCCATTAAGCTTAAGTGCTCTGGTTATGCAGTTATGCTCGCAAGAGTGAACAGGAAGCATGAACATATGTGCGGCAATTCTCCTGTTCTACATCTTGCATTTTGTCCATGGCCAACCTGATAGTCAAGGTGTGTTACACCTATTTTGTTCAACTTTTTATGTTCAGACAGTACACAATGGAAAGCAACTGCAGACTCGCAATGTTCACATGTATCATTCAGAGGTATGTTTCTTGATCATGATGAGTTTACTGAGAATTTTGGCTTGTGTTTTCTATCCAGGGTTCATAAGCATCGATTGCGGCATTCCAGAGAAATCATCCTATCAAGATCCCACATCAAGTATATATATGTTTCGGACTATGGTTTCATCAGCACAGGAGCAAACCGTAACATTTCCTAAGCATACATTAAACCGTCACTGGCACAGCGCAATTACAACGTCTGATTCTTTCCAGATGGCATACGGAACTGCTATATCCTGAATTCCTTGCAGGAGGGAAACAAGTACTTTGTTCGAGCTGTCTTCTACTATGCAAATTACAATGGCCTGAACAAGCTTCCTGTCTTTGATCTGTACCTGGGGGCAAACTACTGGCATGAGGTTAAGTTTAGTAATGCCGGTGCAGTTAATTGGATGGACATCATAGTTGTGGCTCCTGCTGATTACCTGCAAATTTGTTTGGTTAACAAAGGGATGGGAACACCGTTTATATCTGGGCTGGATTTGAGGCCGCTGAAGACTACGCTTTACCCAGAGGCAAATACAAGTCAATCATTGGTGTTGATCAATTCCAATCGGTTCAACATGGGGCCCACAGACAATTCGATAATCAGGTGAGTTTTAGATTTTGTTTTGTCTGACTCTGATTTTAATTTAACTAACCAAGTTGGTTCTCTTACCATCTTGGTTGATAAAAGTAAAAAATTGAAATGTTGCCAACATTTGGGAGTACCTATTATGGTTGGGTATCTTGAGGACTTGTTGAAATATCTTTATGAACTAATGCAGAAGTATCAGTTTTAGTTACACCTTGCATGGATTGTGTTTCTTTAAGCTTTACTTTTCAATAGTAGTATGGTTGTTGTGACTAAATTCAATGAACTAGTATACTAGATCACACAAATGATTTTTATTTTGTCCAAACAGGTACCCTCTTGATCCCCACGACCGGCTTTGGTCAACAAATGATACAATCCCAGACTGGACTGAGATATCTGCAACATCAGTTGTTCAGAATTACCTCACTGATGTGTATGATGTGCCATCAGCTGTCATGCAAAGTGCAGCAACGGATAATAGCTCGAGAATTAATTTCACATGGGATCCATCTGACCCATCTGTGAACATCAGCTCCAAATACTTCTTTGTGTTCTACTTCTCTGAGTTACAGTCCGTACCGAGCAATGGGCTGCGACAGTTTGATATTGTTGTCAATAACAACAAATGGAACACACAACCTTATACACCACCATTCCTATTTGCCGATTCCTTGTCTGGCACTGTACAGGGGCTGGCAAGTTATAGTGCCTCACTTGTTGCTACGAAAAATGCAACTCTTCCACCTATCCTCTCAATGCCATGGAGATGTACTTGGCGAAACCGATTAATGAGTTTGCAACTGATCCTAAAGACGGTATGAATTTACTGACGCAATTTTATGTTTATTACTATAAAATTCTATTATATTTTAACTTCACTTGCAATTTGCACCATCAGAGGTAGTACACGGACAATGCTACAGGTTCTGTTTATCACATTCGACATGCAATAGTATCTCAAAGTTTTCTTGCCTGACTGTTCATTTTGTATGAGCTTAAGCGTTTCCTTGTTCTTGCAAACCAGCTAGAGTCATGATGGAAGTCCAACAAAATTACGATGTGAAGAAAAACTGGATGGGCGATCCATGTGCTCCAAAAGCTTTTGCATGGGAAGGATTAAACTGTTCCTATCCTCCAGCTGATTCCTCTAAAATAACATCACTGTAAGTTGCATGATCATGTTTGAAAGATAAAGAATATCCATTGCTATAGGTGGCATATTTTGGTATTCACATTATGACATTTCAATAGGAGAACTAATTGTTCTTGATTATTATTCTTATTTGGACAGAAACTTGTCTTCCAGTGAGTTGGCTGGCTCTGTTGCTACTTATTTTGGAGATCTCAAATCACTCCAGTACTTGTAGGTTCTCACCATCATGTCTCACAACAGAACTTCTAATGCACCGCAATCCTTCATAATGAATTATGTTGTGTCCCCAATTTCTTTGTTTTTGAAGTATTAGTGATTGCTCTGATCAAAACTAAAACTCATTTCTTGTTGAAACTAAATTGTGTACTTAGTATTTACCAAATAATCTGCAAACTATTAGCAAAATTCCAACACATCAGGATTCAGGACTCATTGAGCATATATTCCTAAGATGATTGGCAGTGTTACATATGGAGCCCAATATACATCAATATGTTAAAAATTTACACGGCTGTGCAGGGACTTACTTTTTGGATTTTTGGAGTTCACAGTAGATCACAGTGTTTCTATTGAAGGAATTGTGTGTACAGCATACTTTTCAACAAAAAAGGAGAGAATTGCCTGTTTGTCCATGTAGTTGGGAACTGATACTTCAAGAATCAAGAGTGCTCTTGTTTGGCGATATATATTTTACAGAGTTAACCTGGTGAAGCAGAGAAGTTTTATTCCTCCTTGTTTTATTGTTTACATGCAATGAATAGTTGCATATTTTTGCCTGTATTCTGTCATGATGAAGTCTGATAAATAGCACTTCTGAAACATTGAATTTCTCCATCCCTTTCTAGATATAATACACAAGTACTGTTACTTATTCCAGGGATTTGTCACACAACAACTTGTCTGGACCTATTCCAAATTTTCTAGGGCAGCTTCCATTACTAATGTTTCTGTAGGTTTTATTATTGCTCCACTTTTGGTTTTGAAATTCTGACATAATAATTTTTCTTTTTTGGTATATCATGAGATCTTTTTCCTTTATAGGGACCTGTCCAGCAATGATCTCAGTGGACCAATTCCTCACAATCTTCTTCAAAAATCACAAAATGGTTCTTTGTCACTAAGGTATGTTCTATGTTACAAAAATATAGAATGCACAGATAACTGAGCTTAAATTATGCTTTGAAGAAAATATTCCATAATAACTTTATAACTTAAACTTTCAACATGATTGAAAGATGCTGTTTATTACGAAATTACTTAATAATTAATATCATATATTAGTTTTTTAATTTATTCTATTATTTGGCTTGCTATGTTCTTCAGTTTATTTCAATTACTTTTAGTATAATATTTTTGGCAATGAAGCAGTAAAAGAACGTCCATGTTCATTCTTCAGTTTCTCAAATGTAGTAGGAAGGCATGGAAATATTTCAGATATCAGTTTGCTCTTTCCTAATAACTTCAAGGGTAATTTAGTTTTTTTCCTGGACAATTTATTGTTAAAGGAGCTTTAAAAAAGTTCAGTATTAGCCTAGTTAATAGTTAGATCTGATTTACATATATAGAGAAACAGTTTTCTTCTAGAGCCATTTCAATTGAGCATACTCTCTTCATTTTGAATACCATGGAAGCATATTTCTAATGAGAATCACTGCATTATTTTGATACTGTCAGGGTTGGTTATAATGCAAAACTATGTGGCAACGGCACTGAATGCAGATCAGGTCAAAATAAAATTAAAGGGTCACTTCTTTCTGCAATAATTATTTCAATAGTTGCCACTGTTGCACTAATTGTTGTCTTATTTCTTCTTCTGCGCCAAAAGCTCAAGGCAAAAGGTAATAAAGTCAGGAGGACAGTAGGAGATAGTGTTCTACTTAGTGCATTACAGAGTGTCTGCTGTTTTTCTTGCCTTGTTCTAATAATAACATTTCTTGCATTTAACTATGTTCCTGATATTTGCTAAAATATGTTACTGACATGTCAGCCAAGAGAAGAGCTGCTGGTCCTACATATGAATCAGCATTACTTGAGAACAGAGAATTATCTTACAGAGAACTGAAGCATATTACGAATAACTTTAGCCAACAGGTTGGTAAGGGTGTGTTTGGAGCTGTCTTCCTTGTTTACTTGGAGAATGGTAACCCAGTTGCTGTGAAAGTGTGATCCTAGTCATCTTCACAGGGGGGTAAAGAGTTTCTAGCCGAGGTATTAGTAATTTTTAATCGAGTAAATTTCAGATATCACCATGTTTTATGATCAAAGTTGCAGAAAACCACAGGTATTATGCTTCTAAAGTTTCACACCTACCCTTATGCATTGAGCATGGATTTACTTAAAACCGTAGAGTGTATATGAAATTTTTAATTATTAAGTTCTTGACTTAGGTTGATAGTTTAAATCTTCGCTACTTTAAAAAAAAATTGTTTAAGATATGCTAAAATTAATCAATATTTCAATAAAGGTGAGGTTTTATGAAACATTTAGGCCATAAAACCTATGGTTATGTGCCACACGTCATAATACCTGTAGTTTTCTGCAACTTAGACCATAAAATGTGTGGTTTTCTGAAATTTGCTCTTTTTAATTTGAAGAAGTTGTATGTGTCAACTCATAATACCCTTTTGTACAATATACTGTCAAAAATGCAGTTTGTTTTCCTTACACATGTTTTTCTCTGTGTAACCATCTGTTTCTGAATTCTGCTGAACGAACAATTTCAATATTTGGTAGTTTTGTAGATAAATTATGCTACTTACTAATCACTCTCATATCTGCTATGCTTGAATTTTCTGAAATTTTATATTGCAGGCCCAACATTTGGCAAGGATTCATCACAAGAACTTGGTTTCCTTGATTGGTTATTGAAAGGACAAAAAACATTTGGCCCTTGTGTATGAATACATGCCTGAAGGGAACCTGAAGGATCATCTGAGAGGTAATCCATCGTATTATTCAAATATAGATGCTTATGTTAGCTTATCCAAGGTTTTCTAAGTTTTCTACTCGCTGTGTTCAAGAATATATAGTGTTTCGAACGAAGCAGAGTCTCCAGTGTACAACTTTGACCCTTTTTTGTATGAACCTGCTTGTAAAAGATAGAGTTGGTTTATTATGAAAATACGATCGATGGCTAATCTAAATACAAACAAAATTTATCGTGAGGTCTCAAGGAAGGGACTTGATTAGATCAGCTGTCTGTTTTGTCTTCAGAATCAGATTATAGAGGAACCCTACATTTTCTCAAAGAGAACTGCAAAGACAAAAAGAACAGCCGTGGTTGCTAAATTCTAACTACATGGATGTATAATATTAGACTGACTCATTTTCTGTTGATGCGTGAAGCTACTACTAATAAACCGCTCACTTGGGAACAGCGTCTTCAGATCGCCCTTGATGCTGCACAAGGTTATAACTTAACCAAACTATTGGTTTCTGATATTTCATTCATACATGTGCATTATTACCTACATTAATATTTATGTATCTCAGGTTGGAGTATCTTCATGTCGCGTGTAAGCCAGCACTGATTCACAGAGATGTGAAGAGTAGGAACATCCTCTTGACCACAAATCTTGGAGCTAAGATTGCTGATTTTGGCCTGAACAAGGTATTCAGTGAATCGAAAACACACATAACCACTGAACTGGCTGGTACACTGGGCTACTTAACCTGAGTAAGTCCTCTAAAACAACTTGCTTCCTTCCATATACTGAACTTTTTTTTCAGTTTTTCCTAAAAAAACTTTCCTTTTCAATAATTCGTGCGGACAATTGTTTTTTTTAAAGAATGAAATGTCTTCAAATCTACCAAGTTACTGAACTTCCATGTCATATTCTGGCCATCTTGTTCAGGTACTACCGCAATTGTCAGATCAGCGAGAAGAGCGATCTGTACAGCTTTGGTGTCGTCCTCTTGGAGCTGATCACGAGCCGTCCACCTGTCGTCCCTATTGACGAGAGCGTGAGCATCCACGTTGGTGAGTGGGTGCATCAGAGCCTCGACCACAGCAACATCGAGTGCATAGTGGATGCAAGGATGCAGGGGCGGATTCAGGACGAGGCTGCGCCTCAGGCTGAGCTGCTTATTCATATCCAAAACAATCTAATCTTATTTCCTGTTTCTGGATCTTTTTTTTCTCTAATTGAGATCATAGTTTTTTAGCTAAACACCACATATTTCAAACAGACTACATGGGCTCGTCTCGGGCTACAACCCAGCAGCTCGGGCCCTAGATCTGAGGAGGCTATGACATCAACTTGATCTGGAAAGTCGCTGACTTGGCGCTGCACTGCAAGCGAGAAGTCTCCAGGGAGCGGCCTACGATGGCAGAGGTGGTTGCACAGCTTAAGGAGAGCTTGGAGCTCGAGAGCCATGGCGATAGGGAGCAATTGGTGACTGGTGATGATGACGTGAGCGTGAGCAATCTTGGAAAGGAGAGTGCACTTGAGGTAGAAGAGCAATCTGGAGAGATATCAATTTCTCCTGGGCCTGCAGTAAGATGACAGTTTCGATCTTACATAAGAAATGGAGGTTCGATCTTACATATATAATTTTTGTACTGTTTGTCTTCAAAAAACTTAGGTTTGTGTCGATTTCGTAGTTGTAGTTGTGAAACTTGAAATGAAACCTTCATTTGCTCCAGTTCATTTTCTTTTTCTTTGTTTCTACTTTCTATGACCATCCATTTCGCTTAATGTGGTGATGATGTCCGGATTTTGAAGTTTTTGGTACAAGAAATATTAATTAGAGGCTGTCCTTGTGTAAATTGCTTGATGCAGCACACAATCCAATTAAACATCAAACCTTTGAGTAAATTCATTCATCCCGTGCACGCAACTGTCAACAACATTTAAACAAACGCAGGACTGGTACATCTGCTTAAATTTGTCAACTCAGCAATTTTATCCGATATATAACTACTCATCTATCAACTAGTTCTAAGCATGCAAGCTTGTCTATAATACCTGGATATACCAACAAACGCAGTCAACATCCCTCCATCGATTTTTTTTAATGAAGCAGTTATTACTCCTGCTTAACTGGAAGCAAAATATAGGGTTTTGTGATCTTACAAAACCAAAAAGAAAATGCTGGGTACACCAGCTCACAAATTACAACACTATCACAAACCAACTCCCTATGAGGCTGTGACAACCTACATCAACTCAGTATCTTCAATGACAAAGGAAATTCTAAGACATACTTATCATTTGTCAGGGTCTTCATCCACTCATTGACCTGCACCATGACTTTCTCCAATCTCGTGTTCAAATCACCTACAACTCTGATCTGACATGGTGTACAACTGTACAAGCATATAAGTCGATGCGCAATCAAAACAGCTATACATCACAATAGTACAACTTAAACAATCATCATTACCTGATTAACTCTACGATCCTGAATGTCGTCAACATTTTGTTTTTCTTTTTTTCACCGTAATCATCTCATTGTGCTCCAAGTGTATCCCTTATATCATTAGTAGTCACATGTTAAGAGAAAAGATCTGGAATCGTAGTCAGAACAAAACATATGCGGTCAGCATGCATATTAGTTCTTCTAAGATGTACTGCAATACGAAATTATTTTTTTTTTGCACACTGCAATATGAAATTCTTGATAAGCTCTGAAAATAATATAAAACGTTAAGTAACCCGGCATTATTTTTGAACAAAAGACAATTTTAGAGAAAAAAAAGATCCGATACGTCTGAAAAATTCAAGTGTAGCATTAACCTAGTATTTGTCAGTGTAACACATTGCCATTTTAGAAGCGAGCACAAACCTGTATCCCACGAATCTATTGGCACAGTACATGTCTGAAAAGACTCTCTGATGATAGTGTTAGGCTCCAGGAAAAGGTCTCCAGAAGTTACAATGCATGCTTTCATTTCATCTGACTCAAAATAAACCAAACAAGGTTCAGAGTCACAAATGTTTTTGTCCGTTGATGTATTTCGACAAGTAAAGTCAGTGACCAAATATCCTACCCTGTGATGAGTATATCTCATACAAGGTGAACTATTAGCTGGCTGTTCGTCTGAGCCACCTGTAAGAGGCAGCAGAGATAGCCACTAGTAACTTAACTGTTGGCTAAAACATCACAGTGCCAACATAAATTAACATTTCATTGGACCTTGACGTAAAAGTTGTCTGTTCAAGAGAGATTCACTACCTGAAAAGCAAACTAGATAGCCAAATATTTTAGGCACTCACCAGGTGTCAATTCATGTGCTGATGTGCAGAATGGCAGGAATACCAGGGCTATGGCGAACTGTTCACCATCTGGACTTGCACCCAAAAACTTGAGCCAGGCAATCTGCTTTGTATTCTATAACTCAATGAAAACCTCTGAAGTGGCAATATGCCAATATCACATCTGAAGTCAAAATCTATCACCAAAAATCTTCACAGGAGCAGCTACCGTTCCTAAAATGATGGAACCGATTTCCATCCCTAATGTCAATTTGTCTCTTGGTGACATGAGATACAAACTTGATAAAAGTATGACAGTCACCACATATTCTAAGGTTCTTCAATATCTGTATAGGCATGCCCTTGGGTGTAACAAGAAGGCAATAAGCAACAGCAAGCTTCTCACTGTGGTACAAAAGGGAGCTCTCCTTCTGCTCTTCATCAATGTCATGGAGAACAAATTCTGTGTCAGGCACATAGCCTGTAGCCTTTAACAAAGTGTACAATTCTTCGAGGGTAGCAACTATCTCTTCAATCTGCTCATGCTGCTTATCTCCAGTGACAAAGGAGTGCATTTTGTCCTTTATCTGCGTCCAGCTGCAACCAGGCTCTTTTATCACACCTTGTTGCTTCATAATTTTCCGTACCTCTGCAACTTCACCCCACATCCCTAGGGAAGAATATATATTTGACAACATAACATAGTTGCCAGCATTTGATGGCTCAATTCTGAAGAGTTTCTCAGCAGCTCTTTTACCAATTTCTGCATTCTTGTGAATCTTGCATGCCCCAAGAACAGCACTCCAAATCACTGTATCTGGCTCAATGGGCATATCATAAATAAAATTTTCCGCTCCTTGCACATCACCTGTTCGCCCAAGCAGGTCAACCATGCAAGCATAGTGTTCCGGCAGAGGAGTTAGTCCATAATCTTGGCTCATTGACTTGAAAAACTTCCATCCTTCATCTACCAGCCCAGCATGGCTGCATGCATTTAAAAGCCCCACAAAGGTAACCTCATTCGGTAACACCCCAGCAGATTCCATATGTTGATACATCTTGATGGCTTCTTTTCCAAGCCCATGTTGTGCATAACCCGTAATGATGGTATTCCACGTAAAAATGTCTCGCTCCTCCATTAGATCAAAAATCCTACGAGAATCTGCACAGCCACACTTGAAATACATTGATACGAGAGCGTTGGCCACTATAAGTTCTGAATCCATTCCAAGTTTAATAGCTACAGTGTGGATTTGCTGCCCAATCTTAGAAGCACCAAGACTCCCACATACACCAAGAAGTATAGTTATAATTGGTGAATTGGGTAACTCATGCTCAAACAACATTGTTTTGAAAACCCCCATGGCCTCATTGGACTGCTCAGCCTGTGCATATGCAGATATTATAGTAGTCCAAGAAACAACATCCCGACTGAGCATATTGTCGAATGTGTTTCTTGCCTCATCCAACAGATCATTCTGTACAAGTGCAGCAAGGAAAGAGTTCCATGACACAATATCCTTAGTTACCATTCGGTTGAAGACTTGTCTCGCGTACTTCATGTTTCTGCACTTGCCATACATAGTAACGAGTGCATTACATGCAAAGCTATTGAACTGGCAACCAACCTTTACTGCAAGGGAATGCACTTGTGTTCCTGTCTCAAGAGCCACAATATTTGAACAAGCAAAGAAGATACTAGTCAAACTAGATAGGCTTGGTAACATCCCACTCCTATGGAGCTCTTGAAATAAACCCAGAGCTTCTTCACTTCTCCCATTTTGTGCATACCCAGCAATCATCCCAGCCCAAGATATTGTGTTCCTAAAAGGCATCTTATCAAACAACTCCTTTGCCTCCTCAACCATTCCATTCTGCATGTACCCAGTAATCATGGCGTTCCAGGACACAACAATAGGTTCCGGAATCTGTTCAAATAAAACCCGTGCATCATCAATCCTACCACATTGAGCAAGGCCTGTGATAAGTGCAGTCCGACAAGCAATGGATTTTACAGGGTCTCTTTCAAAGACAGCAATAGCAGCATCTATTCGGCCTCCATGAGACAAAGCTGCAATCATGGTTGACCATGTGTACTCATTCCTTTCAATCATACTCTCAAAGAATTTTATTGCAGTGTCAAGTGCACTCGTGTCCCTAGTATACACATTTAGTATTGCTGTGCCGATGACCACATTCCTCTCAAAGCCTGTCTTGAGGGCAAGAACACGGAGGCTCTCTAGAATGTCAAGGTTTCTAAGACCCTTGACTGCTGAAAGCGCAGAGGCAAAATTGGACTGGTCTGGTAGCAGTCCTTCACGGTGCATCATACGGAAGATTTCCCAAGCCTTCCCATTGTTCTCGATTCGACTGTACCCAGAAATCATCACTGTCCACGAAACCAAATTGCGCTCTGGCATTTTCTCAAACAGATTCCTTGCATCCACCATCTGTAGACTGTGGCAATACCCAGTAAGCATCGAGTTCCATGATGAGACATCTCTGCTCGGCATTGCATCGAACAGCCTTCGTGCCATAGTGATATCCCCGTTCTGGACATAGCAGCTGATCATGGCGTTCCACGCCACGGTGTTCCGCTCGAGCATTCCATCGAACACCCTGCGCGCCTCAAGCACACGGCCGAGGCGACCGTAGCCAGACAGGAGGATGGCACCCGTGCGCATGTTCCCGCCGGAGATGGCATCGTAGAGGGCCCTCGCGGCATCGGTCATCCCGTTCTGGCAGTAGGCAGAGATCATGGAGTTCCAGGCGATGATGTCGCGGCGCGGCAGCGCGTCGAACACCTCCCTGGCCTCCCCCACGCGGCCGAGGCGGCCAAGCTCCCGGATGCGGGCGCTGCATCCGCTCACTTCAAGCTCCCCGTGGGCGTGCCTCACAGCGAACCGCGCCGGCGCCGGCGCCCGCGCCGCCGCCACCGCGGCTGAGAGGCGGCGGCGGAGAAGCAGACGGCAAGCCATGCGCGCGCCACCAACTGTTGGAGAGAGAGTGGTGGAGATTGTCGCAGGGGGCACCAGCGCCGCGGCGCCGGAGAAGCCGCCGGAGCTCAGCCCCGCGCCGTCATCGCCCCTCCGGATCGCCGGAGATAGTGATGGTAAAAGCGTCATTTTTCTTTTTCTCGTTGCTCGTCTCGTCTTGGAAAAATTGTAATCTTGAAACGGAAACACTGAGGCCTACTGCGGGCCGGGACGAGATTCCGGCCCATTTATGGATATGGGCCGGGTCATTTCCAGGCCCATTCAAGAGAATGGCTATGACATGGGCTAGGGCCCCGGAGAGTTACTAGAAGATCCTGTAATTAATGAATTTGTAGCATTTAATTTTATTTTTTAAAGATTTGTAAAATAATTTTTGGTTTGAAAATATTGCAAAACTAATCGTCTCTCGCCCTTCGAAGGGCGAGATTTAAAAATCACCCTCCTAGAGGACGTTTTTTCGATGGCGGACGGCGGTTGTCGCCGTCATGTCGCGCACGTATAATTTTGTATTTTGCCATTTTTCGACCCTTACAAAGAGCGTTTTTCACTGTTATGCAGTAAACAGTACAGTGAACCTATGGGCGGAAAGGAGACAAAATGCAAAATTACACGCGCGCGGCAGACGACGACCAACGACCGTCCGTCACGTTAGAAAAAATGCATTCTCGGTGGACGATTTTTAAATCTCGCCTCCCAAAGGGAGAAAGACGACTAGTTTTGCAATATTTTCAAACCAAAATAATTTACAAATCTTTAAAAAATAAAATAAAAATGCTAAAAATTCTGTAATTAATGACCCGATTTGGAGTTGCTGATGCACATTAAGGGCTCATTTAAATTTGCAACAAGAGAAATGGAACAGATCTTTCGGAACGAAGAAATGGGTTTCTATTGTTTCTTTGAAATTCCTGTAAAATATTTTAATTTATACTGCTCCCTCCGTTGCAGGTTTATTCTAAGTCAAACTCTTTTTAAAATTTAATTAAATTTATAGAAACAACACTAAATTAATTTTACTAAGTTCACTACAGAACGCATTTTCATAGTTTATTTGTTTTACGTTAAGAATATTGTTAATTTTTTATAAATTTAATTAGAAGTTTAACTTAAAACAAATAAAAACAACTTTATATATATAACAGAGAGAGTATGAATGTTAAGGATTTTTAACAATTACATGGAAAACCTTTTTTCGATTTTTTTTGACCGGCGAGAGGATTTTACGATCCCTCCTCTAAGTTATTCTTTTGGGAGAAATTTTCTATTAAATATGAGCCTCTGTCAATAAAAAATCCATTGAGTACCTAAGCAGCGCATTTAAGTAATATCTTTGTTAAAAAATTCTTATATGTTAAGGAATTGATCAAATCTGCCACCTCAATTGATAAATATCAATCATTAATTATGTTGTGGATTCGTATATATGTTCTTTTTTCTTACTTAACTGTTTATTTGAGACTGTTTGACATAGCTCCTTTAGTTTTCATTTGTTCTGAAGCTGAAAGGCCAAACAACCAATTTTAGCTTTATTTAAAAAATAATACGTGGTTGGTTGAAATACTTCTATCCTAACAAAATAGATATAGATAGATAGTATCGTAACTTTACTTCAAACTCAGTTGATGTCCTATCAAACGGGCCATGGATGATTGTGTGGCATAAGGCATGTACTTCACTAAGCATACAAAGAGGATTAATTAGAGGTGATTTTGCTGATGACATAGTACTCCATAATCAAATTAAGATCAAATCTTGGAGTAATCCCCTTTCCAATCCATTCCTTGAACGCAACATTAAATTTACAAAAGGTGCAATTAATCAGTTGCATGATACTACTACTGATGTTAACAATTATGTGTTTGCCTTTGCCATCTCCTAATCTAAATCTAGCACTTAATATATCCTTAGCCTGAAATATCATTCACTTTCCAACACGAACCGTCAGAAAAAAATATTCATCTCACACACAAAAAAAAAACATTTTGCTACTACATGTAATTAGGCATGCTTGACACGTGTGTGCACGCGTGCATGTTCGAGAAACGTGTAAGCTCGATCTCTCTGGGTGGATTGATTGATCGGTGTACGTACCAATCTTGGCATGAAATTAAATTAAATGATTAATGGATGAAATCATTTTTAATCTTAATTATTTGTGATTCAAGACAACACGTCGGCACGTACACTGCCGGTGCCAGCTAAACGATGATGGTGATCTTCTATCTTTATCAGGTGTGCAGTTTTTAAAACAGAACCTCAAAAATATAATTGAATCTGGATGAGGAATGCTAGTTTAATTAATCGATTAATAAGTCAAAAGATTACGGTTACACGATAAACACATGCGCACACACCATTATATACACAACATGAGATCATAAGATCATAAGAGTATTCGTCGGTACCAAATATAGGCTATAAAAATATTTGTGGGCACCAGACATAATTTAAAATGTGATGGGTGAATCAGTAACCCACGATCTGGGCGATCTCACCCAGGGTTCCCGATTTCACGAATTTCGGCACGAAAGCCGCGAAATTCGGTGATTTCGCGGGCACGGTATTCCCGCGGTTTCGTTTAAAAAATTTAGTGAAAATTCAAAAATTTAAAAAATTCATTTTAACACAAAAATGTATATTTTTTATAAAAAATATAAATTTCATGATGTTTGTCGCGAAAACCGCGGTATACGGCGCGGTTTTGCGAAATCCGCGCACGACGCGAATTTTGATTTAGTTCAAATTTAAATTACGGTTTTCATGGTTTTCGCGGTTTTTCGCGGCTTTCGGATTTCGCGCGGTTTCGCGGTTTTTGCGCGGTTTTCGCGCGGTTTTCACGGTTTTCGTGCGGTTTTCACGGTATGCACGAAATCGTTCAAATTCAAATTTTTATCGTTCAATGCCGTCGGCTTTGTGAATTTCGCGAAAATTCTCTCACCGCCAACAATTGATACTTTTCCTTGCATGTTTAATATAATGAGAATCATAACTAAAATAATATGAGAGAAAGCACTATGTACGTATTTATTATAATCCACAAACAGCTGAAATGAAAAATAGAAACAAGAAATTAGAAATGATAAGGAAAAGGTTTTTTTGAGAAAAAAATAATGTCAAGGAGCAGGAAAGAAAAGGCAGAGTAATCCTTCCGTTGATTTTTGAGAAAGTATAAAAAAGGTTGGAAGTGCTAATCATGCACACGCAATTAATGGCGCAAGGCTTACATGCATGGGTCAAAACACCCCGGCCCCCATGCGTGTGTCACGTGACAATCATGAATGCACACTTTGTCAGCGTTCTTTTTTATCCGTTTGTTTTTTTAACATATTTTTAAAATTTTATGTAAAAAAATTTAATAAATTTATTTATTAATTTTTTCTATATTTAATAATTAATTAATTATTTGCTAATCATAATTTTTATTTTACGGGTGATTAATTAGCCTCTTAAATCCTCCGTTTCCAAAGCCTTAAAAACGAGCATTATACATTTTGTCAATGGCTCGCATGAGTACATTTCGAGCGCAGCCAAAACGTGCATTATACATTATACATTATGTGGGAACATTTTCTTTTACAAAATTAGTAGGTGTTAGATTTAAGCTGTATCAGATTAATTGGATAGACATCAAAGTGAATCTAACCCTAGGACCATCCTTTCATTTCTTTTTAGTTTATCAGCCCCAGTTAAAATATAGTTTTTAAAACTTAATTTTAAGTTATCAAGTTGATTTTAAGGTTTTAGTTTTTAAATCATTATATGTATAAGTTTTATTCATAAATTACTTTTTAATAGGCTAAAGGATTAAGCTGCACATTATTTTATTTTTAAAAAATGCAGAGAAGCATTAGATAGCTAAAACTAGAGTGAAAAAAAGATCACCAGTGAACATCATATCGCAGTACATGCAAGAAACCACCGTTCTGTTAAGCTTTTGCTTAGCCTTGCAAGAATCAATCTGCTGGGCTGACATCTTTTTTACTCTTTCCACACAAGCCAACCGTCCTTTTTTTATTAACTTTCCTTTTTTTACCTTTTTTGTTTGTCTTTATAGCACCGTACAATTTAACTGAAAGAAAAGAAAATGTGGGGCCAATGACCTAGGTTACCGAAAGTGCATGTCGTTGCATCTACTTTCTAGAAGGAAAAAATTGCATCACAATGCACAGATTAAATACTATGCATTTCTCCAAGGAAGACATCTGTTGGGAATTTTACTCAAGTGACTAATTCTTTATTTTATTATGTCTTGATTTATCATCAAATGTTTTTAAAACATAATTTATTTTTTAATTAGAAAAAGTTAAATAAGATGGATGATCCAACGTTTGTAAACAGTTAATAACGTTGTATATTAAAAAATAAAGAAAATGGAGGCAGTATAATTTTGTACCAATTTCACGCTCAAATTAACTATACAAGAAATTCCATGAAAGATCATGTAGTCAGATGCATATTCTTTCTGGTCACAAAAACTCGCTGCTTTATACATACTTTATATCATAACTTTAGCATAAACATATTTTAAATTATTTAGATGTGTCCACAAAAATTATGTGATTATATTTATCTATAAAATTATTTACACGCTATGATATTTTATTTGTTCTTTTTTAAAATTAACAATAGGGACTAGTGATTGAAATGTCATTCAGAAGTCCGTGTCGTTATTAACAAGTATATATCTATAATAAGTATATATCTATAATTATGTATATATTGATAATTATTATCTAGAAAGCAAATAGTGTTTTTATCTAAATTTTTCGTTTGTCTGGCTATTTTGCAGAAAACCTCTTTAGTGTTTATAAAATTAACATGTAGCCTTAATGCTGAAAAGAAAGAGATGACTTGGATGGAAAAAATGATCTCCTGTGCCCTTCCTCCCGTCCTCATCCGCATCGCGCCTGCGCCCCTCCCTCCCGTCGCTGCTCGGAGCTCCCGCGCCACGCCTACGCCCCTCCATCCTGTCCTCATCTACGTCGCGCCCTGACTTCACCCGTTGCAACACACGGACACAATTGCTATACTTATATATTTTGTGGATTTGTGGATTGAAGAGTATTTTTCTGTTAATTAATTAATTAATGTAAATGCCCATCCAATGGGAGACAATCATCTTGACCATTGCATTTAAACAAATCGGAATGAAAGCCACGAGACTAATAAAATAGTGCCGTTTTGGTTTAATTAATAGCAGAAACAAATCATATGCACGTCTCGTATAATTAAGTGATCGAATTTTTCTTTCCCTTGTTTTGTTGATCTGAAACCTGTGTTAATCCGTTGAATTATATATATATATATATATATATATATGTAAATTCTGACGTAGTCCTACAGCGAATACCATCGAACACATGCATAATCAACACTACTACTATACTTTTTACTGCTTGCGTAATCGTACAATCTGTTATGATAAATGAATGTTTTGTCTCCGGTAGTTGAAATGTTATCAACAATTTAAAGGACGTTAAATCACCAACCTCAGCAGCCATGAAACCAGGGAATCCTCCATGATCCCATTTTAATTAATTCAAACCCTTACCACCTTTTACGTAAACTTCGTTCAAAACTACATAAATTTCTCCATTTTTTAAAATTTATGAGTTTTGGAAGGGGTTATTTGAAATAGGCCATAAACTAAAAGAAATTAGAATCATCACAATGAAAATAAAAGAAGACAAGTCAATTAGAGGTGGTGCTTTTAAATAAAAATAAAGATTTAAGCGTTTTACATGTAATTTTTAATTATTACAAATTAAGAATATATTTATCTGATATTTTAAAATAACTTTATATAAAATTTTTCGTATAAAATATTATTTATATTATTTAGTATATAGTATAGTAGTTAAAAAATGTGTTAACAAAAGTCGTGAAAATTTTTATATTTCAATCCATTTAGAACGGGCTAAAACGTTGAAAAGGACCAGATGAAAAGAGGAGGAAGAGAAAGAGAGAGAGTACTGGACGTTAACTTTGGAGCTGAGTCAGTGCTCAGTAGTGCTTCTTCATCTTTCTCTCTCAACGCCGACCGCGAGTTCTCTCTCTCTCTCTCTCATGCCAATTCCCATTTTCCCAAACATCCAAAGAAACACCCACAAAAAAAATCGATTTTTATCCGCTTTGGTCACGGCAGCGAGGAAAAAGCTGGAATTTTTATACTCGTACGACGGCGAGTAGTGGTGGTGGTGGTGGTACGAGCCCGAGAGAAGAAGAATAAACTAGCAGCTCAGGGAGCGAGATGGAGGCGGAGGCGAGCGCATGAGCTTGACACAGAGAGAAGGAGAGAGGAGAAAGAGAGACGGAGAAGAGGTGGTGCGGTGAGGTGAGGAGGGCGAGTAGTAGGCGGCTAGGTCCCATCTCTAGGGTAGTAGGCTTGTCTCTTCATCAGCTCTCTCTCCTCTCTCCTCTCTCCTCTCTTGCCTCCGCCACGGCGCCACCTACCCCCGAGGTCGCCGCTGTTGCTGCTGCTGCGGCGGCCGCGCCGCTCGGCAGTGCGTCTCTCTTCGTGCTGTGATTCTTTCGTTTCTTGGTTGTTTCGATTTGATGATTTTCTGTGCGATGTTGTGGCGATGGTTATGCGACCCTGAGCCGATCTGTGTGTTGTTCTTGTGTGGGGGGTTTGATTCGGAGTGGTTCCTCTTTTTTTGGTCGTGGTGCAGCATGTGACATGTCTCTCTTCTCCTTTAGTTTAGTTCTTTGCTCAGCTTTAATTTAAAAGGTTTAGGGAGATGTGGTGTGATTTGTTTTTTTGGTTTGTGTTTATGTGCTAGATTTGGATGTGTTTAGTCTTTGGTTTTTGGTTGGTTTCTAGCTTTCGGCGTCGATTTTGATTATTTTAGCCAGCCAAATTCGTTCCAGCTATGGTTTAGGATCAAAAAATAAACCTGATTACTGCTACACCTGATTAATCATCCCTTATGAAGATTTCTTTTGTTTTGTTGTTTAGGTGAAAACTGTGTTGTTGTGTTTGCAATTGGATAAAGCAGTATTGTTTTTGGAATTGAGGTGAAATCAGAAAAGGTTGATAAATTTGTACTCATGGGATGGCTTTGTTTTCCTTCATTGAATTTTGATTGTGCTTGATTGCTCTATTAAAACGGTACCTTTCAAGGGTACTTCTTAAGCACATGATATGAAAATGTTAGGAAGCTGACAGTTGACATTGATGTGAATTTTTCATCATTTGGTGCCGCAAACTAGACCTGTTCACTTGACAACAATAGCTGATCATTATTTGATCAAGTAGGACACAAGATGCGAGGACAATCAATTGGAACTATATCTATTTTTTCCTTAACTTTGCTGATCTGGAAAGGTTGTAATGTACTAACGCCTTAGTTCTTAAGCTCATGATGATTTTTTTTCTTTGTAATGATGGGAATGCCAAAGTCTCGTTGCTTTACTTGCTTACGGAAAATCTATATGATGTGATCTAACTTACGGTACTGTGAGCCTAAATTGGTTTGCTGGTTGTGATATGCAGGTTTTCATTAGAAGATACTCTCGATAGCATCAGACCTGCATCTTGGAAGGTCAGTATGGGTTCAGGAATGGTGAAGAAGAAAGTGGTGAAGGCCGGTTCTTTCGATTTAGACGTCAAACTTGATAAAAGTTGGATGGAGGATATCACTTGTCCAATCTGTCTGGATTTCCCTCATAATGCTGTCCTCTTGAGGTGCACCTCATATGAGAAGGGTTGTAGGCCATTCATATGCGACACTGACCAGTCTCGTTCAAACTGTCTTGAGCGGTTCAAAGGTGCTCATGGACTTCCAACCAATATGAAAGTCCCATCTTTTAATGGTGCTCCTCTTGATAGCATTCATATCATTTCGTCAAATACAACCGACCGCCCAGCTTGCCCATTGTGCAGAGGCGATGTTATTGGATGGGTTGTAATTGATGAGGCCCGTCTGCATCTTAACCAAAAGAAAAGATGCTGTGAAGAAAGCCGTTGTTCGTATGTAGGCAACTTCCATGAGCTTCAGAAGCACACCCAGCAGAAGCATCCAAATTCACGCCCGTCAGAAATTGATCCTGCTCGGCGAGTTGATTGGGAGAATTTCCAACAGTCTTCAGACATCATAGATGTCTTGAGCACGATACATGCGCAGGTGCCTAATGGTATAGTTTTGGGAGACTATGTCATCGAGTACGGCGATGATGATGCTGGAGATGACTATGAAGTTTACCACAGGGTTAGGGGGAACTGGTGGACATCCTGTATTTTCTGTAAGTCATTCTGCAGATCTTCAGGAGGCACAAGTAGAGCAAGGGCAAGGGAAAGGAGAGGTAGTGGAAGGAGGAGCAGCAACAGGTCTAGCCAAGAAAGTTTTACTATCGAGGTGCCCACGGGATCTGTTGACATAAGGGAAATCAGATTTGATGAAATAGATGATGAATATATAGTTACAGGAGCAATGCCCGGCATTGCAGCATCCAGGAGGATCGCCAGTCATTACAGGTGTGTGCATATAATTTTATTTTGCTTGCTTTCTGTTGCTACTAAGAGGTTATATTGCCAAAAGGACATACACTCTAGCTCTCAAAAGACTTGATCATAGCCTAAAGCTGATATGAACGCATGAATACACATGTTGACACCAAATGATAAGATGTGAAAATAGGCATAGTTTTGTTTGACATTCTCCCTTGAGAAAAGTTAATTTTGTCACTAGGAAAATATGCATAGTGCATGAGACAAGCACTAGGAAAACTTTATTTTCAACTCTTGAGAAAAGTCTTGAGTGTGTACTTTGAAAAGCCAGCACAATTAACACAACTCTTGTTTGAGTTTGGCACTTTCTGATGCGTCTTCTACTATTATTGATCTTCGCAGGGATCCTAGATATGGACGCAGACGCTCATACTACTAGGATGAACCAGCCAGCTGAAATGTAATGCAGTGCAGCCACAGTCGAATATCGTACCTCTACCCGCTTCTTCTTTTTCATGTCCTCCAAACTCTAGAAGATGCTATCCCAGCCCAAATTTGGTGTGCATATAAGATAGCAGCAAACCCTTTTCTTCATTGTTGTTCATTTACAGCAGTTTTCACCATTTTAGGTTCCTATGTAAATATGTAACCACTACCCTATAGCAATGTTGATCCAAGGTTTCTCTCTGGGAATCCATTGTATCTTAAAAATGTTTCTCTGGAAATACAGCAAACATTTACAGGAAAAGCTCCCAAATTTGTCCAGTCAATTTATGTCTGCGATAATTGTCGGAAAATTCAGAATTTCACAGATGTTCACATGGTGACACAAATGTGTTGGATTGTGAGAAGCATATGCATGACAGGAACAGCCTGATTGATGCTTTGCTTCTGATGCTGGTTTTGTTGAGAAGATTTCGTGTTGGAATGTGCTGAGGCTTGTAATGATTTTTGATTGGGTAAAGCGTTGCTTGTTGCCTAAGCTGTTCATCTTGCAGAATGGCAGAAAAGCATTCGTGCTGAATCATCTCATCGTTGGTTTGCTGGGTTTTCAGACCTTTTTCGTGCAGGATCAGAACTGCTAATGTCGTCAGAATGCTGGTTGCTTCATTGGCTTATCTACTTGATTCTGGTTGACTTCCATTAGAGCTGCGTCAATGGCTTTAACTGAAGATGCCTGCCTTGTTCAGGATGTGCATCTGAATCTTTGTTCAGTTCTTACCGTCTTCGTCAAGCATAGGTGACGAAAATTAAGACCCTAAAACATGCGAACATATGCTGACATTCTGGATGCCAGCTAAATCTCCATAAAACATTGTCATATTACTGTTTAATTGCTGCATAGGACAGATGTTTGTATGGAAGCAAAATCTCCATGTTTTCCAATAATCAATCCAGGTGCTTTCAGCTACAGCCAAAGTTACAAAAGTATAACCGTGTGGTCTATGTGAACAGACATTGTCACAATGTTCAAAGATTAAACATACAACACATGTGAGAGGGGAGAGAGAGGAAATTCCTGCAGATATGGAATTGTGGCGTGTCCTTTGTTAATTGACAATAAATGTATTGCCCGACAAAAAAACATAAAGTGTACAACTAATCGAGCAGTGTTGCACGTTCAACAAAAGAGCGATCAATTTATCAGAAATATTGGATCAGTACAGCATCATCACTATCATTTTGGCCTTTGAAGAGCATGCATGTTGCATTGCATCAGAGCTTCCAACTATACAATTCCAGATCCTTTTGGTTGCGTGTAGGAAACATCTGGTGAGAACAAACAGATAGTTATTACGTTATGGGTGATAATTATTGTCATTTTGTAGTAGGCCAAACAAATAGCGACGCAGAGAAGCGATGAGCAACCAGACAAGTGGATCTAAGTTGAGACTAGTCATCATCTCTTTCCAAGCAAACACAAACTACCTTCCACAAGAGAATTAACTCACTTTCCTTGCACATTCCATTTGTGTGTGCCTGTGTGGCTTCAACAGTGGAAAATGTCCAGCTTCAGTCACATGAAACCAAAATAGCTTTTCTATGTATACATCATCACTTCAAGGAAGCTGGAAGCCTGCTGGGGACTTGAGCACTTGACTTCCATCCTCAGACTAAAGAGCTTACTAGAGAAAGCTCATGCAGTTCAGTTAGTGTCCACTCCTCTCCAGTTTGTCCTCCAAGAACTATTGCCTTCGTACCTCCCACAACACAGGTACTGTGGCCCCAGGCAAATCGCGGAGGGCGACCAGGAACATTCAGTATCCTCCAGGTAGGCTTCTCTTCAGTTGGATCCAGCAGGTAAAGCTTTGAAGCAGAGTGAAGACCTGCCACTGACCCACCAAAAATCAAAATTCTCCCTCCAGGAAGGCTCACAGCAACATGGTCAAGGCGAGGGGGTGGACCGACTCCAGCTGGATTACTAGCTCCTGGCATTCCACTGCCAGTGATACACCGCCAGGATGGCTTATTTTCACTTAAATCCAATGTGAACACATCATTAGACCTTAGTCGTAGAGGACCGCTTTTAGCAAGACCACCAAACATCAGGATTTTCCTGCCATCGTAGACAGAGAGCGAGTGCCCCAATCTACAAGGTGGAGTCCAAGAAGCAGGTATCTCCCTCCAAACAGGTCTTTCCATTGTTACATCCAAAAGATAAGTGTCACTGAGAAGCACACCAGAATCAGCACAGCCACCAGAGACCACCAATTTTGTTCCATCCAATGTGCAAGAACTATGCCACGACCGTGGAACTGGCGGTGCAAGGCCAGGAATCTCACGCCAAGTAGGTTGTTGTGCATCCAAATCCAACATGAACACATCATTGAGCAGGCCCTGCCTTCCACAACCACCAAACAGAACCAACCGTGATCCATTTAGGCAAGAAAGGGTATGACCCCAGCGCCCAGGAGGAGCTGACCTCACATTGATGTGTCTCCATTCTGGTTTGCTGGCATTCAAATCAAGCACAAATGTATCATTCATTGGCTGCATGTTAACACCTTCCCCTCCAAAAAGGACAACACGGTTCCCTGCAGCACAAGCGCTGAAGTTGCAGCGAGAAGGCTCCACTGCACCCCCAACCGTCAATTTGCTCCAGGTGACAGCTTCCAGGGTGGTCAACTCTCTTGCTAACCGCCCCCATGCCAAACTTCTTGTTCCAGCCACAGTCTCAAGAACTCGAGTTGCTTCACTGCCCCATGCATTCTGACAAACCATCCTCCAAAGGTCGTCATTCTTTGTTAAGTGGTATAGCCGTTTACATACAGAGTTTACAGATGCTATATCCCTGGGCGATAATCTTGATAGGATCTTCTGGCAAAGTACCTCATCACTCAATAGGAAAAGATCAGAATGCTCTGAGCAGAAGCCCTTCCCCATTGGACTCGGCCAGACGGTGTTATCTGGTGTGATCAAAGTAGATCTCGCAATCTCCTTTGTTGTAGAGACAGACAATGGCCCCAAATCAACATTAGAGTCATTGAAGAACTGCATGCCCATATAGTGGGTTATTGTTTCATCATCTCCATAAATGGGTGTTAGCTGGAGCCTTGACATGAATGGAGAACCATCTTTCCTAAAGTTCAGCAGATCACCCTGGAACACCATGCCTTCCTCTAAGCATCGCCGAATCTCAGTAACTACTGTAGCATCAACAAGGGGATGTCTCCTCTGAGCAAATGGTCCTCTGCACTGCAAGAATCGGCTGAGGAAAAACAGCAGCACAACAATTGTAAGCAAGACAAATAAGATATACAAGCAAAAGAACTAGTGTAGCGTGTGAATAAACAAAAAAATGCTTATGAGGTGAATCACACCAGCAAGGATATTGGAACTAATTTGCAGGGTAGCTAAAGAAATGCTTCGATGAACTGAATGAGGTGTACCATACCAACAAGGATAAAAACACATTTTTCTATCACTAGGAATCGAGAGAGATCACATTCAATGTTCACATATTGTTTTCTATTTGTGAGTCATAATGACGGAGTTCTAATCAGGAGTTCCCCAAAGGCCCAGAGTGCCTTGATATATAAGTCTCACTGTCCCAGTGATGCTAAAGGTTGCATTGTTCCTGCACTGCTACCCTGTGAATCATGATAATGAAGGCCACTATAAGTTCAGTTAATTTTACTACTAGAACCCAACCATGATTCAGCATACAAAAACATGCACAAAGGCCAGCCTACTCAACGTATGCTTACTCTAGAATTTGTAAGAAACTAGCTTATATGAACGACTCATGAAATTAGCAGGTCATGTTCCTTTCTTTTCCATGTTCATCCAACCCCAACTCCACAGATAGAACATGGAACCTCTATCTGGCATAGTGAAATCAATGAATAGAACCACCAGGAATAATAATTCCCTGTTTGGAAGACATTAATTTCACATGAATCAATTCAAATCCTGTGAGAATTGGAAAAAAAATCTACATTCAAAATAGAACCTAAGGCCATACAGGATGGACACCAGTTTTGATAAGGTGCTAGTACATAATGGCAGGACAAAATAGTTTATTTTAATCCATCGGATGTTGCATGTGTTAACTAACTAGTATCATGGATGATAAGATAATTGCACTTCTCATAACAAATACTGATAAAATTGGAGTCACAGCAGGCATCTATAACCAAAAAAAAAATATCCCAGTAAACACCCAGATAACAACATTCTACCACAGAACTACTACAGACAGGAAAAGAAACGCATAGACGCATGAACGAGTAAGAACATAATACTCACATAACTTGTCGTGCTGATGATCTACCTCACCAAACTTTCAAAATCGAGCGGTCTAACAAGCACTACGGCCATAAATACTACTAAGAAGAGCATTAGATGATAGATCTATCATAGACTTAGAGAAGAAATCTCTGTGAAGACTGCTAGTATGTTATTCACTTAGGCTTTGTTTCGGAATACATCAGAATGCCTGGTTCAGACCCTCCCTCCTATCCTATGGGTACCATATCCAACAGACTAACACAGCAGATGCAAATCCAGAACACATGCTCTAGGGAAGGAAATAGCAACAGGACCCTGAACCAAAATTCCCGGTGATTTTTGTCATATGAGACATATGAAGCGTGCTCCGGCAAAACTATCATGATCAATTGGTGTGATGGACCAACTCAGCACTACGAGGACAAGATTGGAATCCCCGGCATGTTCAATCTAAGCCCACTACTATGGTGCAATTTATGACCAAAACCAATTGTTTAAGAACCTGTGTGCACACACAGGCCCTGTATGTAACACTACATTCAGTTTGCAATCATCATATCCGTAGTCCCAATCGGCAATTCGACACCAATTTTCTAATTTCCAATTTATGATAGTTCAGTGTATGGATTACTACCGATTTTCCAATCACTGCAAAAACACATAACTTGTCATCATCGCCTACTCTGACCCTGCCTATCATATTCATATCCTGTGATCCGAAATCAGAACAGCAAGCTGGAATTGGAAAATGTCATTTAGGGATTGAATCGGGGGATTCAGAGCTCACGCACCAGTTCCTCCCGAGCACCTCCTCGGCGCGGTACCCGGTGGCGTCCTCGAACCCGCGGTTGACGTAGATGATGGGAAAGTCCGGCTCCAGCGCGTCCGACACCACCAGCCCGCACGCCCCTAGCACCCCCTCGATCGCCAGCGCAAATCCCCCACCCACGCCCACGCCTCCACCCCCATCCCCATCTTCTCCCACCTCAACCCCCTCCTCCTCCTCCTCCTCCTCGTCTCCGCTCCCCTCGGAGTCGCTGTCCCACTCCATCGCCCGCAAACCCTAGCCCATGGCAGGGCCCCGGAGGCCGAGCGGCGCACACACGAAACAACAAACCTCGCCGCGGTTCGCACTCGGGGCGGGGTGGCGGCGCGGCGAGGCGAGGCGAGGCGAGGTCAGGGCGCGGATTTATACTGCTCGCGCGGCGCGGCGGATTAGCGAGCGAGGGCTCGGGATTAAAAATGGAGGCGGATTAATTCGTGTGGGGGAGGAGGAAGACGAAGCGGCAAGCCCGACGAACGAGTGGACGACGCGATGGGGAGGGGAAGGGTGGGTCGGGCCTCGGGGAGATCTGGGCCGTCGGATCTGCGGAGGCGGGAGGCGCGGACGGTTGTGATCTGTCCACTCTCGTTGAAGAAAACGTATTTTTCCTCACGCTTCGAAAAATACTTTTTTTAAAAAATATATATATTTCTTCTATTGTATTTAGTAGGGCGCTTATTTTAAATTATTTATTAAGTTTATTTTTAAAATATATATTTGACCTCGGATCACGGACAAATTCGAAGATAGGCGAAAAATTATAAATTCCTTGTCCATCCTTAAAATGAGCTTGAAGTGTAAATGCCAAAAAAAACTGGATTATATTTTTAATTGATTAGAGCCAGCTTATATAACTCTCAAAATTATATCACCCTTAAGGGTTTAGGGAGAAATACTATAGTATCCAATAATATTTACTATTATAGTTGAGTAGATAAGTTGCGTAATAATCTGTGGATGAAAATTAAATTATATATATGGCTTACAGCAGTAAGCTATGACAAGACATAACTGTCAAACCATGTTTAGGTTTTATGTTTCAAGGTGACTAGGCATCTATCTAGCATCTAATAAGAGATAAAAAGAAAACCGTACGGTTAGTTGAGACATGTCAGTGTGAACATCTAATGTAACATCAATTTATACATATTGTGAAAACAAAAGGACAGTCATCAAAACATTTGTGCGTTGAATATTTAATGTCCAATAATGCACCACTCAAAGAGTATTGGTTGCAACATCAAGAAAAGAAAAGAATATTGTGTGCAATAGATAATACATGAACAAATATTTTTATATACTTTTACCATCTTATCGTAACATACATCTGTACTTGCGAAGAGCAGTGATAAAGCTTTCTACCGTGTCTGTTACAGATATAGCATACCCCATATATCAGCACTTATCATCACCAGAAAATCGCATGCATGTTCTTATACGAAAAAGTACCCCTAAATATGAGTAAAGATAAAAAAATATTCTTTATCAAAGGAAGTATTGTGTAGTATAATTCAGAGCCGATACAAACTTTTGTTTATTCGTATCCTATTTAGGATCCCAAGGTCAAGATCATATTTCGCTATGAATATAAGGTCAGGAGGAGAGAGCATCGAAACATAAACCAGACCATAATATTATCAAGATTAGTTTGATAAGCTAGAATAGCTGGCTTGCTCTTCCTCTGTAGTCGGTGTGATAGATTAGCAGATCAATACATACAAACTAAAATAGGCTATTACCCATATCAAAAGCCTAAACCAATATAAAAATAGATAAAAGTTTGTTTGTGTTGCATGTGGTGACTTTTCTCGTATAGATATTTCGGTTACTGTGGACACTTTAAGTGCTTTTTTTAAAGTTATGATTGAAAGTGCACTGTGGTTTTGCCAATATATTTTCAGTATCTTCCAAGGCCCAAGATGTAATTTACCGTCCATACATTGTATATGTGATGTGGAGGCGCAATTTTGCTAGCTTGATGTATACCTTTCTGTCTTTTTTTTTTCATTTTTGATTGACATTTGAAAGCAGTACATTCTGATAGAAAAGTCGAAAGGTGCAAAAGCTAGGAAGGGTTGAAATTATCCTGAGTGACAATCTTTTCTTTGGATAAATTTTAAATCATAGAGTACAATCTTTTTGAACAGAGGGAGTATATTCCAAGGCCAACATGTGATTTGTGATAATTATTTGAGAGTACAAACAAACTAAATATTATAAAGGTAAAAAATATATTTGAAGTTTTCTAATAAATTTATATGTAGAAAGTTTTTTTGAAAATCACATCATTTAGTAGCCGGGAAATATACGTATTTATCCATCATTTCATTTCTTGAGATAGAACAGGGCACTCAGCATCCATACTACTCTTGTGTCATTTATGGGAGGTACTGTCTTACATTTTTATTGACAATTAAAAGCATCACTTGTTTGGTAGAATAGTCAAAAGTGCAAAAGCTAAGGGAAAAGTTGAAAATAAGTGGAGTGTTTACTCTTTCTTATAAGTTCAATCCTTTAGATTGAACATTGATGCATACATCTTACTATGTTTAGTGTACACAACTTAATATGGCACCACTAAGTTACACATTGACAATTGAAAGCCGCATTTGTTTCAAAGAATAATCAAAAGTGCAAAAGCTAGGAAAAAAAATCGAATATAAGTGAACAGTTTATTCTTTCTTATAAGTTTAGTCTTTAGGTTGAAGGTTGATGTATACAACTTACTATGTTTGGTGTATACAACTCAATATGGTACTGCTAAGTCATACATACCGCTAAGTCATACATTAGGATAGTAGCGGCTTTAGAAATTTTTCGCTGGGTGGTCCTACTTCACGCTCCAAAATCGCATAATGTCATATATATATATATATATGTGGAGAGAGAATTTGCTCAAAATATAACACAAGTTAGTGGCGGATTCAGCGGAGGGGCTAGGGGGCTTTAACCCCCTACTCCTTCCCGCGGGACTAGTGTAGCCCCTCTTAGCTCTTCCTCAATTTTTAGGTTCATACGTGGAATACGACTTGGGCCACAAGTCAAGTCGGCCCACTCAGGCGCCACCGTGTCAGCTTGTGTCGGCCCACTCAATAATAACATGTTCATAGGCTCATGGCTGGCTGGACAAAAAAGAGAACCTAAGCTTTGCAGGTGGCCGGTGGAGACATGCGGGTTGCGGTAGAGTTGTCGAAACTTGGTTTCGGCAATATATTTTATGGGGTCGCAGTCGAGATCGCCAAGCACAATGGGTTAGAAGAAGAAGAAGATTTAGACAGGTTCAGGCCCTCTCGTGAGGTAATACCCTACTCCTGTTTCGGTGGATTCGATCCGCCGAGTGTCTTTATTGATCTCGTGATCTAAAGCTCTCGCTTATGAAGTCTAAGATCTCGATCTCCTCTCTCGAATATCGATCTAGAATCGATCAAGTCTAGGATATCCCCAAGGGACGCCCCTTACCCCCTTTATATAGTCTTGGGAGGAAGGGTTTACAAGTCGGAAACTCTATCTTATTCTAAGTTGGTTTCCTCAATCTTACCAAACCGTGACTATAGGCCGATTGCCTTATCTCTATCGGCAACCGTAACACCTAAGTCAAGTTCGGCTTACAAATATAGCAGGCGCAATCTATCCCTACCTCCAGTCGGATAAGCTTGCCAAGTAGATACCCGATTGCCACAATCTCCACGGTAGCCCCCGAGTCCTTTTCGGTCGACGAGACAACTCGCCTTCAGACCAAAGCGGCACTCAACCAAAAAGTCTCTTTGACCGAGTGCTTTTGGCGCCGAGTGATTCCATCATCTCTGCCGAATCTTCCCGAGTGGCTCCAAAGACTCGTGAAGGGCTGGAAAAATATACATAAAAATTTCTCAAAAAATAAATATCTAGGTGCATCTCCCGATGCACCTAATTATAGGTGTAGCCCCGACTATGTGGTTAGTCAAAAATAGACTAAGCATATAGTCAAGAACTATATAAAAAATTATTCTCATGTAGATGCCTAGCTCATGCTAAAGCAATCATAGAAATCTCATTACTCGGCAAGTTCATACTCAACCGAGTGAATTTGCCCGAGTCATCTCGAACAAATAATTCAATCATCCCTCATGGGTAAAAAGCACTCGAGTAAACTCTTGCTCAACCGAGTGGATTCGCCCGAGTAATCCCAATAATAACTCAATCAACCCTAGTGGGTAAAAAGCACTCGTAAGCTCATGCTTATCCGAGTAGATCTGCCCGAGTCATCCCGGAACAAAAACTTTAATCATCCCTCATGGGAAAACAAGTTCTTTCAATCATATGAAAAATATGACCAAGTTATTAAATAGCTTTTGCCATAATCTGGTCTCAATCTTATAAAGATCTTCACCAAGGTGGAAAACAAACGGCATCGGTAAGATTACCCGACCAAATCTTTGAAAAACCAAACACCCTTGTTCACCAAGGTGGCTATAAAAACTCAGTGTTGGTCACCTTCCAAATTGCATCGTGTCGCTTCTCATGAAGTCGACAAACCGCGGTATGGAAGGATCTTTAAAGGTATTGGGCACTCGGACACGCGCATATTGCCAAGGCAAATCTGCTTAAGCTCATCCGCTTAAGTCCCTAAGGACACGTATCGGACCACACCTTAGCGGGCCGTAGATTTTCTTATGGGCTCGGCCCACTCACCGAAAACCTAGCGCAACCCTCAAATCTTTCTTTATAAAGACACGAGGTCGTCCCCGCCTCTTCATCTTCCAAAATTCCCTTCTCATAATACTGCTCATCGGTTCATCGCGGAGAACCCTAGGCTTGCGCGCTCCTCGCCCATCCGCCAAGAAGCTTGCTCGCCGCGACAACTAGCTCCCGCAGCCAAAACTCCCACATCTATCGCCCAAGATCCAACCTTTCTCGCCGGATCCGCTCCTCAACAACCTCGCTCTCATGGCGGAAGAAAAGAGGATTCCGTTCGACCAATGGGCCACCTCGGACGTGAGGAGTACACCCTCAAGGAGATGGTGAAGCACGGCGTGCTTCCGCCCAAGGAACTTGTGGGATGGCGCCGGCGGCGGGGAGGACTTCCGACCCCAAACACCGGTGAACTCGTTGTCTTTACCTCCTTTTTCTATTGCGGATTCAGTCTTCCTACCTCCGAATTCTTTCGGGGCTTTTGGACTATTATGGTCTTCAAATATACCATCTGAACCCCAACTCGATGCTTCACATAGCACTCTTCATTCATGTATGTGAAGCCTTCCTTGGCATTCTTCCTCACTTCAACTGCTTCCGTCGTATGTTCTACTCGAAACCCCATCCGAACAAGGACCATCCTTGTGTCGTTGGCGGGGCAGCTTCCACTTCGCGGATCTCTCCGCAAAGACTACTTCTCTCTCCCTTGAAATCCTCGAACAAAGGCGGCACTCGAACCGGTTCTACATCGCAATCTTGAACCCGGCCTCCCTTCCTTTGTCGGTCTTCCTCCTGTCCCCAAACCATCTTGGAGCACCGTCCCGTAGCCCAAGAATGGGATGAGGCCAACGATCTGCTCGCGAAGATCCTGGCGATGAAGAAGAGGAACCTTCGCGGGGAACAAATCACTCGGCACTTCATCAGGTGCCGACTGGCGCCAATCAGGGAGCGATCGAAGCCGGCCTTCGAGTACGAAGGCGGAAGACCCCAATCGGGAGGACCCGGATCCGCTCACTTACGAGATCCCGAAGATCCGGATGTACAAGCTCTTCTCATCCGGGATCTCGCGAACGAGCCCTCATACTACCGTCCTTGCATTCGGCATCCATCGACCTCCTCCTCCTAAGCCGATTGATTGCTTTATAGTATCTTTCGATCTTGATGTCTTGTCGCTTAGCGTTGCGCCTTCCTTCTTCGCAGAGAACGCCTCTATCATTTCCAAGCCATATAAGATGGCTCATGATGACGCGCGCATCGCCCGCTAAGAAGCCGCGGCGGGATAAAAATCCAAGCCGATCCGGTCGGGAAGCGGGCGCGCGCAGTGAGGACTCGAACAAGCGCGCAAGCAAAAGGCGGCTGATCATCGAGGACTCGGATGATGACGTCCCGGTTCCTCCGGTCGAGACCCCGCCTCTAAGGCGATCGCCGCGGACTGCACCGAAGATCCGCCGATCAACCGTAAGCTCAAACCAAAGTCCCGAGTTCTTTCGTAGAAAACTTTTCTTTATCTTCGCTGTATTTACTTGTGCGGAAGCCCGATATAGATCCCGTCGGAGGGATGAAGGGCCGACCCCGGCCGCTCTGAAGCGCCAAGGCCGTCGAGCCAAAACCCGAGCCCGCAACCAAGTGCGAGCGTTCGGAGAAGCACCCTTCTCCTCGAAGGAGAGCGCCCGGAAGAGCCCCGACGCGCTGGGATATCCCGACGGAAACCGCGGCTGCCGGAAGCCCACGATGCGGCCCGAGCGCCCCGACCGAGGGTCACTCGGCAGAGCCCGAAGAAGAAGAAGGGCCCGCCGCCCCACCTAGGCGGGCCACCGAAACCGGTGAGATTTGCTTCTAACTTTCCTTTGTTCTTTCAATTTTGAATCTTTCATGTCTTCATTGGTCTTTCTTATTTGCCACCACGGTAGAAGAGATCCCGTGTTACGCTTCGAGACCCGGTTTCCTCCGATCGAATCGAGTGGCGGGACTCGGAAGGCGAGAGACGGGGCATCATCCTCGGCCAAGGCGGCGAAAGGATGAAAGGGATGCCCTCGTCGAGAGCCCGAACGTGGCGACCCGACCGCTCAACGTAAGCCTTCATCTTTCTTTTGATTATATCTTCGTTATCCTTCGCCGATCATCCTTCGCCCTTGCATGCGAAAGAATATTGCCGCTCAATGGCAAAATCCGAGGCGCCGGAAAGCCGGTGCCTCACTTAAACTCCTTGGAGGACGTTCGCGACGGGAAGGTCACTCGGGAGGAGGCCGCTTCAAGGAGGCCGCTTTGAGGAGGGAGATCTCGGAGCTTCGGAAGCGAACCTCGACCTCCGCGGATCAATCGGAAGTAAGCCCGCCTCTCCCGCTTCATTATGATTCTTTTTGTTGTTCTTGTCAATTGATAATCCTCTTTCGTTGTAGAAAATTCTTCGGAGGTCCACTCGCTTCAAGTCCAACCGGAAGCGGTCGGCCCTCGACAAGGCCGAGATGGAGGCCGAATTTGAAGGTAACCTTCTTTGAAGTTGAATTTCATGTGCGCTTCATTCCCGAGTGCCTTGACGATCTAGGACTCCTTGCGCTTATAAGATAAAGACCCGAGCCCGTATGACGTCTTACTCGGGCGGATCAAATCCAGCGACGAGATACGGGAAGAGGTCGCCAATGCCGCCGCACCAATCTTGGCAGCCTTGTTTGATCAAGGGGTTGGGGCGCTCGCCGGGACCAATCGAGATCTTCGACAAGCTCCGCTCCCGAGCGTATCTAAAAACATCACCGAAGCGACCAACATGGGGCGGTCGGCTCTTGCACGACCAAGTCCCTCTACCCCGAGTGGATATTCATTCAATCGGGGAGGGCTTTGCTGAGGGGACAAAGCGAGCAGCCCTAGATATGCTCGGCGAGGCGCAGGAGGCGGCGAAGAAGATCTCTTTAGATGTAGTAAACAATTTTAAACTCTGAACTGTATTTTGACTTTGCTTTATGGACATGATGTAACTGTGAAACTCTGACATGGAATCTTTGTGACTAATGTTTAGCTTATTTATGTCCATGCCTTGATTCGAGCCTTTGCGTGAAATTTCTTAAGTAGTTTTCGTCTGGCTGTCATCAAGCCTAGGCTCGATTAGGTCATCGGAAAAACTCTCAGTCCTTAGACGCTGAGCTCGAATCGAAGGACATTAAACAATGATAAACTAAATTGTGCACAAAAATTTGATGAGGGAAATTCGAGCTTTATTGATATGTGTATCAGCCCCTGACTGCTAGCTCAAGAAGTCATCTTGCTTGAGGTTGGCAGTCACGGAAAACATGAGGCCTTAGCCAGGTTAGGCGTAAAACCGCCGAAGATGTTCAATGTTCCAGGAGTTCTCCACCATAGACCCGTCCTCGCGCTTTAGCCGGTAGGCACCAGGCCGAGTCACTTCAGCGATTATATAGGGTCCTTCCCATAATGGAGACAACTTGTGTCGGTTTTGGTGGTCCGGATCTTGCGTAGGACCAGTCGCCAACAATGAAAGCTCGTGCTCGCACGTTGCGACCGTGGTATCTTCGAGCCCTTGAAGGTATTTAGCCGATTGGATGAGGGCCGCCTCGCGGCCTCTTCCAATCGGGTGAGGTCATCCACTCGGTCGATGTCGTAGCGTTCATCGTTGAAGCCGCGGACCGGAGGATTCAAACTCCATCTCATTTGGCAACATGGCTTCGCGCCATAGACCGAAAAGAAAGGAGTTTGGCCGGTGGCCCGGCCGGTGTAGTTCGCAGCGACCATAGAACCGAGGGAAGTTCTTGGACCCACTTGCCGGCGTAAGGGCTTAGCCGGTCGAAGACGCGAGCCTTGATGCCTTGAAGAACCATGCCGTTTGCTCGCTCGACTTGCCCATTGCTTTTGGGGTGAGCTACGATGCGTAGCGATCTTGATTCCGAAGTCTTCGAGAATTCCTTGAAGATGCCTCCCGTGAATTGAGTCCCATTATCGGTTATGATTCTGTTTGGGACGCCGGCGGTGCACGATGTTGAGGAAAAATCCCGTGCTTTGTCGGCAGTGATTGTGGCAACCGGCTTGGCTTCAATCCACTTGGAGAACTTGTCGATTGCGACGAAGAGGTGTGTGAAACCTCCGGGGCCTTTTTGAAGGGCCAACCATGTCCATCCCCATACCGCGAACGGCCGGGAAAGTGGGATTGTTTGAAGCTCTGGCCGGGACATGGCTTTGTCGGGCAAAGAACTGGCAGCCTTCGCAGTTCTTACGACTTTATCCGCGTCGGAGACCGCGGTAAGCCGAAAAATCCTTGTCTCGTAAGCTTTGCCGACGAGTGCGTGCCGCCGCGTGGCTTCCGCATATGCCCGAGTGGATATCTTGGAGTAATTGTTTCCCTTCTTCGGGTGTGATGCACCTCATTAGAATTCCGAGAGGGCTTCTCTTGTATAAATCGGAGTCGACCATGACGTACGCTTGGCACGACGCCGGACGCGTTACGCTTCATCCCGGTCATCCGGCGGCTCTTGCTTGAGTTAAGAATTTGATGAGCGGCGTCCTCCGTCGGTATCGACCATGGTGACTTCGTTCGTGGTTTGCTCGTTGGGAGCCAGTCTTTGCGGTGACGGTTGGCTCGTAAAGATGTTCGACAAAGACATCTGTTGGAGCAGCTTCGCGCTTAGATCCGAACCGCGCTAGCTCATCGGCGGCTTCGTTGTTATGTCTCGGGACATGTGAGAGTTCTAGCCCATCAAACTTGTCCTCAAGCTTGCGGACCTCTTGTCGGTAGGCCTCCATAGTGTCGTTTAAGCAAGACCGCTTTCATCACTTGATTGACAACCGGTGGAGTCGCCTTTCACAATAAGTCGACGAATCCCGAGTGAGACCGCAAGGCGCAGTCCATGTAAAAGAGCTTCGTATTCGGCGACGTTGTGTGAGGCGGAGAAGTGGAGGTGAAGGGCATATCTTAGCCTTTCCCGGTCGGGAGATCGGCACAACTCCCGCTCCCAAGCCGGTGATCCTCTTGGATCCGTCGAAGTGCATGGTCCAGTGTTGGAGGTCTTCCCGAGGTGCGTGCTCTTGCTGTTCATCCACTCGGCCGGAAGTCCGCTAAGGCTTGTGACTTAATGGACGTCCCGGGCTTAAAGGTTAAGTCCAGCGCATCGGTTCGGCCCACTTGGCGATGCGCCCGGTTGCCTCGCGGTTGTGGATGACGTCGCCGAGTGGAAAAGAGGTGATGACGGTGACCGAGTGACCCGAAAGTAGTGTGCCAATTTCCTCGCGGTTATTAGAACACCGTAAAGCAATTTTTGTACACAGGGTATCGGATTTTGGCTCTGCCAAAACTTCGCCGACAAAGTAAATTGGTCTTTGAATCTTCGGGCCGTCCTTCTTCTTCTCGTTCTACCACAAGTACCGTGCTGACCACTTGGTGAGTGGCGAGACGTATGGCAAGAGGGGTTCCGGGGCCGAGGTGAAGCCGGGACGGGTGGCGTGGTAAGGAACTCTTTGAAGTCTTCAAAGGCCTTGTCGCCTTCGTGGTCCACTGGAAGTCGTCTGTCTTCTTCACAATCGAAGAAGGGCATGCCTCGCTCGCCGAGTCGGGATATGAAACGGCTTAGCGCCGCCATGCACGTGAGCTTTTGGACGTCTTTCGATTACTCGGGGCTTCATGTTTAAGATGGCGTTGATCTTCTCGGTTTGCTTCAATGCCGCGGTGTGATACCATGAAGCCGAGCGTTGCCGATGGGACGCCCGAAGGTGCACTTCTCCGGTTCAACTTCATTCGAAGGCCGGATGTTTGCAAAGGTTTCTTCTAAGTCGGCGATCGGTCTTCTTTCTCGCTTGGTCTTGATGACAACATCGTCGACATAAGCTTCAACGTTTTTGCCGATTTGCGTCCGGAAGCATCTTTGGATCATGCGTTGGTATGTAGCTCCGGCGTTTTCGGCCGAAAGGCATGGTGATGTAGCAGAGGCCCGAACGGCGTGATGAAAGATGTCTTCAGCATGGATTCTTCTTTCAAACCGATCCGTGATAGCCCGAGTAACAATCCAAGAAACTCGAAGTTCGCAGGGCATGTTGAGTCGACGACTTGGTCGATGCGAGGCGTCCGAATGGATCTTTGGGGCGAGCCTTGTTGAGGTCGGTGTAATCGACGCACATGCGCCACGCCCGTCTTCTTGCGGACCAAGACTGGATTGGCTAGCCAGTCGGGATGAAGGACTTCTTTAATGAAGCCGGCAGCCAAGAGCTTTGCGAGTTCTTCTTTGATCGCGTCTTTTCGATCCTGTGCGAACCTGCGTAATCGTTGTTTAATTGGTTTGGCGTCATCTTTGACGTTCAAAGAGTGCTCGATCACCTCCCTAGGAATTCCGGGCATATCGATGGTTTCCAAGCAAAAACATCTTTATTATTTTGGAGGAAGGTGACGAGCGCGCTTTCCTATTTAGGATCTAGGTCGGCGCCGATTACGCAGCTTGGAGGGATCGGACGAATCAAGCGAGATCTTTTTGGTCTTGGCGTCGCCGGATCCTGATTTGGCTATCTTCTTCGCGGGGACTTCGTCCTCTGCCGAAGTTGATGCAGCCAATCGGACTTCTTGTTGGCCACGTAATCTCTCTCGAGATTGGGCCATGTCGCAGCTCTCCTTGTCGCAGGTGAAAGCTTGCTTCACATCGCTGCGAAGAGTGATGACGCCGTTGGGACCGCATCTTCATGCAAAGATAGGTGTAATGAGGGATCGCCATGAACTTGGCAAGCGCAGCCTTCCGATGATGGCATGATATGCCGTTTGAAGTCGGCCACCTCGAAGGTGACGTTCTCCGTTCGGAAATTCTCTCGGGCTCCGAAGGTGACGGGAGAGATATGCCCGAGTGGTGTTGAAGATAGCCCGGATAACTCCGTGGAAGGGCCGAGCTTGCTTTGAGTTCGGCCCTTGGGATCTGCATTTCATCCATAGTCTTGGCAAACAGATGTTGAGGGCGCGCCCCGTCGATGAGGACGCGCTTAAGCGATGTTGCGGACTACGGGGTCCGGGACGAGTGGATAGCGTCCGGTGGACCACTCGGTCGGATGATCCGAGCGGTCAAAAGTGATGGCCACTTCCGACCATCGCAGATGCGAGGACTTCGGGTTGAGCCGCGTTGACCTCCCGGCGGTTAGCTTTTGTTTCCTCTTGGATTCATAGGCTAACGGGCCCCGAAGATGTGGTTGAGCTCCCTCTGGATCTTGAAAAGGTTCGGCATTCTCGCCGCGTTGTTCTTCTTGGCGCCGGACGGGCCGCCTCGTCGATCGGCTTCTTGTTGAGCTGCGCTCGCGATCTTCATTGAACCGCTTGTAGATAAAGCGATCCTTTGCCGCGTGCTTGTGATTCGGATGGTGGGTGCACTGGGCGTTCATGATGGCGTCGTAGGCGGCGACTCGGGACGGCGTTGAGTATTGGAGGTTGCGGCCACCGGGTCTTCGGATCGGCGCTTGCGATCTTTCGGGCCCTGGTTGTTGTTGTTGCCGCCATCCTTCTTAGGATTTCGGCTTCCTCCCGCTTGCTTGTCCTCTCTTCGTCGGGCCGATCTTGACGGGCGGCCTTGATGGCGTCGTTTGATTTGGCGTATGAATTCGCCGTCTCAAACATCCGCTTCACCGTCTTCGGTGGCTTGCGTCCGAACTTGCCGATAAGCGGCTCATCACGGACTCCCTTCGGAAGGCGGCGATGATGATGTCATCGGTGATGTTCGGGATCTTGTTGCGCTTCTCGGAGAAGCGACGAATGTAATCCTTCGGAGGCTCGTCCGGCTCGGATGACATTGTAGAGGTCGAAGTGCGTGCGGGCCTCTCGAAGGTGCCTTGGAAGTTGGCGACGAAGTGGTCCTCGGCTCGCTCCACGAGCCGATTGAGCCTCTTGGCGGTGGTGAGCCAATTTCGGCCGAGTTTGCGAGGGCCACGGGCGAGTAGTTGGCCATGGCTTTGTTGTCGCCACTGCGGCTCGGATGGCAAGAGTATACACGTTAACCAAGATTCGGGGTCGGTTTTGCCATCGTACCTTTCTATCCCGGTGGGCTTAAAGCCACTCGGCCAATGCACTCGGCGGAGTTCCCGAGTGAAGGCCGGTACTCCATCGTCGCCGCTATCGGTGATCCTCCGATCTTCCCGAGTGCGACGGTCGCGCTCTTGGTAGCGGCGGTCGAGGACTTCCCGCGATCACTCGGCGGGGTCTTCGTTGGCTGGTTGGGTAGCCGGAACTTGCGGTGGACTCGGTGGTGGACGGGTGGACGTCCATGTCGTTTGCGGCGGGAGTCGACCGTCTCTCTTGGTGCCTCGGCATGGACTCGGGAGGCGGGCCTCTTGGCCTAGTTGACGATCGAGCCGGCTCGGGCCTCCCGTAGTCTCCGACCTTAGGGGTGGGAGCCGGCTTTTGTCGGGCGTTTCGGCCACGGATTCGTCGGCCTTCTTGCCGAAGTGGTGGGAGGGCCGTTAGCCGTGGCAGCAACGATGGTCTTGATCTTATCCAAGTATAGGAGTCACGTTGGCGGAGCCGTCTCCATGACGGTATCCAAGAGCGTGAGTGCGGCGGCGGCGTTCAGCGTGGCGTCGGAAGACATTGGTGTTGCGAACCCGTGTTTGGAGGATGGCCTCCCGGGCGGATCGTCAGTGCACGCGAGATCCTGCTTCCTTTTATCGGCCTCGTCTTTGCGTTGTTTGTCTTCTTCGGCTGTCTTGCGTTCGAGCTCCACTCGCTCGCTCTTCTTCGGCAAGCCTTCGGCCAAGGCTGAGTCGGACTCATCCGGCTCGGCCATGAGGACGTCAAGCACTTCGCTCGGATCCATATGGCGTCGGAGTTGTCGGCTTCGTCGGAAGGGATGCCGTAGAGATTGTCGCCGCGGAGCCGAGGTATCCGTTGAGCTCGAAGATGGACGGGAGCCAAAGGACGGGAGGATGACAGCGACCTCCCTTGATCCCGGGTAACCCGGATCCGGATCGTTCCAGTCCGAGTCGGAGGTTGGGGATCGGCTCTTCCGAGTGGATCCTCGCCAACTCGGGAGAGCGAGTTGATCGTAGATCTTGGCGACATTTGGTAACCCAAACGGCACCGAAAGGTCTTCACCGAGTAGATTGCTTCCGTCGGGAGGCAAGAAGATTGGCGCAGATCTCGGCGGCATTCGGTAATCCGAATGGCGCCGAGTGAAGTCCGTCGTCGGAGAAGGTGGATCGCATCTTGGTCTTCAAGATGTTGTCGAAGATCTCGGCGCTGTTGGAGAGCCCGAACGGCGCCGAGTGGGTTGTTCCCTCCGACTGGTTCGAATCCGAGTCGAGGAGGAGTCGCCGACGAGTTGGCGGCGAAGTCGCCGAGTCTTGAAGGAGATCCCATCACGCTTATCGGCGAGATTGTTGAAGAAGTCTCGACGCGCGGCTCCCTACCTGGCGCGCCAACTGTCGAAACTTGGTTTCGGCAATATATTTTATGGGGTCGCAATCGAGATCGCCAAGCACAATGGGTTAGAAGAAGAAGAAGATTTAGACAGGTTCAGCCCTCTCGTGAGGTAATACCCTACTCTGTTTCGGTGGATTCGATCCGCCGAGTGTCTTTATTGATCTCGTGATCTAAAGCTCTCGCTTATGAAGTCTAAGATCTCGATCTCCTCTCGAAATATCTGATCTAGAATCTGATCAAGTCTAGGATATCCCCCAAGGGACGCCCCTTACCCCCCTTATATAGTCTTGGGAGGAAGGGTTTACAAGTCGGAAACTCTATCTTATTCTAAGTTGGTTTCCTCAATCTTACCAAACCGTGACTATAGGCCGATTGCCTTATCTCTATCGGCAACCGTAACACCTAAGTCAAGTTCGGCTTACAAATATAGCAGGCGCAATCTATCCCTACCTCCAGTCGGATAAGCTTGCCAAGTAGATACCCGATTGCCACAATCTCCACAAGAGTTGTGGCGGCGGCCGGCTTGCGACGACGGTCAGCGGCTAGACGGCCACGGCCCATGGGCAGGCGCAGGCACGCGGCCGCGGCTGCCAGCAACCAATGCGGCACACCGTCTATCCATCAATCCACTGCTTCCTCTTCTCTAGTCTAGCTCTAGGTAAATTCTTTTTGCTGCTGTTATTTAATTAGTTCCTGAAAATTGTAATGCAAGGTGATTTATGATTTAATTACAAATTAGGTCAAATTGTCAAAAAATATTGCTTATATATTTTTCAAATTCAAGCAATGGTACTCCAATAGAAAGCACTAATGAGAGCACAAGTCAAGTGAAAAAAACCTAGAACAGAGTTTACATTCTCAGATATAGTTAGCGATCCAGAAAATCACAAGCTAGAATATCCATATGATATTAGAGATCAAGTAAGAAGGACATATGCTTTGAATGGTCCAACCTAACCTGTTAATCATATTTTTTCTTCTAAATGGCAAAATGATCAATGAAGATCATTTCAACCGTCCTGGTTTGATGAATTTGATTAGCTAGAGTATTTAGAAACATCAGTTCTGCGAAAATTATAAAAATATTTGAAGCGATGAAAACCCACCGTATGTTAGTGCCCCAAACAATATTGGGTATGCGCTTTTGCTTTGAGAACTAAGATTGTTGAATTAGTTATTTGTCTTGTCACTAATATATTATTTCTTGTTTTATTATGCACGGAGATGACGCCCAGAGGTAGCACCTGCGGTTCTCGAAGCAAGATGCACACAATTGCGAGAGGGAGGACGATTACGGAGGGAGACGGATGTCATCATCTTCTAGCAGATGCGTCGTCACCGACTTTAGCCCCTCCTATGAAATAATCCTAGATTCGCCACTGGTAATAATGTCTCTTAACATTACAAATCCACTAAAACTAGCATTTGAAACTTTAAGTTAAAAAATAAATATAAATAGTTCAGTATACCATGTTTATGGAGTGGATTTGGGCCTGATTTGAAGGAGGGGTTCCATCTGGGCCAAAATCGAGGGTGGTCTGGACCACCCTTAATCCACCCCCTGCATTGGCAGAGGTACCCCAACATAGAAAAGCCTTCCTTTTTTTTTACAATGAGAAACATTGAGATTTTTTTTTTCAGAGCGCAACTGCTTTGGTATTCACAAATTGGAGTGAACAAGGTCAAGATTATTTACAGTTTTCACAGAAAAGATGGACACCAAATCCGTTCTAGCTAGCTATTTACAAGCTTGAATCTCCCAGATGGGATTTAGCTCACAGTAGAAGGTTCAGCTGAAGCTTTGCATATTGGACACCAGTTCTTCTGCCTGAGCCACTGGTGAATGCAACACACATGGTACTGATGCTCACATCCCAACCGTCCAACTTCTTCACCCTCTATGTATTCTTCCTGGAACAGACAATTATTCTCATTTCAGTGAGGATTTACCAATGATGTAATCCCTTTTTCTGATGTGTAATAAACTAATTGATCAATCTATTTTTACAGGCACAGAATTAACTGGCGTTGTTGGAAGGGTCAGGGAGGTTTCAGATGACAGCTTTTATAAAACTGAGTACTAGATACAACAGTGCCTGAACTATGAACATCTGTGGACAATGCAGGTTAATTGAACTAGTAGTAACAAATTATGTTAAAAAGAATCATCAGCAAGGAAGAAGTAGGGATGATGCAAAATCAATCATAAATAGTGTTTAATAAATTGGCAAGAGTGAAGTAATGGAAAAAAGTAACAGCTCATTTTCATAAGGTGTTGAAACCAAAAGTAAATATTTCCACGTAATACCCAAGATATAAAGGCAAAACCAAAAATGTCGTTTGCTTACTACACGCTGACAATGTCCTCTCCTTTTAAGCTTTTCTTATTTACTGAACAAAATTGCAGGCGTGGCACAGCATTAAGCAGCCCCATCAGTTTCACTTTCACCATGAATGAATAATAACAGACTCACTAAAAAAAGGTGCAACACAACATTTGATGCTTAGATGATAACAAGATACCTGGCATATGCTGCATCTGATGTCATCTACAACTTGTGCATTTGCTTTTGTAGCCACTGGTCTATATATACTTCTTCTGAGGCATTTCACAAATTGCTCTTCAGAAAGAGCGGTGCTAACAGAGCCTATTCTCTCTCCTAATGCTAATAATTCCTGTTCAGAAGGGAACAAAATAAGTCTCAAATAAGTATACGCTAGAAATTGAGCCATGAATACCGTTTACTTCTAATATGAAAATATTTAGGAACAAGCTTACAAAGTTTTTGCCAGGCCCAAACAAACATAATAAAAAAAAGTACCTCATAGGACATGTTGTCGATATCCATGCGCATGTCACTATGCTGATCATGGGAGGCGAAAGCACCAAGTAATAGATTTGTCTCCAGCACCATCAATTGCTGCCAAAATTTATCCATATTCTGGTGAAAATTCAGGCATGAGGAATTATTTTGACACAAATGCAAACCAACCTCATAAGTCAGTTCTGCTTCTTGTTCAATCCTGTCCAGCGCTAGTAATACCTGCATTTGAAATAAAAAACTGATGTAATCCTACATAAAATATATCTCCAGAAAGAAAAAAAATGGAGCTGTTATAAAATGACCTCTGCAATTCCTTCTATGGATAAATGCCTGAGGCCATTTCTCTCTCTGAAAAGATCATGGAATATCTGTGGAGATCTTTCCTCATAAAGGGAGCTTGATCTTCTTCTCCTTGCAGTGAAAGTATTTGATCCTTCTCGTCTAGATGAGTAAATTGCATGAGGTAATTCTGCAGAGAATGGCCTTGAGGAGCTCTCTGTAGAGGCTTCTTCCGAAGATGAATGCACCTGATCTGACTGTTGATTCCCTATGGAAGAATCATGCTGAGAAATCATGACATCCTCTCTTTCCTCAGAGATCCTGAACCTAGCACCCCAAGGAGGTCTTCTTGTCCTTACTGACACTGCTGAATCCTGAAAATTTCTTCTGCTGCTTCGTACCGTTTGTTGAGAAACTGCTTGATCAGTTGCAGTTGATCTGATTCTAGGACCAGCGATGGCAGGGTATGTAGGAGGTGAGTTGCCTAAGCTAGCTGGTCCAATTAAGCCCCTTGATCTAGAAGAACTTCCACCATCAGAAGCCCTTTTCCTCATCGCATCAAACCTCCTGCTATAAACAGAATCAGATGAGCAACCTGATGGCAGAAAATTAGATGCTGAAGTACAACCCAGATTTCTAAGACCATGCCGCTGTACTCCACTAACATGATTACAAGGTCGCTTCACATCGGCGGCAGAATATCTGGATACAGTAGGCCTGATAGTGCACAACGAAGAGCAAGCTCCTGATTGACCCAAAATAAACTCTTTGTCCTTCTGTCTACGAGTTCTAGAACTTGGTGCAGCACTCCTTCCCAAGGACTCAACTGCATGTTCAGAAATACCTGACGAACTAGCAGAATCAGAAACTCCAGCATCAGGTACTACCAATTGGCCTTGCTCAGTAGCCAAACCTTCTGGCTCAGTATGCAGAACATCTGAACTCTTATTCTCGATAACGATTCTCTTATTACTACCCTCCAGATGTTTGCCCCCAGCATTTCTGCTGCTACTTTCAGCAATGTCTACCCCTGCTAACAATGATTGCCTTCGCTTTTCCTCACCGAATTTTCGAAGTGGAGCTTTGGAAGAGCTTCCAGGCATGACCATTGAGGTCGAAGATTTGAATGAGTCACGGAGATATCTTGGTCTTTCTTGATTATCAGACAGCCTGGTTTTCATAGGATTGAGCCTTGTGGCACTTCCTGGTCCATCATAATTCTGAATGGTCCTCTCTTCAGTGCTTCGATTTCTCGAACAGATATCAGAACCTCTCCTGGGAAATCCAATAGCTGCTTTTGATCTCCCACTTGGATGTTCCTCCATATGATCAGGCCGTACTGACTACAAAGATGGAAATTTTCTTCAGTTTGAACAAAGTCTAGAGAATCGGTGACATGACATGAATGAGCAAGAGCAGTCAGCACAAACCACAGGTGACAGGCTACAAAGGCATGTTATTATTCAGAAAGCAGATTAGCTGCTTTGAAACTAACAGTAGAATCAACAGTAATCCTGACTCCTGACATATTATTAGTCATCAGCAGATAAACAAATATGATTTACGACAAAACAAACCGCCTGACAAAAAGTCCAACAAGGCAACTTACACTGATTCAAGATTAACCAAACAACCCTAATTGTTAATTACTTGAGTAGTTAAGCCCTGAACAAACCTAACATACTTTTTAAGAATATTAAGGCCATTGTGTATACTCTTCAGAGCGGCCATTGTCGAATGTTGTCAATAAACTCAGACAAACCACTACAAACAACAAAGTTTAGCTAACGAAAGACCATGATGTCATTAGTTAACCTTAATGCACAAAAATACATTTTCAAGATAGTTTTAAAAAAGGATTGGGACCACACTCCATGTATGATGACATGATCATTGACAAGGTTTATGTGCTGACATCAGTCGTCTATCCATATACTCCTGTCAAGTAATAATTCCTCTAAAACTTTTGTCTGACCACCACTAGACGCATTTTATAGCTGTTATTACTAACCCAGCCTTGTCGATAAAACTAAAATACATACATATGCAACAAATTCTTAGGCAAAACGGTAACGCCATAAAACTATTCTTGGGACGAAAAGACTCTCTCTTTATTAATTATTGAAATGGAAGATAAATCGCCTCTCATCCAAAATCAATCCAACGAAACGGACCTCCTCGCTGAGCCCAAAACCGAAAAGCAAAAATCCCCAAAATGACAACTGAACAACTGATCCCTCCAAAAACACATCAAAATCACAGCAACTCCAACACATACCACACAGCATCAAGCAACAAAAGTTCTTGGGCTAAAACAAAATGAAATGGAAAGAGGAAAAGACATCAACCTCGTGGATAGGAGCACCACCCGTTCTGAACTTCTCTGTTCCTAAACCAAAACAAAACCCAGCTTTCTCCACTCGGGGCGAGCCAAGAAACGGTCGGAAGAGGGGCAACTTTGCTTCCTCCGCCGCCGTACGCAACCGGCCCCGTACCTGGAACGCGACGGCGCACCGGAATCCCGAGCCGGAGCAGCCGCCGAGGAGGAGGAGGAAGATGAAGAGGAGGAGGAGAAGCGAAGCAAGCAGCGAGAAATGGGCCACCTTGGCTTGGATTGGATTCCTTCTTGGTTGGATCCGAGGCGAGGCGACGTTATTAGCGGACGGCTTAGCGGGTCTTGGAATTCAAACCCGACCCGTTTAGGCCGAACTGGATTAGTGGTTGCTTGCGTGTTTCGGGTGTACCGGCCTGGGAGAATCCTACGCGTACGTACCTACACTTACCCTCATCAATGACATGTGGGCCCGGGGGAGGTACTGTGCTGCATGGGTAGTAATGTGGAGTATGCGTGCACGTGAGAAAAAAACAGAGCAAGCGAAAGGGGCAGCCTCCACGTCAGTATCGTGATTGGATTATTTGGATAAAAGCATTAATATCTTTTGGTTGGGTTATTTGGATCATTAATATTTTTTTGTGTATCTGTTTCTTAGTCCAAGTGGCACATTAGTAATAATCTCTATGAATACAAGCTTAGGGCATGTACAACGGGTCTATATCACCCTGTCTGTAAGACGTTATTTTGCAAAAAGACCTCGCATGCGTGTAGAGACGGCCTCACCGTCGTCTCGTGAGACGACGGGTTATGGCTCGTGGCCCGAGAAGCAGCAGACGCAATATCGCCCGTTGTAGCGACACGCGCGCCGTTGCCGCCGCCGCGGAGCTCACCGTTGCCGCCGCCCGCTTGAGCTCGCGCGCCCGCGGAGCTCGCCGTCGCCGCGGAGACGCGCCGCGGCTTCGCCGTCGCACGCAGAGACGCCGCCCGCGGAGCTCGCCGTTGCCCCGTTGAGCTCGCTGTCGCCGCGGAGACGCCGCTCGCGCTTCGCCGTCGCACGTAGAGCCGCCCGCGGAGCTCGCCGTTCTTGCCGCCGTTGAGCTCGCCGCCGCCCGCGGAGCTCGCCGTTGCTGCGCCCGTTGAGCTCGCTGCGCCCGCGGAGCTCGCCGTCGCCCGCGGAGACGCCGCCGCGGAGCTCGTCGTCGCCGCGGAGACGCCGCCCGCGGAGCTCGCCGTCGCCGCGCAGAGACGCGCTCGCGAAGCTCACCGTCGCACGCAGACGCCACCCGCGGAGCTCGCCGTCGCCGCGGAGACACCGCCGCGGAGCTCGCCGTCGCCGCGGAGACGCCCGCGGAGCTCGCCGTCGCCGCGGAGACGCCCACGGAGCTCGCCGTCGCCGCCGCCGCGGGGCTCGCGTCGCCGAGCCAACGCCACCCGTGGCCCGCTCGAGCTGTGGGTAAGTGGAGGAAGTAGTAGTACTACGGTGCCTCCCCGTCGGTTCTGTGGAGAAAATAGTAGTACTACAGTGCGCCCGAGTTTTTTAATATTTTGAGTAGACAGTAGCTACAGTACCTCATTGTATGACCTGTCTTTTTAGCTGTCTTTAGATCATATTTCAGGTTTTTATAGACAATCCTTGTCTATGGGTTGTACATGCCCTTAGTTAGTTAGTATGTACATACAAACAGAGAAATAATCTCTATGAATACAAACTGAGCAGCTTAGTTTGATTGCATTACCTGTGGTGGGACCTGTCTATCTAGGTTGGTTAGAGTCAACTTATAACTCAGCACGATGACTCGTACGAATGATTAATTTTTTTTATATTAGGTGATGTGTTTGTGGATAGCGAGATGTTTGTGATGATTTTGTCAATTTTAAAATATACTAGGCTTGGTCGGTCTCTCACATGTACTCATATGAATGAGTTCGTTAAAACCAAGTTATGCTGGCACGGTCTCTCGGAGATGTTCGTTTGGGCATAAAAATAGGATGTACCTGTGTATTCATAGGGGGCATGCGCAGGGATGGATCTAGGCCTCGGGTTGTCTGGGCTGCAGTCCGGGGGCGAACCCATGTAACCCCTTTTAACGTATATGGTGTTTATCTTAGTTAGAGAAAAACGTCCAGAAAACAAGATCAAGTTGTTTTGGCTTGAATGAGCAGCTTAGTCCGAAGCGTACCCCCATCCTGAATTCGCCCCTGGGCGTGCATGTATATGAGTATGTACTCTTTTCGTCTCATAATAAGTTCTTTTTTAGATTTTTATTTTTATTCCAAAATAAATTTATTTTTAAATTAATAATTGTATCAGAGTTTGCGAAAGTAGAAATAATTATATTGTGAGTAGATAAAGTGAAAAAGTTACATTGAAATTTGCTAAAGTAAGGGGTTTTTAGTTTTTTATTGATACGTGTGAGATAGGTTAAAAAATAAATTTATTTTGGGACGGAGATATTTGTAATGTGTTAGAAAAGAATTGTTTTTTCTCTGTGACACAGCCAAGGAAATGTCACAGGCAAACAGTTGGGAGACAATTTAGCACTGTTTCATTTCAGGTCAGGTGTGCCAACATGCATGGTAAAATATGGCTACAATATAAAATATGTATATATACTTGTATGGTACCAATCATAGCATGGGGACAAAGTCACAAAAAGCTGATTATTTTGTTCATGAGTGTCCATGCACAATTGGTGATATCAGTTTTTTTCTTTAGACCAACTAATCACTAATCACTCCACTTAGCTAGCACTAACTAGAGGCATTAGCATTAAGCAGGGCACCTAATTATCTCACAGCTTTGCAAAGCTAAGTGCAGGGAATTTTATATGAGGGCAACTAGTCATCTAGTAGAGAGACATGTATAAAACAAGTTGGGTTACAACTAATGCAAGACCTCCTGAATTCAGATTCAGAGGGATCCTGTCTGTGGCTATCTTGCAGGTTTATCCATCAGATTAATTTTTTTTCTGAAAGGTCAACACCAATGGATTTGCAAATCATAAATACATGTACATGTATATCCACTTGAGATATCAAAAACCATGCTAATATGAAATATGTGAATGAAAATGCATATCTAACTTCAGGCTTCTAACTAAGGTGCACTTTACTCTTTCTGAAAAATAGAATCCATATATACTGTGTGAAGAAGAAACTAATTAATGTGAATGGTTTGTGATGGTTGCTTTGCAGGAGTGGTTAGGATGATGGCATCAACCTGATGTGATATATATTTGGTTATTGGAAGATTAGGATAAGATGATAGGATTTCTTCTGGCCTATACAAAACTGCTACGTAGAGAGGGTTCTGGAGTTTGATTACACTATTTACAGGGCAGGTTTAGGTGTTTCACTGATAGCAACCTATCCACTGACTTCACAAATCACACGGCAACACATTGTGTCTGGTTCTATGGGGCCTTGTTCTTTTCAGCCTTTTGGCTGCACCTTGGTCTGGAGTTAGGTCAGTTCATCATAGAGGTTAATATCACAAGATGATGAGAAACCAAATCGGTGATTAGTTTCTCCACCTCAAGATTTAGTTGATCTTGAATTGTGAATTTGGTTTGGATATGGCCAGTCTGTATTATTATTGTGTGTATGTGTGTGTATATATACATATACATATACATATATATATATATATATATAGTGTCTATACTGCGCCTGGGTGCATTTCATATACAGAATGTGTCGATGTCGTAGATCGACACGCAGGGATCCAGAGGACCCCTTTTTTGGTTCGGCACGGGGAGCGGTGTATTCTGGTTTAAACTCGCAGAAAGAATGAAACAATGCAGATGAGGCGGGAAGAACAAGCTAAGATTGCAGAGACACGGGGGTTATACAAGTTTGAGTCACCGGTGTGGTGTAATACCCTACTCCTGTTTGTGTGTATTGTATGGGGCGAATTGCCAAGAACAAGGGGAACACTCTTCTCCTTTCGGAGTCAGTAGTGGATGAGAGATTGCTACGGGCTAGTTGAAGCCCTGGAAGCTGATCTACCGGCCAGATGACCTTGAGTGTATGGGTCAACCTACCAGCAGCCAACAACAACCTGCCAGTCGAAGAGGCAGAACCCGTTCTATGATGGACTTGGGTCTCCTTTTATAGAACAAGGGAACACCACAGTAGTCCCAGCTTTCCTCCCTTCCACTCCACGTGGGAGAGTAGTTTTTATCTTGTCTTGTCGAAGAAGCCATTCCATTCCTGTTTGTCGCGTCATGGGAAGCGAAAAAGGGGCGGTAGTCGTGGCGGCCATGCTGCTGACGCGATGATGGCTTGCCTACCCACTCCGGCAGGACCCACTGATCAGCGACCCGTTCCGCAGGTAGCTAATGACACTCCGCCTCCTGCCCTCGCACTCTCTCTCCCACGCGGCCGCCCAACGCATTAAATGCGACTGGACGGGGCGTGTGGGAGGCGTGCGCGGAGTGGGCGCGGGGTCACGCCGCGGTCTTAGTCAAAGACTTTTAGCCTCCTTCGCCTCGCGATAGGCAAAAGGGGTGATGATGGGAGCAACTGACAGTCGCGCCTCACATCGCATTGAATGCGACGAGGCGGCGCTCGGCTCCCCTCCTTTTGAGCATTAAAGGGGTTGGTTGGTAGTTGGACTCACCCTCTCTCGAGAGGTGCGGGATGAAGGATGGGGGTCGGGTGATCCGGACCCTACCGACCGAGGAGTCCGGTGATCCGGACCCGCCGTTTGGGAATACGATGGCCTCCGGAAGCCTCCGGCCAGCCTCCGGGCGGCCACGTGGCCGCCCGTGGCCGAGACTCGCCTAAGCCTTTCAGGGCATAACTTTGACGCTCTTTTGATGGGCAAGGGTGCCTTCCCTTTTCTCAGATGTCATGCCCCTGACATACCCCCAGGCCCATATCACCGACAGTAGCCCCAGGCGTTGACTGGGACCGAGTCGGGTCGGGCGTGGTTGACGCCATTTTTTGAGTGTGTGGGCCGGGTGTTGGATGCTTTTCTTACAGCGGGCGGGCACGCGAAGACCGGTGCTGCACTGTGCCAAGTTTTCCTTAGGACGGGGGGCGAGTTTATTTGGGCCACGCGCGCGGGGGCCCATCCAAACCGCCTGGCACTCTCCGTCCCGTGTAGTGTGCCTGGCGAGCGCGGAACCCCAGGCGGCACGAAGTCCGAACGGTGCGGGAACCCAAGGGGATGCGAAAGTCGAAAGGACGCGGGGGACGAGGGGGCGCTTCGTGTGGTAGTGGGGCGAATTTAATGCCGTGGAATCCGAGGCGGTGGTAGCTTATAAAACCAGATCCGCATGGAGGGATCGGTTTCTACGCTTTCCACTGCCATCACCTCTCATTGTCATTCGCCCTTCGTCTACCTAGCGCCTCCTGCTCCTTCCGTTTCCTTTCTTTCGCCTTCAGCTTCCCTTTTCGTACTTCTGCATCCATCCTCGCGATGGGTCGCGATTCGCCCCTGGAGCCGGGAAGCGTGCTTCCCAAATCTTTGGTTCGCACCGCGAGGCCCGATCTTTTCAACAAGTTCCTTCCGCGCGGCACGTGCAGGCGGCGATGTCCCGAGGAGCGGCCCCTACGAAGATGGTGTTCTTCGCCTCCTTCGCCATGGTCGGGCGGTGGTCCGTCCTTCTCCCGATTTTTCCTCGACGTCCCGGAGTTCTACGACCTCCGCTGCACCACCTCACCCCCAACGCCGTCTTCTACCTCGCCGTGTTCGCCCACACCTGCGAGATGTTCGTGGGGGTGAGGCCCTCTCTTCACCCCTTCCAGCAGTTCTTCCGGGTATGTCGGGCTGGCTCCCCCGACGCGGTCGGATACGTGGCGATCCAGCCACGGAACGACAGGGCGGTCAGCACTCCCTTCATCGACATCCACCCTCGCTCCAGGTGGGAGAACTGGAGGGCGTTCGGTTCTACACCACTGGGCGACCACCCCGCCTCTCCTGCCGACGGGGATCCCGTGAACCAGGAACCGGGAGCGCGCCGCGAGCCGGGAGGAGCCGGACGGGGTGCTGGACCGAATCAGCTACCTTCGGCGGGGGGCCTGTCCAGCCACGCGGTCTTCCGCGACTTCTAGATGAGGCGCATTGCGCCGCTGCAGGAAAGGCCGCGCCCCGCCTACATGTACATGGGCCCCAATGACGATATGCGGACCCACGTGGGCGCCGCCTTCGACTGGGACGAGAGGGACCTCGGGACCCTGGTTCGCCGCACCCTCGGCGTCATGGAGATGGACTTGACGCAGCTCCCGCCCGGGTTGGTGCCGCTGTGCCAGGACTCGGCGTGCCCGGAGATCCTGCATGTGCTGCAGGTGGTGGGCGACGGCGTGGGCTCGTCGTCGGCCGCATCGGAGGCTGCACCGGAGGCCGCTCTAAGGGGTAGGGACGGTGACGACAACGACGCCAACGACCACATCCCGATCGGGCGGTTGAACCACCGAGGTCGGGGCGGCGACCGGGGCCCCGGACCCTAAGGGAAGAGGAAGAGGCCGGAGGAGGACCCTCCCTCCCCATCTCCACCACGTGGCGGCGGAGCGGAGCGCACTGCACCCCCCGCAGGCCAGGGGGCTCGCGGGCGGTGGGCCCATCCCCGGGGGCCACTACGCCGAGGGCCAGGCCAGCCACAACGGCGGTGACGACGACGGCGGGGGAGGCCCGGGGCGCATCGCCGACGAATACGCCGGCGGCGGGGGAGACCCGGGGCGCATCCCCGGCGAGCACGCTGACGGCGGGGTCCTCCCGCGGGACTCTAGCATCAGGGGACACGGCGAGCAAGAGCCCGGCGAGTCCTCTAGGCCGCCCTGCGAAGAAGAAGCGGGCCATCTCGGGGATCTCCTGGGACTTCAACCCCGCCCGCAGGTACGCCTTGCCGACACGTGGATGCCCATTGGGGCCTTACATTTTTGTCTTTGTTTCTTGATTCCTTGTTGTGTTTTTGTTCTGTTTCCAGCCGCGAGCACATGCATTTTCGCCCAAGGGTTGTACCCAAGGACGGTTCTGCCTCGGGCTCGGGGGAGGGCGAGCAGGAGAGGCTCGGGGCGCCCAAGCCCCCCAGGTCCAGGTTGCCCCCTACGGGCTCGGTCCCGGATCCGGTGCGATCCGGGGAGGGGGCCCACCCAGAGGCTGGAGCGCCGGCCGCCCACGAAGGGCAAGCCGTGAGCGGCGTCGGCATAGAGGGGGCAGCGGAGGGAGGCGGAGAACAACCCCAGGGGTCCCCTCCGCAGCAACCATCGCCGCCGCCATAGCAGCCTTCGCCCACGCCGCACTCAGCGGCGCCGTCACCCCGCCGACCACCGCTAGCCCTGTCGGCGCCGGCTCACCGTGAGCCCCCAAGGCAAGGGGCGGGCGGTGCCGACCACGGGGGGTCTTCGGCGGCTCAGCCTGCGCAGGCGGCCGATCCCGGGCCGGGTTTCGACTCCAAATCTGGGGGCGCCCGGTCCGGGTTCGTGGCCGCCCTGGACACCGAGCCTCTCGTCCGGTCGCAGGAGCGGGCGAGGAGGTCGTCTCCAGGGCGCTGGAGGAGGCCAACGCTATCTCCCTGGAGGGGCTCTGGGCCCAGGTGCAGGCCTTGGCTGCCAGGGAGGTCGAGGTGGCGCGGCGGGAGGCCGAGGTTGAGAAGGGTCGTCAGGAGCTGGCGGCCACGACGAGGGTGGAGGGCCTCGTTCGCAAGCGGGAGCTGGCGGAGATCGAGCGGAGCCAGGAGAAGCTCAGCCAGGTGTTTGAAGACACAATCGCTGAGCGGCACGCCGCCGACCTCCGCGAGCAGGTCACCGCCGCCGGCGAGAGGGTCCGCACCACCGCCGGGCAGTTCCTTCGTGACCTCAGGGAGCGTGCGCAGGGTCTTGACGAGCGCGAGCGCACCCTATGTGATGCTGAAGCCACCGCCGCCAGCACCGATGCTGACCTCCAGGCCCGCGAGGCCGGCCTGGCGGAGCGGGAGAGGGCCCTTGAGGCGGTGTGGCGGGCGGTCGAGAGCCGGGAGGCCGCCATCACCAGGGCCGAGGAAGACTCCGCCGCGCGGGAGGCCAACGTCGCGCCGAGAAGGTCATCGCCGAGCGCGAGGCCGCCGTGGGGGCGAGAGGCGGCGGTGCTTGAAGCCCGGAGGAGGCCTCCCGATGCCCGAAGGCGTGTGGGATCGCGAGCGCGCTTGCGCGCCGCCTCGAGCCGCCGGCGGGTCGAGCCGGAGCGGTGGGAGCAGGAGCCGCCACCGGGAGCGGTGGTCATGGATGCGCAGCACGGCTGCGGGGCGGGGGAGCTGGAGGAGGCACGCCGCCGGATCGCGGAGCTGGAGCGCGTCTTGCGCCTGGGGGTCCAGGGCCTGGCCTCGTCCATCGGGCGCCTTCGGGACGCGGCTCGCGGGGTGGGGGTCAACCGTACCCCCCCAGCGTCCCTACCTTGGGGGGATTGGCCACGCACATTGACGATCTGGCCGAGGGGATAAAGAGGGTGCCAGAGGAGGTCGACGAGGTGGCGAAGGAGTCATCATATGACTTATCCCGTCAGGTCGCGTCGCTTATCTTGGCAAGTTACCAAGCCCGCGACCCCGACTTCGACCCCTACATCCCCACCGAGGACTTCCCGGAGGCACCGAGAAGGCCGCTCGCCGCCGCGTCCAAGACGCCGTCGACTCCATCATGATGGGCTTCGATGGCACCCCGGCGGCCTTCCAGCTCGCCCTCCGCGAGGACTCGCCGGATGAAGATCCCCCGACGGATGCCCCCAGCGACCCACCGGCCACTTAGGGCTCTCTTGCTCCCTCTCGGCTTGTATCTGTATTTGTGTAAAAGGATATTTGTAGTATTGTTTATAAAGTTAGCGAACTTGCCTTCACTATGCTGAACTTGCGTTGTAACAGCTCATCGTGGTTGCTTTTGATGATTCATGTATGTGTATGTTGGGAGCCCCCGACCAACTTAGCGCACACGTAGTGGCGGTTGGTTGGCCCGAGCCCCTGTTTATTTGCTTTCCTGCAATTGATAGTTCAACTCTTAGTTATTGCGATAATGCGGTAGTGTTGTCCTCCCCCATGATTTGTCCCATGTAGCTGGGGGGTTGTTCCGGGTTCGGGCAGCATGCACTGGCCGTTGGCTGGTGCCTTTGTCGGGGTTCCGGGTAGGAGCAAAGGTATAAAAAGGCCAGCGAGGGCAGCGGCAACGGGGGGCCGGGACAGGCGTGTTAGTTCGCACCCGAACCCCCAGGCGTTGACTGCCCCCAGGCGTGGTAGTATGCAGCATCGCTGTACCCTCGACACCCTTAGGGCTCTCAGGCTAAGGCGGGCAAGGCCAAGGAACTATTGGAAAGCCGCATCCGCAGCACATGCTCGAGCACATGGAGGAAAACACACTGCAACAGGTATTTTGCAAGGGAAACATATGGGATTAATAGCAAACTTATTGTTCATGCCACCGGAGGCAGTGGATGAACTTCCATGCATGTCTCAGCGCACCATGCGGCATATAGGTAGAACCTGCACAGGTGAGAAATATTCCACGGGTTCGGCAACGGAGTGCCGTCCTCTGTGGCTAGGCGAACTACTCCCGGACGCGGGGTGCCGATAACCTTGTATGGTCCCTCCCACATCGGGGATAACTTGCTTAGCCCTGCGCGCGTTTGCGCGCGGCGTAGAACCAGATCATTGACTTGGAGCGCTCGGGGGCTGACTTTGCTTTGATGGTAGCGGCGGATGCTCTGTTGGTAGCGGGCCGCGCGAAGCGCTGCCTGGCGCCGTCTTTCCTCCAGGTAATCCAAATCGTCACGACGCATTTGTCCTTGATCCGCTTCGGTGTATAATGTGGCTCGGGGCGATCCCAGGGTGAGCTCTGAGGGCAAGACCGCCTCGGCTCCATACACCAAGAAGAAACGTGTTTCCCCGGTGGCGCGGCTCGGGGTTGTCCGATTGGTCCAAAGGACCGCAGGCAGCTCATCAGTCCACGAGTCCCCATGCTTTTTGAGCACATTGTAGGTCTTAGTCTTGAGGCCTTTTAGTATTTCTGCGTTTGCACGCTCGGCCTGACCGTTGCTTTGGGGGTGGGCGGGCGAAGCAAAACAGAGCTTGATGCCCATGATCGCAATACTCGCCGAATAGCTCACTCGTGAACCGGGTGCCGTTGTCGGTGAAGAGCCCGTTGGGGACCCGAACCTTGCGGTGATGCCTCTCATGAACCACACAGCCGAATGTTTGTCGATGACGCTGACTGGATAGGCCTCTGGCCACTTGGTGAATTTGTCGATGGCGACATACAGGAACTTGCATCCGCCCCGCGCCTGCTTGAACAGGCCTAGGATGTCCAGCCCCCAGACCGCAAATGGCCATGAGAGCGGGATGGTCTGAAGGGCCTGGGCCGGCAGGTGCGTCTGCTTGGCGTGGAATTGACATGCTCGGCACCGCCGCATGAGGTCTGTTACGTCCTCCAGCGCAGTGGGCCAATAGAATCCCAAGCGGAATGCATTTCCCACCAGGGTTTGGGAGGCCGAGTGCGCTCCGCATTCGCCTTCATGGATCTCGGCTAGGAGCTCGAGACCCTGTTCCCGAGCAATGCACTTCATGAGCACTTCGTTGGCGCCGCGTCGGTAGAGTGTCCCTTTTACCAACACATACCTCTTGGAGGTCCGGGCAATGCGTTCGCTTTCCTCGCGTTGCTCGGGCAATGACGCGTCTTGTAGGTATGCTCGGATTTCCGAAATCCAAGCCACCTGGCGCATGATGTCGGTCCCGACGGGGTCAGGCTGTGGCTGGCCCGCCGGGTCCGGGGCGTCAGGACCGGCCGATTCCTGCCTCGGGCGGTTCGGGGTGCGCCGACGGCTCTGTGAGACTTTCTTCAAATGTGCCCGGCGAAGCTGGGGCTCGCGCGGATGCGATCCTAGATAGCTCGTCCGCCAGGGAGTTATCTCTTCTGGGAATATGGCGTAGCTCGAGGCCATCGAAATGGCGCTCCATACGCCGTACTCCCTTGACATAAGCTTCCATTTGGGGGTCGGTGCATTGGTATTCCTTGGAAACTTGGTTTACAAACAGTTGGAAATCCCCGAGGACCAGCAGACGGCGGATGCCCACGCCTGCCGCCGCTCGCAACCCCGCTAGAAGTCCCTCATACTCGGCCAAGTTGTTGGTTGCCCAGAAGGCGATCCGAACGATGTACTGAAGTACATCGCCCGCTGGGGAAGTTAGTACCACGCTCGCTCCGGCTCCGTGCAAGGTGAGTGAACCGTCAAAGTTCATCACCCAGTGTGCGGCTCCTTGGTTGCGGTCCTCCGCGCTCTCGGGTTCCCCCGGGAGTGGATCGCTTCGTGCCGCTAGCGTCCATTCCGCCACGAAATCAGCCAGGGCTTGGCTCTTGATTGCGTGCCGGGCTTCGAAGTGCAGATCAAATTCCGACAACTCAATGGCCCATTTGACCACCCGTCCCGTGCCCTCTCGGTTATGCAGAATTTGTCCGAGAGGGTAGGACGTGATTACCGTTATCCGGTGCGCCTGGAAATAATGTCGCAGCTTCCTAGAGGCCATGAGCACGGCGTAGAGCATTTTCTGGGCCTGCAGGTAACGTGTCTTCGCGTTTCGTAGCGCCTCGCTGATAAAGTAGACCGGTCGCTGCACCTTGGTGCGGGCCTTGACTACTTTATTAGGGGCGACTGTTCGGGTACACCGGGCGGGTCATCTCAGATCCGGGCTTCCGAGCCGTCGCCCACCGGGCCCTCGGGCTGCTCCGGGTGGAGGGCTTTGGGAGCCCCGGACTAGGGGCGGGCGGCTCCCTGGCTCGGGGGCCAAAGGCCACTTCCGGTTCGGGCGCTTCCTCGGCCAACTCCGTTCCGAGGCTTCCTGCCACGGGTGCTTCAGGGCGGGTCATCTCGGTATCCGGGGCTACCGGGCCATCGCCTCCCCTGGGGCCTCCAGGGCCACTCCGGGTGGAGGGGGGTCTCGGGAGCTCCCGGACTAGGGGGCCGGGCGACTCCCTGAAGCTCGGGGGGCCTAGGGCCACCTCTGGGTTCGGGCGCTTCCTCGGCCAGCTCCGTTCCGAGGTCTCCTGCCTCCGGTTTTGACGGGGTTGGGGGCGACCGAGAGTCCAGCTCTTCGTCGCGCTCCACAACCAAGGCCGCACTAATCACTTGGGGGGTCGCCGCCAAATATAAAAGGAGGGGCTCCCCTTCTCGGGGGGCCACCAGTACGGGTGGTGAGGAGAGGTAGCGCTTGAGCTCGCCCAAGGCTTTCTCCGCTTCATCCGTCCAAGTGAAGGGGTCGGTTCGTTTTAGCAACCTAAATAAAGGAAGCGCCCGCTCTCCTAATCTGGATATGAAACGACTCAGGGCAGCTACACAACCGGTGAGTCTCTGCACATCTTTGAGTTTCCTAGGGGGCGCATCTCCTCTATTGCCTTTATCTTAGCAGGGTTGGCCTCAATGCCTTGGGCGGAGACCAAAAACCCCAACAGCTTGCCTGCCGGTACCCCGAACACGCATTTCTCTGGGTTCAGCTTCATGCGGGAGGACCGGAGGTTATTAAATGTCTCGGCCAAATCCGGGAGCAAAGTTCTTTGATCCCGAGATTTGACTACGAGATTATCGACGTATGCCTCAACGTTGCGCCCTATTTGGTCTTTCAACGTGATGCGGACACCACGTTGGAAAGTGGACATGGCATTTTTTAAACCAAAGGGCATAGACATGTAGCAAAAAGTACCCACAGGAGTGATAAATGAAGTTTTCTCCTCATCCTCTACAGCCATGCGAAATTGATGATAGCCAGAATACGCATCTAGGAAGCATAAAAGGTCACACTCCGCAGTGGAGTCGACTATCTGGTCTATTCGGGGTAGAGGATAGGGGTCTTTGGGACATGCCTTGTTGAGGTCGGTGTAGTCGATGCACATGCGCAGCTTGTGGTTGGCCTTCGGGACGACCACCGGGTTTGCCAACCACTCCGGATGCAGCACCTCCCGGATGAAGCCGGCCTCCTGGAGCCGTGCCACCTCTTCGCGGATGAACGCCTGTCGCTCCGGGGCATGTCGCCTCACCTTTTGCCGGACCGGGCGTGTGTCCGGTCGTACTGCAAGTCGGTTCTCGATCACCTCCCTGGGGACCCCGGGCATATCCGACGGCTTCCAAGCAAACACGTCGGCATTCGCCCGCAGGAAGAAGACAAGCGCGTCTTCCTATTTGGGGTCCAAGCTGCCACCAATATTGGCGGTCTTGGACGGGTCGTCACCCAAACGGATAGACTTAATCACCACCTCATCGGCGGAGGTGATGCGTTGCTTCGGGACTCGGGAACCCGACAACTCCCCTTGGGGGTTCTCGGGTTCAACGCGGTCGGCCGCCGCAATGTCGTCCACGCGCGCTTCCGCGCAGTCCAGCGCGGTTTTAACATCGGCGTGGATGGTGATGGGGCCTTCGGGGCTCGGCATCTTGAGCTGACGGTAGGCGTAATGGGTAGCCGCCATGAACTTCACCAACGCTGGCCTCCCGAGCACGGCGTTGTAGGGCAGATTGAGATCCGCCACATCGAAGTCGATCCGCTCGGTGCGGAAATTAGCGGGGGCCCCAAAGGTGACCGGCAGAACGATCTGCCCAAGAGGCCACACCTTCCCGGGCGTCACCCCGATGATGGGGTAAGAGGGCCCGAGCACCATTCCCGGGGCCTTGATCGCATCAAAGGCCTTCGGGGATAGTATGTTGAGGGCCGCACCTCCGTCAATTAAGACTCGGGCGACCTTGACGTTGCAGATGGTGGGAGAGGTCACGAGGGCCAAGTGGCCACTACGTGCAATGCTCCCTGGGTGGTCGGTCTGGTCAAAGGTGATGGGCACCCCTGCCCAGCGCGACCTTCGGGCCGCCTCGTGAGACGGCACGGCTGCAAGGAGCTCGCGCCTCATGGACTTGAGGCTCCGGCGGGATACCTGGGCGCCTGCACCACCGTCGATGGTGGCAACGACGTGCTGTGGGTCTTGGTAGCCCAGGTTGTCATCGTCGTCCCCGACGGGGGCCACATCCTTGGCCTCCTCTCGCCGGTTGTCCGGACGTTCCGCCGGTGCCTTGCCCTTGCGGCGGATTTCCTTCTCATTCTCCCTCCGCTCCTGCTCGTACCTTTGCACCCGCTCGGCCAGAATCTTGACCGAACGGCACTCGGAGAGGTCGTGGTGGGAGGTTTGGTGCACCATGCACCATTTGTCTCCGACCCGGCCCTGGGGACGAGGGTCCGGGGACCGCCTGCGGTTACCCGCGGGCTTGCCCTTCCGCGAGGGCTTCTCGGCTCCGTCGGTGGCGAGGACGTGGCCCTCCTCGCCACCGCGCGATGGCCTGCGCTTCCATCGCTGTTTGCGTCGCTCTTCACGGGACACGGAGAGGGCAGCGCCGGTGGAGGCCGGGGTAGGATTCCTAGGATTCCAAACCCGAGCCTCCTCCTTGCGGGCCACCCGGCCTACGAGCTCGAAGAGCTCCGTGGTAGTCCGGGGGGCCTTGGACTCGATCTTCTCCAACATAACGTCGTGGCATACGCCACTCCGGAAGGCCGAAGATCACTGCATGGTCAGTGATGAAGGGTATGGTGTTGCGTACCTGGCAAAAACGCTGAATGTATTTGTGCAGGGACTCGTCCTCCCCTCGTCGGACCATGTGAAGGTCTGCCTCCACTCCCGGGCGCGGGTACGTGCCCAGAAAATTGGAGGTGAACTGGCGGCACAGGTCGTCCCAAGAAGTGACTGATCGGGCCGGCAGATTCATCAGCCAGGAGCGGGCCTGGCCCTTGAGCGCCATGAGAAAGAAGTTAGCCATGACACGCTCGTCTCCTCCGGCAGCCTCAATGGATGTGGTGTAGATCTGGAGGAACTCGGTAGGGTTAACCGAGCCGTCGTACTTCTCCGTGAGGGCCGGCCTAAACTTGTTAGGCCAATGCACGTTACGGAGGTCGGCAACAAAGGCCTGGCAACCGTTGCCGGCCGGAGGGGGCGACAACGGCTGCGGGGCCTCATTGGGCGCCGCGGAGCCTCCCGCCTGCGGCTAGGCCATTACGGCCGCTCGCCGTCCGCCGAGGGGCTCTATTTGCAGGAGGGCCGTTGCGGCCGCTCGCCGAGAGGTGGCGCCTCCCGACGAGGAGGCGCAATCCGGTGCCCGCCCTAAGCGGCGCTCGTCTCGGCGCTGCTTGATGTGGAGGCGGGCGTCGCGCCCTGCATACAGCAGGTCCCGGGGCGGTTCCGGTTGGGCTGCCGCTGAGAGGCTCTCCTCCGCCCTTGCGGCATCCGCTGCCCTTCGAGCCCGTCGCCGGAAGGAAGAGGTTACCGCGGCGTGTGAACCGCGCGGTTGGTGGCTGGAGGAAGCGAGGTCAGCGGCCAGCTGGCGCTGGGCCGTGCCTACAAGCTTCGCCACATCGTCGAACCACCTCCTGGCGTTGGATACCTCGCCAGGGGTGACCGGTGGGTGGCGCAAAAGAGCTTCTGCCGCCTGCAGGGCACCTTCAGGAGTGTCAAACTCCAGGCGGCGATGGACGTCGCCTCGGCGGGGCTCGCCGGTACGCCTGCTAGGGCATGGTCTGGGTCCTGCAGGAGCATTGTCAGCCCTGCGGGATGCATGGGCCCCTCCGCTCTCAACCGCCGCTTCAGCGGGGGGCAGAGGGGATGGCGCGGGCGCTGCTGCCGCCGTCGCCATCAGCGGTGGTGAGGGAGACGAAGATCCATCCCCCCTCGAGCGGAGGTGGCGAAAGTTGGGGCTGTGCCTGCCCGTATCGACCTCTTCCGCCGCCTCGTTGGCCAGGTCACGCTCGCGCGTAGCAAGTGAGCCTGACGCGGAGCGTAGGGCGCGGCCGTGGACCATGGCTGAGACGGGAAGAGAGGATTCCCGCCAAAAAATGGGTGGAAAACAGGAGTTTAAACCAAAACACAGTGCGCTCCCCCTACCTGGCGCGCCAGCTGTCGATGTCGTAGATCGACATGCAGGGATCCGGAGGATCCCCTTTTTTGGTTCGGCACGGGGAGTGGTGTATTCTGGTTTAAACTCGCAGAAAGAATGAAGCAATGCAGATGAGGCGGGAAGAAGAAGCTAAGATTGCAGAGACACGGGAGTTATACAGGTTCGGGCCACCGGTATGGTGTAATACCCTACTCCTGTTTGTGTGTATTGTATGGGGCGAATTGTCAAGAACAAGGGGAACGCTCTTCTCCTTTCGGAGTCAGTAGTGGATGAGAGATTGCTACGGGCTAGCTGAAGCCCTGGAAGCTGATCTACCGGCCAGATGACCTTGAGTGTATGGGTCAACCTACCAGCAGCCAACAACAACCTGCTAGCCGAAGAGGCAGAACCCGTTCTATGATGGACTTGGGTCTCCTTTTATAGAACAAGGGAACACCACAGTAGTCCCAGCTTCCCTCCCTTCCACTCCACGTGGGGGAGTAGTTTTTATCTTGTCTTGTCGAAGAAGCCATTCCATTCCTGTTTGTCGCGTCATGGGAAGCGAAAAAGGGGCGGTAGTCGTGGAGGCCATGCTGCTGACGCGATGATGGCTTGCCTACCCACTCTGGCGGGACCCACTGATCAGCGACCCGTTCCGCAGGTAGGTAATGACACTCCGCCTCCTACCCTCGCACTCTCTTTCCCACGCGGCCGCCCAACGCATTAAATGCGACTGGACGGGGCGTGTGGGAGGTGTGCGCGGAGTGGGCGCGGGGTCACGCCGCGGTCTTAGTCAAAGACTTTTGGCCTCCTTCGCCTCGTGATAGGCAAAAAGGGGTGATGATGGGAGCAACTGACAGTCGCGCCTCACATCGCATTGAATGCGGCGAGGCAGGCGCTCAGCTCCCCTCCTTTTGAGCATTAAAGGGGTTGGTTGGTAGTTGGACTCGCCCTCTCTCGCAGAGGTGCGGGATGAAGGATGGGGGTCCAGGTGATCCCGGACCCTACCGACCAGAGTCGGGTGATCCGGACCCGCCGTTGGGAATACGATGGCCTCCGGGCAGCCTCCGGGCCAGCCCCTTCTGGGCGGCCACGTGGCCGCCCGTGGCCGAGACTCGCCTAAGCCTTTCAGGGCATAACTTTGACACTCTTTTGACGGGCAAGGGTGCCTTCCCTTTTCTCAGATGTCATGCCCCTGACATACCCCCGGGCCCATATCACCGACAGAATGCATCCAGGTCAACCTAACCAATCAGACGCGTCACTCCACATGTGAACCCACCAGCTGATTCGTCGTGACCGAGACTAAAGCATCGGATCTCATTAGAACTCTGAAGTTAAGTGTGCTTAGACAAGAGTAGTACTAGGATGGGTTACCTCCTGAGAAGTCCCCGCATGTGAACCCGCCGGCGATTCGTCGCGACCGAACTAAAGCACGGATCTCATTAGAACTCGAAGTTAAGCGTGCTTAGACGAGAGTAGTACTAGGATGAATGACCTCCGAGTTGCAACTGGTGTTTACATTAGGTTGCAACAAATATACTAAGTGTGTTGTAACTTTCTCGTATTATGCTACAGAGTTGCAACTTAGATTAGGTTGCAACCAACATATCCATCAGGTTGCAACCAATATACTAAGTATGTATATCCATTGTGTTGTTTACATTAGATTGCAACATACTAAGTGTGTTGTATGGTCAATCACAAAGCTATACGTCAGTTGCAACTAGCTGTGGCTGAAGTAAGTTGTAACTGGATTTCCCATGAGGTCACCCATGGTCAACATACTAAGTGTGTTGTATGGTCAATCACAGAGCTGTACGTCAGTTGCAACTAGCTATGGCTGAAGTAAGTTGCAACTGGATTTTTCATGAGGTCACCCATGGTGGTACTACTCTTCCCCAAGCACGCTTAACTTTAAGGTTTTAATGGGATCCGCTACCTTAGTAAAATCCAGTGTTTTTTGTCTGGTTCAAACGCGCCCGTGAAGATATTGTTTGAGCGCTTGACAGATCTGTTGCGTCATGTGGCTCCTGTGCAAGGCAAGGCTAAAATGCACCCAGTTGCATTTTAGCCCTGTCATCTCTCTCTCTCTCTCTATATATATATCTATAACTATCTATAAAGCAAGTAGTGTTTCCATCCAAATTTTGTTTTGCCTGGCTATTTTACAGAAAACCCCTTGAGTTTTTCCGAAATTAACCTGCATTCTGCCTCGCTATTTTAAAAAAAAACAGCTAAAGAAGAAAAAGAGGTTATTTTTCATAAAACCCCTTGAGTGTTTATAAAATTAACCCGCAGTCCCAATGCTGAAAAGAAAGGGAGGGTTTGGATAAAAAAAGACCTCATGCGTCCCTCTCTTTCGTCCCCATCCGCGCCGCGCCTACGCCCTCCCTCCCATCGCCGCTCGAAGCTCCTGCCCGTCGCCTAGACCTTCGCCCTCCGCCTGCTTCTCTCCCTGCGTCGTCGTCCCGTTGCAACGCACAGATATTTTGCTAGTGTATATATATATAACTTCTATAATCTATATCTATAATCTATAACTATTTATAAAGCAAGTAGTGTTTCCACCCAATTTTTGTTCTGCTTGGCTATTTTGCAGAAAACCCCTTGAGTTTTTCCGAAATTAACTCGTAGTCCGCATAACTATTTTTTAAAAAAACTCAGTTAAAAAAGAAAAATGAATTATTTTTCAGAAAACCCCTTGAGTGTTTACAAAATTAACCCACAGTCTCAATGCTGAAAAGAAAGGAAGGGCTTGGATGAAAAAAAGACCTCCTGCGTCTCTCTCTTCCATCCCCATCCGCGTTGCGCCTGTGCCCCTCCCTCCCGTCGCCGCTCGAAGCTCTCGCGCCACCGCCTGGACCTTCGCCCTCCGTCTGCTTCCCTCCCTGCGTCGTCGTCCCGTTGCAACGCACGGACATTTTGCTAGCGTGTGTGTGTATATATATATATAGAGAGAGAGAATGGGCTCTTGTGTGGCGCGCGCACGCCTCCGTGTGGCGTGGCCGAATCTCTAATTTGAAAACTCAAATTGAAAATCAACCGTTCAAATTGTTCTACATATTAATATTGCCTTGTATACCAAATTTTATATTTTTAAATTTTTTACTATTTTATCGATATAGGTAAAAATGCAATAATCCAACGATTTCTGAGTATCTATTTTATTACATTTTTGACCTATCGATAAAATAGTAAAAAAATTAAAAATATAAAATTTGGTATACAAGGCAATATTAATATATAGAACAATTTGAACGGTTCGATTTTCAATTTGAGTTTTCAAATTGAGATTCGGCCACGCTTACACGGAGGCGGCGCGCCACACAAGATTCATCTCTCTATATATATATATATATATATATATATATATATCTCTCTATATATATATATATATATATATATATGTTTTCGTGTGCAATGTGCATCCAACCATCCTAAGCAGATAAGATAAGGCAGGTTTAGGTCAAGTCTCATCATAACATAATCCATCAACAGGGAGAACTTTCTTTCTTCCCCAAAAGAGACATATGAATGATCACTTTAAAAAAAGAGACATGAATGAATGGTCACTTTAATTGGGTCATCAACTCACCATCATATCATCTCTATAATAAAACTTGTAAATGGTAGTAACAAATACTGCTTAAAATTTGGTTGATTCGGTAGTACAAGTGAAGTACACAGCTTGCAAGATTCCAAGAAATTCTTGCTGACCTGTCCTCATACAGACAGGTCAAAGTTGAAGAGCCAGGAACCTAACCTAAACCTCATAGGACAAAGAGACACACACACAAAATTCAGGATTGCAATGAGATGTCTCCTCTTCACGGCTCATGAGAACAGGGCAAAAAGGAGAGAAATTGCCAGGATGTACCTTTCAAGATTTCAACGCTTGTACTTGCACAGTTGCATAGCTGTTCTTGCCAGGCTCAGGATCTTCCTCTCTCTCATTTTCTTTTTGAGAAAGCACCGTTATGTTACATCCAGTTCAGGACCACTCAGAGCATCTTTTCATGGATGTGTTTGCAACATTGCAATCGACAAGATATGCATCTTCTTTTTTCATACAGGTGTCTCTTGGGTACCAGATATTCATTGCTGACATTAATGATGTGATTACACACAAGCAGATGTACTGTTCAGTTGCCAACAAACAAATGCACAAATGATTATCACAACCATTTCAATGGGCCAGAAAATCTCTGTTTACAAGGTATATGCACTTTGTTCATTACTATTCACACCATCATCATATACTTGTCCAGATACAACATACTAGGAGCACAACACAACAACTACTCAAGGACATATTTGCTTGAAAATAAAAAGGGAATGGGCTTCATGCTTACCTCAATTCAAGCATTTAAACCCATCTGCTTCCTTGTCTTACTGGCAAACAGATCTCGAGATTTAATCCTGCCTGGTAAGCAGCCACTGAGAGTGATGAACGGCAACTAACCCAACCCTTTCGTTTCTTCCAAGAGAGACAAGTGCCAATGGATAACCGGTGATGTAGGTCTCCAGTTTGCTGTTACACTGACCTTTAATCACTAGTCTCAGGTTCTTTGCTACTAGCAGAACATATGCTTCTGGGCAAGTTAACCTTGCTTAATTTCCTGAAAATTAACGGGTGTTACTGTTAATGTACAACTTCTTTGGACGTGCAAAAGTCAAATTTATTATGCTTATAACAACACAAGTATTTCAATAGCCAAAAAATGATCCACAGATCACAGAAAAATATAACCAACCTCAGGAGAGCTCTGAAGTATGAAGTCTGGTAGTGGTGCAAGCAGCATATGTAGTCAAGGAAAATACGTACACAAGCAGCATCTTTCAATTTACAGTCCAATTGCCTGCACGTTTGAGGTCCCAGCCCTCTAGTTAAACATATATCAGCTAGCGAAAGATCAAACAGTTGTTCTTATTACATTAAAGGTTTTGCAAACTTACCCTGCTGACAGTATCCACCAACCTGCAATAGACACGAGTCACAAAAGTTAAGGAAAACTGGCATAATTTTTTTGTGTATACATGTCAGCTAGCTGCGCATGAAATAAAAAAGATATATAGTAGTAGGGATCAAAGGGATGTATCTCATCTCACCATGCATGCTACATCTCAGCATGTATGTATGCCTGTTGAGGTGGGAGAATCTCGAATATGAGCTCTGGAATATGAGCAATCTTGTCCATGTCCTCTCCTTGATACTTGCTTGACAATGTAGGGCAGTTGGTGATCACTAGCTTCTTCAGCTCAGTAAGGCGCCGTATGCTTTCCGGCAGTGAAGACAGCATTGGACAAGCTTTGATCGAAATCTCTTCCAGACAAGTGAAATAATCTCCTAGCCATTCCGGCAGTGTCTCCAACTCACCACATCCTATTATACGGAGTCTCCGGAGGGACGTGAAGCACTGAATAGCCTCTGGCAGGGCTCTTAGACCAGCTATAGACACGAGAATAAAAGTCTCGACTGAAGAGAGGTGCTGAGCCCTACCCCACATTTCGGAAGAATTGGGTGCACGAATGATGGAAAGATAAAGTGGAGAAGTAGCAGATGTAAGGTTCCCAAACCCATGTTCCGGCAACACGTGATTGCTGTTCTCTATGTGCCATGCCACGCTACTTGGGGGATAAGGCAGGAACTTTAACTTTGGACAATCATTAGCATACAACAGATGCAAATTAGGGATTAAAAATAATTCCTTATCTTGTTTAGATGATCTAGTTGTCCACCACTCTTCCAAATTGGCCATTGAAAACAAGACAATCACTCTTAGCTTCTGACAGCTTCCGTAGTCCCCATAAAATTCCAGGCCAATGCTCTTGATTTGGGGTATTTTAGCCAAAAACAATGCTCTCAAGTTTGGCAGGCTCCCAAGTGGAGGGAGGCGGTTGCATTCCATCAGACCGTCCAGCTGGATGGTGGTAAGATGAGGTAGGTAGGAACAAATTTCCAGCATCCACTTAGGGAACTCGATGCCACAATAACCTGCGATAGTAAGGTGATGGAGACTTCTAGGAGGCACGAGCATCCCCAGCACCGTTTTGTCATGAGCCGTTTCATTTGTATACTGCTTCAGTTGCCATGAAAAAACCAACTTTGTAAGCTTCAAGCTGTTGAGAAGTATAGCATGCTTTATCCCTTCCAAATGCTTAAAATTCTCGAGACCTTGTATCCCTAGTTCATGGTAGTGTGTATTTTTTAGTTCCGTAATTTGGTTCCATAGATCAGCGTTTCCTCCATCGAGCTCACAGAACCCTTCCAATTTCAGTTTCTTCTTCAGCTTTGTTACACTGTTATAAAACGTTGAAGATGAAAATGTTCCTTCAACATTTTTAAGTGTAGACATGTTAAAAATGCTATCCGGCAGGTCACTTTGGAACAAGGAGCCTTGAATGTCCAAACTTTGAAGCTGTAAATCACCAATACAGGAGGGTAGATGTTCTAGCCTTACACAAAATGAAAGATTTAGATGCCTTAACATCATCATTTTGCATAGAGACTCAGGCAACGCTTGAACATTGGAACAGCTTGTCATGTTCAAATACTCAAGCTTAGAGAGTTGACCAATGCAATCCGGGAGCTTTCCAAGGTTATGGCAATCCGACAGATCAAGATGTGCCAGATCATGAAGTTGACAACAAGATTCTGGTAGTGAGTTGAGTTTGTAGCAATCTGATAGTCTCAGAAACAGAAGCCTATTCAGATCACCAAAGGACTTTGGAAGCGCCTGCAATTCATGGCAACTTGCTAAGTTTAGGAAGAGAAGACTGCTAAGGTCCCCAAAAGAGGTGGGAAGCTCATTAAGGTTGGCACACCCTGATAGGTCAAAGTATTGCAGCTTTTGGAGGCAACCAATGTTTGTGGGCAATGTCTTTAGGGAAGTATTTGAAAGTATCAAGGTTTGCAAGTTCAGAAGACAGTTCAAGGATTTAGGAAAGTTTGAGATATGAAGGCTAGAAGCATCAAGATACCTTAATAGTTTTAGTTTATAAACTGAACTTGGTAGCTCTGACACTTGGCATCCATCCAAATCCAAAACTCTCAAACATAATGTGTGTGAGAATGCTTGCTTAGGAAGATGCATTTTATCGCATCCCCTAAAATGCAGGGCCCTGACCTTTGTTGCCAAAGACTTATAGGCTGATGATGTCTCGTTTTGATTTAATAATAAATGATAGTGGCAATTCAGTTTGTCCCTCTTAGTATTTCGGTTTTCTGTACCATTTGTGTAAGAGAATTCATCACCAGCAACATGTCTTGCAAGCTCATGTACCATATCATGCATATGAAGTCTGAGTGTGGGTTTGAATATCATCCTTGCAGCCAACACCTTGAGATTAAAAAAGAGAGCATAGTTCAGATCATCAAGACAAACTATTGCAATTCCATAATTACAATCAGGTAAGCGTTGTTTTCACTTACCGTAGGAGAAGTGAAAATTGTAAGGAAGGACATCCCCAATAATTCATTAACATATTCCATAGCAACCTTCTGAAGTGGTTGCCCATCAGTATCTTGAATAAACCCTAAAGCAATCCACTGTTGGATCAAGCAGTCATGATCTATAACATGGCTCTTAGGAAACATAGAGCAGTACATGAAACAAAGTTTAAGCTGTGGAGGCATGTGGTAATAGCTTAGCAGCAAGCCCTTCAGAATTCCTTCATCATCATCCTTGGCAGTATCCAGAATGTTACTATTTTTAATTTCCAACCATTCTTCTCTTGTGCAGTGCTTCTGCATCACATAACCAAGAGCCTTAGCAACTAGAGGTACTCCACTGCATCGTCGTGCAATTTCTTTTCCAATGTCTACAAGGTCAGGGAATTGACCGTTTTCCATATTGCGAGGCTTCATAATAAACCAACATTCATCAATTGACATACCCTCCAATTTAATTGGATCAACTGTATGAAAATATGAAGAATGAATGGTAGATAATGTATTTACAACCTTTTCACTACGGGTGGTGACTATTATCTTGCTTCCTTTCTTTCCAGATTGCAACATGTTCATCAGCTTCTCCAACTTAGACCACCCTTCCTCCCATAAGTCATCTAGGACTATGAGATATAACTTGTCACAGAGTATGCGATCCAGCTGAGATTTTAAATATTGTAGATCAGCAACATTAGCTGGAGCGCTACCCTCTACATGAGAAATAATGCCAGACACAATCTTATTTAGCTGAAATTCCATCGAGACATGGACCCATGCTTTCACATCAAACATATTTGTCTCTTTGTCAGTGTAAACAGCCTTTGCCAATGTAGTCTTACCCATACCACCAAGGCCAACAACAGGAATGATAGAGATTTCTTGGCATCCATCATTCTGCAACACCTTGATTAATATCTCTTTCTTCTCTCTTTCCCTCCCTACCATCTCAATTTCATCTGTGTGACCAATAAAGGTTTCTCTCCACTTATCATTACTGTCTTGTCCAGTTGGGGTAGGCAATGGCCGAAGAGGGAATTTCTTCTGGTCCTCAGCAATCTTGTCTAGCTTCACCCGAATATTTCTCATTTTACTTGACATGGTGATGCGCACAATGAGTGGGTTGATTGATGAGAAGAACAGTTTAACCTGTAGCAAATTTTCTAATTTAGTCAAAAAACCACAAATATACCTCTTATTCAGCATGCATGAGTGACAAAAGAGGTGATTGAAATGTTACTCTATGTTTTATGAAGTAGACTAACATCTAGGACATAAATATTTTTTCTATTTTTGGAAATAATAACTTATGACAGTGTAAATGTGTTGCCAAGTCATGTATACCAACATTAACAACCAAATTGTGGTAGTTTCAGACTCACACCCATGGTATTAAACTTTTGTAGGCCCTAGTTTGTATTCTAATTCTTGGTCAGAGAATTGAGAAGTGAGCTTTGTTAAGTAGTTTTACCCATTAATTGTTCACAAATCAAGCGGAGTCCTAGTATTGACAACGAATGAAGAGTATGTGCTTCTTACAATAATACAAACATACATATTCCTATCGATTAAGTTCTAACAGCTAAGATTATATATGTTTTTCCCAATCAAACAAATTAACTAATTAAGCGTATGCATGTGAGGGACTCAGTGCCTGGAGGGTACGTACCGTGCATTGGCTATTTTTCCATATCATCGCATTAGTCAACAACTCATCCAACGTGTCTTCCATGTCGTAGGCAACAGACTTGTACTTGTGCAGCCAATGTTGTAGCACCAATGCATCATCATCGATCTCTCTGGAGCCCTTGTCAGCATAGCTAAGCGCAACCTTGAGGTCAGTCATCTTGCTCTCCATCTCTTGGACATCCTCTTGGAAGTTCAACAGCAGCTGGATCCTCTCCCAGGCGATATCGCCCAGCATGCCGGCAACACGCTGCACGACAGCGCCCGCAATCATCTCCGCTCCCCCACTCATGCCTTAATTGTTCTCTCTCGCGGGCACATGTATTTTCTTTGTGGTGTGTACTGGTGTTGGTGTTGTTGTCTTGTCCAGAGAGAGATCGAGTTTGCAGATAGACTTATAGACGACGTGCTGTGCGTGGATTTGTATCCATATATCCTGAAGCTTTTGCACAGATACCCGGAGTGGACTAGAAGCTATTCCAAGACATCGCTGCAGGCTTGCAGCTTAAAATTAAGGTATACGGTTGCCCCCAAGGACAAGACAACGTCTTCTTAGATTGAACTAAATTAAGAGAGGAACTCGGATTAATAACTGGAATATGAAATCCATGGATAAAAAAGTGAAGGTAAAGCAAAATCACGCAAGGTTGAAGATAGCCTTCACCTGATTGGATGTCATTGAGCAACCAAAAAAAACGCCTGCCAAAGAAAGATCCGTCGCATACCCCTCCACGCCACAGTAAATGATGAACGAATCGATTCCCACTACTGCCTAGCCCACAAGAGAAGAATGCCCAATGTAAATAATTGATGAACAGGTCGGTCAATCCATCGAATACCTTGTGGGCATACGGCCAGCCGCCCTCGGACGGACGCGCGCGCGCGCTGCCGCGGCGGCGGAACGGGCGCGGGCCACGCCGGACACCGGCCGCGTCGGGGGCGCCCACCGGGCGGCATCCTTGGGTTCGCTTCCGCATCGCTGGGTCGGGTCTCGCCGGGGCTCCGGCTTGGCTTTCACCGGGCGCTGCCGCAGCGGGGGGTGGAAGAAGCCAGCTGCCTAGCTATAGCTAGTACCCACCCAAGAGCCCAAAAGCGCGAGGATTGGGTGATGCGCGTGCGTTGCGTGCGCTTCGAGGGCCCCCAACTACGGCCCAACCAGGCCCAGAGACAACAAGCAAATCTCTTGGGCACATCACATCCACTACTCCACCGGCGTTCCTCGAGCATAACGGAAAATGCTATACAGCACTCTGACACATTTTTATTTTAGGGAAAATCACACTAATTTTCGGAATTTTGGTGCTTGTTTTTGGCCGAAATCATTTGAACCTTTGACAAATTTTGATCAAATCCAAAAAAATAAAAAAACAAAAATTTCTGACGAGATATGTGCTTGTCGGTGGGGTTGCAATCCATGTATACAAGTATTTGCTGATTTGGGAACTAAGGTAAGAAAATGCAATGATAACTGTAAAGTTTTCAACCTACCTTCCTATGTGCTCACGCACTCCAAAAATCGTGGGTTGACGGACACCATAGATTTCGTTGAATTCTTCTAGCAAATTCCACATGTTCAAAGCTCCCTCCAAATAGTTGTCCTGAAGATAATTCGTATATATTGCTGGGGGCGGTGAAGACAGCCGGCCCAAGTTTAGGATTAATGGGAAAAAACTGTTTATAATACGACACTAGAGTGTCGTTTCGGACAGAGCCAAAACGCTAATCTGGAGAGAAACTAAAAGAACAGAACCAAAAAGCTAGGGCTGGACGGAGTGAAGAATTCATCAAGTCCCTTAGTGCCTCAGCGCTCACACTCCCGGTTTGATGAAAACCCCAGCCTGTTGCCACACTCCAATTTCCACACTCCAATTTCTTCATTAATCTAAAAATTCTTTCGTTCCTCTCCTTCCATATCAACCAACAGATTAGCGAAAAAGCTGCGTCAAAATTTGTTTTGTTCCTCTTCCAAAAACAGCTACGCACCTCCATTCACCATTCAGCGAGACTTTCATTTCGCTCCGCATGGGTCGGGAAAGCTAATCCAAAATGACTCCTCAACGAGGCCCAAACTTCCGCGGAAAACTGCAAGCGACGAAAAGATGATGACATGTTTTCGGCTCCTTACCGCAAAGCACACAGAGATCGTTGTGTGGCCATTGTCACTTTGCGAGATTTTCGGCTGTCAGACAACAGCCGTGAAGAAGTAACCACATGAAAAATCTAACTTTCGCGGGCGCCCTTGTCTTCCACGCGTTTTACCAAAGAGGCAATCTTCGATTCTGAAAAGAAGAGGTTATAAGCTGAATTCGTGGAGAAGTTCCCGTCCGTGAAGCCCTCCAAACGAATTTGTCCTAGCGACGACCGAATTGTAAAATTCTGAAGCTCATCCCATAATTGAAAAAACTGAAACAAAGCTTCAGTTGATAGTGAGCCCTGCAAACTCCTCAGCCATTTGTTCTGCTCAAGCCTAGCCGCCACCGTGAGACCTCGACGAACATGAGAATGAAGCACTGGCTAGCAAGAAAAGCTTCCTTTGTCGGTCGAATCATCACCCGTAACTGAACATCCGTGCCATTCCAGACAAACCTAGCAACCGTCCCGAAAATGCACTTACATCTTTACCCGGGTTGAACCCCGATCTCGTCCAAGGCCTTCCTTTGTGTTCAATTTGAAGAGCAAGCCACTGCAACCGCAAAGATTTTCCGAAGAGGTCGATGTCTTTGATCCCCAAGCCCCCTTTTCGATCGGCGAACGATCTTGCGCCAAGAAATCGGCGGTGACCTCCATTGACTTCCTCCCGCCCTTCCACGAAACCCACGACACTTACGTTCTATCTCCTTGATAGCCCACCTTGGTAGCTCCATCACCATCATGTAATAGACTGGAAGGGCCATCAGAACGGACTTGATTAAGCACAATTGTCCATCAATTGTTAATAATCATGGTTTCCACCCCACAACCTTCCTTGATAGCTTATCCAGCATCAATTGAAGTTCTGCCTTTGTTGGTTTCCGAGTTGACAGTGGCAAACCCAGGTAAACAATTGGAAACAACCGAACTTTGCAAGCTAGAATGTTCTCCATCAAAGTGGTCACCTCCTCGGTGCAATGGATTGGCGTTATAGCACTTTTCATGAGGTTGGTGCGGAGCCCCGTGACATCCCCGAACAATTCAAGCAACGCCTTGATTGCGAATGCCTCCCTAGCCACTGGTCTAAAGAAAGCATCGCATCATCCGCATATAACAAAATTTGGGGAAGGTTGCTTCATGTTGTTATTGGCGACAAGAGTCTAGCCACTGTCGCTTGCGACACAATTGCTTGCAAACAGTCCATCACCAAGACAAATAGCAATGGTTATAAAGGATCTCCTTGCCTCAATCCTCGTCTCGGCTTGATCGGCTCTGTGAGCTCCCCATTGACCATTAGCCTGGTTTCCGCCGTGAGAAAGATGGAGGAGATGCAGCGCCGCCAAACCGGCCCGAAACCTCTATACTGGAGCATTGACATGAGGAAACTCCAAGAGACGGTATCGAAGGCCTTGGAAATGTCTAACTTGAGCAACATCATTGATTTTTTCTGGCGATGGAATTGTTGTACCATTCCTTTCACTAGAACGAAATTCTCGTGAATTTGCCGCCCCCTAATGAAAGCTGACTGAGTTGGTGGTATCAGCTCCCCCATATTTGGTGCCAACCAAGTGGTCAAAGAAGATGTGATGATGGCGCTCTCCAAATTGATGTCCGGAAACGATCAAAATTTCCATCTCCTCAACTCGGCCCTTGTTGTGCTTTTGCCAAAGAGGGATAATCCGACTCTCATCAAAGATTTCAGGCCCATCAGCTTGGTTCATAGTGTTTCTAAGATCATCACAAAACTGCTCGCAGTCCGGCTTGCGCCTTTCCTGGAAAAATTGGTTACTCCTTCCCAGACGGCGTTCATCAAGGGCAGACGACTTCATGAGAACTTTATTTTTGTTAAAGGCATGGTGCAGCATTTCCACAATCAAAAGAACTCATGATTCTTCTCAAGATCGATATTACAAAAGCTTTTGACACAGTTTCATGGAGCTATATGAATTCCTTGCTAGTTCACAGAGGTTTCGGCCCTCGGTGGCATAGTTGGCTGGCCATTATCCTCCGCACATCACACCTCCGCATACTAATCAATGGATCCCAAACTCCTGAGGTCAGACCAACAAGAGGTTTAAGGCAAGGGGACCCCTTGTCACCACTAATGTTCGTGCTTGCAACGGATGCTCTTCAGGCACTTCTCGTGCAGGCAACAAAAGCAGGGCTGTTAGCTCCACTTATTCCTCATTCAGAGATGCCGCCGATCTCCGTCTATGTCGACGATGCCATTGTTTTCTTCAAACCAGACCCTTTTGAAGCTGAAACCATAAAGGGAATCCTTGCCCTCTTTGGCCAAATCACGGGACTGAGATGCAATCTGTCTAAAAGCACAACAACTCCTATAAGGTGTTCAGCACAGCAAACCAAAGAAATGGAATAAATACTCCTCTGTCGCAGCGAACAGTTCCTGATTATTTATCTTGGCTTGTCGCTATCTCCATGGAAGCCAACAAAAGGAGAACTACAATCCTTGTTTGACAAAACTTCGAGGAAAGTGGCTGGTTGGAAACCAAAACTCTTGTCCACAGATGGTAGACTTTCTTTGATTAAATCTACTCTCACTGCATTGCCAATGCACCTCATGACAGTTTTGGAGCTCCCACGTTGGGCGATAAAGCAAATTGAGAGAAGATGCAGGGGATTCTTATGGAGAGGACAAGAAGAAGTAAGCGGGGGACACTGCCTTGTCTCATGGAGCAAGGTGTGCACTCCCATTGACAAAGGCGGCCTAGGCATCAAGGATCTTCCCTCTTTTGGTAAGGCACTTTGGATGCAATGGCTTGCGAAGTGCTCTGAACAAAGGGGACGGCCATGGACTATGGCTAATCTTACAATGGGAAAAGATGTGGAGGAGATCTTTCGTGCAGGGACTGTCCCCATTCTAGGAAATGGGAAAAACACAGATTTCTGGAAGGGCAATTGGTCAGGAGGTTGCTGTCCGGCATGGAAATACCCTTTGCTATTCTCTTTTGGGAAAAAGAAGCTCACTGTGTATGCAGCTTTGCAAGAGAATACCTGGGTAAGAAGGCTTCAAGGTTCCTTAACAAACGCTGCTCTGACTGAATTTTTCCAACTTTGGGAAGAAGCAAGCAACATACATTTAATTCAGGGAGAGGAAGACTCGGTTATTTGGAAGTTCTCAGCAAATGGGACTTACTCCACAGCATCAGCGTACTCTTTGTTTTTCCTGATGAAAGAGGATTGTGAATTTGGGAAATTATTATGGAAATGCAAGGCACCATCAAAAGTCAGATTTTTTATGTGGTTGTTTTTCAAAAATAGATGCCTCACAGCAGATAATTTGGCCAAAAGGAATTGGCCTCATCCAAATTCATGCCCTCTCTGCTCAGTGGAACAAGAAACTTGCTATCACCTTTTGGTCAGCTGCAACTTCTCCTCTGAAATTTGGTCACGGATGAAAGCCTGGTGCAGAATGCCTTTCCAAACGCCGACGGAATTCGGGGGTCCCCTGAGTTCCTGGTGGCTGGAGACGCGACGCCGTTGTCGGACCAGTGACAGGAGCAACCTCGATTGTTTCTTCATGCTCACATGCTGGATGATTTAGAAGGAGAGAAACTCACGCGTTTTCCAGCAGAAAAGTCGATCGACTGAAGAACTTGTTGCCGCTATTATTGACGAAATAAGTGTCCGGCGGAGGCGAGGCATTCTCAAGAGAAATCCGGCCACGGGCTAATTTTGTAGATTCTTCAGGGGATGAGATTTGAGGTGTTTTTAGCCTCTGTTATAGCAGTTTCCCTCCTCTGATCAGCAAGTGTGTTGAGTTTTAGCTTCTTCTGGCTTTCCTTTAGTAGGAAAACCGGCGTGACATACTTCGTGTCGTGATTGTAAAGCTAATTTGCTTTGTTTCCCTTTTTAAGCCTTAATAAAATTGGACGGCCACTCCTTTGGCCTTCCCACCCAAAAAAAATTCTTGGTGCCAGCCGTTGCGCCAATATCTTGGTGGCAAGTTTGGAGAAAAACTGTGCACTAAACTAATAAGCCGAAAATCTTTAATCGAGCTGGGGTTTTCTTTTTTGGTAGTAGAGTGATGAAGGCCGAGTTCAGCCGTTCCAGGTGCTGGCTGTTCCCTGAGCTGAACTTAGCCAGCGCCGCCGTGACATCTTCCTTTATTATCGGCCAACACTTCTGATAGAACATGCCGGTACAGTCGTCCGGCCCTGGTGATTTTTCCGCCGGCAGGGACCGAACCGCCTTCCATATTTCCTCCTATGTGAACGGCAAATCCAAATCAAAGAGGTCAGCAGTAGCAATTGGGACCTGATTGAAAAGTAGTGACTTCGAAGAGACGCTGTTGTCTGACATAATCTCTGTAAAGAATTCTCTTGCTAATTCTTTGATATCTTGCTGAGTTGTTGCCAATCTTCCTTCATATTCAATAGCCGGAATAAACGTCTTCCGCTGACGGGCTTTGATCTTCATGTGGAAATAAGCAGTGCCTGCATCCCCTTCTCGTAGATTTCTAATCTTTGTTCGTTGTCTTAGTCTGATCCTTTCGAGAGAAGCCAGGGCTAAACTGCGCCCCTTACAGGCCACCTGCAGTTGCCTCTCGATGTCTGTCAGCGCTCTGAGTTCTTGAGCTTGATCAAACCGAAGAATGATTTCATTAGCTATTAGAATCTGCATCCTGTAACAGCTGATTCTCCTCTGTCCCCAGGCTGTGAGCTTTCTACTCAACCTCGTCATCTTGATATGCAACACTACAAAAGGGTCCTGGGATGCCACTTCTTGCTGCCAACTCTCTCGCACAATCTCCTCAAACCCTGCCAGCTTGACCCAGAAGGATTCAAATGCCGCTTTACTGAGTCGCCACATGTGAACAACAAAGGACAGTGATCCGAGATCGAGGAGCTCAGACCCTGCAAATGTGCTTCGGGGAAAAGCTCCTCCCATTGAGCCGAGACCAAAACTCTATCTAGCCGCACCAAGGTTGGGCAACGCTGCTCATTACTCCAGGTATAACAACGGCCGAAAAGGTGCACATCCCTTAGCTCCAAAGCGTTCAACTTGTTTCGAAAAGCATTCATAAGACTTCTGTTGACTCTGTTATTATTCTTGTCCGTCGCATCCACAATTAGATTGAAATCCCCAAGCACCATCCACTCCTGCTGGCAAAGTGTACTGATTTCCGGCAGTTCGTCCAAAATGTCCATAAACAGCAGTTAGGCTGCAGGTTCTCTGACCCTCAAGCCAATTGAGATTCACAGTTATCGACCAAGCACCTTGATGCACCAGGCTTGCAGAAAAAACACCTCCTTTCCAAGCTATAACAATTCCTCCCCTTGTCTGTTGGGCCGGCAAGGCAACAAAAATATCGAATTCAATCCCACAGCAATCAATCCGTATACAGGAGCCTTTTAGGTATCAAATATTCGTCGCTGACAATAATAATATCATTACAGACAAGCAAATGTAGTATTCGGTTGCCAACCAACAAACAAATCCATGAATTGATTGTCCACACCAATTACAATGGCAAAAGATCTCTGTATACAAAGTAGATGCACATAGTTCATTACTATTCACAATTTCACACCATCATTGTTTACTTGTGCAGATACAGCACAATATGGGCGAAGCATATTTGTTTGAAAAGAAAGACGCGATGGACTTCAAGCATTTAGACCCATCTGTTTCCTTGTCTTACCAATAAACAGGTCTCGAGATTTAATCTTGCCTGGTAAGCAGCCACTGAGTGTGAGGAACGGCAACTGAGCCAACCCTTCGTTCCTTCCAAGAGAGACAAGTGCCAATGCAAATCCAGGGCTGTAAGTCTCCAGTTTGCTGTTAGGCGAACCTTTAACCAATAATCTCAAGTTCTTTGCTACTAGCAGAGCATGCTTATGGGCAAGGTAACCTTGCTTAATTTCCTGAAAAATAACGGGTGTTACTGTTAATGTACAGTTCCTTTGGACATGCAAGAGTCAAACTTCTGATTCGTATATCAAAGTGTTTCAATAGCCAGAAAGTGATATACGAATCACAGAAAGTTTCATTAGGGGATACTATGGAGGAGAAGTGTTTTCTTAAGTAAAAAAGGATATAGGCTTTTAGATATGAATAAAAGGCAGTGTATACTCGTCACAAGACACCAGACGTGCATTAATGAAGTCAATATATCAGTCTACAAGGACACAGAATATTTGATTATGTGCAAGTTTCAGCTGTATCTTGATTTAGTCAATATATTTGCCAAATGGGGAAAAAATCAATTCATTCTCCCTCAGTACTAGGCAAAATAAGAACTCTCAGCTGTAGAAAACAGAACATTCTCAAACAGAAGGAATATTGGAAAATCTGCAAGTAGATCGAATAACAGAATGTGCAAGAAGTTGAAAATAGACTTACAGGAATATCTGTGATGTCACCAATTGCAAAAATGTTATTATAACCTTTTATTCTTAAATCTTTTTCCACCATTAATCTTCCCTTGTTGTCCAAGGATTCCTTTAGAATGGTATCATGTAGCCACGATGAACTGAGTGGCTTACCGATACACACAAAGTGGCAATCAGCTGTTACCGTTTCTCCAGCTGATGTTCTGTACAACTTCTCCGCGTTAGATAATGAATCCAAGTCAATCGACTGCTGGAAAAGCACATCTACTTTCTTTGAAGTAAGCCAATCAAGACACTTTTTGGAAGCTTTGTCTCCAATAAATTCAAGTAACCGTGGTCCTCTATGGACAAGGGTCACCTTCTTCTCTGGGTAATCTACTGCAATCTCTCCAGCTAGCTCAACACCAGTTGGGCCACCTCCAATTATCAGAACTGATTCAGAGGATTCAATCTTCCCTTTATCTACAACAAGATTACAAAGCATAAGTAGGAAGATAAGGCCAGAAATAAACTTTTCACTATGTGCTTGAACTCCAGTTACCTCTTTGGAATTCTTTTATCCTCTCGCTTCTGCTCCCAGGAGAAGTTAACGCATGGCCAGTCGCTATAACTAGATAATCATACGCAAGAGATTGACCATCAGCGGTCAGCACGGCTTGTTCCGTGATATTGACTGCAGAAGAGGTTACAATAGTTGCGTTGGTGAGGTAATCCCTGTGATAGATTAATGATCTCTCGGCAAAAGAGGGTTCAACCATTGATCTCAATTCAGCCCAAGGGATCTCTAAATAGTCCTTCCTGTCATCAGAAGATATAGCCGATTATGACATGATTGATGATACTTGAGTGTAAGGGTATGAAGCTAGTATTTTATTGTCTGCATAGATTCACAAATGATATAACCATTAAACTTTCAGCAAAACTGATTTGCATTCTCTATGAACAAGCCTACTTGTGCACCATTTGAGATGCTATGACTTATTATACAGAAGGATGAGCAACTTGGGCGAGCACAAAAAATTTCACAATCAACAAAAAGTAAGTGGAAATTCATCTTATGACATTAACTCACTGGACCACAAAGTACATGCCAGCAAAATCGAGGAAACAATTACACCCATCCCATATGTTGTTGATTGAACTTAAAAGGAAAACAGTTATGTAGAGTTCGTTGTGCAATTAGTTTGAACATGACATGCAACCCTTTTAGGCTGTTTCCCGCATTTTTCAAAACTTGAATTGATGGAATTCGTATTCATCCTCTACGGCTCTATGAGTTATGATGCTTCAGAAACATCCTCGATTCCCTGGTGCCAGACAAATGCTAGGAAAACGCAGAACCATGGCTTCCCAACCTAAAATCGGCGCGCATTTTTCCTACACCTAAAATCATAGCAGCTAGAAATGCACTTGTCAGCCCAGTATGGCAGCATCCACACCCATTCCATCAAAAACAATCGCTAGAACAAGTTAGATCCCAACGATCCACTAGGAGCAGGCATTTCCACAGGCACAAGGCGAGCGTGAGGGGAACGTGCGGAGGGCGAGGCTTACGGATCGAGGAGGACGACGTCGGCGTGGGGCTGCATGGTCTTGGCGAGGAGCGAGCCGGCGATGCCGCCGCCGACCACCACCACCCTCGCCTTCCCCTCCGCCGCCATCTCCGCCCGCGCCCGGGATCTCCTCGCCGCCGCGCTGTCTCCCTCGCTGCCCAGCGACTCGCCTCGCCTACCACTCCACCACTACTCTCTCTTGTCGCGTTCCTCGCTTTCCCTCTTTTTATATATATATTTTTTTCTTGCGGCGGATACGCGTGGCTTTCCGTCATCGCACCGGGCCGTCCACTTGTGTTTCGACGGCCGTGATGAGGCCTGCGTTCTACTCAGCGGTTTGAAACGGCTAAATAGATTAATATATAAAAATAATAAACAAATTTATTAGATTTTTTAAAACAAAGTTTTACGAAAAACGAGAATTAGCTAGTTGAAAAAAATGCAGCCTTAGAATCTATGCAGATGCTTTACCTTCTTGGAGAGGAAAAGAATTGCTCATCTTTTATATTTTATTTAGAAAGGAAATATAACAATGAAATGAATGGGTACCTACTAATAAATCAATTTCTCTTGATTCGACGATCCATTCTTCTCAATAACCCTTTAAAAAAACATAAGCAATTGATGGTATAAACTGTTCCTGGTTGGTTTATTCATTTTTGGAATAAGATATATGTTTGATTCGATTCATTACGTCTGTTGTAAGGTGGAGTAGTTATTTAATTGTTTATCTACACTATGGTTTTGACTTTAATGTTACTAGCAAAATGCTCATGCGTTGTAACGGAACGATGACGCAAGGAGGGAAGCAGGCGGAGGGCGAAGGTCCAGGCGGCGGCGCGGGAGCTCCGAGCGGCAACGGGGAGCGCAGCGCGGGCGGGCGTGGCGTTGATAGGGACGGAAGAGAGGTACGTAGGAGGTCTTTTTTATCCAACCCTCCCTTTCTTTTCAGCATTAGGATTACAGGTTAATTTTATAAACACTCAAGGGTTTTCTGTAAAATAACTAGACAGACGAAAAATTTGGATATAAACACTATTTGCTTTATAGATAGTTATATATATACATGTCGGTGATATGGGCCCGGGGGTATATCGAGAACGCGATGTCTGAAGAAGGAAGGCGACTTCGCTTACCAGGGCGCCCCAAAGACATGTCATGAACGGCTCAGGCGGGTCCAGGCCACGGGCGGCCACGTAGCCGTCCCCAAGGGGACCTGGCTCGGAGGCTGCCTGGAGGCCTCCGCTGTCCCAGACGGCACCCCCCGTCCTTCACCCCGCATCTCTCCGAGAGAGGGGCGAGTTCAACCGCCAACTGTCAACCACCACATTTTATACCTAGAGAGAGGCCAGACGTCTGCCCCGTCACATTTATTGCAATGTGAGGCACGTGTGTCAACCGCTCATCATCACCCTTTTTGCCTGTCTCGAGGGAGAGAGGGTATAACGTCTTTGACGGCGACAGCAGTATGGCCGCACGGTCATTCCACGCACGCCTCCCCCCACGCCCCGTCCAGTCGCATTAAATGCGCTGGGCGGCCGCGTGGGAGAGAGAACACGAGTACTAGGGGTGTCGCGTCGACCCCTCTCCAGGCGAAAGGGCCACTGACCGGTAGGCCCCACTGGAGTAGGTAGGTTGGCCCATCCTCACGTCAGCAGCATGGCGGCCACGACGCCCGATTTTCTCCACCAACTCCCATGACGCGGCAACAGGAACAGGAATAGGGGTAGCTTCCCCGACAAGACAAGGAAAGAGCCGCTCCATCACGTGGAGCGGAGTAGAGAAAGCTAGGACTACTATGGTGTCCCCTTGCACTATAAAAGGAGGCCCATGTCCATGATAGAGAGAGGGGGAAGACTGATCAAGGGTTCTGCCATCTTGGAATTAGGTTCTTGAGTTGGTATGTTGCCCGGCCTTCCCAACCTAGGGCTTCAAGCACTCCTCCTTCCCCAGGGAGAACAACCACACAACCCTTGTAATTCATCCTTCACATAACACAAAAACAGGAGTAGGGTATTACGCCTCCCTGGCGGCCCGAATCTGTATAATTCTTCTATGTCCTTTGTGATTGCGATTTTCTTCCATCTTCCTACCTTCTCTCCATCTCACCTCGAGTCTGAACCCTAATTCACCGCTCCCCTGTGCCGAACCAAAAAGGGGGTCCCCTGGGTCCCCGCGTGTCGAGCACACGCATCGACAGCTGGCACGCCAGGTAGGGGGAGCGCGCTGCATTTGGGTTTAAACTCCCATATTCCTTCCGTCTCTCGCCGAAACCGCCTGCCTCCGTCCTCGCCATGGTCCACAGCCACGTCCTATGGACCGCGTCAGGCTCACTCGCTACCCGCTAGTGTGACTTGGTCGGCAAGGCGGCCGAGGAGGTCGACACGGGAGGGCACAACCCCAACTTCCGACATCTCCGCTCGGAGGAGGGAGGACCTTTGTCCCCCTCACTCCCTCTGATGGCTGCAACGGCAGCCGGGGCCGTACCACCTCCTTTGCCTCTCGCTTAGACAGCGGCTGTGGGCGGAGGAGGCCAAGCGTCGCACCGAGTCGCCAATGTTCCCACTGGATCCGGGCTACGCCCGAGCGGACGTATCGGCGAGCAGCGTCGGAGCGACATCCATCGCCGGCTGGAGTTTGGCACGCCTGAAGGCGCCCTCCAGGCGGCGGAGGCGCTCTTGCGCCACCCACCGGTAACACCGGGCGAGGGATCCAACGCCAAGCGTTGGTTTGATGACGTGGCGAAGCTAGTCGGCACGGCCCAGCATCAGTTGGCCGTCGACCTCGCTTCCTCAAGTCACCGACCGCATGGTTCACATACCGCGGTCAGCTCGTCCTCTCGACGACGAGCCCGAAGGGCAGCAGCCGCCGCGAGGACAGAAGAGAGCCTCCCGGCCGCAGCCCAACCAGAGGCGCCTCGGGATCTGCTATACGCAGAACGGGACGCCCGTCTTCGTATTATGCAGCGCCACGACGAGCGTCGCACGGGCGGGCTCAGGATTGCGCTTCCTCATCAGGAGGCGCAAGCACTCGGCGAGCGGCCGCAGCAGCCCCGCCACAGGGAGAACCCCCCAGGGGATGGCGAGCGGTTGTGGTGACCCAGCCGCGAGCAGGATATTCTGCGACACCCAAGGGGCCCCCAGCCCTCGTCGCCCCCTCCAGCCGACAACGGCTGTCAGGCGTTCGCCTCCAGCCTCCGCAATGTGCTCTGGCCTAACAAGTTTAGGCCGGCCCTCATGGAGAAGTATGACAGCTCGGTGAATCCCACCGAGTTCCTCCAGATTTACACCACGGCCATCGAGGCCGCTGGGGAAGATGAGCTCGTCATGGCCAACTTCTTTCCCATGGCGCTCAAGGGCCAGGCCCGTTCCTGGCTAATGAACCTGTCGGCCCAGTCGGTCACCTCGTGGGACGACTTGTGCCGGCAGTTCACATCTAACTTCCAGGGCACGTACCCGCGCCCGGCAGTGGAGGCTGACCTCCACATGGTTCGACGAGGAGAGGACGAGTCCCTGCACAAATACATCCAGCGTTTTTGCCAGGTACGCAACACTATACCGTCCATCGCTGACCATACAGTGATCTTCGCCTTCCGTAGTGGCGTATGCCATGACGTTATGTTGGAGAAGATCGAATCCAAGGCCCCCCGGACCACCACCGAGCTCTTCGAGCTTGCTGACCGGGTAGCCCGCAAGGAAGAGGCTCGGGTTTGGAATCCCAGGAATCCTGTCCCGGCCTCCATCAACGCTGCCCCCTCCGCGTCCCGAGAGGAACGGCGTGAGCGGCGGCGAAAGTGCAAGCCGTCGCGCGGTGGCGAGGAAGGCCACGTCCTCGCCGCCGACGGTGCCGAGAAGCCCTCGTGGAAGGACAAGCCCACAGGCAACCGCAGGGCCAAGACCCTCGCCCCCAGGGCCAAGACCGGGACAAGTGGTGCATGGTGCACCAAACCTCCCGCCACGACCTCTCTGAGTGCCACTCGGTCAAGAACTTGGCCGAGCGGGTTCAAAAGTACGAGCAGGAGAGGAGGGAGAGGGAGAAGGAAGCCCGCAGCAAGGGTAAAGCCCCGGCGGAACACTCGGACAACCGACGAGAGGAGGCCAAGAGTGTGGCCCCTATCGGGGACGAAGATGATGATCTGGGCTACCAGGACCCCAAGCACGTCGTCGCCACCATCGACGGAGGGGCAGGCGCCCAGGTATCCCATCGGAGCCTCAAGACAATGAGGTGTGAACTCCTCGCGGCTGTGTCGTCCCATGAGGCGGCCCGAAAGTCACGCTGGGCGGAGGTGCCAATCATCTTCGACCAGACAGATCACCCTGGGAGCATCGCACGTAGTGGCCACTTGGCCCTCGTGACCTCCCCCACCATTTGCAACGTCAAGGTCGCCCAAGTCTTGATTGACGGGGGTGCGGCCCTCAACATACTATCCCCGAAGGCCTTTGATGCGATCAAGGCCCCAGGGATGGTGCTCGGGCCATCCTATCCCATCATTGGGGTGACGCCCGGGAAGGTGTGGCCCCTCGGGCAGATTGCGATGTCGGTCACATTTGGGAGTCCCACCAATTTCCGCACCGAGCGGATCGACTTTGATGTGGCGGACCTTAATCTGCCCTACAACGCCGTGCTCGGAGGTCGGCGTTGGTGAAGTTCATGGCGGCTACCCATTACGCCTACCGCCAGCTCAAGATGTTGGGCCCCGGAGGCCCCATCACCATCCATGCCGACGTCAAGACCGCGCTGGATTGTGTGGAGGCACGCGTGGATGATATTGCGGCGGCCGATCGCGTTGAACCCGAGGGCCCTCAAGGGAAGGCCTCGGATTCAAGGGCCCCAAACAAGACACATCACTCTCGCCGACGAGGTGGTAATCAAGCCCATTCAGCTGGGCGACGACCCGTCCAAGACCGCCAGAATTGGCGGCAACTTGGACCCCAAATAGGAAGACGTGCTCGTCTCCTTCCTGCGGGCGAATGCCGACATGTTTGCTTGGAAGCCGTCGGATATGCCCGGAGTCCCCAAAGAGCTGATCGAGCACCGACTTGCAGTACGACCGGATGCACGACCGGTCCGGCAAAAGGTGAGGCGACAGGCCCCGGAGCGACAGGCGTTCATCCGCGAAGAGGTGGCACGGCTCCAGGAGGCCGGCTTCATCCTGGAGGTGCTGCATCCGGAGTGGTTGGCTAACCCGGTGGTCGTCCCGAAGGCCAACCACAAACTGTACATGTGCATTGACTACACCGACCTCAACAAGGCATGTCCCAAAGACCCTTATCCTCTGCCTCGAAAAGACGAGATAGTCGACTCCACTGCGGGTGCGACCTTTTATATTTCCTGGATGCATATTCTGGTTATCATCAGTTTCGCATGGCTGTAGAGGATGAGGAGAAAAACTGCATTTATCACCCCTGTGGGTACGTTTTGCTACATGTCTATGCCTTTTGGTTTAAAGAATGTCATGTCCACTTTCCAACATGGTGTCCGCATCATGTTGAAAGACCAAATATGACGTAATGTTGAGACGTATGTCGATGACCTCGTGGTCAAGTCCCGGGACCAAAGGACCTTGCTCCCGGACCTGGCCGAGACATTTGATAACCTCCGGTCCTCCCGCATGAAGCTGAACCCAGAAAAATACGTGTTCGGGGTATCGGCAGGCAAGCTTTTGGGGTTTTTGGTCTCTGCCCGAGGCATCGAGGCCAACCCTGCAAAAATAAAGGTGATAGAGGAGATGCGCCCCCCAGGAAGCTCAGGGAGGTGCAGAAAATTACTGGTTGTGTAGCCGCCCTGAGCCGTTTCATATCAAGACTGGGAGAGCGGGCACTCCCTCTATTCAAATTGCTAAAGCGAACTGGCCCCTTCACTTGGACAGACGAGGCAGACAAAGCCTTGAGCGAGCTCAAGCGTTACCTCTCCTCGCCGCCCGTATTGATGGCACCTCAAGAAGGAGAACCCGTCCTTTTATATTTGGCGGCAACCCCCCAAGTAATCAGTGCGGCATTGGTTGTGGAGCGCGATGACGAGCCAGTCTCTCAGACGCCCCCAGCCTCACCCCGCCCGGAGGCAGGAGACCTTGGAGCGGTGTTGGCGAGGAAGCACCCGGAGCCGGAGGCGGCCTTGGCCCCCGAGCTCGTGGAGCCACCCAGCCTCCCTAGTCCGGTGCTCCCGAGGCCCCTTCTACCCGCAGTGGCCCCGAGGGCCCCGAAAGGCGATAGCCCGACAACCCCGGACACTGAGGTAACCCGCCCCGGTGCACCCGAGCCTGTTGCCCCTGGTAAAGTAGCTAAGGCCCGCACCAAGGTGCAGCGGTCAGCCTACTTTATCAGTGAGGCGCTACAGGACGCAAAGACACGTTACCCGCAAGCCCAAAAAATACTCTATGCCGTGCTCGTGGCTTCCCGGAAGCTGCGCCACTACTTCCAGGCGCATCGGGTAACGGTAGTCACGTCCTACCCTCTCGGGCAGATCTTGCATAACCGAGAGGGCACGGACGGGTAGTGTAGACCCCCGTTTTTGAGGACGAGAATCATTCGTGTTCATAGTACCTTATCCCTGGATCGAGTAGTTTGGTACCCACGAATACAGTTCTGAATTACCAGGTGCAAAGTGCACGAATAGTCTTACAACGAAATTATTACAATAATAGGCCCGAAGGCAATATCCAGTACATATAGGACCTACCGGCCCGGATACAACCGAAAACAGAAATTAGATGAGATAGCAGACGGAAGGCAGCAGCATGCCGATTGCCACAGGCAACGACTGGGGACTAAGACCTGTTGCGCTCCATTGCCTTCATTCCTCCTAGTAGTATGTGTACGGGTCTTCCTCATCTCCTTCATCGGAGGTTTGTGCGTATAGCAAGGGTGAGTACCCAACGTACTCAACAAGCCAACACGGAATGATGCACATGATAGGGTCATTCAAAGGATGGCTATGGTTTATTTGCGCAAAGCCAATTTTCACAAATCATTTCACAAACCTAACATCTAGCCAGTCAAGTTTTAGGTCCATAGTATATTAAGTCGGCGACGGTTCTGTCCACCATCCATTGTGATCCCAAGGATAGCTTCCCGCCTCCGATCCGTCATGGTTTTCTCGGGGTGTCTTTCTCCTTTCTCTCGATAGAGAAGTTGGTTTCCCCAGACATAAAGTCATTATGCAATCCCACCCATCATTTTAAAATTTATGAGTCTAGCCACGGGAAACACTTGTCACGTCGCTCATTAACCATGAGCACGGCTATTCGAATAGATTGATTAACTCACACCGCAGTGGATGTACACTTTACCCGTACTCCGCAACTACTCATTGAATGAGCTCACATCCCTCTATATGGGACGGTCACGGCAAAGCCTTTCGATAACCTCACTTTGGCGCACTCCGCTCCATGAACTTAATCCCTCATGCACTCTAGCCGTCATTTCCTAGCGGTGAGAGGAGTTCGCGTTCCTGGGTAAGAGAAAGAATTGCTCTATCCTTGAACTTTCCATCTTCATGTCCTTTTCTTCATGTCTTCATTTCTTCATGTTGATCGCATGCCCGATCTCTCGCCTGTACCAACCAGCGGTACACCCCCGCTGGAAGGCCCTTAACTATCGTCCAGGCACCCACCGTGGTGCACCCCCACCGGCAAGCCCTTACCTCAACGCCAACACCGAACCTACTATGCAAGGATACCGCTCCGCTCGGATATTTAATCGCCTAGGTCTATACCCATTCGAGAAGTACGGTTGTACGCTCGTTCTAAGTTGTAGTCTCATGGCTCGGTCCTTAACCGACTGGGACGGTACTAGCCTTTTCCGGAATCCACCCAAATCCATCCATCCGCCCGCCTAAAAACATTGGTTTGTATTTTCATTTTTCATCAAAGCCATTTCCAACATGATCAAGGCAACGTGGCGCTCATGTCTCCACTTGCCATGTCTCAACCATCTTCCCAAGATAGTTGCCCAAGCACGAGGCTTATTTGTAAAATCATGAGTATGCAAGAATCTAGTATAAGCGTGACTAAGCATTTTATCAAGATAACCTCCGGTTGTATCACATCGAAGGTTACAAAGGATATTTCTAAAGGTATTCAATATCAAGGCAGGATATATCAAGAATAGGCACTCATTTGTGTATAGCATGCAATTTATAATTGAAAACAACATCATTTCACAAATAGGATCAATATGTTCAAAGGGATGTGTTGACTTGCCTTGCTCGCACACTTGTTGGTTGGGGTCTTCGTGTACTCAACGCCTTCCTCGGACGCTAATCATACGTGCGAGAAATCAAATTTGAATTCGATTAGAATTCAAATAGAATCCAAGAAGATCCAAAAGAAAACCAAGTAAATCGCAATAGCGGCTCCTAACACTAGGCTATGACTCTATGCGAACCTAGGCTCGAGTTTCGACGAAATCCGGTTAGAGCGAAAGGGTTATAAGGATTCGAAGTTTTGTAATGAATTCGATTTTGTTAAGAAGGGTGCGATATTTATCTTAATATGCTTAAAGTTTGAGAAATACTAGAGTTGATGATTCAATTAATAAAAAGGAAGTGGTTATCTTTTTAATTTCATCAAATTATTTCTCGGTCGAGAAGTTCTAGGGTTTATAATAATTGAATCCGAAAATAACTAGTTAACCCTAAAGCTTGACACTTGTATTAAATAATTTTAGATTTTAATTTCAGAAAATCCATATGATAAAATTAGTGCTTAATACAAATTTTAGGTGACAATTATATTCCCAATGTTTGGAACCATATAGGTTACTTTAGAATTCGGGGAAACCTATGATTTTGTTAAGTAACAAGTCATGATAATATCTTAACTATAGCTATGTTAAATAATATTGGTGAATTTCCTAATAATTCAAAGTTTAGATAAAAGTTGCACTTAGGTCATAAATTAGTCTCATAATTATCCCCTAAAGAATTTAATTAAAAATCATACCTTATCATCATGGTTATAAAAATACTTTAGGTTGATTAATTATATTTTGTTGTGATTACTAATTTGAGCAAATAAATTCAGGGTTTTTGGAAAAGATTGTGAAATAATAGATTTTAATTTTCTAAGCAACCTTTGTAAAAATTATTCCAAAATAAATTTATATTTATACCTACCCTACTCTTTCAAATCTTATTCCCTATATTTTTATTATTTTCCCAATTTTTTTCTTATTTCCTTTATTTTCCTTTACTCCCTTCTTTCTCTGTTCTTCAAACCTCGGCTCTCTCTCTCCCTTTCCCTGACGTGTGGGCCGGCTGAAGGAAGGAAAACGAGAAAAAAAAATAAAATGGCAAAACTCGCGCGGGATGGGCTCGAACCGGCGACCTCGCCCTTCACTCCCTCGCCTCTCTCCACTGAGCTACGCGCTCGTCTGTTGCCTATTTTCTTTTCTTTCCCCCTTGGCTTAGCTATCTTCGCTGGCAAAAGAAGAGAAAAAGGAAATAAAATGGTGCGGGGAGGGATTCGAACCCGCGACCTCGCGCTCCTCTCTCTCATTCTTTTCCACTGCGCTACACAGCGCTTCTATCCTTCATTCCTCTCCTTTTGTTTTATTTGTTCCTCCACTGTTCTTCTTCCTCCGCGTGAGGCCGACGGTGGGGCGAGGGTGAACGGCGACGGGGACAGCCGGAGCTCGGGATCTATCGAGCTCTACTCCATCTACGTGATGTGGGGAGTACATTTCAAGGAGCGGCCGGGCTGGAGAGGCGGTAGATTGAGCCGGCGACGGTGAAGTGGTCACGGCGGCGGGGGCGCATGGTGCCGGCGGGATCCGACGGAGTTCTGGCCGAACCAAGTGTTCCCAGAGCATCTAAGGGGCGCAGGGATGCTAACTACGGGGTCGGTTTGGTCGGAAGAGAGCCGAGACGGCCTGGCGACGTGCGCATGGCGGCGGCCTAAACAGGGGAAGCACGGCGGGCTCGTCGCCGGCGAACTCCGGTGGCTAATCGGCTCGGGAAACATGGGGGAAATATAGCTTGTAGAATGGAGATCGCGGAAGTACCTTCGATTTGGGAGGAAATCGACTGGGGACGACGAATTTTGGACTTGGCTCCGGGCGGTCGGTTTAGGGTTCTTCCGACCGAGCTTCGTTCTTTTGTGAAATTCTTCGCGCACGGGCTATGGCGGCTGAGGATATTTGAGGGGTTTTGCAGAGGGACAAGAAGCGGTCAAATTTCGTGTTTGGAGCTCGGCTCGAAGAGGCTTCTTGTAGCCGATGGAGGGAAAGGACGACGCGATGGCGACCATGGCGCGGCGACGTGGCGGCATGGCGCGCGTGCGTGGAGGTCGTGCGCGACGTGCGGGCGTACGCGCGGGCGTACGGCGTGGACTGTGTGAGGCTAGGGCATGACGCGGGCGAGGTACGACGGCATGGCGGGCGACGTGGCGGCGCTGTGTGCGGGACGCGGTGACGCGGGCGACATGGCGAGCGGCGACTTCGGCGTCGTGCGATGTACGACTTTTCCTGTGCGCGGGCGGGGCTGACGCCGGCTGGAACATGCATGCACGAGCGCCTGGCATGGCAAGTGACGCGCGGCGCGCGCGGGCGAGGCGGTCCGGGTCCGGTACGGCGTCGAACAGGTGGCGCGCAATGAATAGTGACTTTTCTGATTTTCCCGAATTAAATTTCCTATTTTCCCAATTTTATTTCCTTTCACCCCCAAAATTCAAAATAAAATATAAAACATCTAAAAATAGGTTGTAAAATATATGTCCAACCTTTTTACCCACTTTTATTATTTTAAAAATATATTTTACATAATTAATTTAATCCTTTTCCTCAATTCCACAAAATGTGATTTTGATTCAAATAAATTTCTAGATTTCATATATATACCCTAAAATATTTTATTACTCATTTTTTTCTTTTTCACTAATTAATATTACTCAATCACCTAAATAATGTTTTGCTCCCAATTCTAAACTCCGAAAATTTTCTCCCAAGAAATTCGAATCGTTTGATTTTTCAAAAACACCGAGATGAATCACTTGCGTATAAATTTATGCAACCAAGTGGTAAATAAGAAGCGAAAATTCGATCAAGAAGCAACAATCAAAAGGTTTTTGTAAGTTCGATTTTTGATTCCGGTTTTAAATTCTCCGATTTTCGGGATGTTACAAACCTACCCCCTAACAATAAATCTCGTCCCCGAGATTTGGGTCGGTCGCGATCGGGAGTCGGTCGGCATAAACATATGGGATGGATCCATGGGACTCCTTCTTAACAGACGACGAATAGATTGGTCGCTCCGGTGACGCAGAATCACACCGAGTTTCTAAGGGTGGTCCACTTCGATTCTTTGTTTCGGATAACATGATGTTGTCGCTCTAATCCTTGGGAATCCTTCAAGCATGCAGGATTCAGTAGGTCTCTACTTTTCCTTAAGTTGTATAATAGACTTGCTGTTCTAAAATGTTGGAACCTTTAGCTGCAGACGGGTGGTGATCCTGGTAGGATTGCAGTCGTGTGATTTTGGTGGGCGACAAGAGGATATCTAGGGAAGGTTCGGTTCTACCAAGCTCTAACATAGTGTCCAATCTAAGGGTCCGGAGTTATGTCACTCTACCCCCCTAACAATAAGTTCAAGCTTTGCTTTTTAGGATAAGGCCTATATTGGTGCCGGTATGGGGTACAGCTATATCTCTTCCTGTTGATTGCACTATTATGGGTTTCCTAGGGTTTACCTGACATAGGTTATGTGTTGTGCTTGTTTCTAACGTCATGAAAGAATGCGAAGTTTTGAAACCAAACAAAACTTTAACTTAGTGCAGAATGGATGGAAAACGTACCCATTAGCACGATCTGGTCCTCCTGGGCCTCTTCAGCATGCACATGGTTCACTTGGCCATGGCGGATTCCTGTGATGGCCTCCTTCGGCTGGGGTGTCCCGAACAGTCTGCGTCCAGGTACCGGGACAGGGGTCCCTCTTACAGCAATGGCGTTGGCTCCAGTACGGACGTGGGTGTTACGTGGTTTAAGGCGTGATTGGCGAAATGTCCATATTCCCCACAGTTGAAGCGCTTTACATTCTTAAGTTTTGGGGTTGTCAAGGCGGGTGCCGGGTACGGAAAGGGGTGGCGGTGGGCTGGGCGTTGCCGGGTGCAACGGGGCGATTGGTCATTGTGACGGCTGGCTTCCAACCTGTTGGTGTTGCTCTTTTGGGTCGCTGGGGCGTTCCTTGAATCGGGCGGGCTAGAGCAAGTCTTCTCTTTCGGTTGTTTTCAACCGTCCTTTGATCATGCTCAAGCCTTACGACCTTGTTGATGAGGCTCTGGAAGCTAGCGTGATCCTGACCGATCATTGGTCCTCTTAACTCATCGTTCATCCTTCAATAAACTTGTCCATCTTTTCCTCTTCATCCGCGGATCGCTTGTGGCGTAACGGGCAAGCTGCGTGAACTTGTTAAGATACTCTTGTACCGTGGTGTTTCCTTGGTGCAGCCTACGGAACTCATTTTTCTTCATCCTCATAACCGCGGCCAGTACGAAATTTTCACGGAAAGCGTAGTGAATTCTTCCCATGTCGGTTCTCCCATCTTCACCCGAGTCTCTTTGTAGGTGTCCCACCGTCACTTGCGGGACCTTCCACCATTAGTGGTGAAAGCGACCTGTCGGCTTCTTGTACTCGGACGAGGGTCAACTTCTTCTCTATTACTCTCACCAATCTTCAAGATCCATAGGTTCTTCTCCATAGCGAAGGTGGGTGGCTTGGTTCTCATAAACTCACCTAAGCTTGATCCTCCGTGTTGTCCTTGGTTGTTGGCAATGGCTTGAAGCAATTGGGTTTGTGAAGCCATGACCTCTGCTAGGGTGGTAGGGTTAGGTTCCGGCGGGTTCTCGTAGGCTGCCGAGGCTCGCGACGGTGCACCATCCGAGGAATATAGATGAGGTAAATGATTGGATCGACTAATGTCATGGTTCTAATCGATTTTTTTCGTGATCTTCAAGTTGTTCTTAAGTGATCTTTTGCACACAACAAGCATGGTGATGTAAACTCGTTTAAGACATAACATGGAGCTTCATATTAGTTCATAGATGTTACATCAGGGGGATACATTGGACATGTGTAGTCCATACAACACAACACAACAACACTAATATCGATCTAGGGTCTTCATACATAAGGGTAGGGGCATGGTCGTTGCTGTCTTAATCCCATCCAAAGCAAGACCAGAGTTGATGCAGACTTCTTGTCTAGTTGTTTGGGCTGCCGCCCGATCTGGGGTTGCCTCCTATGGCAATTGTATTGGCACCGGTAAGAGGAGGGATGCCGTGTGACTTGGGGCATTGGTTGGCATAGTGTCCAAATTCCTCACAGCTTGAAGCAAGTCACATTCCTTTTCCTTGGGGCAGCCAGGATAGGTGTTGGAGTGCGAAACGGTGCGGTAGTTGTTCTAGGGCAGTCATTGGCATAGTGTCCTAACTCTCCACAGTTGAAGCAGTGCACATTCCTCTCTAGACGTCGGGGAATCTCCTCAGCATCTTCAGGGGTACACACTGTGCTCGTGACGATCATCCTGCCAGTACCACCTGTGGTCCATTTTGGTGACTTCCTTTTCCTGGAGTTGGATGGCGAACTAAGCCCTTGGCCGGTCGTTGGATTGAATTCCTTGTCCTTCCTTCCGCACTGTATCTCTCCCTCGATCGGGGTTCCGGTGTGTTTTTCCCCTGCACTGTTCCTTATTCCATATCCTTGTTCCATGAAGCCGTAGCGGGGGCCAAGTGTTTTCTTCCCTCCTAATGGTGGATTTGGCGTTTCTGCTCTCGGTGGGCTTGACAGTATATTCGCAGGAGTCATCAAGGCTTGAGTCGGAACGTGCCGATGTTGCTCTGGACACGAACCCAAAACTTGAAGGTGTCGTTGCATTAGCTGCACCATCATGATCATCAATTGTGTCTGGCTAGCCATTATCTGGGCTAAGGTTGGATTCATAGGGAAAGAGGGTGGAATGTCCATAGGGTCGCTCTGTGTTGATCCATGAGATTGCTGAGATCTTGATTTCCTGCCCTTGTTCTTTCCCATCTATTGTCAGAGAGAGAAAGAAATCAGAAGAACAGTTAAGCTCTGGTTGGGACCTTGTTCCTGTGCACTCTTATTGCGTTAGCGGGTGGAATAAACAATCTCCTAAGCTTTAACACGGTCACAGTCCTATATCTATTTTTGAAGATAGTTTAGGTCTAGAGAAAGTAAAATCAAATGTTTGTAGAGAAATTGGGGTGAGAGAGAAAAATATGTTTGTTTTGTGAAAATAGTTTGTATTTCCAAAATAATCCTATGTAGGGATATTTCCTTTTGACCAGCTATAAAGGGGTAGGGCGCCGTTGGTCTTATCCTACGCCGCACTTGCTCGATACCACCTGTAGACCCCGTTTTTGAGGACGAGAATCATTCGTGTTCATAGTACCTTATCCCTGGATCGAGTAGTTTGGTACCCACGAATACGGTTCAAATTACCAGTGCAAAGTGCACGAATAGTCTTACAACGAAATTATTACAATAATAGGCCCGAAGGCAATATCCAAGACATATAGGACCTACCGGCCCGGATACAACCGAAAACAGAAATTAGATGAGATAGCGGACGGAAGGCAAGAAGATGCCGATTGCCACGAGCAACGACCGGGGACTAAGACTGTTGCGCTCCATTGCCTTCATTCCTCCTAGTAGTATGTGTACGGGTCTTCCTCATCTCCTTCATCCGGAGGTTTGTGCGTATAGCAAGGGTGAGTACCCAACGTACTCAACAAGCCAACACGGAATGATGCACATGATAGGGTCATTCAAAGGATGGCTATGGTTTATTTGCGCAAAGCCAATTTTCACAAATCATTTCACAAACCTAACATCTAGCCAGTCAAGTTTTAGGTCCATAGTATATTAAGTCGGCGACGGTCGTCCACCATCCATTGTGATCCCAAGGATAGCTTCCCGCCTCCGATCCGTCATGGTTTTCTGGGGTGTCTTTCTCCTTTCTCTCGATAGAGAAGTTGGTTTCCCCAAGCACATAAAGTCATTATGCAATCCCACCCATCATTTTAAAATTTATGAGTCTAGCCACGGGAAACACTTGTCACGTCGCTCATTAACCGCGAGCACGGCTATTCGAATAGATTGATTAACTCACACTTGCAGGATGTACACTTTACCCGTACTCCGCAACTACTCATTGAATGAGCTCACATCCCTCTATATGGGACGGTCACGGCAAAGCCTTTCGATAACCTCACTTTGGCGCACCCGCTCCATGAACTTAATCCCTCATGCACTCTAGCCGTCATTTCCTAGCGGTGAGAGGAGTTCAGTTCCGGGGTAAGAGAAAGAATTGCTCTATCCTTGAACTTTCCATCTTCATGTCCTTTTCTTCATGTCTTCATTTCTTCATGTTGATCGCATACCCGATCTCGCCTGTACCAACCACGGTACACCCCCTGGGAAGGCCCTTAACTATCGTCCGGCACCCACCGGTGGTGCACCCCACCGGCAAGGCCTTACCTAAACGCCAACACCGAACCTACTATGCAAGGATACCGCCTCCGCTCGGATATTTAATCGCTAGGTATACCCATTCGAGATGTACGGTTGTACTGGCTCGTTCTAAGTTGTAGTCTCATGGCTCGGTCCTTAACTGACCAGGGACGGTACTAGCCTTTTCCGGAATCCACCCAAATCCATCCATCCGCCCCAGTCTAAAAACATTGGTTTGTATTTTTATTTTTCATCAAAGCCATTTCCAACATGATCAAGGCAACGTGGCGCTCATGTCTCCACTTGCCATGTCTCAACCATCTTCCCAAGATAGTTGCCCAAGCACGAGGCTTATTTGTAAAATCATGAGTATGCAAGAATCTAGTATAAGTGTGGCTAAGCATTTTATCAAGATAACCTCCATTGTATCACATCGAAGGTTACAAAGGATATTTCTAAAGGTATTCAATATCAAGGTAGGATATATCAAGAATAGGCACTCATTTGTGTATAGCATGCAATTTATAATTGAAAACAACATCATTTCACAAATAGGATCAATATGTTCAAAGGGATGTGTTGACTTGCCTTGCTCGCACACTTGTTGTGGTTGGGTCTTCGTGTACTCAACGCCTTCCTCGGACGCTAATCATACGTGCGAGAAATCAAATTTGAATTCGATTAGAATTCAAATAGAATCCAAGAAGATCCAAAAGAAAACCAAGTAAATCGCAATAGCGGCTCCTAACACTAGGCTATGACTCTATGCGAACCTAGGCTCGAGTTTCGACGAAATCCGGGTTAGAGCGAAAGGGTTATAAGGATTCGAAGTTTTGTAATGAATTCGATTTTGTTAAGAAGGGTGCGATATTTATCTTAATATGCTTAAAGTTTGAGAAATACTAGAGTTGATGATTCAATTAATAAAAAGGAAGTGGTTATCTTTTTAATTTCATCAAATTATTTCTCGGGTCGAGAAGTCCTAGGGTTTATAATAATTGAATCCGAAAATAACTAGTTAACCCTAAAGCTTGACACTGTATTAAATAATTTTAGATTTTAATTTCAGAAAATCCATATGATAAATTTAGTGCTTAATACAAATTTTAGGTGACAATTATATTCCCAATGTTTGGAACCATATAGGTTACTTTAGATTTCGGGGAAACCTATGATTTTGTTAAGTAACAAGTCATGATAATATCTTAACTATAGCTATGTTAAATAATATTGGTGAATTTCCTAATAATTCAAAGTTTAGATAAAAGTTGCACTTAGGTCATAAATTAGTCTCATAATTATCCCCTAAAGAATTTAATTAAAAATCATACCTTACCATCATGGTTATAAAAATACTTTAGGTTGATTAATTATATTTTGTTGTGATTACTAATTTGAGCAAATAAATTCAGGGTTTTTGGAAAAGATTGTGAAATAATAGATTTTAATTTTCTAAGCAACCTTTGTAAAAATTATTCCAAAATAAATTTATATTTATACCTACCCTACTCTTTCAAATCTTATTCCCCTATATTTTTATTATTTTCCCAATTTTTTTCTTATTTCCTTTATTTTCCTTTACTCCCTTCTTTCTCTGTTCTTCAAACCTTTGGCTCTCTCTCCCTTTCCCGACGTGTGGGCCGGCAAGGAAGGAAAACGAGAAAAAAAAATAAAATGGCAAAACTCGCGCGGATGGGCTCGAACCGACGACCTCGCCCTTCACTCCTCGCCTCTCTCCACCGAGCTACGCGCTCGTCACGCCTATTTTCTTTTCTTTCCCCTTGGCTTAGCTATCTTCGCGGCAAAAGAAGAGAAAAAGGAAATAAAATGGTGCGGGGAGGGATTCGAACCCGTGACCTCGCGCTCCTCTCTCTCGTTCTTTTCCACTGCGCTACACAGCGCTTCTGTCCTTCATTCCTCTCCTTTTGTTTTATTTGTTCCTCCACTGTTCTTCTTCCTCCGCGTGAGGCCGACGGTGGGGCGAGGGTGAACGGCGACGGGGACAGCGGAGCTCGGGATCTATCGAGCTCTACTCCATCTACGTGATGTGGGGAGTACATTTCAAGGAGCGGCCGGGCTGGAGAGGCGGTAGATTGAGCCGGCGACGGTGAAGTGGTCACGGCGGCGGGGACGCATGGTGCCGGCGGGATCCGACGGAGTTCTGGCCGAACCAAGTGTTCCCAGAGCATCTAAGGGCGCGGGGATGCTAACTACGGGGTCGGTTTGGTCGGAAGAGAGCCGAGACGGCGCGACGTGCGCATGGCGGCGGCCTAAACAGGGAAGCACGGCGGGCTCGTCGCCGGCGAACTCCGGTGGCTAATCGGCTCGGGAAACATGGGGGAAATATAGCTTGTAGAATGGAGATCGCGGAAGTACCTTCGATTTGGGAGGAAATCGACTGGGGACGACGAATTTTGGACTTGGCTCCGGGCGGTCGGTTTAGGGTTCTTCCGAACGAGCTTCGTTCTTTTGTGAAATTCTTCGCGCACGGGCTATGGCGGCTGAGGATATTTGAGGGGTTTTGCAGAGGGACAAGAAGCGGTCAAGTTTCGTGTTTGGAGCTCGGCTCGAAGAGGCTTCTTGTAGCCGATGGAGGGAAAGGACGACGCGATGGCGACCATGGCGCGGCGACGTGGCGGCATGGCGCGCGTGCGTGGAGGTCGTGCGCGACGTGCGGGCGTACGCGCGGGCGTACGGCGTGGACTGTGTGAGGCTAGGGCATGACGCGGGCGAGGTACGACGGCATGGCGGGCGACGTGGCGGCGCTGTGTGCGGGACGCGGTGACGCGGGCGACATGGCGAGCGGCGACTTCGGCGTCGTGCGATGTACGACTTCTCCTGTGCGCGGGCGGGGCTGACGCCGGCTGGAACGTGCATGCACGAGCGCCTGGCATGGCAAGTGACGCGCGGCGCGCGGTGGCGAGGCGGTCCGGGGTCCGGGGTACGGCGTCGAACAGGTGGCGCGCAATGAATAGTGACTTTTCTGATTTTCCCGAATTAAATTTCCTATTTTCCCAATTTTATTTCCTTTCACCCCCAAAATTCAAAATAAAATATAAAACATCTAAAAATAGGTTGTAAAATATATGTCCAACCTTTTTACCCACTTTTATTATTTTAAAAATATATTTTACATAATTAATTTAATCCTTTTCCTCAATTCCACAAAATGTGATTTTGATTCAAATAAATTTCTAGATTTCATATATATACCCTAAAATATTTTATTACTCATTTTTTTCTTTTTCACTAATTAATATTACTCAATCACCTAAATAATGTTTTGCTCCCAATTCTAAACTCCGAAAATTTTCTCCCAGCAGAAATTCGAATCGTTTGATTTTTCAAAAACACCGAGATGAATCGCTTGCGTATAAATTTATGCAACCAAGCTGGTAAATAAGAAGCGAAAACTCGATCAAGAAGCAACAATCAAAAGGTTTTTGTAAGTTCTGATTTTTGATTCCCGGTTTTAAATTCTCCGATTTTCAGGATGTTACAGGTAGTCAAGTGGGCTATCAAATTATCAGAGTTCGACCTACATTTCGAAGCCCGCCACGCGATCAAGAGCCAGGCCTTGGCCGATTTTGTGGCAGAATGGACGCCAGTGGCCGACAACGATCGACCCCCGGGTGAACCCGAGAGTGTGGAGGATCGCGGCCAATGGACCATTCATTGGGTGATGTGAAGGGTTACGCGGAAGCTACGCTAGCCGAAAACAAAAATTTTCTACCGCGCAAACCAGAACACTTGCAAGTAAGGGCCGATAGATCGTTACCGATTGGAGTGTGCAATGGAAATGCCAATCTGGGCTATCCGATCCGAATGCAAGTAGCCGATTCTCGCAAGCCGACACCGATACCCGGGATGCCGATTCGCCAATCACCGATTCGCAGATGCCGTAGCCGATCCGAAGCCGATCAACGCGCGCAACGTAGCAGCGCCTCCTACCGGTATCCACACGTCCGGGGACAAAACGCCGTACACCCATGTGCTAGCACGCGATGCAAGGCTAGGGTTTGGCTCGAAAGTGGGGAGGGTTTCCGTGGAGATTGATCTCGGCGACTTCTGTTGCACGCGATGCACTTGACGTGCCGCAACTCTCCACCCCTCCCTCCTTTATATAGAGTTGGCGATCGGGACTAGTGGCCGATCGGGACTCTATTTTGAATCGGATCCTATCCGAATCTCACGAGTTGGCCGCCCATACGTCGTAAGCCCATAGGACTCTATCCGATCGGATCCCTATCCGATCAAGCCATATCCGAGTCCAACTCGAATGCCCGTTCTTATCCCCTTAAGCGTGCGACCCAGTAGGTTCGGTATACTCGGTTTTGGCTATAGTCTAACTTAGCCGACCGTCGGCTCGAGTCCAACTCAGCCGACTGCAACGCCGCGCCTAGCAAGACATATTGACACCATACTATACAAGAATATAATATCGGCTCAACCCGTAATGTGTACACAAATCCCTTTGCCTCACGATACCGCTTAAGCTATAGGCAAGATGTGTGCCATCCCTTCAATAGCTTAACCATTCACTCGAACCGTATTGGATTATCCGTCCGTTGATTGACTCCTCAATCAACTTAGCATGGCCATGCATTTCCATAATCCATTACCTCGAGGGGCCCGAGATATCTCTCCAAAGGAGGGGCAAATTCCATCTTGATCACTCACATCCCACTCCATGTTTCATAGCAAACCCGAAAACTACCTTTATAACTACCCAGTTACGAAATAGTGTTTGGTAGTCCCAAAGTAGGCTACTACACATGTTGGAATCCATGGTGATCTCAGGTCTAAGGACTTTGTACCAATACTACCTGAGACCAACTAATGGCACATTAATTCCTGTAGTGTCTCATGGTGGGTCTATCCAACAATGTGTTCTCCAACACATATGTCCATGTTTATTGATTTGGTATCTTCATACCCATGATCTATGATACATGATCATCAATCAATAAACATGCCGATCTTAGAATCATATTTGTTCCAACAATATGACATATGATCAGGGATCGTTTAGAAATAGATTCATAAATATAGAGTCTCATAAATAAGTCACGTACTTATTGATCAATACAAGATGTCTATTTCATGGAACTGAATAACACTTTATTCATTTATACATAAACATTGACGTGATATCCAACATCTCCATGTTGCCTCTAGGGCATATCACTAACATGATGAACTTTGATGGTTCACTCACCTTACAGGGGGCCGGGGCAGGAGTTGCGTTAACCTCCCTGACAGGCGACGTACTCCGGTACATCGTTCGGCTCAACTTCCGAGCAACCAATAACATGGCCGAGTACGAAGGGCTCCTAGCGGGGTTGCGAGCGGTGGCAGGCATGGGCATCCGCCGTCTGCTAGTCCTCGGCGACTCTCAACTAGTCGTGAATCAAGTTTTCAAGGAGTACCAATGCATCGACCCCCAGATGAAAGCATATGTCAGGGAAGTTCGGCGTATGGAGCGCAATTTCGATGGCCTCGAGCTGCGCCATATTCCCAGAAGGGACAATACCCTGACGGACGAGTTATCTAGGATCGCGTCCGTGCGAGCCCCAGCCCGCCAGGCACATTTGAAGAAAGACTCACTAAGCCGTTCGCGTGCCCCGAACCGCCCCGAGGGCAGGAGTCGGCCGGTCCCGACGTTCCGGACCCGGCGGGCCAGCCACAGCCTGGGCCTGCCGGGACCGACATCACGCGTCAGGTGGCCTGGATTTCGGAAATCCAGGCGTATCTGCAAGACGCGGCATTGCCCGAGCAGCGCGAGGAAAGCGAGCGCATTGCTCGCACCTCCAAAAGGTACGTATTGGTGGAAGAGACACTCTACCGACGCGGCGCCAATGGAGTACTCATGAAATGCATCGCTCGGGAATAGGGTCTCGAGCTCCTGGCCGAGATCCACGAGGGAGAATGTGGAGCACACTTAGCCTCCCGAACCTTGGTAGGAAAAGTATTCCGCCAAGGCTTTTACTGGCCCACCGCGCTGGAGGATGCAACAGACCTCGTGCGGCGGTGCCGGGCATGCCAATTCCACGCCAAGCAGATGCACATGCCAGCTTAGGCCCTTCAAACCATCCCGCTCTCGTGGCCGTTCGCGGTCTGGTGGCCCGAGGCCTACCCAGTCAGCGTCATCGACAAGCATTCGGCTGTGCGGTTCATGAGAGGCATCACGGCAAGGTTTGGGGTCCCCAACAGGCTCATCACCGACAACAGCACCCAATTCACGAGTGAGTTGTTTGGCGAGTATTGCAACGACATGGGCATCAAACTCTGCTTCGCCTCGCCCGCCCACCCCCAAAGCAACGGTCAGGCCGAGCGTGCAAACACGAAAATATTGAAAGGCCTCAAGATGAAGACCTACAACGTCCTCAAGAAGCATGGGGACTCGTGGATTGACGAGCTGCCAGCGGTCCTTTGGGCCAACCGGACAACACCGAGCCGTGCCACCGGGGAAACACCATTCTTCTTGGTGTATGGAGCCGAGGCGGTCTTGCCCTCCGAGCTCACCCTGGGATCGCCCCGAGCCATACTATACACCGAAGCAGATCAAGAACAGCTACGTCGCGACGACCTGGACTACCTGAAAGAAAGACGGCGTAGTGCAGCTCTTCGCGCGGCCCGTTATCAGCAGAGCCTCCGCCGCTATCATCAACACAAAGTCATCCCCCGAGCGCTCCAAATCAATGACCTCATTCTGCGACGTGTGCAAACACATGCGGGGCTGAGCAAATTATCTCCGATGTGGGAGGGGCCATACAAAGTTATCGGCACCCCGCGTCCAGGAACAGTTCGCCTAGCCACAGAGGACGGCACCCCGTTGCCGAACCCGTGGAACATTTTCCACCTGCGCAGGTTCTACCCATAAGTCGCAGGGTGTGCTGAAACATATATGGAAGTTCATTCACTGCCTCCAGTGGCATGAACAATGAGTTCACTCATTTATACTCTTTTTTTCCTTACAAATATCTACATTACAGTATGTTTTTTCCCTCCATGCTCCGGAACGTGTATTGCGGATGCTGGCTTCCGGGGGCCTTCTGGCCCTGCCCGCCCTAGCCTTAGAGCCCTAAGGGTGTCGAGAGTAGAGCGACGCTGCATACAAGTGTCCCGGGGTAGTCAACGCCTGGGGGCTCGGGTGCGTATTGTCACGCTTGTCCCGAACCCCCCGTTGTTGCTGCCCCCGCTGGCCCTTGATGCCCTCGCTTCTACCCGGAGCCCCGAGAAAGGCATCAGCCGCCGGCCGATGCACGCTGCCGAAACCCGGACCAGCTCCCAATTGCATGGGATGAATCATGGCAGGAAACCATACTGTCCATATTCCTACAATGGCTAAACTAACTAAAGAGTGGACTGCCGTTGCATGAAAACAAATAAGCAAGGGCTTGGGCTAACTAACCGCCACTGTGTGTGCGCCAAGTTGGCCGGGGGCTCCCAATATATATACATACATATATGAATCATCGTTTGCAGAGATGGCCACGATGGGCTGCTACAATATGAGTTCAGTATGAGAAAGGCAAGTGCACTAATATTATGAACAATATTACAATTATTTTTATAAGTACAGATGGAAGCAAAAGGCGGGGGAGTCCTAGGCGGCCGGCGGGTCATTGGGGGCGTCCTCCGCGTCGTCCTCGTCCGGGGGGTCCTCGCGGTAGGCGAGCTGGAATGCCGCCAGAGTGCCGTCAAAGTCGATCATGATGGAGTCGACAGCATCCTTGACGCGGCGCCGAGCAGCCTCCTCGGTGCCCTCGAGGAAGTCCTTGGTGGGGATGTAGGGATTGAAGCCGGGGTCGCGGGCCTGGTAGCTTGCCAGGATCAGCGTCGCGACTTGGCGGGACAAGTCATACGATGACTCCTTCGCCACTTCGTCGACCTCCTCCGGCACCCTTTTGATCCCCTCGGCCAGCTCATCTATTTGCATGGCCAACCCCCCCAAGGTAGGGACGGCGGTGCGGGGGCGAACGGCCCCCACCTCACGGGCCGCCTCCCGAAGGCGCGCGACGGACGAGGCCACGGTCCGAAGCCCCAAACCCAGGGCGTTCTCCAGCTCCGCGATCCGGCGGCGTGCCTCCTCCAAGTCTGGCGCCGCTTCGCTGGGCCGAGGGGCTGGCTGGGGCTCCCGCACTCGCGCCTCCACGCTGCCAACCGCCAGCTCCCGGGCGGCGAGGTCCCGCTCCCACCGCTCCAGCTCGTCCTGCCAGCAGCACGAGGCGGCTGCGAGCTGCTGCTCGCGCTCCCAGATGGCCTTCAGGCACCGGGAGACCTCCTCCTGGGCCTGTAGCACGGCCACCTCGCGCCCCTCCACCACGGCCTCGCGCTAGGCGATGGCCTTCACCTGGGCCACCGCGTTCTCCTCCCGCGCGACGGAGTCCTCCTCGGCCTTGGCCACGGCGGCCTCCCGGTCCTCGACCGTCCGCCATGCCGCCTCCAGAGCCTTCTCGCGCTCTGCTAGGCCATCTTCACGGGCCTGGAGCTCGACATCGGTGTTGGCGGCGGCGGCCTCGGCATCGCGTAGGACGCACTCGCGCCGGTTGAGCTCCTGGGCACGCTCGTCGAGGTCGCGGATGAACCCCCTAGCGGTGGTGCGGACCCTCTCCTCTGCGGCAATGGCGACCTGCTCGCGGAAGTCGGCGGTGTGCCGCTCAATGACGGTGTCCTCGAACACCTGGTTGAGCTCGTCTAGGCGTCGCTCGATGTCCGCCAGCTCCCGCTTCCGGATGAGGCCCTCCACCCTCGCCGTGGCCACCAGCTCGCGGCGGCCTTCGTCGACCTCAGCCTGCCGCCACGCCACCGCGACCTCCCTGGCGGCCAAGGCTTGAACCTGGGCCCGTAGCCCCTCCAAGGAGACCGCGTTGGCCTCCTCCAGCGCCCGGGACACGATCATCCTCGCCCGCTCCTGCGATCGGACGAGGGGCTCGGCGTCCAAGGCGACCACGAACCCGGACCGAGCGCCCCGGATTTGGAGTCGGAGCTCGAGTCGAGGTCGACCACCTGCGTAGGACGTAAAGGCGAAGGCGCCCCACGGCCAGAGCCGCCCGCCGCTGCTTCGCCCACCGGTGTTGCCTCGCCCTCCAGAGAGGCTGCTCGCGGTGTCGGAGGATCGCGGTGGGCCGGCACCGGCAGTGCTGGTGTTGGCCGGCGGGGCGACGGTGTTGAATGGCGTGGCGCGGGCGACGACTGCCGTGGTGGCGGCGATTGTTGCCGCGGTGGGGACCCCTGGGGCTGCTCTCCACTGCCCGCCACCGCCTCCACCTCCACGTTGGGGCCAGTTCGCCCCGAATCCATCGCTGGCGGAGGGCCCCCAGCTTGTTCCTCGTGGGCGATCGGCGCGCCGGCATCTGGGTGGGCCCCCTTCTCGGGCCCCACCAGACCCGAGCCCAAACCCACAGGGGGTGACCCGGACACGATGGGCTCCACCACCCCGAGCCTCTCCTGCGCCTTCCCCGTTGAGTTGGAAGCAGAACCGCCCTTGGGTATAATCCTCGGGCGAAAATGCTGATGCTTACGGCTTGGAGCAGAAATAAACACAATAAAGGATCAAAACACAAGTAGCCCGAAATGAAAACACAAGGCTCATAAGATATGTATGCATCTACAAGGCGTTACGTGCGGCGGCGTCGAAGCTCCAGGAGACCCGGGAGATGGCCCGCTTCTTCTTCGCGGAGCCGCCAGAGGGGCTCACTGGGCTGTGGCCCGCGGACTCCGTCGCTGCTGGGGCTCTGCGGCCGGCCTCCGTCGACGGCGCACTCGCCGTGGGTGTGCTCCCGGCCCCCATCACCGTCGTCGTCGTTGTGGCTGCATTCCGGCCCTCGACGGAGTGGCCCCTGGGCGGGCCCGCTTGCTGCGGCCTCCGGACCTGCGGGAGGAGGAGCGGTGTGCTCCGCGCCGCCGCCGCGTGGTGGTGATGGGGAGGCGCGGGGTCGTGCTCCGCCTCTTCCTCTTCCCCTTCGGGTCCGGGACCCCGGTCCGCTCCCGGTCGGGCCCCGGCGCCCGCCGCCCGATCGGCACTGGTCATCGACGTCGTCGTAGTCGCTCGTCCCCACCCCAGTGGCGGCGCTTGGCGCCGCGACGACGAACCCACGCCATCGCCTACCACCCGTAGGGCATGCAGGATCTCCGGGCGCGCCGAATCCTGGCAAAACAGCACCAGCCCCGGAGGGAGCTGCGTCAGATCCATCGCCGTGACGCCGAGGGTGCGGCGGACCAGGATCGCGAGGTCGTTCTCGTTCCAGTCGAAGGCGGCGCCAACATGGGTGCACATGTCGTCGTTGAAGCCCGTGTACATGTGGGCGGGGCACGACCTCTCTCCCAGCGGCGAGATGCGCCGTGTCCGGAAGTCCCGAAGACGGCGTGGCCGGACAGCCCGCCTCCGGAGGTAGCTGATCCGCTCCAGCACTCCGTCCAGCTCCCTCCCGGCTCGCGGCCACGCCCCCCAGTTCCTTTGGTTCACCGGGATTCCCGTCGGAAGGGAAAGGCGGGGTTGGTCGCCCAAGCTGGTGTAGAACCAGTAGGCCCTCCAGTTCTCCCACGTGGAGCGGGGGTGGATGTCGATGAGGGGGTGTCGATGGTCCTGTCGTTGCGCGGCTGGATCGCCACGTACCCGACCGCGCCGGAGGAGCCCGCCCGGCACACGCGGAAGAATTGCTGGAAGAGATGCAGTGAGGGCATCACCGCCACGAACATCTCGTAGGTGTAGGCGAAGATGGCGAGGTAGAAGACGGCGTTAGGGGTGAGGTGGTGCAGCTGAAGGTCGTAGAACTCCAGCACATCGAAGAAGAATCGAGAGAAGGGCGGCACCAGCCCGACCATGGCAAAAGAGGCGAAGAACACCATCTTCGTGGGGGGCCGCTCCTCCGGGAATGTTGCCGCCGCTGCGAGTGCCGCGCGGCAAGTACTTGTTGAAGAGGCTTCGAGCCTCCGCAGTTCGAACCAGGGACTTGGGAGCACGCTCCCCGGCTCCAAGGGCGAGTCGCGAGCCATCTTCGAGGGAAGCGCTTGAATGCAAAAAAGAAAGCCGGTGACGGAGAGGAAGGAGACGAAAGGGCAAAGGCGATGGAAGGATGAGAGGCGATGGTTGTGGAAAGCGTAGAAACTGATCCCCCCTCTCACGGATCCGTTTTTATAGGCAACCACGGCCCCCTCGAATTCTACGGCATTAATGTCGCCCCACTTCCGCGTGACGCGCCTCTTCGGCTCCGTGCCCCTTCGTCTTTCGCGTCTCTTTGGTTCCCGCGTCACTAGGGTTTCGTGCCGCCTGGGGTTTCGTGCCCGCCAGGCGCACTGAACGGGACGAAGAGAGCTAGGCGGTTTGATGGGCCCCCATGTGCGCGGCCCAAATAACGCGCCCCCCGTCTGGAAAGGCTTAATCAAGCGCGGCGTCAGTTACCGCACGCCTATTTCTTGCGCGCCGTGGCACATCCAGTACCCGGGCCCACACACTCAAGAATATGGCGTTAATCGCGCCCGAACCCAACTTCGGTCCCGGTCAACACCGGGGGCTACTGTCGGTGATATAGGCCCGGGGGTATATCGAGAACGCGATGTCTGAAGAAGGAAGGCGTCTTCGCTTACCAGGGCGCCCCAAAGACATGTCCTGAACGACTCAGGCGGGTCCGGGCCAAGGGCGGCCACGTGGCCGTCCCCAAGGGGACCTGGCTCGGGGGCTGCCCGGAGGCCTTCGCTGTCCCAGACGGCAGGGTCCGGGATCACCCGGACCCCCTGTCCTTCACCCCGCACCTCTCCGAGAGAGGGGCGAGTTCAACCGCCAACTGCCAACCACCACATTTAATACCTAGAGAGAGGTCAGACGCCTGCCCCGTCGTATTTATTGCGATGTGAGGCACGTCTGTCAGCCGCTCATCATCACCCTTTTTGCCCGTCTCGAGGGAGAGAGGGTATAAAGTCTTTGACGGCGACAACAGTATGGCCGCACGGTCATTCCACGCACGCCTCCCCCCACGCCCCGTCCAGACGCATTAAATGCCCTGGGCGGCCGCGTGGGAGAGAGAACATGAATACTGGGGGTGTCGCGTCGACCCCTCTCTAGGCGGAAGGGCCACTGACCGGTAGGCCCCACTGGAGTAGGTAGGTTGGCCCATCCTCATGTCAGCAGCATGGCGGCCACGACGCCCGATTTTCTCCACCAACTCCCATGACGCGGCAACAGGAACAGGAATAGGGGTAGCTTCCCCGACAAGACAAGGAAAGAGCCGCTCCATCACGTGGAGCGGAGTAGAGAAAGCTAGGACTACTGTGGTGTCCCCTTGCACTATAGAAGGAGGCCCATGTCTATGATAGAGAGAGGGGGAAGACTGATCAAGGGTTCTGCCATCTTGGAATTAGGTTCTTGAGTTGGTCTATTGCCCGGCCTTCCCAATCTAGGGCTTCAAGCACTCCTCCTTCCCCAGGGAGAACAACCACATAACCCTTGTAATTCATCCTCCACATAACACAAAAACAAGAGTAGGGTATTACGTCTCCCTGGCGGCCCGAACCTGTATAATTCTTCTGTGTCCTTTGTGATTGCGATTTTCTTCCATCTTCCTACCTTCTCTCCATCTCACCTCGAGTTTGAACCCTAATTCACTGCTCCCCTGTGCCGAACCAAAAAGGGGGTCCCTTGGGTCCCCGCGTGTCGAGCACACGCATCGACAATATATAACTTTGAAAGCAAGGATATCTTCAACTTTATGTACCATTGGACCTTGATTAAGAAATAGTATCAGATAGACATTTAGTCTAAGTTAATTTAATTTTACCAAATTAAGTCAAAAATATAATGAACATAGATATTGGCTTACTCATACTTTAAACCGATTCGAAATTTGGTAAAAATTTAAAATATTTACGACTCGGATATTATTAGTTAGAAAAATATATTGATGAATAGGATAAGTTGCATATATATCGATGGCGGCGCGCTAGCTTATGCGCCGAGCTGCGACGGGAGGGAGGGGCGCAGGCGCGGCGTGGATGGGGGCAGAAGAGAGGGACGCAAGAGGTCTTTTTTTTCATCCAAGCCCTCTCTTTCTTTTCAACTTTGTGACTGAAGGTCAATTTTATAAACAGTAAAGGAGTTTTCTACAAAATAAACTTTTTTTTCTTCTTTAATTGAGTTTTTTTAATTGAGTTTTTTTAAATAGTCAGACGGACCACGGGTTAGTTTTGAAAAAACTTAAGATATTTTTTGTAAAATAGCCAGACAAAACAAAATTTAGGTGGAAACACTACTTGCTTGATTTATAGATAGTTATAGATTATAGATTTCGATGTGGCCATTAATAATGTCGTTTTAGGGCTTAATTTTAGCTAGAGGCATAATATGAGGAAACCATTGTAGATTGCCATACACGCAAATGTTGTTTTCCTGGTTTTGCTGGATTTAAGCATCGGTTTAGGTGGCTGTCAATGGCTTGAGCTATATATGCCAAGTCAAAAATAGCTTCTAACCTTTAATCATCCCACTGAAAAATTGTCGACCATACAAATCTTAACGTAGTTTTCTTTGACACGTAATTTATAGGACTGCTTCTCCGTCTTTCCCTCCTGCTATAGATCTTATAACCATCTACTTGTTACCTTCTCGGTAGCCTCCTTCATCATTGTTATATCTTTTAACTCATCGTCGTGTATTCTTAGGCCATTTGAGGGTCTTTAGATGGCCCTTGGCCTCGTTCATTTCTTATAGTATTTGTGTAGTGTGTGTAAATTCAATATCGCATCTTCATATCTGCAGAAATGAAGGTGACGACTCAGCTTAAGGTAACTCGTTATTGTTATTGGTGCCTAATTGTCTTGGCAGGCTTATTTGAAACATGAGAATATTGAAAACAAAATGCTAACAATGTATTGGTTTTGTAAATAAAAAAAGATAATTGTATTGCGCTTCTATTGGAGATTTACTCTTTCTTCTGGTTTTGAAAACAAAAGAGATCCATATTAGATGCTTGCTAAACAATGTTACTGACATAAAAAATTAGAGAGCAGCTATACGTACGACGCTACTGTCCAACCGTATTACGACATGAACAACGCTAAAAGGCGCACGGTTAAGATTTTATCACGACATGAGCCATCTCACATGTAAAGCTTTCATTATGTCTCTGGTCGTACGTACACTGGAGTCGGATAAAGGAGTAGTATGTGTACCATTTTTAAAAAATATATGTATATATAGAGCTTTTTTTATTAATTGGAGCTGATCACTAGAGGTCCTCTTTGTTAGACTTATCTTATATATATCTATAAAATTTATCCTATTAATTGGTTAATATCATCTTTTCGTTAAATCACGTCATCTTAATTGTTTTAGCCCTTAGATAATTGATCTTAGATCTAAATTATCTTTATTATTTCTTTCTCCTATTTCTCCTATGAAGTCATATTACCATATGATTGTCTTTGGATAACTGTTATATTATCTTTCTTTTTTTTCTTTTGTCATTGAAACACATCACCTTAATTTTGCTTTTGAATAATCAAACTATATAATATTTAAAATGTTATAAACTATATTATTTTATTGTTTATAACTTTTTCTATAGTTGATTAAAAATAAAAATTATATAAAATATATAAAATTATATCGTCTAGCTGTCTTACATATTAAATTTATTATTTAATAGAACACAACAACACGCGAGGTTTGATCTAAGCTCAAAAATCTACACCTTAAAAAGCAGTTTTTTCATTTAGTATTATTAAGCCATAAATCATCTTATACTGTGATCTGTTCATCTAAAAAAATCAGGCAGATAAGGTCAAAAAAAATCAGGCAGATACTGCATTTAACGACAATCGATCTTGGTAATCTCGGTGATCAACACAAGAGATGTTGCATATGTCACGATCAATAGTGTGGAACCGTTAAAAGCAACTACGGTATATGTAAACCGAATCGAATTAATTAAGTTATAGTTTACTCTTTCGTAGACATGGCAGTTTATGTAACTTTATATAAATCTAGTTCATATGTAATCGTAATACATTTTTTTTCTCCTTTGCCCTAACACCATCACAATGTCGTCGCCGAAGCAGCCCATGGCCTCGTCGACGTCGCCGGCGCAGCTGCCGCGGAGCGCGAGCGGCCAGGCGCCCACCTCGCGCCACCACCAGCCGCCGCGGGCCTCCGTCTCCACGCCCACCACGCCGGCGGCGCACCACCACCGCAGGGCGCTGTCCATCAGCTGCATGACGATCAGGACCGATGACGACTCACCGCCGCCGGGCACCCCCAAGGTCAGGGCGGCCAAGCAGCCGTCGTTGTCGTACTACTCGTCGATGCTGTCGCCGAGGAAGCTCATGCAGCGCGCGTCCCGCGCGTTCCGCCGCAGCGGCAGCAAGTCGTCTCGGCGGAGGAAGAGCAAGGACGACATCGGCGGCGGCGGCGACAACTCGGCCTCGGTCTCCGGCAAGGCTTCCGAGTCGGCGAGCGTGCGTTCCTTGGATGAGATCACTACCACCGACGACGACGTCCATGGCGGTGCCGGCGCAAGGCAAGATCAGCAGCAACAGCACGATGACGAGGTCGTCCCGGAGAAGATCATACACGAGGCGAACACGCCGGTGGTGATCCACCAGCAGACGGCCGTCGCGGTGGAGGAAGAAGAGCCCAACATGAAGTCGCCGGCGCCGGAGAAGGAGATCACGACCATCGCCGCCATCATCATCGAAGAGGAGGAGGAGGAGGACGACGACGAGCCCAAGAAAGGCGACGCCGCTGCTTCGGTGTCCACCGACTCCACCGCCGCGGCGGACAAGTTCGTTGCGGTGGTGAAGGAGGCGATCAAGAAGCGTGACGAGGACGCGCCGGCGGTGGCCGCGGAGGAAGGAGTGAAGAAGACGGCGACGACGATCACGACGGACGAGCTGGTCCGCAGGTTCAAGGGGAGCAGGGTGAAGACGGCGATGGAGAAGCGGTCGGAGGAGGAGCAGCCGCGCCGGCGGGAGGTGGCGCGGAGCAATGACGTGATCGAGGAGGCGCGGAGCAAGCTGCTGGAGAAGCGGCAGTGCAGCAGGGTGAAGGCGCTCGTCGGCGCCTTCGAGACCGTCATGGACGCCAAGCCCGCCGGCGGCAAGCCGCAGCTCTACCACCCACGCCGTTAATTAAGGAGGAGGAGGCCTTAATTAAACGAGATTAATAACTTGCTTCGTAAATTTGCCTTTGGATTTTTTTACTCCGACTTTTCGTCACACACTACTGCATCACGGAGTATATATATGATTATTCTGTGATGATTAATTAAGGAGGGAGATGATAGAGGAAGACGATGTGCTAATTGTTTTTCTTCAAAAAAATTCTGCACTAATATCGCATCGGTTCCTCATATATGTATGTTTGTCCTCTATGTTCCATTCTCAAATTCTAATGATCAATTATCACGGGAATAATGAAATGATGAAATATGAGTAATTAATAAGAAAGAGTTACGCGAATCAATCACAAATGCATATACAAATTCCATATGCAACGATTATAAATTAGAGGAAAACCAAACTTAATTTGGGCATTACATTTACCGCAACGACACCTTAGTCATTCTTCCACATCAATAAAATCTTATCCCACTCGCATAACTAAACATCCGAACTAAACGCTAAAAGAAATAAATTGTTGTCGAGTTTTTTTTAGAAAAAACCCTAAAGGAAATGGATTTTCCTCGTGAACTAAACATCCGTGTTGTCTTATCTCACCCAATAAACTAAACACTCTAAAATTATTCACAAGAATGGCTCAAGCCACAGACATCCTAGTCCATGACTTGGAATTTGCGTCGGCCACAATAAATTTTTACTCTATATATAGACCTAGACCGATCAGGATTTTTCACGTACAACAACGATTTTATTTTTTTATATATTGCGATAACCGTACGATTACATACGGTTACCACGTAACCTCTTTAAATACAATTTGAAAAAGACATAGATCGAGATATTAAAAATGGGCTCGTCCTCCTATCTCACCAATCACATATGAACCAAACGTATCATAAGTTATTCGTGTTCTTTGTTCGGTTCTTGCACATAAAAAAATCCAACACGCTCGAGAGATAATATGTATATCTTATTTTTTCACAGGGACACACGTCTAAAATTTTCTTTCACCTGGTTATTTTACAGAAAACACCTTGAGTGTTTATAAAATTAACCCATAGTCACTACTGCAAAAAGGCTCATTGGTGTCGTCCCAAAAGGTGCCGGTCAAACCAAATCTGGCACCTATAATGTATATAGGTGACGGCAAAAGAATTGGTGACGGTTCGTGTTAAGAACCGTCATCTATAGTCTCAAATAGGTGCCGAGTAAACAGTAAAACCGTCACCTATACTATAGGTGGCAGTTCGTAATAAGAACCGCCACCTATTCTCACAAAACACCATTCCCTCGATTAGTATCATACCGCTCGCCGAACCAGAGCAACACCAGCTTAAATAGGTCTGTGACTCGCTCGCTCGTCGTGTAGAACCGCTCGCCGAACCGCTCGCTCGTGCTTGTAGCTCTATCTCGCGGGCCCGCGCCCGCGTGGAAAAATATGGTGGGTCCGGTAAATATGGTGGGTCCAGCTAAAGGAGTGAGCCCATAAGAAAAGATTGGGAGCACCTCGTTGAATGGTGTTTGGTCCGTATAGGTGTCGGATAAATAGGTATCGGTTCTACATGAACCGGTACTTATTTGCCCGAATAGATGCCGGTCCTCCAATAGTGGTCATTGGTGTCGACCAATAGGTGTCGGTTGGAAAAACCGGCACCTAAGGAGGTTTCCCGCGCCGCGCCTGCATCCTTCTCTCCCGTTGCTGCTCGGAGCTCCCGCGCCGTCGCCTGCTTTCCTTTCTGTGTCGTCGTCCCGTTGCAACGCACAGACATTTTTCTAATATATCATAATGTCAACAAATAAAAAACAAACATAATATCATAAGTAAACTTTGTCACTCGTCTTTTTTCTAACATATTTATATAAAGATATTATATTATCAATGTGTGTTTCATCCTAAACCTAACTAATAATATTCCATTCATCGTAATCTAATTTTTAAAAGTTTGTTAGTAACATAGTGCCAAATAAATGACAAAAGGAAAAAAGTAATTATTTTACATTAAAAATGAAAGTTAAAATCACACATTGAAAACGGTGTCATTAAACAAACAAAAGAGGCAATTGGACACATATCCTCTGCTGTAAATACAGAGAGAAACTGTTGAGGGATGTGTGTATACTTGGCTAGGCCCAAGAGGCCCATGTATGAAAGTATATGTACATGGAGAAGAAGGAAAAAAATTCCCAAAAATCTCAAGATGGTATCAGAGCGGTTCTTCCTAGCGACCGTGATGGCGATGGCGTGGTGGCGGCGTTCCTCGTCGGCGTGAGGACGAGGACGAGCTGCTGTCGCTGAGGGGTTCGGACTCACCGTCGGAGCCGGATCTACAGGTCACCGCCTCCATCACGTGGGGTTGCCGCAACTGTGGCCGCGTCTGCTTCGTTCGGTGGCGCCCCCGTGCCTTGGAGTCTAGTTCTGCTACTGCCTTGATCTCCCCATCGGCAAGCTGCAGGGAGCTGTTCCTGCCTGGAGTTTGGCCAGCAACTCTTGGAGGAAAGCCACGCTAGTGTGATTGGTGTGGCTATTCTGCTAGTATAGCAGTGCTATCAAGGATTTGGTGATAGGAATTTCATCTCTACCGCTACCGTGTTAGCGAGTTACTACTTGGGGATTTCGGTTGCCATTTGTGTTTGTGGGGCTTCAAATTACTACTCTTATTCGGCCAAGCAAACTCCGTCCGTCGGGTGAGTTTTCTCGCCGTCTGTTCGGATCCGCCATATACACGGGAGAGTGGGAATTTTTTTGCTCTGTGAAGGAAAGGTCGCCCGTAGTGCGCCTGTTGTGTGATTGAAGGTATCATCTCGTGATTTGAGCGCTGAATAATTATGGCTGGTATTAGTGGAGAAAAACAGTTGATTCTGTATTGAAAAGCTATGTGAAATTCTTAGCAAAATGGTGGAGCGGCCAAGGCGCTTTCGAAGTTGTCAAATATGCTTTAGAGCCTAATCCGTGAAGTGTCGGGACCGAAAATTATGTTAGTGGGCTCGACAAGCTAAGTTGATTTTGAGAGCTCATGGTCATGAAAAGTTGCTTCTTTCGTGGATGAAAAAGAAGATAAAGGGAGTGGTACGATACTGAATGGATGAATGATAGAGTGCTCGTGTGGCTATTGGGTAGCATGGAATCACTATTCGGGAGCAAGTTGAAACTATGGAGACAAAGGCGTAAGTGTGGTCTGCTTTTGGAGAAACAATTTTCGGGGAAGAATAACAAGATGCAAGCAACCCGGACTATGCATGAATTATTGCACTTGAAGCAAGGTACAAAATCTGTAACTGACTATGCAGGTGAATTGAAAAGATTATATAGGGAGTTGCACTACTATCATCCTTTTGACCCACTTGAAAAAGGAGACATGGAAATTCATCATACTTGGTTTCAATCGTTGTTGGAAAGATTTTTCTTGATGGCTTGAATGAAGAGTTTGATCTTCGTCGTCAACTCATCTTCTCCCAAGCGGAATGGCCTAAGCTTGATGATATTATTACTAATGTCCAAGAGGAAGAGACAAGACTTGCACAGTTTAAAACAAATAGCTCAAGGGAAGCAGGTGATCGTGCAGCACTGTCTGTGCAAAACAAACACTTTGTCCAATCACAGAAGGGAAAGGGCAATAGAAGATTAAAGTGTGATCATTGTGGTGATGAGAGGCACACTGTGGATAGGTGCTTTAAGCTGCATGGTTACCCACCAGGATGGAAAAAAGGAAAATTTCAGCCAGGGGGAGCCCCAAGTGGCAAGTTAAATAAAGCAAATCATGCTGCAATTGGAAGTCAATCCCAGGTGATGGATATGCAGGCTCTTGAGGGGTTCCAATCCAAGCTCAAAATCTCAGAAGCGTTGTCTTCTTCCACTAAGGATTCTTCTACAGCTAATTCCAGTTTTCATGCCACATCCCAAGGTACGAAAAGCAACATACCTGTAACACATCACAAACCATGGATTATTGATTCTGGAGCAACTAACCACATGACAGGGGCATCTAACCTTTTCACTTCCTACACACCTTGTTCCGGTAAGGATAAGGTGAGGGTAGCTGATGGGTCCACAGCTCCTGTTATAGGTCGTGGATCAATTAAGTGTACCAAAACTTTGTCCTTGTCTCCTGTTTTGCATGTTCCTAGTTTCCCAGTTAACCTCTTATCTGTCAGCTCACTCACCAAGTCTCTCAATTGTAGGGGTTGGTTTGATCCTTCTCATTGTACTTTTCAGGAGATAGGAACTGGGAGGATTCTTGGGACTGGGATCATGCATGATGGGCTCTATTATCTTGACGAAGGAAGTGACAAAGTTGCACTCGTAACACAATTATCTCCATGTCAAGAATTATTGCTACTTCATCACAGGCTTGGGCACCCTTCTTTTGCAAATATGTCTCGATGTTATCCTTCTCTTTTTAATTCTTGTCAAAAGGAAACTCTTGTATGTGATGCTTGTGAGTTAGCCAAGCATACAAGAGTCCCTTATCCTAGTTTGAATCGAAGGAGTAGTAAACCTTTTGAGATTATTCACTCTGATGTTTGGGGGCCTTGTGAGGTCAACACTATTTTGGGACATCGATGGTTTGTGACATTTATTGATGGTTTTAGTCGATATACCTGGCTTTATTCGCTAAAGCATAAAAGTGATGTCTTTTTTGTCTTTAAAGATCTGGTTGCTCGGGTTAAAAATCAATTTGGGGAAACAATTAAAACTTTACATTCTGACAATGGCACTGAGTACATCAACCAGGAGTTTGGACATTTCTTGACTGAAAATGGTATAGAACACCAAACTACATGTGTTAATACTCCAGAGCAAAATGGGGTTGCAGAACGTAAAAACAGACATTTGCTTGAAGTTGCTCGGTCCTTGATGTTTACTATGAATGTTCCAAAGTTTCTTTGGGGAGAGGCAAAGAAGCGCCACATACTTAATAAATCGCATGCCTCTTCGTGTTCTTGACAACAAGTCTCCATGAATTACTCTTAGGATCAAATGATTTTGTTGTTTCACCAAAAGTTTTTGGATGTGTGTGCTTTGTTCACGACTACGAAATAATGTTGGCAAACTTGATCCTCGTGCTCTCAAGTGTGTTTTTGTTGGCTATCCTCCTACCCAAAAGGGTTACGATGTTGGTGTCCGTCCGAACATCGCTTTTTGTGAGTATGGATGTAACCTTTCGGGAACATGAACCTTATTATTGCCCAACCGAAAATATTGACGTCACTTTGTCCCCTCCCGAAGTGCAACAAGAGAGGGGGAGTAGTGGTGTGGGCTCTACTCTTGTTCCCGCTTGGTGTTTCTCGTGGTGCTAATCCTATTCTAAGTCGGGGAGGAAATTAATGATAATGGTGGTACTAATTCTTGTCATGAGGATATGCATTTGTCAACCTTCTCAGGACGTAGAGCCCCTTGTGCATGGTGACCCACGTACCAATTCTCTCTCCGATTCTCCTACTAGTACTTTAGAGCAAGGTGAAAATCAATCTCCTCCTGAACCTTCCATTAGAAATGACTTGCCTATTGCTTTAAGAAAACCAACTAGATCTACTAATATCCCAAGACGATTTAAGGATTATGTTGGTCCTAAACATGATATTGCCAATTTTATGTCTTATAAAAATTGCAGCCCATCTTTCCTAAGTTTTATTGCGTCCCTAGATGCCACATCCATACCCAAAGACTGGAAATCAGCTAAGGAGGATCCTAAGTGGAAGGAAGCAATGCTAGAAGAGATGAGAGCTTTGGTGAAGAACAAAACTTGGGAGCTTGTAGATCTACCACCAGGTAAGCAACCAGTGGGTTGTAAATGGGTTTTCACCATCAAGCAAACACCTGAAGGTAAAGTGGAGAGGTACAAAGCTCGTCTTGTTGCAAAAGGTTATACCCAGGACTTATGGGATTGATTATGATGAGACTTTTGCACTGTGGCTAAAATGAATACAAGAAGAACACTTATATCTTGTGCTGCAAATTTGGGTGGGTTGTTTATCAAATGGATGTGAAAATGCATTTCTACATGGAGATCTTCATGAGGAGGTATACATGCATGTTCCACCCGGCTTTGAAACAAAACAAACTAAAGGGAAGGTGCTCCGCTTGCATAAATCCTTATATGGATTAAAGCAATCGCCAAGGGCTTGGTTTGATCGGTTTAGACAATCTATTTTGAAGAGGGGTTATCTTCAAAGTAATGCAGATCACACATTGTTTTTTAAGCATGCCATGGGTAAGGTGGCAGTTTTGATTGTGTATGTGGATGATATAGTGATCACTGGGGATGATTCCATTGAAATTTCAGAATTAAAGAAATATCTTGCACAAGAGTTTGAGGTGAAAGATTTGGGGCATTTAAGATATTTTCTTGGAATTGAAATCTCTCGTGGTCCTAAGGGCATATTCCTTTCTCAACGAAAGTATGTCCTAGATTTGTTGAGAGAAACTGGTATGCTTGGATGTAGACCTGCAGCCACTCCTATTGAACAAAAACACCGCTTGAGCAAAGACTTGGGGGCTCCAGTGGATCGTGAGAGTTATCAAAGGTTAGTTGGAAGACTTATTTATCTTTCTCATACATGTCCTGATATTGCATTCGCTGTAAGTGTGGTAAGTCAGTTTATGCATGATCCTAAATCATCACATATGGATGCCGTGTATCGCATTTTACGGTATCTCAAGGGGTGTCCTGGAAAAGGATTGTTATATACTTGCCATGGAGACTTGCAAGTTGAATGTTATACTGATGCTGATTGGGCTGGTTCTTTGGATGATAGACGTTCAACGTCTGGGTATTGTACCTTTGTTGGAGGTAATCTAGTTTCATGGCGAAGTAAGAAACAAAGTGTGGTTGCAAGATCAACTGCTGAAGCTGAGTTTCGATCCATGGCACATGGTGTATGTGAGTTATTATGGTTACAAATTTTATTAAGTGAGCTGCAATTGTTTAGAAGCAAACCGTTAATGCTATATTGTGACAACAAGGCAGCCATTGATATAGCTAATAATCCAGTGCAACATGATCGAACCAAGCACATTGAGATTGATCGGCATTTTATTAAGGAGAAACTCGATAAAGGAGTTATTTGCTTACCATATGTAACTTCTGCCAGCCAAGTCGCTGATGTGCTAACTAAAGGGTTGCCTCAGAAAGTTTTTTCTTCATTTTGTAACAAGATGGGTCTACATGATGTGTTCGTCCCATCTTGAGGGGGAATGTTGAGGGATGTGTGTATACTTGGCTAGGCCCAAGAGGCCCATGTATGAAAGTATATGTACATGGAGAAGAAGGGAAAAAAAATTCCCAAAAATCTCAAGAGACTATGCGAGCAGTAATTTGTCTCCGCTACTACAGTAAAATACAGTATTACGTAGCAAACGTACCATTTAAAAGAGCTCAATCTACTGTTCTGAAAGTACTGTACGTGTATTCATGTTTGCTGCTTACTGTAGCACTTCGTTCTGAGCCATTGGATACAGATCGGGCAGCACAAAACACAGCCTAATGCACCAGTACTGTAGCTGTCTGCAGTTTATATTCCCATGCATGCAAGGATCCCGCTCAGAGGCGATGGTCCTCGTGTTCATATTCTCTAATAAACTAAAATGATTTATTAAAAAAATAAAAATTAATTTATAGGTAAAGATTTTTATTATAACGATAGTAGAGTTAGGGGTGACCAAAGCAGAATTGACCGGTAGTGATTGATCGAAGCTCCAGTGGGTAGCCACTGTCTTATTAGATATGTGTTCTTAGCGACTAAAGACTAATGATGAAAAAAATTAAGTTTAAAAATTTAAATTTTGGCTTTAGCCAATGAATTACAACACAAGATGGGCTGGCTATTCAGCCTGGCTTTGAGATTGAGGCCCATGCAATTATGGGCCAGGGTCCATCTCTTACGGCCCAATCTCCACCACGGTCTCCACCACAGAAAAAGGAAAAGGAAAAGCAAAAAAAAAAACCCCGATCGGATCAGTCAGTCCATTCTTTCTCCTCGCGAATTCCCCATCTCCGCCTCCCTCTCCAAACCCTAATCACCCCGCCATGGCCGCCTCGCCGGCGGCCGCCGCCGCTAACTCCGACGACGACGACAACTACGAGGAGTACATCCCCGTCGCCAAGCGCCGGGCCATGGAGGCCGAGCGCCTCCGCCGCCTCCGCCTCTCCAAGCCCGCGCCCCCATCCTCCTCCGCCGCGGAGGCCGCCTCGGATCTCCCGCCTCCCCCCCTGCCGCCCAACCATCCCTCCGCCGGCGGTGGCGGCGGCGGCTCCGATGCCTCCGCGAAGCCCAGCCTCCTCGTCAAGGCCACGCAGCTCAAGCGGGCCGCGCCGGAGGTGACCCACACGGAGCAGCTGATAATGCAGGAGAAAGAGATGATCGAGCACCTCTCCGACCGCAAGACGCTCATGTCGGTGCGCGAGCTCGCCAAGGGGATCACCTACTCCGAGCCGCTCCAGACGGGTTGGAAACCGCCGCTCCGCCTCCGCCGCATGCCCCGCGCCAAGGCGGACGAGCTCCGCCGCAAGTGGCACATCCTCGTGGACGGGGACGACGTGCCGCCGCCCGCTCGGGACTTCCGCGACCTTCGCCTGCCTGAGCCCATGCTGCGCAAGCTCCGCGAGAAGGGCATCGTCCAGCCCACTCCCATCCAGGTTCAGGGATTGCCTGTGGTGCTCTCTGGGCGTGACATGATTGGCATTGCCTTCACAGGGTCCGGGAAGACGTTGGTGTTTGTGCTGCCGCTCATCATGGTGGCATTACAGGAGGAAACGATGATGTCAATTGTGCCGGGTGAAGGGCCATTTGGGATGATCATCTGTCCGTCGCGAGAGCTGGCCAAGCAAACGTACGATGTCATTGAGCAGTTCCTTGTTCCACTTAAGGAGGCTGGGTACCCGGAGATACGCCCATTGCTTTGCATTGGGGGTGTCGATATGAGGGCGCAGCTGGATGTGGTTAAGAAGGGAGTACATATTGTGGTGGCTACACCTGGCCGACTCAAGGATTTACTTGCCAAGAAAAAGATGAACCTTGACAATTGCAGGTGAGTTCTGGATGTTTCCAATGAATTTGGTGCTTTCTACCAATAGCAGAATATAATTTTATCTATGTCATAGTTTCATGTTTTTCATAGCACATAAAGGACTTAAATGTTGAAACTAGCACTACTTTTTTAGCTGATATGTATGCCTTGTAGAATGGGTTGTTCTCATAGTTTGAACATGACAGACACTGTTTAATAGTTTATAGATATATAAAATTTTGTGAGCTAGAAGTGGAAACTTTCATCATGTATAAAATGCATGACTCGCTCTGTGCCAAGGGCACCATGCACACTAAACAAAGTAGTAGTAGAGAGAAACATAAGAACTCAACACATTCAAATCAAATACTCTTTGTTGGACCTGGAGTTGTTTCACTCTTAATTGTCCGAAAGTCAAAGATTACGTTATCCGGCACTTTTGAAGTCCTCTAGTGGACCAGAACCATCCCTGAATTAGGAATTTGTGTGGGATAATACTATCACATATACCTGCTACTTCATGCTTGAGCAATCATTGTCCCTGAAGTGCATACTGAAAATTTCTTCAGAAAACAACTGTTCCTTCTTTCCATCTGTACCAATAAAGAAATAAATAAACAACTATCCCTGAATATGTTATATATGTACATGATGATGATTATATATTTGGTCACATCTCACTGAAGTATTGTGTCATGATGTTTGAGAATTTTGGTTGTGAGATCTCAGATGTCAACCATCAATATTTATTCTTTGATGATGGCTGTGTGAAGCAACGGAAACTTGCGATTCCACCCAGACACCCATGTCATTTTATTTCATAGTTCTACTGTGCAAAATGCCATACCTGGTTATCTAGTTAAGATGCAGATGCCAACTATCTATCAGCAATCTAGGTGCTTCCTGAGTTAGCATATAATAATATGTCCCAGTACTACACATTTTCGTTTCAGATTTCTGTTTGGTTGGAAAAACAATATTTTGGACTAGAGTATCTCTTAAATGTGATGCACACGTGCTTTTCAAGTTGTTTAATGGCCCTTTATGATTTGTACAGGTACTTGACCTTGGATGAAGCTGATAGGCTTGTCGATCTTGGGTTTGAGGATGACATTCGTGAGGTTTTTGACCATTTCAAAGCACAAAGGCAGACACTTCTATTTTCTGCCACTATGCCGAAGAAGATTCAAAACTTTGCAAAGAGTGCTCTTGTGAAACCTGTTATTGTGAATGTTGGTAGAGCTGGTGCGGCAAATCTGGATGTCATCCAAGAAGTTGAGTATGTCAAGGAGGATGCCAGAATTATATATCTCCTGGAATGCCTCCAGAAGACTCCACCTCCAGTTCTTGTCTTTTGTGAAAACAAAGCTGATGTCGACTATATCCATGAGTATCTTCTTCTGAAGGGTGTAGAGGCTGTTGCAATCCATGGAGGAAAGGATCAAGAGGAAAGAGAGAATGCAATTGAGTCCTTCAAGAATGGAAAGAAGGATGTTTTGGTGGCTACTGATGTTGCCTCAAAAGGTCTTGATTTCCCTGATATCCAGCATGTGATTAACTATGATATGCCTGCTGAAATAGAAAACTATGTTCACCGGATTGGTCGAACTGGTCGATGTGGGAAAACTGGAATAGCAACAACCTTCATAAACAAGAATCAAACGGAGACTACCCTTCTTGACCTTAAGCACTTGCTTAAGGAAGCGAAGCAAAGAATACCACCAGTGTTGGCTGAGCTCAGTGACCCATTGGAAGATGAGGAAGCCATTGCCAAGGAGAGCGGTGTTAAGGGATGTGCATACTGTGGTGGTCTTGGCCATCGTGTTACTGACTGTCCAAAGCTGGAGCACCAGAAGTCCATGGCAATCGCGGGCTCTAGAAGAGATTACTATGGTGGTGGAGGCTACAGAGGAGAAATTTGATTGTTCTAGGAGAAATTCGTATGTTGCTATTGTCTTATGGCACCTAAGATACAGCATTATATGCACTAGCCGAAGCTCCTCTGTAGCCATCTTGAAGAAAGACTGTTCGGTAACTCTGTGATCAATCTCCTGATACTACCTCATTTCATTGTTATTAATGCTGCTGCTTCGTATGTAATATATTGCTGTTTGATAGCATTAACCACTACACGGAGAGGAGCTTGACATCTCTCAAAGGGTGTTGGCATGTCATGTTGTAAAATGTAACCTGAAGACAATATTGAACGAGCAGTAGTTCTATCAAAATTTTGAGGGGAATATTTTAAGCAGTAATTAGTACAAGTATGTTTTCATTGTATAAATCTTACCATGCTTTCTGAACCGTTATTGCTATGAAATTACAGCTGATGATGCTACATCAACAACAGTGAGGCAGTTGGTAGAGGTGATACTCTGGTGTTAGTGTGTTACTGTATACATGTCCGGTGTCCGGCCTGCCATTGCCGGTGAGAACTGAATGAAGCACTCTCACTGTCACAGTGTCACTGCATGCGTCTGTGGCAGCACGCAATACTCTCATGCTGATGCTGCTGCTGTCACTGCCTGTACAAGGCACTGCCAGTACAACTACAAATAATACTCGTGCACTATTTATACTGCTACAGAGACAGTATAGCAGTCCCTGGCTACAGGCTTCATTCATGTAGCAACACTGTATGTCTCTTGTTTCTTTATTCGGCCTGAAGCATTCTGAAAATTATTTATTGTTTTTATTCGGCCTGAAGCAATCTAAGAATCAGCTATATTTTGTCTGAGGACTTATTTCCTGGTGTTGTAATTATATTATTATTGTATAGTTATGAAGAGTAACAGCCTGACTAGTGTGTTCTTTTTCAAGGCACGGAGGAATGGACGAAGGGGCACGTTTCAGCTTTTAAACGGTGTGATTTTTATAATAACTTTTTATATATGAGTTTCTTAAAGTATTGTTTTAAATCTATTTTTAACTCTATAATAGTTAATTCATTCGCTTATATCCTTGAATAGTTATCACAAATCATTCATCTATTCAGCTATTCGGTACAGAAGAATACAGTTACAACTTTGCGAAAATTGAACTAGTAATTCTTATAAATACACTGTAAAATTTCTGCATTCAAAAGAGCCATAAACTACAATAGATGAAGTAGGGTTTTACCATTATACTACTTCATATATGTCCTTTCATGGCTGCATCCATCCTGTACCAGCTTTGCTCTGCTGATTTTTTTTTGCTCTGCTGATTGCATCCTTTTATTTTCTTCCTTGTCGTTCCTGAATCACTCACCTCACTCTCACTGCAGGCAGAGGACTGGAGGATCATCGAAGCGTTCTATCAGAACATCAAGATGAACAGTGCCACTACTACAATGTCTCAGAAAAAAAAAAGGAGAAGAACTGAAGCAGCAGCAGCAGCAGCAACCACTAGTATTTGGAGACAATTTCCCAGGCTTTGCGTCTCCGGCACACTGATCCGTCAGCCTCTCTATTAATCGCGCCGGGACAAGGGCTATGCAACGAACCAACCAACTCTAACAGGAGCTAGCACCTAAGAGAGAGAGAGAGAGAGGCAGCAATTTCACTAACTTCCACAAATCTTCCGGTGACAGTCGACATCAAGCCAGTTATCACACTTTTAGGTATGGCAATGGCGACATCTGATCATGTGGGTCACTAATCTGATAACCTCAAATTCAAATTTTGGTAAAAAGAAAATGAAATGTGCATCCTCTCACTAGCTGTGTGCAACATGAATTGGCCAAGAAAGAGTACTGATTAATCTCCTCCTGAACAATCCATCATCAGTAAGCAAACCAAACTATATAATAACAGGCTTAATTTACAACCCCTACATTTGAATTCGAACTCTATAGTTAGCTGTACAGCTTGTCAGCCGCATCCAAAATTGAATTTTTATTGTTTTCTCATCATAGTTTATTTTCAAGTATTGACTTTTAAATCGTTAAGAACATACATAAACGTTTGACACATAACTTGTTTTTCAATAAATATTATTATGGTTATAATCAGCTTAGGTGAAACGATGGGTAAGCAAACAGAGCTAAACTACTGTAATAGGCTTCAAGATTTACAATCATGTCAAAAAAAATAAAGCAATTGAGAAAGACATCACTTCAAAGACCATTCTGGTCTGATCAAGCGAAAAAAAAATCAATTGTAAACATTGATGTTGATGGAATCATTGAACAAATCTTTGCCCTGTGGCCTGGCTCTACCTGATGGGCCATCGTACGGCAGGCATGTACAAGCATTGAATGAAGCATAACTCAGCACGTACCAGGTGATGGCATCAACAGTGATGGCAACGTGACAGAACCAAAAGTCCTACTACTACCAAGCTGGAGAACATCAATTATTTCCTTCTGGTGGAAATGGGACATGTATAATCCTCTTGTAAGGATGATGAGCATGAAAAGCCAAGGAGTTGTGTACTTACCATCTCCTTTCCTTGTTTTTATTAGCTATGAATTTTGAAGAATTGAAAAGGATCATTTGTTTGATATACCTAACATAATCATTAATAACTAATGCATTCTACCTGGTTTTGAAGAATTGAATAATGTGATTTTTGACAAGAAGAAAATATCATCTCCTTCGTAGGTTATCTACCTGGTTATCCATTTGCTAAATTATCGGCTATTCTTCAGAACCTGTAATCATAGGATTTGGTTACTGTGGCCTCTCAATATTTGGAGTAGGTATCTAGGGAGGTTTTTTGCCCTTGTACATAGGTGGTGATCTAGTTGGTGATCTAGTTTATGCATTGATAATCATTTGCATGTTTGTTATGTTTACCCAAAACCTTTTTGGCTTTGTACATCCTAAAGTAATTTCAAGATGGATGTATCGTCTTATTGTAATTGTTTTGATATCATAAAAGTTTCATTTATCGAATTTCCAAGATCATTAAATAGTACCGCTAAAGTTGACGCCTCCTTTGATTCGCATGATAAGAAAAATTATCTTTCTTTTTCTATGAACCAAGGGGACATGTAGGAAAAAATCCTATAAATCAAATGGGCCCTCCGTGGCATATAGCTAATTAAACATATGATCTTCCGCTGGTATGCAACCAAATTTTCCAACCTAAGTGAAGAGCAATGACAAAGCTTGAGAACTTCTAGTTCCATGGTTCTTTTTTTGGTGGGCTTAAGTAGTATCTTTCATAGAGCACCTTAGTGTAAACTACTCATACAACTATGACAATGCAAGAAATACACATTGGCCCAAAAAAAAATGAAACCTAACGAGCAATCGAGATCCTCTGCAGTACTACATATATATATATATACGTACCACTCACTAACGCATAAAAATTTAAGGATTTATGAGGTCCACATGTCAGTGATCAGCATCTCCCTTGCTATAGAGGAACCTAACAAATGTCATGGTCTCATGGATATCTATAGGCTATAGCACTGGATGAACATTGGAAGGGTGAGACAACACAACCCATGATGTGCATTTCCATTCCATTCCATCACAAGGCCTCAATGGTCTACCCTTTGCTTTAAGTAGGCCTCTCCCCATTTGCTGTGGTTTTCTCTCTCTTAGTCTTCTCAGTGATCTCTGAGGCATATAGGTGATTGAAGGCTCATCAATGTGGTTTGGTGGCAGTGCTGCATCAAAGGGATGGGGCTGGGCTGCAGCTTTTCCCACTGTTAATCCTAGGAGTCCCTCTTTGACCCCCCCTTCTTTTGTGCATCTCCTGTTCTAGCTCTCTGATAACAAAATCAATGCTTTCATTGGCCAAGTGTAATGGATTCCAATATTCAGAAAATTACACATTGAGCCTAAATTTCCCATCATCTTTTTTTAGTAGAATGATCCATACACTCCACATTTGGCATCGACAAAATAGTAAATATTAAGGGTGTGTTTGGATAATGGAATAGAATAAGTGGGATTGAAATAGGAAAATGGGTGAAGGGTTATGATGAAATAAGAGAGGGATAATGGATAGCCAAAATTTAAAGACACTCTTTGATGGTGAAAAATCATTTCCCTAACCTATTAGCTAAACAGGGTATAAGGGTTTGTTTGAAACGCATGAATATTTTCACACGTTTATTTCCTCAAATTTGTTTACAAAATTTCTCTATTTCAAAGAAGGGCTATTTTTTTTCTACAAAATAATTCAAGAGATAACACAACTTAATGTTGTCGTTTGTGTACCATGTTTCACGACACAGGTATCGATTTATCTTTATTATGGGTGTTGTAACCTACAGACACTTGATTAATCAATAAATATGACTCTCTCTGTTTCCAATGTATAATAACTTCTGACTGCATATAACGGTTATATCCAAATTTGTTGTAATAGATTGTGTCTCATTCAATACTATGTTTTTGAGACGGAAAAAAAATACAAAATAACAAACATATTTTTATTCGCCCACTCTAAAAATAAATCAAATTATGTACTCTCTGGTTAGTTAAAATTTTAAAAGTTTGATCGAGTATTATTCGTAAGGATCAAATATTATGATAAGAGGAAGCAATAGAGTACTATTTGGGAAGATGCATGCATATAAACGGGTTTTGCAAGCCAAAGGTTTCTCTTCTCTCGTTTCCTCGCCTCGTCTCCTTCTGCAGCTTCGCTACTTCGCGAGGCGTCAAGCTCGTTGCGTCGTCGGAGCCACGCCGCTCGCCGCCGGCGCCGGCGTCTGTCTGTCGTGCGTGCGTGTGCTTGCCCCGGCTTGGCCTTGGCGCAGGCACGCGCGCGCCAGCACGATGTGGCGACGTGGCCGTGCCATGAGGTGGCGGAGGTGGAAGTACTCCCTCTCGGCGGCGTGCCTGGCGCTCGTGCTGCTCGCCGCCGCCGCTCGCGGCGCGGCTATCGGCGGCGGCGGCGTGGCGCGTGCGCGTGCGCGTCACGCCGCCACGGCAGCGCACACCAGTGGAGGCCGCGTCGTCGCCTCCTCCACAGCGGCCTTCGACGCCACCACCGCCGCCTCCCGGTGCAAGAAGCAGAGGAGGAGTAGAGGCGGCGCCGATGGCTCCGCCGCGGGCTGCGTGTGGTCGCCGCCCGCCGCCGCCGACGACGACGAGAGGGTCGTCCCCACCGGCTCCAACCCCCTGCACAACCGATGAGCCTGCACCTTGCAGCCTACGTCGGCGCGCGGCGCGTGTACAGCTAAGGAAACCAAACCAAATCAAAGCGAGCTCTCACGCCAATCCCAGCCATGGCGACCCAACAAGAGGATAGAAGCAAGCAAGCAAGGAGAAGAAGAGCAAGACGACGACCATTTCTAATCTCTGCCAATCCCTTACATCACTGCTGCATATTAGCAGTAATTACTGACACTTCATCAGTAGTAAGTAAAACTCGCGTTTCAAAATATAAGCATTTCTTCACATTTTTCAAAATATATCTGAACATCACTCCGTCTATTCATTTTGAAAAACACGCATAAATGCTTATATTTTAGAGCGGGGGAGTAGCTGACAATCCTTGGCTTTCTTCTCTTGTTTGCTCACCATGAATGATCATCTGAAGCTACTACAACGCTAATATATCATATATATGTATATATTGCCGGTGAAAAAGATTTATCTTTTATGTCGTCTACTATGATTCATGCATGATCATGATAACTTCAGCTTTGGATATTCTGTCCGTGTAGTTTGGTTTCTTGCTTTTGTTTTCTGGTCAGGGCCAATAACAAGAACTATGTCTGATTCGATCAGATTCTCTATCACCTTTTCGCTGCGAGGGTGTTTGTTCTGACTCCACAACCACAAGAGGAAGGATTCTTCATCAGTTGGTTGGATGAAACAGAACATCTAATCCATCACTTGTTCACTTGCTTGTTCCATCCATCTCTCTTAAAAAGCTGGAAAGATTTGATCTTTTATGCAGTACAAACATTATTTGGAACACAGTTTTTTTAGCCCTTCTTTCAGAAGGAAAAAAAAGTTATTCAGAGTGGCACATGGAGAACAGAACAGGGGAAGGATGTTCTGATTCATGGAGGGTTTGGGGAATTTTGCCTCTTGATGTGAAACATTTTTTTTTGTTTTTGCTTTTGAAGGTTTCTTCATAATTGTTACTGCTGGTTTGGTGCTAATAGTGCCTAGCTGGTGTTGTTTGGGCTCTGTTCAACCATGCACATGGCCTCCAAAATGGCCCAAACATACTATACTAACTTGTGAATTGAATGCTTGTATGCAGTGTCTTTGCCCTCCTAGTCATTTAATTACTGGTTATTGATTATTAATAATGTTTGTAGTAACAGATAACATGTAATTATTTTTCTCAAGTTGAAGAAATCCTCTTCATGTGCTATTTCCTGACGAGTCTGAAACTCTGAATATGAAACTCTTGAAACTGATCAAAAAAGTTGTGATCTTTCACCTAGCCATTGCTGTTCAATCCGATCCAAACGAACTCAGAGAAGATGCATGTCTTCACAGGAATTAAGTATGAGATTCGCAGGAAAAAAAATTAGAAACAATAATCAAGCACAGAGTGGAAGAAAAATTATCTTACTGATTATACCAAATATGCACGTGTGTATACATACATATCTGATCATATATATGAAGCATGTATTGGTCAGTAAAAATTAATCATGTTCCTAATTGATAAGAGTATAAAATTTTTCCAATAATCCTAACAAATTATTAAGCCCGTGGTAGCTAGCTAGCTAGCTAAACTAGCAAATTAATCTTAACATAACTGTTCGTGTCTAATTAATTAATTAAACAGTGTATGTGATGACCGGCATGCAGGAGCCCAGCTCGATCGATCAGTTACTAGCCATGTCGCCGGCGGCGGCGCCGGTGGTGGCGAAGGCGAGGAGCCGCTTGTCGTCGTCGTGGGCGCAGGACGGGCAGACGACGGCCGTGGCCACGGCGATCCTGGACACCGGCGACGAGGAGGAGCAGAGGTCGGCGAGCTCGTGGCGGAGGCGCGCGTTCTCGCCGGCGAGGTGCTCGCACCAGCGGCGGAGCAGGTCGCAGTCGGCCTCCGTCTGCTTCAGCTTCGTCCTCGCCCTCCTGTTCTGGAACCACACCTCCACCTGCCGCGCGCTCAGCCCCAGCCTCCCCGCCAGCTCGTGCTTCTCCGCCTGTATCAATTTGATTCAAAATTCAATCACATTTCTGATCAAAATTTGAAAGAAACAAACATCTTTTTACGAAATTATGTGCAATAATTTGTCTGCTGTATGTATGAACTTACATGGGAGAGGATGTTGTGGGCGCGGAAGCTGTCCTCGAGCAGCGTGGCCTGCTCGCCGGTGAGCCGGAGCTTCTTCCTGCTCGCGCCGTCCTCGTCGCCGCCGCCGCTCGGGCTCCGGCGATCACCGTCGTCGTCGTCTCCCCGAACCGTCCTGCCCTTCTTGCTGTTACGCCGCTGCCTTGTCGTAGCTTCAGCCTCACCTCTCTGATCTCGCTTCCCAGTAGCCGGCGCCGCCGCCGCCTTCGCCTTCTGCTGCGGCGGGAACAGCTCGCCGAACAGCACCACCGGCATCCGCGGCGTGCAGCAGCCGACGGCGAGAGAGAGGCGCGTGTCGAGGTCCTCGACGGAGTCTGTCCCCGCCTCCATGCTGCTGGTCGTCGTCAAGCTCGAGCTCGACATGGCGCGCCAATTCAGGTGGTGGTTGATGGGTCTCCGGCGAAGCAATTTATATATAGAGATGGCAAGCGAAACCAATCGACGTGGTCACGGTTACGTGTGTGGATTGAAGGGGACAATTAGGTTAAGTAAATTAACAGTAGAGAGGGCTTAGGCGCTAATTAGCGGTAATTCATTGGTTAATTAGGCTGATTAATGGGGTGGTTGGACTGGGAGACAGGAAACCGAAGCGGCAGCCACAGGTGTAGGACTGATCACAAGTCTCTTTTTAATATGTTGGTCAACATCTACAAATGCTATAGTACTAGGAGACAATGAATTGAAACTGACGAATTTTATTGGCTTTCCCATTGCATTTCTTGGCTCATGTTGCTCGCTTCATGCACACGAACAAACATTGCTAACTTGCTTGCCTGAATTACTCCTTCTATCAAAAAAAACCATAGGACGTATTTGGTTTATCACCAAGACCAAAGAAAAACTGCATGTAACAAAGATTAAAAAAAGTTATACGCACGTATGCAGTCAACGAGTAGTATTAAGATAGTATAGGGGCAGGCATTCAGTAACGTCAAAATTTAGTAGGCCCTACGTCCTTATCAACCTAAGATTTAAATCGGCTCAGAGCCAGTATCGACTTAGAATACTGGTTAGTCAATGAGGATTTTCCCTTATCAGTATCTCCAGCAGTCGGATTCTTATCAGAATCGATTTGAAAAGATCTTATCCAGAAGACACCGAGTTCAAGAAGGATACAACTTGTATCTATTAATTAGAAAGAATTTGTTAGCTTTCTATTTTATCTTTAGAAAAATGTATTAGTATCTGGTAAGGATTTAGTTTGTTTCTTTTTATCTTTAGAAAAGTTTGAACTATAATTTGTTAGGATCTCTGTTAGCCTGCGGGTATAAATATGTAAGCCCAGGGTCCATGTAAACCAATCCTCACGATCAATACAACTAGACGCATCGTCACCTTTTTACTTTTAGCTACTTTGTTCATCATCCGACGAAACTTGGCACCCAACGCGGGGCTGCATCGGCTTCGATCTCCGGCGAAGGGGTAAGTCCAAGGTCCCGTCGGCCCAGGTATATCGTATCTATCTTTAGTTTCATTACCGTTCATATATATACATCGGCTTAGTTAAGACTTTCTCGGTTAGGTATGATATTCTGATCAAGTCGATGTTTTCTGTAAACGTAATGTCGTTTTAGGTAGATTTGTTATATCTATCACATTAGACAGATCTATCGGCTCATCGAGTATTAGATTATCATATACAATCTCGTGCTGCATCGGTTAGGTCCGACCGACTAGATTGTTATTGATAATCTAAGTCTTGTTAAGCCGATAAGTTCATACTAATGTTTCAATGGAGGGTTAGCCGGTCTTATCATATGTCTCTGTTAATCTATCCCTAGTATCTCAATTTAGCTCTATCGATTGTCTCTCACTTTATGGTTTCTGCCGATACCGGCTAAACTGTTTACTAGATTAGATTAGTTTAGACATCTACCACCCTGAAAATTAGTCAAGGTCTTGATTGTCTAGATATTGTATTTCTTTTCATACTTAGTGCTGCATCAATTCATTTTGACCTACTAAGTCATGATTAGAATCGTAGTCTCTAGCCTGTCTGGTGGGTACCAATAAGGGTTTCGTCGGGGTTTCAGCCAACGAGTTATCTGGATATCGGCATCGGCTGGAATCACAAAATCGGTTGTCAACAGATCGACTGTTTTGATTATCGGCCTATCGGCGAATATAATTTATGCTCTGTTGTTTTCCATATCTTGTCAGTGGCTGGATCAAACTGACTGGCACGTCCGCGCTTCAATAATTTTAGGACCTACACTGGAGCTAATCAGATCTCCCAGGCCAGTGTGTGTTTTTCGCGCCAACATATTCTTGGCACACCTGCAGTATCGGCAAGAGTGTGATTTTTGGTGTCAACAAAACTGCAACTTCGGTTTGGTTTTTTCCTACACAAAGTTCGGTTTGACGCGAATAAACAACCAATCGGTTTTCATAAATATGGAAAACCGCAAACTTCGGGTTCGATTTTTTTGGTTTGATTTTTGGTTTTTACTGAAAAACCGCAGAAGCAGCCATGGCCTTGCCTTGCGCGACTGCAGAGCCGCGCGTCGACCGGAGGGGGCCGGGCCGACCGGCGGCGACGCGGCGTGGAGGGAGGGGGAAGGCACGCGGCGTAGCTTGGACGTGGAGGGGGCCGGCGGTAGCGCGGCGCGGATGCGGAGGAGGCCGGCTGGCGGCGGCGCGACGCGGAGGGAGAGGAAAGGCGCGGCGCGGCCGTGCAGTGGAGGGGGCGAGGTGGGGCCGGAGGCGTCGCGAAATGGGACGAGGCAGGGCCGACGACGGCGTGGAGGGAGCTCGGGAGGACGCGGCGCTGAGGGGGGCCAGGCTGACCGGCGGTGGCATGACGCCGACGCGAAGGGACTGAGGGAGGGGAAAGGCGCGGCGTGGATGGAGAGGGTTGTGTTAGTGATATGCCCTAGATGCAACTTTGAGATGTTGGATTTCATGGTCAATGTTTATGTATAAATGAATAAAGTGTTATTCAGTTCCATGAAATAGACATCTTGTATTAATCAATAAGTATGTGACTTATTTATGAGACTTTATATGTATGAATCTATTTGTAAACGATCCCTGATCATATGTCATATTGTTGGAACAAATGTGATTCTTAGATCGAAATGTTTATTGATTGATAATCATGTCTCATAGATCATGGTATGGAGATACCAAATAAATATACATGAACATATGTTAGAGAACACACTGTTGGATAGACCCACCATGAGACACTACAGGAATTAATTTGCTATTAGTTGGTCTCAAGTAGTGTTGGTGCAAAGTCCTTAGACCTGAGATCATCATGGATTCCAACATGTGTAGTAGCCTACTTTGAGACTACCAAACGCTATTTCGTAACTGGGTAGTTATAAAAGTAGTCTTCGGGTTTGCTACGAAACATGGAGTGGGATGTGAGTGATCAAGATGGAATTTGCCCCTTCTTTGGGAGAGATATCTCTGGGCCCCTCAAGGTAATGGATTATGGAAGTGCATGGCCATACCGAGTTGATTGAGGAGTCAATCAATAGACAAATAATCCAATACGGTTCGAGTGAATGGTTAAGCTATTGAAGGGATGGCACACATCTTGCCTATAGCTTAATTAGTATCGTGAGGCAAAGGGATTTGTGTGCATGTTACAGGTTCAGAGCCGATATTATATTCTTGTATAGTATGGTGTCAATATGTGCTGCTAGGTGTCGCTGTTGACAATCTGCTGAGTTGGACTCGAGCCGACGATCGGCTGAGTTGGACTTTAGCCGAAACAGAGTATACCTACAGGGTCACACGCTTAAGGGGATAAGAACATGCATTCGAGTTTGACTCGGATACGGCTCGATCGAATAGGAATCCGATCGGATAGAGTCCTATGGGCTTACGAAGTCCGGCCGGCCAACTCTATGAGATTCGGATGGGATCCGATTTAAAATAGAGTCCCGATGGGCCTCTAGGCCCAACAGGCAACTCTATATAAAGGGGTGAGGGGTGGAGAGCTGCGGCATGCAATTGAATCGAATCAATCTGTTTTGGCGTAACAAAAGTCGACGAGATCAATCTCCACGGAAACCCTCCCCACCTTCGAGCCAAAACTCTAGCCTTGCATCTTGTGCTAGCACACGGGTGTTAGGCGTTCTGTTCCCGGACGTGTGAATACCGGTAGAGGCGCTACTACGTTGCGATGCTATTCGTCGGCTACGAATCGACTGTGGCGAGGCGCGCGAGCGCGGTCGGACGACTCGGTGAATTGGCTATTCCCAGGAATCGGCTGTCGGCTTGCGGGAATTGACTGTCGGCAAATCGGCTGTCATCGGCCAGCACTGTCCGGATCGGATAGCTCCTGATTGGCTAATCCGCTGCATTCTACTCCAATCGTTAACGATCTATCGACCCTTACTTGCAAGTGTTTCTGGTTTGCGCAGTAGAAAAGTTTTGTTTTTAGCTAGCGTAGCCTCCGCGTAACCCTTCAGGCTGGGGCCTGGGGCGGCGGCGCGGCGCGGACGCGGAGGAGGCCGGCGGCAACGCGCGCTGTTTGGTTTTATTTGGGTGTTCGGTTTATTTGGGCGCGAAGAGAGGTGGAGGACGACGACATAATAGGTTGGTTTGGTTTATTCGGGTGTTTGGTTTTCATACATCAAAACCAAACCCGAACCGAATTACTCGGTTTATGCAACATCACGAACCAAAACCAAAACCAAAAACCACAAGCTTCGGTTCGTCGGCTCGGTTCGGGTTTTTTTAGTTTTCAGTTTGAAAGTGCCGAGCCCTAAGATGTAGCTATTGGTTTTGATTGATAATTTAATCAATCTCTTTATTTAAGTTTTAAATACATTAAGATTAAGCCTATAAATACGACTATCTTATTTGAAAACACCAAAATTTGATATTCTTGATACTTTTGGATGGAGGGATACTTTAGGATGAAGGGAGTAACAATATGACCCTCCGTTCCAAAACAGAAGGCATATTTTTTAAGTTAGAAAAGGCTTTGATAAATAATTATATACATTCTATCAAGTTATTGTTTATGTTATTAAAAAATAATTATAACTACTCCCTCGTTTCAAAAATAATTTTATTTCTGGGCACTCCACCTCTACCGTTTGTTCTGGAATAAGTTCCCCTTTTATCTCATTAAATCGGAGTATAGAACTTTTCTAAGGAAGAAGTAAGAATTTTAGTACTCTCTATTTACCCACCTATTTAATACTAATTTCATATTAATGAGCGACATTTTATCTTTTTTTCTCTGCATCGTTTTGAATAATCAATGCCAAAGATGAGCTTATTTTAGAGTGGAAGGAGTGAGTATCTTTAAATACAAATCTACTAAATGTAATTTCATTTAATTATATCATAATAATCGTTAGCCAAAAGCTTGGTAGTAGAGAAACAAAATATGTTGAAATGGAGAGAGTACGTCTTTATGCATGATAAGATGTTGTCTGACCAAGTTTACAACCTAATGGAGCTAATTTAAGCACTAGTAAATATTATGAGCATAAGTGTGTGTGTCTATATATATATGTATATATATATGTATATATATATATGTATATATATATATGTATATATATATATATGTATGTATATATATGTATATATATACTAGTAAAATGCTCGTGCGTCGCAACGAGACGATGACACAGGAGGGAAAAATGCGTGTGCGTTGCAACGGGACGACGACGCAGGAGAAAAGCAGGCGGAGGGCGAAGATCCAAGCGGCGGCACGGGAGCTTCGAGCGACGACGGGAGGAGAGGCGCAGTGTGACGCGGGACACGGCAATGGGGACGGAAAAGAGGGATGTAGGAGATCTTTTTTCATCCAAGCCCTCCCTTTCTTTTCAGCAGTAAGACCGCGGGTTAATTTTATAAACACTCGTGAGGTTTTCTGCAAAATAATCCATTTTTCTTCTTTAACTGAGTTTTTTAAATAACAAGGTGGACTGGACTGAGGGTTAATTTCGAAAAAACTCAAGAGATTTTCTGTAAAATAGTCAGACAAAATAAAATCTGGGTGAAAACACTACTGGTTTTATAGTTAATTTTATACATAGTTATAGATTATATATATAGATATAAATTTTATATATATATATATATATATATATATATATATATATATATATATATATATATATATAAACGACCGAAATTAACGCTGCGCAGCCCAATGTTCAGATCGATATATATCAACCGTCGAATTTTGCAAGTGGATGAACGAATTGTGATTATATATACACCATGATTGATATCGCGCATGTGCGTTCGCGTTTTCATGGACACTTTCTGAACATATTTATGGTAGTTTCAACCCAGATATATATATGATATATATACCGTCGAGGACATATCGATCCCATACAGTTCCACAGTTCCATTAAAAAACTAGTAGAAGTAATATAAAGTATATATAAGTATATTTTTTTAGAACTTTGACTTTTCTCTTCATATACTGAATTTAAACATGAGATTTTATATATTAGATTTTATATAATATAATAATATTGAAAATACATATAATTTTTTTAAAAAAGATTAGTGATATTTATCAATTAGTGTGTATGTTTGTACGCATGCTACATGAGCTCACCATGTACCTCAATTTCGGGTCAATTCCGCTAGGCTGCTATGTACGTATACATGCATGTACTGATGTACGCACGCAGGTACGGATTGATGTTTCCCAAATTGACTGTGCTTTTATAATACATATGCGTGAAACTAAAGTACTGCACTGATCTAGACATGCACACTAAAGTACTCACTTCAAACTAGCAACTAAATGATACAGCTTGAAAAAATTTCTTTTTAAAGTTTGCATTTTCAGTTTGGATGGATAATATGGTCTTTATTCAATATAATTAATAAGCTTTAGTCCCTATAACTAAACAGTCAATGAACTAATCTTTAGTTTTGACATGATCTTTGTTCAATATAATTAATAAGTTTTAGTCTCTATAACTAAACAGATAAAACTTTAGTCCAATGAACTAATCTTTATTCTCTGGACTAAAGATCCAAACAGCCCTTATCAGAGAACACTGTCAAAAAGTCATCAAGCATATCAAACATATGTTTTAAACTTAACTTAACTTAACGTATTGATATTTATGATTAATTATTTTTATGATATATACTCATCAAAAATGTTTATAAGAGGATATACGTGTGTTTACAGAAGTAGGTGTGCGTGTACCTTTTTCTCATAATAATCATCAAGTAAATATAATTAATTCATCTGTAAAGGATGTACCTGGCCAGCATTTGCGTCCCGGTGGACCCAGATCTGTAAAGACCGGTCAATTATCGATTTTCGATTGGTTAATTAATTAATTTACATGGTGGTCAGATTATCCCTGGTGAAAAAGTACTCCTTTTGAGTTTCCTTTGAAATAAAAGATTTGTAGGATTTGTTCTGTAATTTTGTAGGACGATTTAAATTCTTTAGGATTTTTTAATTGGCACTTTAAAATAAAGGATTAGAGTTTTTTAAATCCTATAAAATTTCTAAGGAATGGCTTAACGTATGTAGATTCAGGAGAAAAGTTGGCAATAACGCTCTAACTTCTTAACAAATTTTCTTTCAGTATGTCCCTCTCATTCATTTTACATTTTTTTTCATATTTAAATAATCAATTTTATATTTTATAATATTCTATTTTGCATTTTTGTATTTCGATGTGTTTTTCTATTTTAATTTCTGTTTTCTCGATCTACTTTCAGAGAGTCGTACGTTGTAGAAGTCTAAGATAAAGACAGAGGCAGAACCAGGCGATATATGGTACGTGTGTGTACATGCCACTGTTAATTAATTAGTCAGATATGTAGCTAAGTAGCTGGTTCGTAGGCTAAAAATTGGTCAAACACGTGAGAAAATTATACTGGTAAAAAAATTACGCTTACTTGCATGATCTTGGTATCACTAATCCCAGGTCAAGTAGAAGACCAAATGACCAATATAATTAATTAGGCAATTAACCTAGCTTAATTGCTGGCTTGCTGCAGCATATATGTATATGCATAGCAGGTAGGCAGTATGTACACGTGGAAAATGGGTACGGTTTCATGCATGTCATCCCTAGACTTTGCCCCAAAAAATGACTTAATTAGACAATCTAGTTCAATATTTTGAAAAATCATATTTAGTACGGCTTGACTAGCTTGTACGATTTGGAACATATATAAATTAACAGCCTCACTAGTTGCAGAGACATATCATCACTTGATATTTTGTGTCACAGGTTCCATATATGTAAGTTAACAAGGCTGACTTGATTCAAATAACTAGGAATAATATAATACATTTGTTGTATTACGCTACTATATATTTAAGAAAAATTTACGCCTAGAAGTCCAACATATTATGCAAAAAAATCATAAAAAAATTATGCGAGAGAGTCGGAAAATCGACCAAGAAAAATATGTAGTGATGTGTGCACGCACGCACACGTGTGTACCTTGATCATATATAGCATGGTCAATGTCGGAGCCAGCAAGCAGCCGCGTAGCAAAGATAAACAATTAATTAAGCTTAATTATATTCCAAGAGCTAGCATGATTAGTAGTGCATGAGTCCAATCTGCTGTGTGGTTGTTGCCCTAAGGGATTACGTGTCTTTGGCAATATTAATTACAGCTAGGTTGTTGAAGGAAGATTAGCTGCATAACTTGCAGGAGAATATGGTGGTTAAAATTTTCTTGGCCTTCATTTTCATGGCTTACTCATGTGAAATGGACCTCCTTGGAGAAGCAAACAATAATGCACGCCGAATGGGTCTAGGGACATGTAAAAGATATGATTTTTCTTGAAACTAGATGAACAAGATCTCTTGATTTTGACACCATATTCGTGGATATGACCGTCATGCGATATTATGATTGGGTTTCGACGCTGGTTTTGTGGTAGCTAGAGAAAATTCTAGGATATGCGCCGTAGTTGCTGAAAATTGTGTAGTCCACCCAACCAGCAGACATGAAATATATCCAAAAAGCCCATGATCGGACATAAAATTTTGTTAGCAAAAGAAGACATATTGTTTTTTTCACAAAAGGTTAAAGAAAAGAGGGCTTTACAGATCCTTCAAGAGTCAAGGAAAAATAGGACAATGAAATATCTACATATATATACTCCAAAGGAAAAGGAAAGATGCTCCTCTAATATATATAACTACACACCATATATAACATCGTTACTAGACCCATTGCTCATGGGTATGCCATATCAACGATTACATCAGGATGACGTTGTTATCCCATCGCTACTCGCTACTCTTAAATAATATTAAATTAATTAATATGTCATTATGAAAATAAACATCTTTTCCGTGTTCTTAAAATATGGATCCAGTAAGGCATTGATAATGTCCTATGCTAATATTATATTTATGTGCATGTATCCATTTTAATTATCCAAACTCTTACTGTGTTCTAAATCATCAGTAGCTCGACTGGCAAGTAAAAAGTGTAAAACAAGATTGGTCAAGTGACTGTTTCACGTGATCTAGAGTTAATTAGCTAGTAGTACGTACGATGTGCAAAAAAACAAAGACTTCAGTGCAGCAAATTGTAGCAGAAGATCAGGTCTACAGCTGCTTTTGTACCCATTCCACTCTATTTTAGATGTATATACTGCAAATTGATAAATAGGAGTAACATTTTAAAAAGACCTGTTCCAAATCTAGCTGCAGAAATATGTCTGTTTCGTCAATATTGTTGCAGTAATTAATCAACTGATCGTACGATGATTGCATTCAGAGATCGATTAGTCTTGATTTGCTTCGATGAAGGTGCAGAGTTATGTGTGTATATATATATATATATATATATATATATATATATATATATGGTTCTTGAAATTGTCAGCTGTTAGATGGAGTCAAAATCCCGGAAGCTGTCATGAACCAACCTCATGGTAGTTTTCTCTCTGTTTATTTCTTTCTCTTTCAGTGATGCTGAAGTTAAAGCAGTAGATTCGGCTAATGAAAGGTCCTTCTGAAGAAAAGCGGCTTAGATAAGGTCAGAGATTTTGCACTTTTTGACTCATGCTCCATGTTCACCTATCATATGTAGTATATGTATAGATGCTAATTTATACTAATCCACAAAGTGAAAGTGTAAAAGGATATTGTGAATGATGGGGTCTGACGTTTAATTAGAAGCCAATTAACATAAGACATCTAAAAATCGTCAAGAAGTAGCTAGCTAACTTGGTCTCAAAAAGAGAAATATATAGGTGACATACATCAGAAGAGATCAAAAGAAAACACACACACACAGAGATATATGTAACAAAAACAATAATATGGATCATTGAACACCAACTAAAATAGATCGAACAGGCACGCATGACTGAAGTGGTAGGTGATCATGAAAAGACAAACAATAGTCTTGCAATTAATCAGAAGCGTACGGTTTAGTACTACATTGTTTTTGCTCTTGTAAAATGATACGATGCTGTCAGCTGTGTCACGATCACACATTTGATGAGATTTTAATTTGTCTGACCACGACGTCATCGACCGGCCGTGCGTATGATCTTGTCAAAGCCATGTATATATGCAAATATGTAGAGAGGAAAAAAAAGCTAAAGAGACCGAGAAAAAAAAAGGGGAGAAGAACAAGTACGTGAGATGGAGGAATTGACCAAAAGTTGTTGTGTTGATCAGTTGGATCCATGGATATTCATGGTAATTCGGTTCATCGGTAAAAAAATTATTGCACATTCGATTTTATAAATTTTAAGATATATCAAACTAAATATGTACGTTTACGAGAGTGAACGTGCAGGTGAAAAAGTTGTTTCGGAAAGGAAAAAAAAACACAATGCAGAGGAGCTGGACATCATCTACAACTAGTAGTAGTCTCCTGTGAATGATGTGTGAGCACGTGAGTGGCTGCGCCGCGGGCGGTGTGGATGAAGATGAAATCATGAAATGGCGACTTGCATCGGCATGGCATGGCAATGGCTGCATCTTGACGACGGATGGTGGCGCAAGGCCAAGTCCATCTTGGCAGCTTGCTCCCGACGGCATTGTGAGAGGGAGAAGACTATAGGTGTCCAAACGGGGCATGGCGCGGACCAATAACGACACGACTTTTATAGCGGATCGTATCGTGGCGACCCATATGTTTGAGGTCGCAAAACAGGGTCGAGAAGATCATGGACATAAATGTGACGTATAGACCCGCATAGACCTATGCTAATATTAGCATATTTGATACACAAAATTTAAATTTTGAGATCGAAAAAATAGAAAAATGTGAAAAAAGATGGGGGAAAGGAAAAATAAGGTGGGAGTGATGGGGAGGGGGAATAGAACAAATATGAGAAAAGTGGAGGGAACAGAAAAAAAAGGAAAATCATATGGGAAAATTGGGTCGTCAAGGCCTCTGAAAATATGGTCATCAGCTTATGTGACATGTCCTGATATAACATTTACAGTAACTCCTGATTTGAAGCTTGGCAAGGATGGACTTCTGCTGCGCATTGACCTGGGCAAAGGAAAGCGCCCGCTTGATGTTTGAAACAATGAAGATGAATATTAAATCTAAAATGAAAAAGTTATTGACGCATATAATTAAGTTTTATTTATTATCAATTTAAAAATAAATTTATTTAATACTTTAGAACTATTTTTATATAAAAAGTTTTCAAATAAAATGTAGTTTAGCGGTTTTAAAAAAACATACGTAGCAAAGAACAGGAGCTTCGCCCTTGCACAGGCTTTTGATCAAATTGGAAATGACTGCCTGACATTGATGATGTCCCCTACTTAAAGAAAGCCTTTGAAGCCGTTCAAGAATTTCTTAGTGATGGAGGTCTTATATTGTGAGTGTACTTGAGATGACATTTGCTAGTAATTGCGGTGTTAAGCAGAACATTTGAGTCAGAAGATTATGGGGCTTGTTCAAGCAATCTTTGCCGAGGAAGCTTGGCCTTCTTCATGAAGTGCAGCTGAAAGATTTATTCACAATGAATCTTTGGTTCAGTTTTCAAGCACAAGGTTTTTCGTGCTGAACTCAATTTCATTTCAGTACAGCCCTAGCGAGCTACAAGTTAACTGAAACTATCTCAACATTGCTGTCTTCGTCAAATTACTATCTGCCACTGTTTATTCAACATCGTTGTCTTTATCAAATGACATGCTTAGTGACTTATGCTACTTATTAATCATGATGATGTATGTGCTATGAATCTTCTGTCTGGCATGGCAATATACATGATGATGTATGTGATTTATGTTACTTGTTCGATTGTCCAGTGATACTAACTGTCATCTTTCTTGTATGGCTAATCCGTTTTCCAGCATTGGTTCTCATGCTATTGCCTATTACCAATTTACCATGCATGTATTCTGAATTTATTATCATTAATCTGGAGTAAATAATGTCTGTCCTGGTAGTAAACATCATATTCTGCTTGTAACCGATGCTACTTGATGCAGAGTTATGGGAGTCTTTTGCTAGGTTTTTCCTCTGGATGCAGGGAGTTCCTTGCCGATCTGGGATAGAATTACACACAGGTTTGTTCTCAAGATTTCTACTCTTGTTCAATTTCAAATCAGAAGAAAAAAACAAAGACGATTGAGCAAGCAGGAGCAGTTGATTTGCTCTGCTCTACTCCTAACTTTCCCTCTCATTTCTGCATCACTGCAGCCATTCTGAATCCATGGAGCGCTTGAGCAAGACGATTGCCGCCATTTTACCCATCAGGTTTAAATCCTCGTGCTTATGATTATATTCACGCTGTTGGTGTAGCTTTAGTGCGATTTTAACAAGGTCTGTAATTTATCGCTAACCTCTCATATGTTGAGTAGAGACACTCACGGATTTTTTAGTATAATAATATATCGTGGTTTGTGTGATCTTTTATGTCACAGAAAAATCGAACATATTTTTGTGTGTTAAACTGCAAGACATTCGGGAGTTTTTTTTTCCTTCTTCCTCACAAATTCACAATGACCACAACCAAACAGCACAGCCCAAGCATATTGACACAAGCTTTCCTCCTGTTGCATAACCACAAAACCAGACAGATTTGGAGTTTTGACCCTCGGAGCTTATGAGAAATCATAATGCTCATGGTATCAGAAATACAAACGCAAAGATTTCGTTACATACTGCAGTGTACAACTTTGTTCAAATCGTTTAAATTTACTTCCATTACATGCATTTGATGCTAAAAGAAAAAAGACCTAGCATGCATAGAATCTACATTGCAAAGTTATATATAAGACAAGATACACCTTGGATCATATCATGTAGTAACAACACTAGCCCCATCGCCATTCTGCTCCTACATTATCACCACCACCACCTAAGGTCAGCCAGGAGCATGAAAGCGAGGACGAAATTCGGGCTGGGTCAGTTCTTGGCAGCATGATGGGTGGTGCTGCCACGTAACGTCTACCTCGAGCATCAGATACAACAGGCAGGAACGAGCCATTCCGCTGCCAGGAGCAACTATGAGTTTTGGTCGCTGCCAGCCTCCCTACTCGGTCCATCACCGGTCGTTGTTCCCTCCAAAAAGCGGACAATGACAACGGTGATGTTATCGGCACTACCCCTTTGGTACGCCTCCTGGAGAAGCCTCTTCGCTGCCTGTTCGGGGTCCTGAATAGGCCTCACCATGTCGACCGCTTCCTGGAAATAGAATTTGGGTTTCATGTATTGAGTGACATATATAGGCACCAATGGCAACAACATGCAGGTGAAGGAGACTCAAGAAATGTCTGTTGTTACCTTGTTAGTTACAACATCCCAAAGTCCATCGCTGGCAAGGATGAGGAACTCGAGGGAGCTATCGACAACCTCCTCCTGTAAATGAAAACAAGGTGCATTTCTTTTACCAATTGGAAAGAGAAATGATATGAATGTTGAGGGAGCAGGCTCATTGTTTGCTTCCTTACATAAAAGCAATGAAGAACTTAGGTAGAAAGTAGAGTTCACTGGTGGACTACTTTAGAAGTAACATGCATGGGAATGGCAATTACGATGATAAATATTATTTTGCAGATAGAAGGCTTTAGTTGAGAACTAAGCAAACAAATTAAGTCAAACCTTGATCTCTGGATCAGCAACTACATACTGCTTCAAGAGCTTATCGCCAAATGCTCGAGAAACAGCAAGAACGCCACCAACACGCCATGTCCCTGCAAAGTCATTCAACCGTTAGAAAGAAGCAGTGGCCACTGGCCATTACAAGTGCAAAACAAAATAGATAGTTTCAAAGGAATCATGAAATCACCAGCCCACATCACGAAGCCCCCTGCGTCCTCAATTCTCTGTCTTTCATCTGACTGGTCAGGTTTGTGATCCCTTGAAACTGCAATTGCTGCAAGGGCGGATAAGAGAAACATCATTATCGATTAACACATGTTAAATAACACTAATATGAAATCCTTTTATTCAGTTAATTTGAACTGCCATGTACCCCAACCATGGAAAAGAAAGACAGCAAATTCCTTTTCAGATAATATAAGCATCCTGCTGAAATTGGACATAGAGGAAAACACAGGACACTGACTGAAGTATTGTTACACACATTGGAATCAGTGACTTACCATCCCCGCCTCTACAAACAACTGCTCTAGAATCTCCAACATTAGCAACCAACAAGCGATCGCCTACAAGAATAGCTGTTGAGGCAGTTGATCCAGCATCCCTAGTGTGGCTACTTTCGGCTTTCAGAAATTCCGAATCTGTATGATTGTACGTTTCAGCTGCAAGAAAAGTACAGAGAAATCACAACCACCTTCTAGGTTGCTTACAATTATTTTTGTTCCGTAATGCATAAATCATTAATGCTATACCAATAGCGGACTTGGTATCACTGATGAACTTTGGATGCTTAATTAAATTGCTGAAAAGGTGCTGCTTGACATATTCAGCCGCTCGAGCTCCGCCGTGACCTATATGTACAACCAAGTAAGTTGATCAAGGATGTCCTGACATACCAAAACCCAAACAGCTAATAATATTTCTCGTGGAACTGCACAGTACCGTCAAATACGCCAAATAATCCGATGGTCTCTCCATCAACACCATCGATTCTCGTCTCGTAGAAATCCTCCATTGAAGCCCTTTTCCCAGGAGCACTTGCATACCCATAACTGAACCTGCCGTTTTCACTGTCAACAGAAAAGGGAAACATTTATTAAGTAATCATACAAAAAAATTCGAAACCATGGATTCCGGTGCACTTAATTTCCTGTGAAAAATCAAATGTGTTGTCTTTATTACCTAGCAGTACTGTTTGTTCTCAGTTACATTAAAAGGAAAACATTTTCCGTAAAAATTTATGCTGACGGCACAAAAGTGTTACTACATACTAAAAAAAATCTAAATGGACAAAAAAACCTGTTTGCATAAATCGATTCTCACATGGTTATTTCATGAATGTTTTTTTGGCACACCTACCAAATCAGATCAGACTGCAGATCTCTACGACTAATAACACTCGATTAGATACTCCCTTCCATAAAAATCACTTGCTACACATAGACAAAGTAAACAACAAAAAAGGTTAATTCTTCTACCATGACTTACAAAGGACTAAACTTTCCTTTTTCAAACACTCCTCAAATTCAAATTCACGGCCACATCCTCACACCATCCAGGAGCTGGGATACGATTAGGCTAAGCAAATTCAGAGCAAAATCCGGCAGATCCAATTCAAAGTCTGCCACTGAAACCTCATGCCTAGCCTCTGATTCAGGAATCACTACTCCATAGCTACGCCGTCCCACCCACCCAGCACAAGCCGCGCCATGAACAACTCCTCTTCCTCCTCCTCCTCCTCTTGGATCTTCCCCCACCCAGACAAACCCCGAGCCTGACATGGCGAGCTAATCAAATTCCCCTAACACCAAACCACGCAACACAAGTATCGAGAGGAGCACACCTGAGCCCGCCACCGCTGACCGGAGAGCAGTCCCCGGCGAACCCCATGTCCTCCGTGCCCTCCAGCCACCAGCAAGACGACCGCCCCGGCAAGAAGACGACGACGACGGCGACCAACAACAAGAAAACCCGCAGCGCCAAGAAAAAGAAGAAAACGCGGGACGACGAGGCGGAGGAGCCGCGCGAGGGAGCTAATGGCCTCGACGGTCTCCCATGCATGGGAGGAGGGGTAGGAGGAGGGAATGGATGGATGGAGGAGGAGGAGGAGGAGGCCGCGAGCGATGGCGAGGTAGAGAGAGAAAGCGAGCAAGGAGAAGAAGAGGAGAGAGAGAGAAAGAGAGGAGTGGATGTGAATGATCGGCGGGTGGTGACGTGGCGGGGAGGAGACCGGGTCAACGGATGGATGGATGGCCACCGGCCATAGGCTGCCTTGTTTGTTTGCGTGTACACCTCCATTTATTTGCGACCTTGTCTCTGCTTTCTTTCTCTCTCCACTATTTTCTTCTCATTCGCAAAGCCGTTGGAAAAATAAATAAATTTCTATTTTATTAAATTAATTAATAAATATTTATTTAATTAAGTAATACTATGATTATTTATTAAGCAACTAAATAATTTTAAAATTTAGAGAGAGTCAATAGTGAACTGGAAGATAACCCATAATGAAGCTTATATATATAACGTGAAAATGAACATCACCACTATTAACACATCGCCACCACTTAAGTAATATAACTAAGTTGTTTTGAATTTTCTCTTAATTATTTTTTAAGTTTTATCAGGTTTATAAAAAAATATAATAATATTTTTACATAAAACAAACATATTATCAAAATATCAATATATTTAATATATGTAATGTTATATTTAATAAAATTAATTTAACAATTTAAATGTTGTTAATATTTTTTTATAAATTTGGTTTAATATAAAAGAATTAATTAAGAAAAATTTAAAGCAACGTATAATGTAAAATTGAGGAAGCACTAATCTACTCCAGCAGCTAACATTGCTCATTTTTTTATTTTTAATAATCTTGTGGACCTTGAGCGGTATTATGAACACTTGGTTTGGTCATTTCCAATTGGATTTAGGTGTTGTATTGTCCGGTGGTAACTGGTGCAGCTTATCTAACACGTTTTGATAGATAATCTTTGTAAATACTCAAAGGTTATGATGGTGTTTTTACAAGGCATTAGATAGTTCACGTTGGTAGCAATAATCTTTTCTAATTCTCCGTGATCGGTTATATGGTTCTTCCGTATATTAGTCGCAATCTTCTTACGAACATAAAGTACTGGAATATTCGGGTTTACCCAAAATTTTGGATTGGGTAGTTTGATAATTTCGGGTTGGGTACTTTGGGTTTTTAGAATTTTAAGTTTTCAAAAATAATACCTAAAATATTACCTGATCACCTTATTATCCTAAATCCGGGTACCCATTATTTTGGATTCGGGTTTTGGGTAACCCAAATTACCTAAAATACACTAATCGGCCGGAGGAGAAGAGGAGAGCCTGAGTGGCGACGGGTGAAGCCAACGAGCGGTGAGCGAGGGCCGAGGGGCGACGGCATGACGCGAGGACGGAGCGACGAGCGAGAGGCGATGGCGCGAGGACGGATCGGCGATGACACGAGGATGGAGCGGGGGGCGGTGACGGCACAAGCGACGAGCGGCCACGGGCGTGAGTGACGAGCAACAAGAAGCTCCGGCGCGAGGGCGGCGGCTCCGCACGGCCGCACGAGAAAGAGGCGAGCGGCTCAGGTGTGGCGCGAGGAGGGCGAGTGGCTCAGAGCCTCCGGCGAGGAGATGCGAGTGGCAGCGGCTCCGGCCGGTGCGAGGACGGAGGGCCGAGGAGGTTCGGGAGGGACGGGGCTATGCTCGACGCGAGGGTTAGGGTTACGGGGCGCGACACGTCTGTCACGCGTGCGGTGCGGGTGGGTTATGAGTAGTAGGGGTTGGCTGTGGGTTATTCAGGTTAGGGTACCGTAAGTTACAACCCAATTAACCTGAAATAAAATCGAATTTTCAAGTTATCTATTCGAGATCGTGTTTGAATTTCGGGTTTTAGGTAATTCGGATTTGTGTTCGAGCTTCGGGCTCGGATTTTATGTCCGCTACTATGAACATCTAATACAAAATGCTTAAGGGCCTGTTTGTTTCATGGACTAAAATTAATTTAGTCTCTGAAACATCAAAATATTTAGATGTTATTTTAAAATATTAAATATAGATTATTTATAAAACTCATTCATAATCGAAGATCTAATGAGCCTAATTACGTTATAATTTGTTATTTTAAAATATTAAATATAGATTATTTATAAAACTCATTCATAATCGAAGATCTAATGAGCCTAATTACGTTATAATTTGATGATGTGATGCTACAGTAAATATTTTCTAATCATAGATTAATTAGGCTTAATAGATTCGTTTCACGAATTATTCTTCAATTCTGTAATTATTTATTATTTTTATACGTTTAATCCTTCTAATTGATGTCCAAACATCTAATGTAACATCCACTAAAATTTAATTATTGGCTTCAAACCTAAATGCGTGCCCAGCAGAAGGAACAAGTTGACATGTCATTAAGCGTTAGGTTTCAGCGCAAGCAACTTAAACGGGTGTTTTAGATGAGAAATTAGTGTCAGGTTTATGAATTAGCATATGCTACTAATCGACATCGATAATTAATAAAGCATCGACTGCTAATGATTTAACGTCTGATCGAATCAATGTGACTAAAGAAATCCCTTTTTCTTCCAAGCTCTCCTGTAAGCACCACATTGAGTATGGCTTTAATAAAGGTTTCATTCCAGTAATCATCCGTTGAATGCTTTAGGTGTTAGTTTAACGAACTTATTAATTCCCGCTGCTTATTCAGTTAATTTTACGCTTTTACTCAAAATAAACACATGTAACATCATGACGGCTGTTTAACCAAAAGTACTCGAAGATAAAGACGAGAAAAAACTATGATGAATAGCAATCTTCTTGATAAAGAGGTTTCCTGTTTAATAACGAACAACTGGATAAATTAGGTATTATCTAATAAATTCTTATCATTTAATTAGTTAATTGAATACTTTACTCACATGTAACTTCATTATGTGTTAGCTCATTTACCAAAAAAAATACTCAAAGATAAAGATGAGAAAAACCTTCGATGAATAGCAATCTCCTAAATAGAAAACAGTTTTCTGTTCAATAGCAAAGGAGTGGTTGATTTAGGTATCGTCTAATAAACCTTTATTATTTACTTAGTTAATTGCACATTTTACTAACATATGTACACACAGCTAATTAACCCAAAAGTAGTCGTGAAAGCTAAAGATGAGAAAGATCATTAAAAAAAAGCAACTTTAATGTCTTTTGTTTTTTGGGCACCAATAGTGGTAGACATGGTGAGAGAGATGTGATCTCGTTTTTTTCTATTCATAGTGCCAAGTTGACGCAGAGAGGATGAAGACGTGTGACGTGGAAAGAAGAGACCAACACCTTTCAACTCTTGCACGCATGTATCCATATCAGGTGAGATTTCTCATTTCTTTTTCTCCATTGCCTTTTGTCCTCCATGCTGCAAAGTGGAAGTTGGACAAGTTGCTCTCTACAATGAAAATAGAAAAACAAAAGAGAAAGATGGGTGAGTCATCTTTAAAACATCATAGCAAATCAATGGATGGATCTCCCACGGTTTCTTTTCCATAGCTCCTTGTAAAACCTAACTCGAATATTATTAATGACATAAACAATCCGTTCAGATTGTTACCAAAATAAATCTGTTTTTAAATTTTGATAATGTAATTGTCAACATTGCTAAACTTTGATGGGATAGATTAAATGTGTTGTTGTAAAAAAAATTTTTAGGCATTATCAATATTTAGTAACAAACTAAATGCATCCATGCATATATTTGTCAATTTTATAAAAATGATATGATTCAAAATAACACCAATCTGAACAGGTTTGAAAAAAAAACTATTTGCGTATGCCAATTTTAATTGATCAATATATACAACGGTGAAGCCCGCGGAGTCGTTGAGCCCAAATAATTAATAGCATTTGTCACTGGGCTGATCACATTTTTCATACATCAACGTCAGTTAGCGGTGAAGACGTAGCGCCAGAGCCTGGTTGGCCGTCCAACCATGTCGGTGAGTTGATTCATTTCCAGAAAAAAAAATCTAAATTGATTAATTGAAAAAACACATGCATATGTATAGGGGCGGATTCAGCGTGTAGGCGTGAAACCGGTACAGATAATATCCAAATTCTGTCCGAAAAATCGAATACGGATAATGTCAGCCAAATAATTTTCAGATAATTTCGAATTCGAAAACGGAAACGAATAATTTTTCTTGGATATGGATATGAATATGATAAAGACATTATCTGACGGATAGCGGATACGATCGAATAATATCCGGATATCTTATCGGATAAAATCCGGACCGTGTGGAGCAGTGTGGATGCTAAGGGACTAAGTCTCCCTACCCTGTTGGACCACCATTGACAGAAGGAGAGAGGAAAAAGAGGGAGAGAAAGAGAAGAAGGGGGTTAAAGGAGAAGGGAGAAGACGAGTCTTCTCGTAAGGTTTTTTGTAGATGCTGAGTTTGAATCAGTTGAAGATGCTGCTTGCTTGTTTTTCATAAAAAACTTTGTATTTAAAAGTTATTTTAAAAATGTAAATAGATCTATTTTAAAAATTTATTATAGTAATACTTAATTAATGTTCGTTAATGACATTCTCATTTAGTGTGCGATAGATCAGTTGAGTCAAACCTTTGGTTCGAACACGGCCGTAGAAATACAGGATTAAATTGGAACGCATGATTTTGCCAAACAAGTGTCGCGAATTGTCTATGAACAGTAGTTATGTCGTTTGTTGAGACAGCATGGGACTTGATTCTGAGCACATATCAGTGTGTGCCAGCTGCTAGATAATTGTTCATGGACTCTAAAAAGGTTGTAGAAAAGGTGAGATTCTCGTAGCAGTTTCTTCCAAGAGGAATGGCTCGTGTACTAGGCGATCTATATGTCTCCTGGACCATCAATCAAAGATGTATTCTCTCTGTACCGCACAATGTTTTCTTTTGATCTTCTTTTCTTTTCTTTTGCCTTTTGCATACTGTGACAAAATCTGATGAGTTGGCAAAACCAGAGATGATGAAAATGTTCCAAAAGGCAAAAAGAAGAAGAAAGAAAAGAAAAGGGAGATCAGAGGTGATAGAGTGTAGCAGAACAAGAGAAAGTTCAGTTTCATGTTCAGAAATTCAGAGAAAAAAAGGCCCAGGCAAAAAGCCCACCGAAAAGACAGTTTGAGTTTAACTGGGCCATGCAGCCCACTAATTTTGTTGGTCCTAGTTCATCTTAGTTTTTGACAAAATTAGCTACTAATCCCTGCAAAATGTGGCCGGATTTTACAGGAAAAAAAGGCCATCCAAGCCAGTCAAATTATGAGGTATAGTACCAGACTGTAACAAAGAGCCAAACTACAACTTTGATTAGATACTATTATAAACATCGTTTCAATCTGGCCTCAATCAATATGGTAAATTTAAATTAAAAAATTGTGAACTTGATTGCAAAGTTCCAAAGTCCAAACTCTTTTCATATGTTAAGAATTCAGAATCTTCAGGCAGATGATATGCATGTGCTAGTCTGGTTAGAAAGAGAGAAAACATCCTACTGGAATGTTTGCGAGTTGAGCACGTTGTGATTTTGTCACCTTGTAGCAGCGCCTGCACGGCGCACGTGCATGGGCCATCGCCCATTGGATCCAATTTTTTAACGCATTCCACATGTAATGATCATATGTGACAATGTTATTCATGTAAGACAAGATCCAGCTACTGTCTACTGACATGCTTCTTTTCTTGGGGAGAAATGTATGATATATATGTGATAGCACTAAATTACTACTACGAATTCGTAAATGGGTTGCATGTAAGGCTTGAGAGTTGAGACACATCGAATACTCGACATAGCATTCGATATAGCAAGATTACAAGATGTATAGACTTTAGCTACCGTGGTTCAAGCAATAGTATCCCTTAGTATCAAAGTATAGAAATTAATAGTATTATATTTGATGTGTCCTAGTAGTACTAATCTAGATAAAAATTTATTTAAATTCGTACGTATTTCGTATTGAATCTGGTACTAGATTGTATTTTGAAACTGAGATAGTAACATAGAAATCTTTTTTAAAAAAATAAAGGATAAACATGCCTTTGCTACAAAAGAAGCTATCACCAATTTTTATAGAGTTTTTGCCTTCTTGTTTGAAATAAGCGTAAATACTGGAATCATTGTGTTTTACTAATAGAGATTTTTTATGAAGACTATGAACTAATTGTGTTCTTCATTTGTTGAGCATATGCACTATGCTTACATTTTATTTTTTGTCAAAGAAAATAATATAGCATCATCCCAAAAAGGAAAAAAAAACACAACCGCAAACAGCCGTACTCATGCTGGCTTCCATTCTCAAACATTTTCCACCCGCAACGCTGCAACGCAACAAACAAACAAGACGAACCCGCCCGGAAAAAAATCCCCCTCTTTTCCATTCCTCTCCTTGGTTTCTCCCACCTTCTTTCTCCTCAACCTAAACCCCTCCCCCTCAAACCTCTCTTCTCTTCCCCCTTTCTCTCTCCTCTCTCTCTCTTCCCACCAAGACGAACCCGAAGCCGCGTGGAGGGGAGAGAGAGAGAGGGAGAAGGGGAGGAGGATTCATCTCCGAGCTCTCTCACCTCGCCTACATTGTGGTCTCTGCTCGAGCCGACGGCGGCGGCGGGGGTTGCCGCCATCTCGCTTTGTGGCGGCGGCGGGGAGATGGAGAGCGTGGCGGCGGCGGCGCGGTCGCTGCGTGCCGGGGTGGACAAGTCGCGGGCGCTGGGGCAGGCGCTGGCGCGGGCGGGGCCCCGGATGGAGGAGATCCAGCTGGCACTGCCGGCGTTGGAGGCCGCCGTGCGCCCGATCCGGGCGCCGCGGGCCGAGCTGGCGGCGGCGGGGCCCCACATCGACCGCGCCGTCGGCCCCGCCGCCGCCGTGCTCAAGGTGTTCGACGCCGTGCACGGCCTCGAGCCGCCGCTCCTCGCCGGGGGCGCCGTCGCCGGGGACCTCGCGGGGTATCTCGCCGTGCTCGGGCGCCTCGAGGAGGCCCTCAGGTTCCTCTCCGATAACTGCGGCCTCGCCGCCCAGTGGCTTGCGGACATCGTCGAGTACCTCGGCGACCATGACCTCGCCGACCCGCGGTTCCTCGCCGACCTCGCTGTCACCCTCGAGTGGCTAAAGAAACCCTCCGGCGATCTCGACGGCGGCCTCCTGGCGGCCGCTCTGGACATGCTCGAGGCCGAGTTCCGCCGCCTTCTCGCCGACCACTCTGCACCGCTCCCGCTCGCGATGCAGCAGCTGAACACCACCTCTGCATCTTCTGCTGCACCGTCTCTCATCCCGGCTGCAACCGTCCACAAGCTCAGCCTAATTCTTGACCGTCTCATTGCCAATGGCAGGCAGGATCGTTGTTTGTCCGTGTATGCTGATGCCCGCGGAGGCGTCGTGAGTGCCAGCCTCCGCGCCCTTGGCCTCGATTACTTGCGAAACCCAGTCGACGATGCGCAGGCGTTGGGCCCTGGCGTTGAGTTGTGGGGGCGGCATTTGGAGTTTGTGGTGCGCTGCCTTCTTGAGTCCGAGCGGCAGCTATGCAACAAGGTGTTTGGGCAACGCAAGGATGACGCATCGGCATGCTTCGCTGAGGTTGCAGCGCACGCTGGTATTCTTGATTTCTTGAGTTTTGGTCGTGCGGCTGCTGATGCAAAGAAGGACCCCATTAAGCTCCTGCGTTTGCTGGAGGTGTTTGATTCTTTGAACAAGCTAAGGTTAGACTTCAACCGGTTGTTTGGTGGAAAGAAGGCATGTGCAGAGATTCAGAACCAAACAAGGGACCTTGTGAAGTTGTTGGTGGATGGTGCTGTTGAAATCTTTGAGGAGTTGCTTGTGCAGGTGGAGCTGCAGCGGCACATGCCTCCCCCACCTGATGGGGGTGTGCCGCGCCTAGTTAGCTTTGTGGTTGAGTACTGCAACCGCCTCCTGAGTGAGAAATACAGGCCTGTGCTTGCGCAGGTTCTCACCATCCATCGCAGTTGGCGCAAAGAGACATTCAGTGACAAGATGCTTGTCAACACTGTGCTTAACATCATCAAAGCCCTTGAAGCTAATTTTGATGTCTGGTCAAAGGCATATGACAATGTGACACTGTCATATCTCTTCATGATGAACACACACTGGCATTTCTTTAAGAACTTGAAAGCTACTAGGTTAGGCGAGCTTTTGGGTGATGCCTGGCTGCAAGAGCATGAACAGTTTAAGGACTACTATCTGACGGTGTTTATGAGAGATAGTTGGGGGGTGGTTTCACCGCTGCTCAACCGGGAGGGGCTAATCTTGTTCTCCAAGGGCCGGGCCACGGCAAAGGACCTGGTGAAGCAGCGCCTTAAAACATTCAATGCGAGCTTCGATGAGATGTTCCGTAAACAATCTGCATGGGTTATACCAGAGAAGGACTTGAGGGAGAAGACATGTGGTCTTGTGGTTCAGGCAATTGTTCCTGCTTACCGGAGTTATATGCAGAACTATGGGCCACTGGTGGAGCAGGATGTCAGTGCTAGCAAGTATGTAAAGTATACAGTTGATGGTTTGGAGAAGATGCTCAATGCGCTCTTCATTCCCCGGCCCAGGAGGGCTGGGAGCTTCCAAATCAGGCACTCAAATGACAAGATTACCAGTGCAATGACAGGGTTTTATCGGAGTGCTTCTACAGTGAAATAGCTTTGGTTGAAGAACCAAATGGTTGGTTCTACCATTAATGCAAATTAGGATATGTGACAATGATTCATTTTTGGCCAATCGGCAAATTGCTCCACATTGGACGTGAGGCCCAATAATGAACCTATGATGAGAACATTGGTGGCATATGAACATAGGCTCTTCTATAGTTCTCATGGTGAACAGAAGATGGTGGGGGACAATGTGCGTAATTGGGACATTTCCTACTTATCAAATGTCTTCCCTTCTGTTATTATGTTATTGTCCCTAGCACCATAACCATTCATTTAGGAACTTCTGTGGGGACATGTTGATATTTAATCAGCTGTGTAGTGTATGTAAAAATTGGTTTCATTTTAGGTTGGCTGTAGTCATTTATTTTATATGTTCAATGTGCTACAAACTGAGCTCCGATATGCAATGTATTATATGAAAAGCTAGAGTTTGAAGAACCACTGGCAGCTAACTGGTTCATATCGGTCCCTGGATTTCTCAGTGCGCAGAAAGTTCTGTGATATGGCAAAATGGAGCATATATACACCTGAATATACTCTAGTTACATGATAGTTATGCAATCTGAGAACCCTATCACAAATACTTTTTTTTCCTGATGTTATTGTAAAATAATTGAAGAGGCCAGAATGCCACGCTTCAGTTCTTGCTGAAAATTGACTTGTTCCAGCCAAGTCGGATATGGGTGTTAGGTTCAATTGCCGAAGCAAGCAATAACTTGTACTATGATCTGGAATGATTTGTTAGTACTGGGGTTGTATCTATGTCAGTTCAGGTGAGGCATGTCCATTTACTACTTCAGTAACTGTTGTACTCCCTTATGTATATATTCATGTGTGTGTATTGCTGCAGGATGAATTGAAGTTCACCCCCTTATGTATATATTCACCCCCTACAGTTTGTGTTTCCTCCAACTAACCAAGGACAGAAGGGAAACCTGTCCCTCTTCATCCTATGCATGTAAGTGTCAACATTAGGCTAAGTGTAATCCTGCAATTCATCATGGAGCCTTCATCTTTTTTAGCAGCAGTGATCCAGATAATTATCTATCTGGTACAGACTATTTCATTGCATAGATAGCTCTCATGGTAATATACTGTAGGCTGTTTCAATTCCTGATGATCTAAATTCCCTAGTGTTTGCTTGCAAAGATGAGATCAGTTGTGTACTTATTGTCCAGAATTCAAGAACTAAAAGATACCCTATCATTCTGTCCATTGATGACATGGCAACAGAACACCTTGAATACCAATAGAATTAACGGCAACAGGTTCAGGGATCAGGACTACACTTAGCAGTCGATGACCTGAATTTTTTTAACTGTTTAATTTTGCCCCATTTTTGCTCTGACCATATACATATCAACGTTCAGAAAATAACTAGGAAGGCTTAATGGGCTGCAACGCCGCATAAAGTTGGGCCCAAGGCACGTCAGCTCCAATCCAGGCCGTAGATCCTAAGGCCCATCACAACTAATAAAAGCCCATAATCCAATGTCGGCCCAGCTTCCTAAGCAAGTGAGTGAATGCACGCTTTACTAGTTTGACTCGACCGACATATAAATCACAGTAATAAAAGAAAGAGTGAAACTTAACGCACTCATAAAAAAGACACCCTTAAAACAGTAAAATCCTAGCAACAGCGAGGGAGGCCTCTCGGTCACTCTTCCTCCTCTTCAGAATCCGCGCTCTTGAGCCACTCCACGAATGGAGTGGCCTTCTCCAGCGTCTCCGACGTCCTCCCGACGGCGACAGCCTCCTCGTACCACTTGTCAATGGCCTCTTCCTCCAGCACGTCGCCGTCGTACAGAACCTTCAGCACGACGGAGACCTCCTTCACGGCGCCGGCGGCGCCGCACTTGCCACAGAACGCCTCGATGGCGTGGAGCAGGAGAGCCTGAGCGTCCGTGTCATCGCCAACGGCGGCAGCCAAGTAGTCCTTCCTCTTCAGAACCTCCTTCGCGAAGCCCTTGTCGGCCCCGTGGAAGAGGGCGTCGAGGAGGGCGTTCATGGCGTCCTGGGGAGGGAGGGGTGAGGAGGACAGAATGGCCTTGAGCTGAGATGGTGTCGCCGCCTTCGCCTTGATCTCCCTTACCAGTTCATCATAGAGAGTGGCTTTATTCTTCGCCCCATTGCCATTGGGAACATCTTGATCTTGATGAATCCGATTGGAAGCTCCCTCTTTCTGCGACCGCGCCGCCTGTTTCCCCTTCCTCTTCTTGTCCGTCTCGTCGTCGGTGGTGGAAAGCATGACCATCTGAGCAGTCGCTGTACTCAGCTGCGCCTGCATTCGCTGCTTCGCGGCCTCCATCGAGGTGTCAGTCTGCCACTGCACATCGTCGTCATCGTCATCGTCGTCCACAGCAACCGCAACCGCAACCGCAGCAAAGTCATCATCGTCTTGACTGCGAGTAGATGAAGAAGATGCGCCTTTTTTCTTCGCATCCTTCTTTAGCTTCCTCAGCTCCTCATCAGCGGCCTCGCCTTCTCTCATCCGCTCCTTCTCAGCTCTTCGCATGGCCTTGTTATCTTTTCCCCCCTTCTTCTGTTCCGGCGAACCCTTACTGATGAACTTGATGAACTGATCATTCTTCTTGTCGACGACCTCCGACACATGGCCGCAGGCAGCGCATTTCAGCGACACCTTCTTGTTGGCCTTAGAGATCGCCGAGACGACGATCTCGGTCTCAGGGTTGCCGCAGCCATAGCACTGAACATACTTCTCTATGAAGTTCTCAAGGAGGCCAGCCAGCTTCGCGGTGTCATGAGCACCATAAACCAATGAATCCCCAGTCTTCTCATCAAATGTGTGGCGTGTCCCAACCACGCATGAGAAGTACTTCGTTATGTAGGAAGCTGGCCTCGCGAGCGCCTTTGCAATGTCAACCATGTTCACGATCTTCGTCTTGATGCCATTACCGCGGCTTTCTATTCTTGTAATCATCTTGGGCATCTTGTACCTGTAGAAGGCATCGCCCTTGTTTGAAGCACCAATGTTTTGCAGCTCCATCTTTGAGTCAAAGCTTGATTCAGCAAGTGCTATCAGATGTGGCAAAGTTCAGAAGCAAGAGTAGCTGGTGATTGTCGAAGAGGAATCAGTGTACTCTTAGCACTGTTGAGTCGATTCTTCTCTGAAGTAGACAACCAGCTGATTGGCTCTTGATGCATGTAGGATTGGGACAGAAGCTTGTGCCTTGTTCTGGTTGCACGAGGATCTCCTAGCAATAAAACAGATCCAAAGTAAAGCCACGCTTGTTCAGACATAAAAGAAGCTTCAACTTCTATGCCTCCCCCTTTGTCTGATGGCTGCACTAAACAAGTCAAAGATAAAACATTAGTCATCCCTAATGTACCGTAAAATTGAACAAAACCAGTTTAATAAATATGTACTGCTACCGCGTCATGATAGGGGCAAAATATTTCACATGGTACAGAACACCAAATAAAAATTCCAGATCAAGGTTCCATGCAAACTACAGATATGTACAGGCATAGAGAATATTTTCAGCAAGAAAAAGTGAGGAAGAATAGCTCTTCTGCTCTAGTCACGTACTGCATCAGTTTACATCATCAATATAGAAAGTTAAGGCATGCCAATATAATCACATTTACAACTAACCACCAACTAATCTCTAAGAGAATTAACACAACCCAAATTAATAATATATCCAAAATACTATAATGGTTAGAAGTATGAAATTTTTTACGTGCAGTGCTTGTACTAGCAACGTACACAAACATTTCATTACAAGTTTACAACAGGAGATTTCGATTAACTTCCCAAATAACATAGATAAACAAAGAATCAGTAAGCAGAGAACAAACAAGCTAAAGCAGAGCACAAATTACTCCCAGACGTTAGATATACTAAACCACAGATAAATACACCCTTCAATGAGTCCATCCTTCAGTTTTTAATAAGCAAAAAGATTGTAGTAAGTAAAAGGTTACCAATAAATACATCCAAAATCCTCTCACCTAAACACCTCAGTTCATAATAAGAACAAGAACACCGAATACACTTGAGCAACAAAATTATGGGGGAGATTATTGAATAAACAACCTGGAGCAGGCTAGAATTTGAAAAATCTAACAAATTTTAAGTGGAAGAACAGGAGGATTATTCGACAGAAAAAAAAAGATGAAACAGACGCAACCAATTTGGTGTAAAACTGATCTGAGATCAGCAAATCTACCAGGGAAAAAAATCCACATCGGAGCAAATAAGGACGCGCATGCTACCGCAATCTTAGCCTTAGAACAGGAGGATGCATGGAACTTTGTCTCACCTCGAGGGCGGATGGCTGGCTCGCGCGGGGAGGATTCAACGAGACTACGAGAGGAGGTCGAGGTCGCGGTCGCGGCGATTCTTCGCTTCGGCGGCAGCGAGGTTGTGATGAGATCGATCGAGAGAGCGATGGCGAGGAGGCTTGCGGGTTTTATATGGCGAGCAGTTCGCCGTATCCGGCTCGAGTTCTCCGTTTTTTCTTTTCATATCTTGATTATTTGTCCTTCCCGCCACGTCTCCTTTCCCGTTTCCGGTTACAGTTTTGTCCACAGCCTCTAATGCGTCTGGACTCCGGACTCAGCCACGAAAATCAGTCGGAAAACGCAAGATTTTAAGGTTTTGATATGAGGATTCCGATTTTTCGAATGGTTTTGATAATTTAAATTCGAAACAGTGATTTTGATCAAAATGCAGTGAAAAACCGTCGTACCGTCAGTATTGGGATCCGTCATCTTTGTCGACCATTGTAGGAGTAGCGCTTGATTGAATGACTCAAGATCCTTTATCCCAAGTCCTCCTTTGTTCACTGGAGCACACACATTTTGCTATGCCACAAGACAGTGATCATCACTGACTTTCTCTTGACCCTTTCACAAGAAGCCCCTACACTTACGATCGATCTCTTTAATAGCCCATTTTGGTAGCCTGAGAACTGAGATGTAGTGGATCGTTGTCGCCGTGAGAACCGATTTGGCAAGAATTATCCGCCCATCAATCGGCAATAACTTAGGAATCCATCCGGCTACTTTCTTCGTCAGTTTATCCATAAGAACTTGAAGATGAGCTTTAGTTGGCTTTCGAGGGGAAAGCGGCAAGCCCAGATAGACAAGAGGGAAGGACTTGAGGTTGCACCCCAAGATATGTTGTATCTGCGCTGCCATTTCCTCCAAGCACTGAATAAGTTAGTCTTCAACCCCGTTGCGCTCCCAAACACCTCCAGAATAGCCTTGACAATACGGGCCTCCTTAGTCGATGCCTTGAAAAACACCACCGCATGGTCAGCGTACATTGAAATCATTGGGAGCGAAGGTCGGGCTCTATTTATCGGCTCCATCAGCCCTCTACTTCTTGCATGATGAAACAAAGCCTATAGCGTATCCATTACCAGCACAAAGAGAATGGGGGGATAAAGGATTCCCTTGTCTCAAACCTCTTGAAGGACTGAACTTATCAGACGACAGTCCGTTGATCAACACCATTGTCTGGGCTGTGAGGAAAAGGGAGGATAAGCATCTTCTCCAGCAAGGACCAAACCCCCTGAAATTGAGCATGTTTAAAGAGGAACTGCCAGGAAACGGAATCAAAAGCTTTCGAAATGTCTAGCTTCAACAATACACATCCTTTCATTTGTCTATGGTATTGATCGACAAGTCCTTTGACTACCATGAAACTCTCATGGATGACTCTCCCCTTAATAAACGCCATTTGCTCTTGAGAAACCAGCCCAGGCATTCTCGGTGTGAGACGTAACGCCAAAATCTTAGTTGCAAGCTTTGCGAAGCTATGAATTTAGCTGCGTTGCCGCTTTTTTTTGGGTTCCATAAGGTGTTAAACCGGAGTGCATAATAATAATATCAAACGAGGGGGAAGAATGACTAACTTTTCCACCATCTTGCAGCAAGCACGTATAGTCTGCTTCCCACATTACAAACTGTTAGTTTATGATCCAAATAAGGATTGGGCTTTGGGACGCCTTGGCCCGTTTAGTCCACCCTATATATATATCTCTTGTATACCGTAGAGGGTTTCAAGCTCTCATATGTGATTCCCCTACAATTCTGTAAACTCCTCATATAGTGAAGATTTGCCGCGTGGCGTCCGTGGTTTTTTCCCGCAAGGGTTTTTCACGTAAAAATCTGTCTCTCGTGTTTGATCTATTTATAACAAGTGGTATCAGAGCTGGATTAGATCTGTTCTTAAGAGCTAGATTAGATCTGTTTTCAAGAGAAAAAAATTTGTCGTCATCTTGCTTGGATCTGCATCTGCTCCGTTTTGTCTCCTCGGTGAGATTGATTATTTTTTTCGTCGCCGGCGTGTTGGATTCAATCTGTAAACCGTCTGACTCCCCGTCTGACGCCGTCTCATCAATTCTCGGTGACATTGATCTGTGTGGGGAGCAGATGCAACCAAATAAATTCCTCCAGTAGTGCAGCACATACCACCGAAGAAAAAAAAATAATTCGTCGCCGACTATCCGCTTTGCCGACCGGCGGCCGAAGATTGATCAGGAGTCCTCCCGATCTTTGTGGATGAAGCTTGCATGCAGATGATTAGCATGGATAATTATCAAGATCATTAGCGTGGATGATTAGCGGCCGTGAAAGCTACAGGAGAAATTGATTTTTTTGGTTGATTTTGCTACGTGCACACGAAAGATTATCAGGAGGAATAAATCTTTGTGAAGTTTACCAGGTTTTTTTATTTCTATTAGTTACTTGCATATTAAATTTTTGGTTATTTGTCTTCACAATGACTTCTATGAAGCATGATATTCCGTTCTTGGATCGTGATACAAGATTCTCACTATGGCAAGTAACAAAGTGATTTAGATGATGCACTTGATAAATTTGGTAACAAACAACAAAATGCTTGTACTTGATAGAGAAAAGAGGCAAGATCGTAAGACTTTATCTCAAATTCATCTTCATTTATCAAATAATATTTTGCAAGAGGTGTTGCAGGAGAAAACCGCCACGCCTTATGGTTAAAGCTAGAATCGATCCGCATGTCAAAGGATCTTACCAAGAAGATGCACATGAAGATGAAATTATTTTCGCACAAGTTGCAAGATGATGGATCCGTATTGGATCATTTATCAAATTTCAAGGAAATTGTATCGACCTTGAGTCTATGGAGGTAAAGTTTGAAGATGAGGATTTGGCTCTCATTCTCTTATGTTTCCTTCCACCGTCATTTTCAAATTTCGAGATACCATCTTATATAGTCGTGATACACTAACTGTGCTTGAAGTTTATGAAGCTTTGCATGCAAAGGAAAAGATGAAATTGATGGTATCTCCTGAAAATTCTAAGTCACATGGTGATGCTTTGTCTGTTCGAGGAAGGACAAATGAAAAAAATCAGAAAATGGTTCTAATAGTAGAAGTTCAAGTCGTCCTAGGGGACGGTCAAAATCCGAAGTGGTGAAAAATTCTACGGTATTGCAAGAAAAATAACAATGTTATTTCTGAATGTTACAAGTTGAAAAATAAGGAGAAAATGTATGGCACAAACAAATCAAAAGGCAAATTTGATGACGAAGGTAAAGCGTCTGTTGCTTCTGGTGATAATAACTCAGATAATGCTGATATCCTTGTTGTTTTAGCTGGATGTGTTAGCAGCAGTAATGAATGGATTATTGATACTGCTGCATCTTTTCATATATGCACTAATAAAAATTGGTTTATCACTTATGAGTCTGTTTCAAGGTGCTTTGGTTATGTTAGGATGAGAGATAATACTCCACGCCCTATTGTTGGAATTGGATCCGTGTAAATTAAAATGTTTGATGGTGTGATCAGGACCTTAACAGAGGTAAGGTATGTTCCAGGTATGACAAGGAATCTCATTTCTTTGAGTTATCTTGATTCAAAAGGATACAAATATTCTGGTGGCAATGCAATTTTAAAGGTATCAAAAGGTTCTCTTATTGTGATGAAAGGAGATTTGAAATCTGCAAACTTATATTTGCTTCGAGGCATTACTACGGCGATGCTTGTGTGACATTAAAGTCATCCGACGCTTCAAATCTTTGGCACAAGCGTCTTGGTCATATGAGTGAATAAGGTTTGGCAGAATTAAGCAAAAGAGAACTTCTTGATGGATATAAAGGTGAAAAATTAGACTTTTGTGAGCATTGCATATTTGGTAAGCATAAGAGGGTGAAATTCAATACTTCTGTCCATACTATAGAAGGTATTCTTGATTATGTACATTCTGATTTATGGGACCCAGCTCGTAAGAGGTCTTTAGGAGGTGCTCGTTATATGCTAACAATTATTGATGATTATTCAAGAAAGGTGTGGGCATATTTCTTGAAGCATAAATGGGCGCTTTTTCAACATTCAAGGAGTGGAAGATTATGATTGAACGACAAACTGAAAAGAAGGTAAAAGTACTACGTACTGATAATGGGATGGAATTTTGTTCTAATGAATTTAATAAGTATTGTAAGTTTGAAGGCATTATTAGACACTACACCATTCCTGGCACACCTCAACAAAATGGTGTAGCTGAGCGTATGAACAGAACTATCATCTCAAAGGCCCGTTGCATGTTGTCTCATGCAAAGTTGAATAAGCGTTTTTGGGCTGAAGTCGCTTCCACTGCTTGTTATCTTATTAATCGATCTCCCTCTATTGCTATTGATAAGAAAACTTCAATTGAGGTATGGTCTGGTTCCACTGCTGATTATTCGCAATTGAGAGTTTTTGGTTGCACTGCATATGCTCATGTTGATAATGGTAAATTAGAGCCTAGAGCTGTAAAATGCATCCTTCTTGGATATAAATCTGGTGTTAAAGGTTATAAATTATGGAATCCTCAGACTTCAAGGGTCATTATCAGTAGAAATGTTATCTTTAATGAATCTGTCATGTTCTATGATAATCCTCCTCCTGCTGTTTTCATTGAGGCACAAGAGAAAACAAGTGTGCAGGTGGAGCACCTTGTCGATGTAGAAGATACATCAGATATTGATGTTCAAGATGCACCAATTGTGGATGATTCTTCTCCTGTTGTTCAGCCTCCACAACAATCTATTGCCATTGACAGGCATCGAAGAACAATCAATCCACCTAAAAGATTCATTGAAGAATGTGATGTTGTTTCTTACGCCTTAAATGTTGCAGAAGAAATTGAAGGTAATGCAGAACCTTCTAACTATTCTGAGGCTATTATTTCTGCTGATCATAAGAATTGGATGACTGCGATGCAAGATGAGATGGAGTCACTTAAAAGGAATGGTACTTGAGATTTAGTAAAATTGCCTAAAGAGAAAAAGACTGTCCATTGTAAATGGATTTTCAAAAGAAAAGAAACCATTAGCCCCAATGAACCAGCAAGATATAAGGCAAGATTGGTTGCTAAAGGTTACAGCCAAATTCCAGGTATTGATTATAATGATATCTTTTCCCCTGTTGTAAAGCATAGCTCAATTCGCATCCTACTCAGCATTGTTGCTATGCATGATGATGAACTTGAGCAATTAGATGTTAAAACAGCTTTTTTACATGGGGAATTAGAAGAGGACATTTACATGGATCAGCCTGAAGGTTTTATTTCTCCTGGAAAAGAACATTTAGTATGTAAGTTAAAGAAATCTCTTTATGGCCTAAAACAATCTCCCGGACAATGATACAAAAGATTTGATTCTTTTATGCTCTCTCAAGGCTTTAAACGGTCAAGTTATGATAGCTGTGTTTATTTGAAGCCAATTGGTAGCTCATTTATCTTTCTTTTGCTTTATATGGATGATATGTTAATTGCTGCAAAAGATAAGTCAGAAGTGGCTAAGTTAAAAGCACAGTTGAGTGATGAATTTGAGATGAAAGACCTAGGACCAGCTAAGAAAATTCTTGGTATGGAAATTATCGAGAGATAGAAAATCAGTAAATTATACCTCGGTCAACGAGGTTACATTGAAAAGGTCCTACGTCGTTTCAACATGCATAATGCAAAGCCTGTGAGTATTCCTCTAGCTTCACATTTTAAATTATCTTCAGCTTTATGCCGAGAGTCAAGTGATGATATTGATTATATGTCAAGAATTCCATACTCCAGTGCAATTGGTTCACTAATATATGCTATGGTCTGCACACATCTTGATTTATCTCATGCATTAAGTGTCGTTAGTAGATACATGGCTAATCCTGGTAGAGAGCATTGAAAAGCTGTTCAGTGGATTTTCAGATATCTATGTGGTACTTCTGGTGCTTGTTTACAGTTTGAAAAATCTGGAGAAGGACTTGTTGGTTATGTTGACTCTGATTATGCTAGTGATTTGGATAAAAGGAGATCTCTTACAGGTTATGTCTTTACCATTGGTGGTTGTGCTGTTAGCTGGAAAGCAAGTTTGCAAGCTACTGTGGCATTGTCTATTACTGAAGCCGAATATATGGCTATTTCTGAAGCATGTAAAGAAGCTACTTGGTTAAGAGGTTTGTATGCTGAGCTTTGCGGGATTACTTCTTGCATTCCTATATTTTGTGATAGTCAGAGTGCTATTTGCCTTACAAAAGATCAAATGTTTCATGAAAGAACGAAGCATATTGATGTGAGATATTACTATATTCGAGATGTCATTGCTCAAGGTGATGTTAAAGTTTGCAAAATCAGTACTCATGATAATCCCGCTGATATGTTAACCAAGTCAATTCCTATAACTAAGTTTGACCTATGCTCAAGCTTGGTTGGTGTTACAGCTAAAATCCTAGTAATTTTTTGACGTCGGTAATATTCATTATTAAAAGGAGATGATTGACAGTTATCTATTTGCTACAAGAGAGAATTTGTCTCAAAGTGGAGTTTGTTAGTTTATGATCCAAATAAGGATTGGGCTTTGGGACGTCTTGGCCTATTTAGTCCACCCTATATATATATCTCTTGTATGCCGTAGAGGGTTCCTACAATTCTGTAAACTTCTCATATAGTAAAGATTTGCCGTGTGGCGTCCGTGGTTTTTTCCCGTAAGGGTTTTCTACATAAAAATCTGTCTCTCATATTTGATCTATTTATAACACAAACACAGGAGTAGTTCAAGGTGGTATAAACCGTAATGAAATGCTTGATCGTTCAAGCGAAACGCGTCTTTGAATGTCAGACCTGACAAAAGTTTCCTATCCGTCGTCCGTTCTCATTGTGGCAGCAACGGGAAGTAATCCTGGCCTGCTTTCATGTCAGTTGTTACATTTTTGAGCTGTCTGGAGCAACTATCACCAAATTAGCTTGCTTGTTAACACGAAACGCGCATCTAAAAACTTCTGTAGTCCACGAGAGTGACTTCTTCCTCAGGAGCGTCAAGATCTTTGTAGCTGCATCCAACATCAGGAATTTAAATTTTAGAGAGTTAGGCAACAGAAACTACAGCGGAGCATTAGTATGTTCGAGACAAATATACATGTATCCATTTTCTGTTTCCACAATCAAATGCAACAGGAAATCACAAGAGAAGCCAGTCCAAATAGTAGGACAGTAAACCAGTGCAGAAACAGGCAAGGACAAGGACAAGAGAGCGAGGAGCATTACAGAGTCATTGGAATCGTATTTAGCAAATCATCTCGAAAGTGCAAAAACTAACCATATTGTCGTTAGCGGATTTCCATTTCCTAAGGTATACCAAATTTTATCAAAGTATTAAGCCTAGTGTTCTTTAGGGGGAAACTAATCAAACTTTAGTTGATCAGTACTGACCTTCGCAGACGACGAGGGTTAGGCGGACGAGGTGGATACATGGGCATCATTGGTCGCATCATCTGCATGACTACCTCCGGAGGTGCAGGAACAAATGGACCCAATGGGCTAAAACCAAGACAACCATAGTTAGTATTGTGCCTGGACTTGATAACTGACTTGTTTTTCATTTTTGTAGAGTACTTAATTATTTAGTTAATTGGCATAACATAATTAACCTACCCAGCACCAGGCACAGGCATTAGTACTGGTGGAGTTGGGATTTCAACGAAGGAACCCTGCCCGCCAAAAGCACCAGAAGTTAGTTCAGAAGGTGTAGGTCCTTGCTGCTCCTGCAAACCAGAACAGGCTTATAAATAAGGATTATACTGCAGGTTTAGGATTTTAATGACTAATATGCATCATTACACAACAATGTCAAGTTTCAAGTGATAAACTGCAAGTTGTAATTTCCCCCAGCCAACATACTTAAAAGGAAAAATTAAGAACATTTAACACAAGAAAAATTACATGGATTCTGATGAAGAACGAACAGTATCAAACATTAGAGACTTCACATACATATATATTACAAGAAGTAAAATTTTTGTCATGGATTACTCATTGATGTGAAAACCAGGTGAAATATCTACAACATAGAGCTTCACTAGAGACAGGTGAACACAACAAACTGTGGATCGAACTTCTATTGATCTGTTGATCTGTCAGTCAAACATGGACATGGAAAAACATTTCACAAACTCCTAAAGAAACAAGCCGTTCTTACGATAAGCACAAACAACTAAACAGGGCAATAAGCATCTCAAGGGGGAAAAATGCGGAAGGAATTAACAGTCCATTGCAATGTAAACCTACTAAGACCGAGGAACACTTAAGATAAATTAGTTTAGCTTCAGAGTTTATTAAGAAAAGTACAACAGCTTTTCTCACCCCACCATGCAAACAAGAAGGGAATGTTCTTAAGCATATCAGTGAAAAGGAACAAGCTAAACAGTGCATAGTGTCTTACTGGTGAAGGTTGCTGCATATCTGGTATTCCACCCGGGGAATTTGGATCACTGCATCAAAAGGAAACAACAGAAGCATCACCTTTTGACACGTCGGAAATAGTAGTTTGTCATTTGCATTTGGGATCTAAATACATACTTCATGTAATTTTGAAAATAGATATCCTCTTGGACTCTTGAAGTCAATTTGGAGACCAAGTCAGGATGCTTGAGGTTCAGATGCTTGACAACAAACTCAGGAGCATGGAAAACTTTTATACATCCTTCGGCTCCACAGCCGTATGTCCATCCGTAGTTATCATCCTTAACCTTTGTGACATAAGATTCTAGAACTTTATCAGCCGATGCATCAATTTTATCCTTGGCAGTCAATGCAACTAGAGGATCCTTGCCGTTCGTCAGTCTTTCTTGCCAGAAAGAATCCAGTTTCTTCTCCCAATCAGCAGCACTGCTTTTGTCCGTGTTGACACTCTTCGTATCAGGTCTCACATGACGAAGACCTTTTGCATTTTTACTCTCAGACATCCCATAGTAATCAACACCATGGACACGCCACAAGTAAGTAAGGAGAGTGTCTAGGAGCTCAAAACCATCAAGGCCCTTGACAGTTGTTATGCCCCGGACAATAACTAAAGGCCCTGTAGATCCAGCATATGATTTGTCACCATTTGACATTGTCTGATCACCAGTTGTCAGGATGTTTCCCACAATACCCTTCTCTTCATCAAGCTTTTTTACTAAGGCTAGAGTTTGATCTATGTCTGTTTGAATTCGTCGATAGTGCGAACTGACTGGGTGAGCTTTAGGAGCAACTGAAACTGGTTCAGTTTCTTTCAGGGCATCTCTGTGATGGCTTCTTCTCTTGTTATGATAATCTTCATCATCTGCAGGGATTCCATCACTGTCATTTCCTGATTTACTTGCTGTACCAGCAGTCATTCCAGGACCACTACACCAATGAAAATCAAGATATCAGCAAAACCAACTTGAAATGCCATAGGATTCATCATTCTCAACATGAATTACACAAAGATTCATCTCACAGGTCGAAAGTTCCACTCCGCAAATCAAGAATCAAATTCTTCGCTGCAGCCTTGCAAAGCTCATTCCGCCTGAGTGAAATAAAAACAGACATAAGAAACCAATGATATATGCTGACGACGCTGCCTTGTTTTTCAGACCCGTAGAGGATGAGGCCATAGTGATCAAATGAATTTTGGAGTTGTTTGGGGAAGTGACAGGGCTTAAATTAAACCTTTCAAAGAGCAAAATTACGCCGATGAGATGCACGAAGCAGCAGTGGAGGATGGTAGAGTCAATCCTTGCCTGCCGGAAAGAAGATTTCCCAATTACTTACCTCGAACTACCCCTCTCCACAAGAAAGCTGACGAAGGCCGAGCTCCAACCAATTCTTGACAGATTTGGCAAAAAAATGGCGGGGTGGAAACCGAAGATGCTTTCCATCGACGTCCGCCTGTGTCTAATCAAATCAACACTGATGGCCTTGCCAGTTCATTACATGGCGGTATTGCAACCGCCGCGTTGGGCTATCAAGGAGATAAACCGAAAATGTCGAAGGGGCAGGAAGAGGTCAGTGGCGGCCATTGCCTGGTATCCTGGCGGAAGATTTGCTCCCCCATTGCGAAAGGCGGCCTCGGGATTAAAGATCTGAACTACTTCGGTCAATCTCTCAGGTTGCAATGGCGAGTGAATTCGTTAGAACAAAGTGACAGACCATGGACTTTTGTGGATTTTCGCGCTGGCTGTGATGTGGAACAACTTTACCGTTCTGGAGCCAGAAATCATCGTTGGTAATGGGGAGAACACGCAATTTTGGACAGATAATTGGTCAGGAGGCAGCAGTTTTGCCTGGCGATGGACAGCTCTGTTCTCGCATGTCGGCGGCGACAAGCTCACGCACTCCAATGAAGCTTTAGGGGATTTTTTCCAGCTCTGGGATGAAATGCAAGAGGTCTAGATAAGGTCAGATGGAAGCTGACAGCCGATGGAATGTTCTCGGCGGCGTTGGCCTACAATCTTTTCTTCTTGGTGGCGAAGGATTGTGCTTACGGGGAACTTCTCTAGAGCTCCAGGACACCGTCGCGAGTTCGTTTTTTTCACTTTGGCTGGCGCTAAAGGGGAGATGCCTCACGGCAGATAATCTAGCGAAAAGAAACTGGCCGCACACGCCACTCTGCCTGCTCTGTCATTTGCTCGTGAGCTGCGCGTTTACAGCTTCGGTGTGGCGAACACTAAGGTCTTGGTGCAATATAGACTTTGCAATACCGGCCGAGAGCGGAAAGCAGCTAGATGATTGGTGGATGGCGAGAAGAATCTGTTTTCGGATGGGCTACAGGACCAATTTTGATTCGCTCTTCATGCTGATCAGTTGGCAGATTTGGAAGGAAATGAATGCTCGGATTTTCCAACCAACTAAAACGGCGACTGGCGGAAGAAATCAACGAAGAAATCACAGTTTGGAAGGCGGCAGGGATTTCATAGATAACGCGATTTAATTCAGAGTAAGGAGGGGAGCGGGATGTGGTTTTGATGTTGTCACTCCCCTGTTTTTTACGCTTCTTTGCTTTTGCTTTGCGCCGCTATCTGGCTCTTTTGATCCAGAACGGCATGACATCTTTCATGTCGTTGTAAAGGCTTAACTCTCCTCTCAATCTTAATACAAATTTTGGTCGGCCGTTTCTTGGCTGCCCCGACAATAAGAAACCAATGAGCAACACAACCTTTTCTGAGGGAAATGAATAGCGCACGTAAAAAAGCACTGTTCGGTTTATGATGCTGCTCAATACAAATTCAAATACGAAATTTCTGACAGCAGGTGAACTTCTGAGAGAAGGAAGAGCAAACTTATTACCTTTCAATAACAGATAACAAGTTTGTTGGGTGGTACATGTCTTTCAAACTGCAATTCCAAAAACAAAGAAATGAACCTACAATACCAATTTACTTAACAGTGTACGATTAACACCACTAGAAGGAAAGGAAGCGCATTACGAACATACCAATCTTCATTCTTATGGTGATCAAAATAATCCTGTTTCTGAGAAGTAATGTATGATGTCTTGTATTCTTGATACCTTGTTAACCAAGTTAATAACAGTGTAATTAGACAAATAGCTCACTGAACTTTAAGTGCAATCTAGTACCAACAGATTAATTCGAATTCTGGTATGTTGTGTAACTTTTTGTTAAATACCTGCTCTCAGCTTTACCCGGTGAAACATCATCTTCAAGTTTTTGGGTAAACTGTTTGTATGTCATCAACCCTTTCCTGAAATGATTTGGAATCACATAAGATCTCATACAATTGGCACTCCATCCACTCAACTATGTTTGAGGGATTTAAAACGTAAAAAAGGACAAAAAGGAAGGAAAAGTTCAACAAAATGAAACACCACACTAGCAAAATTTACTTGGAAGTAATAGCAATATCAACATATCTAACAGATCAAAACTACCGTCATGATAAGGCAATTATATACATACCGCCGGGTGTTACCTTGACCATTATAGGGGGTATCATATCCAGAATCGAGGCAATCTAGAAGAAAAGCAAATAAGTGTTAAGTCTTCTAGCAGTGAATCGTCGTTCTTAGAGACATGCTCACATGAAGGACCATGAATCATTGAAATTGTTTATATCTCCAGCCTATGTCTTCATGCACAGAACCAATAAGGTTTACTAATGAAGAGAGAGAGAGAGAGAGAGAGAGAGAAAACATTAATGTTAACTTTTTATCTAATGCTGCAGAAGTAGGTTAATCATAAATAATAGATCGATGTCAAAATGCTTCATACTAAGAATTTCAATTGTGACTAGAGGTAAGCCAACAAGAAACATGCATGATGTTGACAGCAATCCACTAGCTCTCTTGTTCTCAAGTAAATTTACAAGTAGTGAAGCCAACTCCTATTTATCAAAGTGTATAGGTAACTCAACAAGACTAGTGTGCCAATAAAACTAGTGTTGATTGATGGCTTAGTTTCTTTTAAACTTAAGGTGTAACATCTGAAAATTTGCACTAATACAAAGATATATTCTGCAATTCAGACTGATAGCATTAAGTTGACAGCCGAGATGAGTATTATGAAATCACACAAGAGTACAAAATCGACACCTAAGTGCTTAATCTCCCACGCTCTTCATCCTCGAAAAGCATGCCAAAGCACCAACTGACGAATTACACTCACCATGTCACCATGAGAACTACTGGAATGAGAAAAAAGTTCTGACATTGGCCTCCAAAAAAGCCCGGAGATTTTGAGCCACCAGGATGAGGGAGATCTCAAACCTTACATAGTTTTCATCTGTCTTTTTTTTTAATGGAAAATGGCACGATTGTGTCTTTTCATTGAATATAGCGGAAGAAAAATACAGCTCTAAGGCCCAAACAAAATCAAAAGAAAAACATTTGCTTTACAGACTATACAGTTGGAGGTAAAAGCGCACTCAAATGCTTGGCTCCCGCCAAAACCCAAAGCCTTGTCTCGTCCTTGATTTTTAGGATGAGGTTACTCGTCGTTTGACCCTTATGCTGAAAGATCCTGCGATTTCTTTCCATCCACACTTCCCAGACCACTAAGAGCATAAGAGATTTTAACCCTCTTTTTGGGACCCCTGCCATCGATGCTAGGGTCTCCCACCATTGTTGGATCGTGTCATATTGGCCCCAATGGCCCGGCTCTAACTGCACGTAGCCTAACCAAGCTGCTATCTATTGCCAAATTCTCCTGGTGTATCTGCAGGTCATTAACAAGTGCAACGCTGTTTCTGGCTCCCGCTGACATAGGGGGCAGTGGCCGTTATTCTGCCAATCTCACGCTGCAAGCCAGTCGAAAGTCCACACTCTATTTTGGATAATTAGCCAGCGTGGTACTTGCATCGTCCCGCCGCCCACACCTTCCAGATCAGCGAGCCATAAGGTGTTGTTGTTGTTCCACACCCCTGAGCATGATAAGCTGAAGTTGTTTGTGTACGAGCCGTGGTTTGTAAATTTCCACCTTATGTGATCGTCCTCATCGAAGTTCAAGTGGATCCTCCGCACCGCCTCCCACAGGGCAACTAACTGGGCCACAAGTTCCACTGTTATTGGCCTGTTTGGCCGGAAGACCAGGTCGTTCACCCACGCATCGTCTTCTTTCCCTTCTCGCAGCGTCTTGGATGTTCTCCTGGATATCTTGTAAACCAGAGGCATGACATCTTTCGGGGCTCGTCCTCCTTCCAACCAGGCTGACTCCCAGAACCTCGTCGTCTTTCCATCTCCAATTGTTATGGTTGTTGCCGTCGCAGAGAGGTTCCTATCAGTTTCATCACAGGGCGTTTCTGACCCTATCCAGGGTTTTGTTGGGTCTCTCCATTCTTGCCAGAGCCATCGCAGGCGTAGGGCTCTTGTGAATTTTTGGAGATTTAGGATTCCGAGGCCTCCTTGTCTGGTGGGAAGGCAGGTTCTTTCCTAGCTCACTTTGCACTTTCCTCCGGTTATATCCCTCGTGCTTGCCCAAAGGAATCGTCTCCTTTTCTTGTTGAACTATTCCAGAGAGTCCTTGGAAACCTTTAGAGTTGTCAGGAGATAGATTGGCTGTGCCGTGAGGACCGATTTAACCAAGGTCGCCCTTCCTGCCAGACCTATGTTCTTTCCTCTCCACCCTGAAAGATTCCCGACATCTTGTCGAAAATCGGCTGGAGATGTACTTTGCGCAGTCTCCCTAGAACTAGGAGAAGGCCGAGGTATTTAATTGGAAAACTTGCCCGCGTGGCAGGTACCCCTTCTAGAACTTCAAGCAGAACCTCTTCGTCACAGCGAATAGGCGCTACCTGGGACTTTTGAAGGTTGGTGACCAGTTCGGTGGCTTTGCCGAAGTAGTCCAGAATGTTTGTGAAGGCCGTAACGTCGCTGCGCAGGGGGTTAAGAAAGATGATGGCATCGTCTGCATACATTGAGATGCGTAGCCTTGGCTCCTGACCTCGCAGTTTTGAAATCACTCCCATATTTGTGGCCTTCGAGAGGATCGCCTGAAGGGGGTCAATGGCGAGAATGAAGAGTAGAGGGGACAGAGGGTCCCCCTGTCGAAGCCCTCTACCATGCATGATCTGCTGGCCTGGGATACCATTTAGGAGCACACGCGAGGTGGAGGTGGAGAGCAAGGTCCCCAGCTAGTCGATCCACCTTGCGGGGAAACCTCTATGCTGAAGGAGGGAAAAGAGGTATCCCACCGCACGGAATCGAAAGCCTTAGTTATGTCGAGCTTGAACAGGAGCATTGCGCGCCTTAGTCGGTGAAACATTCTGGCCATGTTTCGCACCAGAAGGTAATTGTCATGGATGCTCCTTCCCTGAATGAAAGCGCTTCGATTAACTGAGATTAGGGAGGGCATGTATGGCCTTAGGCGTAAGGCAAGCACCTTGGAGAAGATTTTTGCGATGCTGTGAATTAGACTTATTGGCCTGTAGTCTCCAATTGACTCCGCCCCTTCCTTTTTTGGGATGAGAACTATGTTTGCTGAGTTTAGCCTCCCAAGATGTGAACATCTTAGGTTGTGCATCGAGTTAAAAACCAAAAGCAAATCCGCCTTAATGATTTCCCAGCAAACTTTGAAGAAAAGACCGGTGAACCCATCTGGACTAGGTGCCTTATCGGCAGGCATAAGGTTTATTGCCTTTAAGATTTCTTGCTCAGTAAAAGTTTCTGACATAGTGCTTAGATCTAGCTGCGGCAAATTGAGGGAATCCCAGTTAAGATCGGCCTGCATTCTCGATGGTTGTCCCATCATCGTCATGAAGTGGTCAGAGATTAAATCCTCCTTGTCTTGATGTGAGACTGCCCAACCATTTTCTCTTTTGAGCTTTTGGATAACGTTTTTCCTCCTACGGGCGTTGACCCTTAGGTGGAAAAATTTTGTATTAGCATCTCCCTCTCAGAGGTATGTCACCCTAGAGGCCTGTCTCTTTCTTGCCCTTTCGATAGCGGCCAGGACAATGATCCTACGTTTTAGACCTGCTCTCAGCCTAATCTCTTCAGCCGATAGATCTCTAGTCTCTTGAGCCATTTCTAGTCTTTGGATAACGTCTAGTGCCATATTAAACTGAATCTTGGCCTCAGTGCAGATGGAACCTACCCAGTCCTTTAACCTAGCAGCCGTGCGCTGTAGCTTATGATTAAGCCTATGCATCGGCTCTGTGTGTGTCGTAGGCTCATCCCAGGCCGCTTTCGCTTGGTCTTTGAACCCCAGGAATTTTATCTAGAAGTTCTCGAATCTGAATGGTCTCGGCCTTCGTGGTCCCCTGGTATTTGAAAGTAAAAGGGGGCAATGGTCTGAAATTCCAGTAGGTAGGGTCTGAAGCCCGTACTCCGGGAAATCCAGATCCCAGACTTCATTACAGAAGAAACGGTCGAGCTTGACCAGGGTTGCCCTTTGACGCTCATTGCTCCAAGTGTATCTCCTATTTTGGAGTGGAATCTCCCGCACATCGCATCGCTCTATGGTTGAGCGGAAACGCCTCATGCGCCCCAGATTAACATCATTGTTGTTTTTGTCCCGCGCCCGATAAATCATGTTGAAGTCTCCCAAGAGCAGCCATCCTCCTCCATCTGAAGGCTTTAGCGATCTTACGTGCCTGAGGAAAGCATCCTTAAGACTGTTTGTGGAGGGCTCGTAGGTACCGGACAACCTGAAGGTATTCCCCGAATGTATAATTGTGATCTCCGCCGAAATCGAGAACCGCCCGATTGTTATGTGTTGGACATCAATTAGCCCACTGTTCCACAGGAGCAAGATGCCACCTCTCATTCCCCTGGCTGGTTTAAAATCAAACCTATCCAGTTTGTAACCTCCCAAAAATCGGGCGAGGCCGTCATCTATAGACTGTAGCTTAGATTCTTGCAGGCAAGCCAAGCTGCACTTTGTATCTCACAAAAACTCGTGTACCACGTTACAACGGGCAGGCGAGTTCAAACCCCTCACATTCCATGAAATGATGTCAATACTTCTTCCCATTTAAAAACATTGTTCCCGCGTAGGTCGCCTTTGGAAAAGGCAGATTGAAGCCTAAAGGAGTTACAAGCAGCCTTAAGGCCTTTTTGGTAAAGTGTTCTGGGGTGGTTTTGCGGACTTTGCTGCCATTTGCTTTGGCATCGGTTACCTAGCCACATTGGTCCAAGAATAAGTTTAAGCCCCCTCCTTCGTACTGTTACGCCGCACCCAGGTGTTTGATGGGGTAGTCGCTGGCGCCACCTAGGGCAAAGGTGCGAGGAGGCCACCGCGCGCCGACATCTGCCCATGGCGGCCATCGGCCCGCTGCGCCAGGACGATCGCAGGCACCAAGACCGCGCTGGCGCCATGTCGTGTGCTCCACGATTTGACCAAACTTTCGCGTAGTAGACTGATGAGGCGCGCCATCTCGCGAGAACGCCGCACAGAGGCCTCCTTTGCCCCCGAAACTTCTTCCATCCCCGAGTTCGATTCCTTTGCTGCATGGAGCTGCGGCGAGCACTTGCTCATGTCCTTCGCCAAGAGGGAGAAAGACGACAATGCGGAGCACTTTGCAGAGCACTTTGAAACAATCCCCGGGGATTAGCTTCGCTACGGCGAAGCGAAATAGAAGTGATCCGAATACAAAAAGGACGGGGCACAGACTTGCGGGGTGAGCGGCGCACACGCTGGCCGCCGTTGATCATCACCCTTACCAACCAGAACAGGGAGCTCGGCAAAATACCATCGAGCATAGCAAAATGAACCTTGACACAGTAGAGAGGATACATGAAGAAAAGGAAAAGCTGCATAAAACCTTGTCGCCGCTCCATCACCCGACCAACTCCTCCATCTCTTCCGCCGTCTCCGCCACACCTTCACCGACGAGGCCGAGCAAAGCCGCATCTGCCTCACGCTGATTGTTGTCGTCCAGGCCGAAGATCGCTGTTAGGGCAACTATAATGTGAGGCGGCAGTGGTCCGGTGAACATGGCGATATAACGCTGAAGAACTTGCTCCACCCGTCTCACCATTTTCCTCCTTGAGAAGTCCCAAGCGCTTGAGAAGAACTCGTTGGCATCTATCCATTGTCGGTCCCCCCCGATTGCTTGGCGATGCGTTGGCTTCGTCTCGTGGCCACGGGTGGAGATCTCCTTGCCCGCCTCTTGAAAGTCTGTCCACCCGGCGGCGTGTGAAGCACCGGTTCTTGCGGCCTGAAAAAAGCAGATCAAACCCCTTTGTTCGTGTCGCACCAGCGTCTGTTGGTGGCGCCAAGGCGGCCTCGCTCGGTGGCGCGGCGGGGTGCCGTGGCGGCGTCGTATCCGGGTCACTGTAGGATCGAGATGTCGACTAGAGGAGGGTTGAATAGGCGATTTAAAACTAAGTGACACTAAATCAAAACTAATCTAAGTTGCTAGGCTTGGTGAGAGATGAGTCTAACTAAGCAACTAAGTTAAATTTTGCAATCCTAGGGTGATAGTGGCTCAATTATGTCTCTACTAAAGTAATTTGCACAAAAGTAAATGCAATAAGTAAATGAGACAAGAGACAAAAGAATTTTTTACCGAGGTTTGGAAACTCGTCGATTTCCTAGTCCCCGTTGAGACGAGCCCAACTCCACCGCTCAACCACGAAGCCACCGCACGCCCCCTTCGTCAAGGGGTGGGCAAGGTGGGAGCCGGCCCACGGAGAGGACTACCCAAGCCTCGATCACTGGGGGTAGTTCTTCCTTCGCTCCGAAGGTGGTGAACTCCAAACCATTCACAAAACCGGCACCGGGCCTCCTCCAAAATCTTCTCGGAAAGGTCACCGGGCAACTCCTCCACAAGCCGTCTAGGAGGAGGCAACCTCCAAGAGTAACAAGTAATCCCGCGGCTCGAAGATGATCAAGTGCCACACTAGCTCTACAATGAAGCAATGCACTTGGCTCTTGGCTAAAATCACTCTCAAACACAACAAGTGGATGAACACTAGCTCAAGTAAGTGTGTGAGAGATGCAAAGATGTATACAATGCAATAGAGTGCCAAGAAGAGCTTCCTTGCAGCCAAGGAGGGGTTATTTATACCCCAAAACAAGTGAACTAGCCATTGGAGACGAAATACCCCAACACTGTTGCCTGCCAGTCAGACCGGTGAAGGTTGGCCGGTCAGACCGGCCTTATGTTGCAACGGCTAGAAAAATAGCCGTTCCAATGCAATGATTACTTCTGACAACAGGGGGCCGGTCAGACCGGAGGCCAAAAGGCCGGTCAGACCGCCCTCGGCTCGGTCTGACCGGTTGCGGCTCTGGCGGCTCTGGATCGACCGACCAAAGGGGGGTCACAGGGCCGGTCTGACTGGCGGTGTATGGCCGGTCTGACCGCCGCAAGGGGCCGGTTAGACCGTGCGCATACCTGCGGTTAGACCGCCCTCAAGGCCCGGTCAGATCGGATCAACATCCACGGTCTGACCGGCCTTGGTCAGCCAGCTATAACATAAAAGAATGTGTATGCAAAATGAAATGCAAATGACCTAATATGGCAATTGAATCATCTCTTTGCTTAGGTCATTACCCCTCTTGATAGTACAGGAAAGATATAAAAAGAATCTATGAATTTTGATCGCCCAAACTCCTCGATCATTAAAAAATAAACCGTTACTTTTACTGTCTTCAATCCTTTTGCATTGTGCCATCGAAAATGATCCTCAGTAAATATTCATGCACTTCTTGTCATGTGATCCTTACTTAAACATATAAAACTCAAAGTATCGTTAGTCCACAATTAGCACTTTGTCATTAATTACCAAAATAAATAATAAGGCCTAGATGCTTCAGTCACACAGTGGCGCGTCACGTGGTGGCGCTTCGGGATGCTGCGACGGTGTCGGTGAAAAGTCGCTCCTCAACGACGCGTCCCCGCCGCCGTGAACTGGCTCTCCCACGATGGGAGAGATAGCATCGAGCATGGAATCGCGAGCTAAAACTTCCTCGCCACCTACCAGAAGTTTGCCCATCAGATCACGCTGACCTGAGGCCTCCCGTGCTGCTTGCATTGGCGCTACAGGGGTGAGTTCCAACCGCGTGACACCTTGCTCGATGAGTCACAGCGGCGCTTGACGCGGCCCTGGAAGCGCTGCCACAATACACGCAAACACCCGGGAGGCAGAAATCGGGTCCTGTGGCCGGCCGGCGTACCAGGCTTCGTTCCCCATCGATGGCGCCGCACTCGGGAAAGCCTTGCCAAGGATTGGCGTCAGGCGGCTGAGTTGCGGGAGCTCTGGCATGGGCAACGAGGTCGCTGCGAGAGAAAAGCGAGTTTTGCACGGAATTTAGGAGCCTAAACTCACCGGTGAGTGCGTGCGTGGCCGCGTCAGGGAGATTTGGGAACTTAGGCGCTGCTTCGGCGTTCCGCCGCCTGCCGTGGCCTGAGTGGCGACCCTCTCCTCTATTCCAGCGGTGCGGTGACCTAGTGCGCTCGCGGCGGTGGCCGTCGTCCGTCGATCTGCGTGCGGCGCGCCCGCGCCCGCTTCTTCCTTCCCCATCTTCCCTGTCTCGACGCCTACCACCGTGAAAGCTTCGTGGGTGGTCGTTGCCGCCTCGCCTTTGGCGGCTTCTTCCTCCGCGCCCCCGGCCGCCGTGGCGGTCATCTACCTCTTCGTCCTCTTCCGGTGGCGTCACATCCCCAGATCGGCCGCACGAGCGGTTTGTCACGCCGCGGCGCTGCCTTTCGGTGCGCTCGGCACGGCGACCCCTGAAGTTGAAGCCACGATCGTCAGGACATGGCTCGTCGTCGTCCTTGGAGACGCTGCAGTCCTCCTAGTCGGCCTCTAGCCCGCCCAATCTCGTGGACAGACCGTGGCGGCGGTGGGTGATGAGGAAACTCATCAAAGGCCCTCGCCGGAGCCTGTTCGCCGTCGAGGACACCTAGGTGCCAAGCCAGCAAACGGCGAATTACCGGTTGGAACCCGTCCTACGCCTCCAAGTCCACCGAAGCCGCAATGTAACCGTGCACTTCTTCGAGATGGATGATCACTGGATGGCGGACTCCTCTTTGCCACATATCCGGTGCGCTATCGGTGCCCGGCAGCGAGCTTGCAACGGTGTTGTTCGATCTCATCGTGAAACCGAGCCATAGCCGCTTGGGGATTGCACTTGGGTTCGTGGTCCATGCCCAAAGATTGAGCGTGCGCATGTTCCCGCCCTCCACCGGGTGGAGGATGTCCGTATCGATCCTTTCCAAGGCGCAGGTTCTTCCGATGAGGCGCTCGGCAATGTCCTCGGCCCACGCGTGCATTGGTACCCCCTCCAAACAGAGCCTCACGCGGAAGATAAGAGCTAGCCCGAGAGCTCCCTGGAGGCTTCTCCACTTGACAAAGTGGATTTCAACACCACGACGCTTGACGAAGCCTTTGGAAAGAGCTTCCTCACAGTGGCGTCGATGGAGGAATTTGATTAGGTACGCTTGGAGATGGTGGAGGGAGACTGCGACACCACCGCGGTGAAGGCGGAACTCGTCGACGAAAGCTTGCTCAATGTCACAAAGTTTCGTGTTCGGCAAGATGCGCGCCGCCCAGGACACGAGCGTCGTTTCGCTCCACTCCTGAAGTTCAACGTCCACTGCGTATGACGTCGGGATTAGGCAGGAGTCCTCCTCCGGCCGGGTGGCCGGGTCGCCCAACTGGGACATGGCGCGCAGTGTCAGTGGTGAAAGCTGCGACGGCAGCGGAGGTGGCGTTGGCCGAGACCGGCAGAACAGCGGCCACTACTGCGGCGGCAGTGGAGGTGGCGTTGGCCAAGGCGGAGACGACGGTGGCATTGGCCGAGGTGAAAGAGGTCCGGAGGAGCGGGTCGCCACCCTGAAATGGGCGAAGGCTGAAGAGGAAGGTGGTCGGTTCGGGGTGGCAGCGGAGCGATGAAGGGCGGGGCACGAGGGAGGAAAGGAGCATGGCGGCGAAGACGGCAGTCGCGCGCCCGGTGTCCCATTCTCTTGCACAGGAAACAACACACAGGATCTCAGCACGCAGTTGCGCGATGCCCATGTTGCAAGCAGATATAGCAGCACCCTCGAACCAAATCCTGATGGCCGCGCAGCGGAAGTGCAGAGTAATTCCTCCTCAACGGTCCCTCGTCTTGGAATGTTGGCACAGCTGGCACGACGGAGGTCGGCTAAGGCCCTGTTTGGGACTGCTCCGCTCTATATTTTTTAGCTCCGCTTCATATTTTTTAGCCAAACGGGTTCAGCTCCACACACGCAACTCTAGAAAAAAGGTAGAGTTGTAAGAGCACCTAAAGAGGTACTCCACAAACTCCAGTTTTTTGGAGCTGCTCCACACGTGAAGTTTGTGGAGCGAGTTAAAGCGATCCCAAACAGGGCCTAAGACTTGAAGGCTTCTCGCGTCTCCACCAATACGGCCTTCGGACGCGAATCCAACCTTGATCCGCCTCGACGTCAGCGCAGAAGAGGTGTAGCTCGGCGCGTCGACGCGATAGGGCAGCGCGGGGGTCGCTGGTCTGGACATCCGGAGTTAAGGAGCCGCGCGAAAACGAGCTGAAGGGAGCTTGCAGATCCAAATTTGAAAGGGGGGAGCAATGCTGCGAACTACCTGGGCAAAGGAGGGCTTTTGGAAGCCTGGAGCTAACACGCACGGATCCAGCACTGCTGAAGAAAACGCTCGGCCCTCCGAGAGCGGCAGCTGTTGGCGGCCCGAGCCGGCGACGGCGACGGGGCATCCCCGAAGGACGGCCTGAACGCGACCCAAGCCGGCGTAGGGGCGCCGGTGCCGGGGGCGACGGTGGGGGTGGGGGGCGGTGGCAACGGTCGGCTAGAGGCCATTTTGGGGGGCTCAGACGTACGAGTTTATTATTGTAGCATAGTTGCAAACCCTTTCATCTGTCTTAAGTGCTCGAGAAATCCCTCCCCAAATCCCAAAGTAACAACCCGAAACTCTGCTTTGAGTCTTTGACAAATTCTATGTAAACTTGTATAGCAGACTAGCAGTGCACGATTTCAGTTGGAAATGCCTGCGCCCAGAAGACCAGAACGGAAATGTTGAACAAGTATAGCTCACCTGGAGCGCGACGCGAAGTGTTCATGCCCCTTCCCCTGCCTCGTCCGTGCTCGAACCCGAATCTGCACGAAACACGCAATTCCCAAACACACAGTAGCTTAAAACGTTAAGCACAGGAGACATCAAAGCACCGACGAGCCGAGAAAGTAAACCAAAACGTCCCGCTGCCTCACCTCCCGCCGCGCGGTGGGCTACGGCGGCGGCCGACCCGGTCGTTCAAGCGCGGCCGCTTTGGAGGCAAGGGCGGCAGCAGCGGCGACGGCGGCCTCCGCGTCGGGGACGGGGAGAGCTGCCGCCAGATGGACCTCGGCGTGGGGCTCTCGCTCCTCCTCTCGGAACGCGGCGGCGACGTAGGGGAGATCCGCCGCCACATGGACCTCGCCGTGGGGCTCTCTCTCCTCCTCCCTCCACACGGCTGCGCGGCGGCGCCCTCCTCCGGACGATCGCTGAGGCGCTCGGGGCGCGAGGAGCCTAGCGGGGGCGGGGGAGGGAGCACCACGCCATCATCCGGAGAGCGCCCCCTCTTACGACGCGGCGACCGATCGTCACACTCCGGAGTCGGCGACGGCAGGTCTACCCGCGCGCCATCGTCATTCGTCGTAGTCGGCGGCGGCGGCGGAGGCGGAGGAGGAGGCGAGCGGAGCTCGGGGAGCACGTCCGCCATTGGTACGGAGGAGTCGCGGCGGGAGCCGCGAAGCGAAGCCGCCTAGGGTTTTGGGGGGGTTTTGGTTGGCGATTCAAGCGGAGAGACGAGACGGCGAGAGGGAGAGATGCTTGGAAGAGAAGGCAGCGGAAGAAGAAGACGACGACAAAAAAGAAAGCAGAGAGGGATGCCAGGTGGCAGCCAAATTCGTACGAGTACGGGCTAGCAGGCCTTGGGCCGACATCATAATGGGCTTTTGGTGTGTGTATGTGCACAAAAGAGCCCAATATGACCCATCGGCTGAGTTCTTTTCAGCGATTTGAAACCACAACTTTTTCTTTCCGTTATGTAAAAGTTTTTTACATAATTTTTTAAAAACTTAAATAAATATATTTTTAAATTTTATAGTAATTAATCATGTGTTAATGAATTTTCTTGTTTTACGTGTCAACCAAAAGCCCCAGCCATTCAGCTGAAACGAACTAGCTCTTACTGCAGCTGCAGACCTCTGAACTTTGAAGTCTGAACTGTTCAAGTACACAACTCAGTTAACTCAAAGAATAAAAAGGAAGAAGTGCCAATAGCTCGAGTAAAAGCCAAGCTGACACATGAAGATTTGCGATGTCAGATGTCAGGCAGGGATGAACTACTACTGTGAAACACAAATGCCTTGTATCTTGATACAGCAGATCAGCTGCAGTAAGTGACTGAATGGATTGCCTTCATTTTATACTGAACCATGTGCTGTTCTAGACTCTAGAGCAACCCAGCGAACAACTAGAGTGATCTTAATGCCAGTGAACCAATGCAGAATGCCATTATTCAGTGCAGAGGTCTAATTTTTCTAGCCTGTGATGGTTCAGTGGTCGTACATACATTAGTAGAGAGGATCAAAGCTCACTGAACAATGAGAAAGCAATCCTGTGTAGAATTAACCAACCAACTAAACGTGTTGAATAGTAACTGATGAAATTGTTAGCTCCAAGTGCAAGTCATGTTCTCGAATCGAACCCATGGGCAACTTCATAGCTAGTGAAGATATTATCATTTTTCTGTTTTGACTGAGACATACGAATATAAAAGATTCAATTACAACAAATATAATGATATAAGGATTGTAGATCAGATATGTAATTTGAAAAAAAAGTTTTACTTGAAGCTTAGCTATTAGGACTATCTTGTTGTTGCATGCTTGCATACTCCCCATGTGGGAAGAGATAAATGCTAATTAGACATGTCTATTTTCAGAAAGCATACTCGGTTGAAAAGGATATTAATTATGAAAATGAATGAGCCATGTGTTTATACTACTACAGAAATGATTTTTACAGATGACCATGATCGATTTTTACATACGATTTTTTACATACGATTGATCGACCTGTATGCAATAAATTTGAGATTTAATATATAAAATAGTCTAAAATTTTGAAATTTTTTTTATTGACAGAAAACAAGCTCAACGGACACCACCACCTTCATCCTTGAGAATGTTGTCGTGGATTCCCGATGCCGCCGTCGCTTCTTACTACAAAACTGGTCATTGGTCGATCAGCTAAAAATACAAATATCTCAATTGTTAGAAAAAATATTAATTGATACTAAAAATATTTTTTTATCGGTTGCAGCTGTCAGGTTTAATCGAAGAACGTGCATGAGTTTTAGTATCGATTGGTGTCTAACAACTGATACGATTCATATGTTAGTACCGGTTAACCATAATAAAATCTAACACATTAACATCGGCTACCGATATGTAATTATTAATATCGATTGTTGTTTCCAACCGGCTGAAGATAGCAATTGCGTGCTGCTGGTTCCACTAGCCCAATTAAGTAGCACCATCGCAAAACAAAATATCTCCTTCGTTCTATAAAAACTCAATTTCTTAAAATAAATGTTTGTCCAAATTTATCTTTATTTTTAATGAAGAGAGTATGTGACAGCCATTCCAAGGTGCCAAGAAAAATGCAAAACTCTGAAAAAATGGGTATGGGTAGGGGTATCATTAACTGATGATACGTCGCCGTATGATCGATATGTTACTTTCATAATGCTACTTGCTTTGATAATAACCAAAGCACGCACATATGTCCTCAATTTTATTATTTTTATTATCTTCTGGCCTGTAATATTTTGATGACTCATCTTTGTGGTGATAGATTGATATATACAGAGTAAATTGCACCTGGCCTACGCGTCTTTGTAAAAAAGAATACTTTGTAGATCCTTCTATGTTTCAGTTTGAACTGCCGAATCTCACTTTGGATTGGTAAAAACTCAATAGTTTGTTGCAGCCAAATTCGTATGGATTGGTCTTGGGCGAAATCATAATGGGCTTTTTGTCTGTGTGTGTGCAAGAGGCCCCCTGGCAGTGGGCACACTGGCACTCGATTCTGTTAGGAAAAAAAAATGCACGGCGTTAGGGCATGATCAATGCGGGGTAGGTTTAAAAAAACCATCGGTACCCATACGATTATCATGATAACCATATGTTTACTGTGAAGATATAGTAAAAATAAAACCGTGATAACCCCATTAAATTTAAATAAATTTAAAAAATAATTTAATTTTTTGAGAAATTTTATACAGTTTGCTATGTTTTTTCACAGTTACCATCTTATCACGCGATAACGACAACCATGTTTATCGTCAGGGTGCAGTAACCCCTCCTCGATGGTAAGAAAAACCCTGATGCGGGTACGTGGCAAGTGGTTTCTAGCTCTGTCGGATTGGCGTAGGCCGGTGCACCTTGCGGAGGAGACGAAGGGATTTGTTAGTGGATTAAGAGGCATCTCGCACCTTTTTGCCAAATCGCGCAGAGGATCAGCGACGGAGACTAGAGCTGGCCAGATGGGTCGGCCTTCCTGTGTCGGCCCGGGCATGCGAGCACCGTAGATCGGCCCCCGCACGGGAAGGTGTGGGCCATGCGGCACGGCCCGGTCGGGTGTGTCGTGTTGTGCCGCCGCCCGAGCCCGTGGGCCGGCACGGCACGACACGCTCTGTAGCATGCCGGCCGGACACGACACGGGCGACGGGCGAGGCCGCGCCTGGCTGGCGGTGCGTGGGCGAGGCGAACGGCGCACGACCTGTTGCCAGATAGTGTTGGGCCGAACTAGCATGTGAGCCGTAGTCGGGCCCATGTTGGCACGGCTGGCCCGACCACCTCGTAGACTGTGCTTGGGGCGGGGGGAGCACGTGGGCTGGCACGACACGACCCGCTACAGGAGTCGTGCCTAACAGGGCGTGCCGCTGTTAACACTGAAATTTGGTAATCGAGTCTCCAAGTCTGCAAAGACAAAGCAGAGTCGGATCGGCTGGAAACAGGGGTCGCATCGGCTGAAGAGTGATCGGCTATGAGGCTAATCGGCTAAGGATTGGATCGGATAGGGGTAACCGATAGCCGATTCCAGGTCCGAAAGAGATGAAACCGTTTCTGATGCAGTAGATTGAAGATAAATAGAAGATTCGTTGTTAATTACGTGTTAAATGATATTGCCACTTACCGATAGAGTCCTATAACGATAATTGTATCTGTAATTTAGGAATTTGTTTAAACTGTTAGTCGTAACAGGGCGTGGGTCTCGCTCGGGATAATGTTGTGTTTTAAATAGTAGTTTAGATAGAGTCCAGGGTTTGTACAGATAATTATATCTTGGGTATAAATAGGACCCGAGACCCCCTGTAATGGAACACAGTTCAACACAATCAATCAAACCTTCGGCGCATCGCCAACCTTTTCTTCAGACGAGCACTTTGTTTGGCTACGGGCTGCATCGTTTCGATCCCCAGATCTAGTTAAATGCTTGTCGTTAGTGGTATGATTTACTGTTTCTAGTGCTTCCATCGTAATGACACATTAGATTTAGGAGTTTGTACTGTGCTATTTATCATATAGCGCATATAAATTAGATCAATGTTTAGATCTATCCTGCCATTGGCCAGTTCTAGCAAGAACTTGCAGCCAATAGGGCTAGATCTAAAGGTTGGCTGGTTTATATGCGGTATCCACCGTCTCGAGAGGTATAAATCGGTCGCAACAGATCAGATTTTTCTTTTTATACTTAATGTTGCATCGGGTTCGAACTATTAAGTCGTTCTTAGAACTACCGATGATCTGTTCGGCTGAGATTTATATTGTTTAGAGACAGTGCCGGGGTTTCATCCGGCCTTATCTGCTCTGATATGTTTCTTTTAATATATTTATTATTAGATTCATATTAGGACTGCCTATTATGTTAAGATCGCATTATTGTAGGACGTCGCCAGCCGAAATCGGCCTACCATTGACAGCCGATGGCCGATTTTCAGGCTATGCATTTGTTTCAAGAATGATATCTTTCTATAAGACTTATCGGAGTACTAGCCGATCCATTGTTAGTTTTCCAGTATCGGCTAGGTTATCGATTCATATATTTATTATTCTTTGTTGTATTTGGGTTAAGCGGTTGATGCTGTCTCGGTACAGCCGATCCATTCCAGTCACTTGGCTTAAATATGGTTTAGAATAGCACATATATGTTTATGGATTCTCTCAGCCGATCCAGTGGGGATCTAACCTAACACTTAACGCGTATTCCCTTGTTTTTCTTATTGATTAACAGATCAAATCAACTGGCACGCCCTGCACCAAACATGCAGAGAAGGACTCCACTGGAGTAAGCATCTCCCGGGCGCGCTGAGAGAAATTTCTCATCAACGGCCGCGGACATGCCCAGTGTTGATGAGAAAATTCTCTCACGCGCCGGCCGGGAGATCTCGCTAGCTCCAGTGCAGTCCGTCCCTGGCTATCTCGTGATGACCTAGGCGTGCCAATTGGTTTGATCTGCTAACCAATAAGAAAGAATAAACAGGTACATGCGTTAAGGTTAAAGTTAGATCCAACCGAATCGGCTCAGGAAACCAACCTGCATATACTTGCTTTCTCGAAGCATATTTAAACTAAGTGACTGGGATAGATCGGCTATCCCGAGACAGTATGAATCACTTAACCTAAATATACACCAAGACAAAAAATATATGCGTTCATAACCTAGCCGACGCTGCAGGTCTAACGTAAATCAGCTAATACTCCGAAATATTTTATAAAAAGATATCGGTCTGACCTAAATGCGTTAAACCTAGATCAATCGGCTGTCGGCTAATGCCAACAGACTAAAACTGGTTTAAGGCATTTAACTAGATCGAGATCTTAATATAAGAGTCGGCTCTAATAGATCTAATAACAAATAATACTAAAAAAATATTAAAATAGATAAGACCGGCTAAAACTCCAGCACTGTCTCCATAAATTTACAGCTAGCCGAATATATCATAATACTTCTAAAAGCGACTTAATATGTCATGGATGATGCAGCATTAAGTACAAAAAGATAGCATTGGATCTATATGAACCGATGTAAACCCTGCAAGACGGTGGATACAGCATATAATCCAGGCCAACATTTAGGTCTAGCTCTATCCGCTGCTGCTTCCTGAGAAGAATAAGCCGATGGCAAGATAAATCTAAACATTGTTCTAGATTATATGCCGTATATGATAACTCGTGCAATTTATAACATTAAACAATTCGACGAGATAAACTACTAAACGACGAGAATTTACCTTATTCGGGGTTCAAATCGATGCAACCCGAAGCCAGATCAAGAACTCATCTAAAAAGAAATGAGAGACAATGCGTCGAGATTGTATTGATTGTGTATTTATTTTTACAAGGGTATCGGTCCTATTTATACCCAAGAATAACATTATCCGTATGAACCACGGTTTCTATCTAATCTACTATTCAAAATACGACAATATCCCGGAACGTGATCCCATGTTGCATTACAATAGGAATATCTAAACAAATCCCTAATTTACAGATACAATTGTCGTTACAGGACTTTATCCGTAGATGGCAATATCTTCAACGCACAATATGAAACCGAATCTACTATTTATCTTCAAGCTTTCCATCGGAAACAATTCCATCTTTCTTTCTGAATCTGAATCGGCTGTTTCTAGCCGATTTGGCCTTAGCCGACTAGTTTCCCAGCCGATTGAATCGTAGCCGACGCAGTCTCAGTTTCTCCGTAGATCACTTCCCTGATCAGATCCCGTTCCAATCTTGGCTTAGGCTTAAGGATTTGGTTACCAAATTTGGTTGTTAACACCAGGTCATACCGCAGGCGTGCCTGGGCCATGTCGTGCCGGGCAGCCCATTTGGCATGCACTAGTGGAGACGCAGTGGACGGGATTGAGGAAGAAAGAAGACGTGGGGTGGGGGAGAGATGAAGAGCCTACTAGGGCACGACGCTCCGCATCTCCGCCCCTATCTGCGCCATCGGGAAGGGAGAGGGCGGAGAGCTCGTCGACTCACGTGGCCCCGATCTGTCGCTGTAGTCGTTGTTGTCCCTCCCGTGGCCCGGATCGTCACTCGATCTGTCCGGCCACCCTCGCCGCCAGCTTTGATGTGCGCCGAAGAACACGGCGTCGGCCCAAGCCCCCTTCAATCTGTTCACCGGAGAAGAGATGCCTATTGTCCCCACCGGACTAGAGAGGGAGAGAGGAAGCGAAAAAGAAGAGGCCTCCATCCCGGGTTGCTGCTCTGGCGACGGATACTGCACGTGGGAGCGGCGACAGCGCGAGCGATACGGTGCGGAAGCACCGGAAATGGGGGAATCACTGAGGGTGAGAGAAATTAAAGAAATAAAGGTAATGGTGACTGACAGGTGGGGTTAGGCCATAATTGTGAATTATCTGAACTTTTGGGCTGAAATGAAGAAAAGGAGGGCTGACTGTAAAATTTAAATGTACACCCTCCATTTTATACTTAGTTGTGAGGAGCTTCCACTGGGAATAGTATAACTAAAAATCATCTTATAGTCAATCAATAGTCAATTTATACAATAGTTGCACACACATCATTAATATCTAGTCTCACCTCTTATATACACATAATGTTTTAGAGTTTGTGCTTTTGTCTACAAATCTATAGCCCGCTTCTCTTCTCTTCTCCATATATGCATCTAGCTGGCTTATAGCCTGCTATTGTACTTGCTCTAATACAAAGGCTGCAGCCTGCAGCTGCAGACCTCTGAAGCTGCAGGCCACTAAACAGCTCAAGTGCAGCATAGCTCAGCAAATTGCAAAATAAAATAATTGAAATGTGAATGGCTCTGAGTAAAATGAGGCTGGCACAAGAAGATTTGCGATATCAGATGTCAGGCAGGGATGAACTACTATGAGACATACTGCCCTGATTCTTGAATCTTGGTAGAGGAGATCAGCTGCAGTAAAGTGACTGAATTGGTTGCATTCATTTTTACTGAAGCATGTGCAGTTCTAGATCAACCCAGTGAACATGTGGGACTTGCAGTCAGCCAAGTGATCTAATTTTCTAGCCTCTGATGGTTTGGTGGTAGGTACAATGGGTGAGAGGATCAAAGGGAGAGGGAACCGGTTCTTCCTCTCATGACAAGTCAAGTTCAGAGGTCGCCAGCCTCCGCTTCAGCGACTCGTTCTCCTTCCGGAGCTTCATCACCTTCTGCTTCAGTGTCTCCACGTGCTGGACTGAGATGGAACCCCTTTGCTGCTCTGCCTGCTTCATCTTCACAATCCTCACTGAACCATGATAAAACAATACTGTCAAGAATTAACCAACTAGGGGAAAAGGCACAAATGTGTCATTGAATAACTGAAACTTGTTTGGTCCAAATCCTGCACTCGAATCCATGGGCAACTTCATGGTGAAGGTATGGATCAATCTTCTTTTTCGACTTAGACGGGAAATATGGCAGTTCACGAAAGCATGATTTTGCTGACAGAGCAGTAAGGTTGAACCTACATTCATTTTCAGCATTCTGAATCTTCCTGAGAAGGTCATTTTTCTCCTCCTGTTCAATGATAATCACATCCTTCAGATCCTGGACCTCGTTTTTATCTGTAGTAGGAGCCAGGAAATATGTGCATCATAAGAGCTAGAGAGCATATTCTAAACGAATTTAATCTTTCACATGGAAAGGATTTAGAACATTACACTGCTGGTGCACATCAGCAGTGACCTGCTCCAACCTGCTACTTAGCATGTCAATGTGAGCTTTATGAGCTTCCAGTTCCAGATTGAGTTGCTTTATCACAGCTTCATTGGTTGCTTGCTGAACAAGAGCGCAGCTGTTTACAGCTGATGTTAGACTTATTAATTCCATAAAGAAATTATGCAATTAGATGCCGTCCTTGAAAGGAAACTTTACCTGAGCTTGTTCTCCAGGTCATTGCTGTTCATTTCAAGTTGTTCGATTTCCCTCTTATACTCCTGCATGGAATGAACACTTGTTATACAATATATGTTTTATGGATTGACTGGAAACTAGGGAAGTACTGATTACCTCTTCCATGGATAGCAATCTTGTGTTTGCCTTTTCCAGTTCCTCCTTCAGATTACGAGACTCTGTGTGAAATTTCATCTGAAGAACATAAAGCATATACAAAAAAAAAATCAGAACTAATCCAGTGTTTCATAGACATGAATGTGCTACATATAATCATTTCAACAGCTGTCCTGTTGCCAGAATCTTACAACGAGTTCCCAGACTACAAGTAGGAAAAAAAAACTAGACTAAGTTGCACAATTTGAGATTTAATGTAGTACCAAAAGCACAGGCAATCAACAGCGCAGGTGAAAATCAAATGGTGTCCATAGAAGTTAAGGTGAGTTCATCTATAGCAACTAGTTAACACTGAAAATAGAACACAACTAAGTCTGCTGCACATTATTGTAGCAGTAAAGTTTCATCCCCCTTACAATTGAACTCAGTAAATAGGACCAGACCTGGTTGGTGAACTTGAACAGAGTTTCAGTGTACATCCTTCTCAATCGCTCGTTATCTGCACGGCACAAAAAGAAAAGAAAACTCCAACTCAATTCTTGTTTCAGCCTCAACAAGCAACACAAACCATCAGCTACCACACAGTATTCGCATTAACACGAAAGCAACAAACTGAAGCTTAAGCTGTTAAAAAACTCTCGAATATCAGCTAACCAATCTTGAGATCTGCAACGTGTGACTCGAGAGCTTGACGCTTCTCGGATTCAGAGCCGCAGTTCACTCTTAAAGCCTGGGCCTCCACAAGTGCATCTTTGTACCCCTGTTCAAAACAAGGAACAGAACATCAACAACAGAAGATAAAAGAGAATCTATCACTGAAATTTTAGAAATGCTAGGGTATTGATCATGTTCCTTGCCATATGGAATATCATTTCAGCTCCGGAAGCAGAAACCATGCAGTACTGATCACCTACTCCAGATTTGAGCTTGTACATCATTTTACGAGTAAATTCTAGGGATCAAATCAGCCACGGCGGGTGGGTTAGATGCGGAGAAAGGAGCAGTGAGTTTGAGCATCGAAAACTGGAAGCATCTAGCAGCAATGGTGATCAGTAGTTTCGCTAGCTGAACCCTAATTCAAAAAAAAAATCCAAAACGAAACGGCGCCGATGACACAAAGAGCGAGTTCGAACCGCGAGCTCGCGATACACCGGAGAGAATGGGTGGGGCGGGGGCGGGGGAGGGTGGGGACCTGGGAGAAACGGTGGAAGTTTCGGAGCAGCGACTCCAGCTCCTCGTCCCCCGCCGCCGCCGCCATTGCCGTCGTCGCACTGGTCGCACGCGCGTGGGAGATGGAAGCAGCGCGAAGCGGAGGGGCTGATGCTGGAATAAAAATAATCGTGAGGGCTCTTTTGCAAATCTGTAGCCGCCAATGCCATTGTGGGTTGCTGTTGCAGTATACATGCCCCGATGGGCCCGGGCACGGCAACACTGTTCACTGGCATGGCCCACGGGCCGCCTTCACTCTACCCGCCGCACCGCACGGCGCACCCCGGATCCCGCAGTCCCGCACGCGGAGGCGGACTGGCGGCGTCGCGGTCGCGGACCGTCGTCGCCTCTCCTCGCCGCCGCCGTCGCCCTCCTCCCTCTCCGCCGCCAAGGCCGTCGCTGCCTCTCCGCACCCGGCCGCTCGTCTCTCTCTCTCGTCCTCCTCCTCGTAGTCGACTCGTCGTCGTCGTTGCCCATCTCGCCGCCACCGGCGACCGTATCCCATCCACCCGACGCTGCCCGTGAGCCCCGCCCGCGGTGCCACTGGACCCGTGTGGTCTCGTCTAGGGTTTTCATCGCCACCGCCTATTAGGGTTTCGCCGCCGCCGCTTTGGCCCATGGAGCAGAAGGGCACGTAAGCCTTTGACGTGTCGGCAGGGCACGGCCCGACCACCCGTGGATCGTGTTTGGACCAGAGGCACGTGGGTCAGCACGACATAGCCCGTCACAGTAGCTGTGCCTAACGGGCCATGTCGTGACAGACCATACCTCAGCCATGCCGCCCATGCCACCCGTTTGGCCCCCTATATGTTGCAGCCAACCGACGAGGCAAAAAGTTGCAAAGTTAGAAGAGTTTACGTTTTCGACCAAAACCGATCAAAAACCACGAAATTTTGACGAAACGGAAGTAGATGCGTCGTGAAGTTTCAGATGGTTTCCAAGAATTTAAATTTGAAACAATAAAATTCGACCAAAATTTGATTGGATCCGGCACTGAATGCTGCGATTGTGAAATTAACCTGCCTGCCTGCCTGCCCAGTGCCAACTGTAAATCAACGATTACATCTGATCTGACAGTAAAATGTCAATATGTCAAATGCACTCAAGCTGAACTCGTCGTCCAATTTTATCTACTGCCAAAGGCAAAAGCTAGAAACTCAAATACAACCATAGAAAGCCGGCCACAAGCACATTATCTCGAAGAGACCGGCATTGCAGAAACACATGAATCCTAGAGACGGTCATATCATACATCCGGTTAACTCGTTGAGCACCATGGCTACTTGATTGTTGATTCATACGCATGCTCCTCTGAAGTCTGAACCCTCAAGCATCACGCGACTCCCGACTGCGATTCGTGGCCATTTGCAGCAGGAACTGCCTGTTCGACTGCAGAATTTTGCTGCTCACCACCTGTCGCCTCGACGATTCCATTCTGCTGCAGAACACGGGTAATTCACAATTTGAGTAAGACTACTGACCCAGTTTAAAATTCACTGCTCTAGCGATAGTTATTTTTCTTCTAGAAACTGCAAACATGATTGTTCCGTGCTCACAGGTCACAAATCCTCATCCTATAGAGAAAGTACAAGTGCACCCTAAGGATGCATTTCATCAGTCCATATGTCATACACTCTAATGCCAATACAAGAGGAGAAAGTCAATGTATTTTAGTTCAATGCAATAGGCCCAAACGATGGTTTTACACTATGCTAAATTTGAGGTAGAAAAGGATGAGGGGTAAATTTTTAAATAAAATTTGCAATCTAATATGCTGAATGAATGAAGTGAAAACATAGTGACTTACAACATCATTGGTTGCAGCTGGCACAACTTGCAAGGGCGCAGGGGAACCTTTTGTTACCTCTCTCATTGTACCCTACGAAAGACAAACAAATTGAAGCAGAAAATTCTCAATAACTTCAAGAGATGTGAATGCAAAGTTAAGAACATGGTACTGACCCTAACGCTAAATGCAACTTGTCTGCAAGCTAAGACTAACATTGAAAACCAACATTACAATATTAGACTTAAAACCAACATTCAACCACTGATGGAGGTTTTGGGGGAACATTCCAATTTCCATGACTGTTTACTGGTGTTTCAACTTTCACGATGGGACCATACAGGTGAACTGTGATTTGGGATGCATTGGACACTCAACAGATCACAGAAAAGATCCACCCTGAGAGCTACAATAATCAAGCTAGAACAGTATAACTTTTAACGCCAAACTTTACATACGGTAGAAGGGGGAATTTTACAGTACCTGGGCTCCAGAAACGCAAAGAATTGTTAATTATATTAATATTAAAGGAGACACCCTCGATTATAGCAGGCCAAACAGGCAGCCTGGCCCAGAACGGCACGGGCACACCGGCGGCACAACCCGTTAGGCACGGCTCCTGTAGCGGGCCGTGCCGTGCCGACCCACGTGTCGTCCTCCTGGCCCAAGCATGGCCCAAGGGGAGGTTGTGCCGTGCTGTGCCGGCACAGGCCCATCAATGGCCCATGGGCCAAGGTCGGCCGGCCAATTCCCCCGCCCCCACACGTGCCGCGCCGCCGACGCCGACGCCGAGCCGCTTCCGCCCTCCGCTCCGCGCCACCTCCGCACCGCGTCGCAGACGACGCCGAGCCGGTCCAAGAGCTCGGCGGAGGCGCGCCGCAACGCTGACGCTGAGCCGCCTCCCCACCGTGCCGCCTCCGCCCTCCACGCCGCGCCGGCTTCACCGCGTACCCGTCCGACCGTCCCTCCGCACCGCCACTGTCCGGCCGTCAATCCTACCCTTGGCTGCTGGCTACCCTCCCAGGGGAATCCTCCCCGCGATTCCCTGCTACGAAAATGGGCAATGTCGTGCCGGCCCACGGGCTGCGGCGCTAGCCCAGGCACGGCACGGCCGAACAGGCCATGCTGGCACGGCCTACAGGTTGGTGTGCCATGCCGTGCCGGGCCGCGCTACAGTGCGTGCGTGTCCGGGTCGGCACGGGAAGGCCCAGCCCATCTGGCCACGTATACCCTCGATGCAACATAGGTGACGCAACACAACATACAACCTATTTTAGAAGTTGCGATTAGCACCAAAATCTAGAAAGATACTGATGCAATGCAAGATTGGAAGTACCTTGTTTGCCCACATAAGTCCACATGCATTGCACAATGTTCTTGGGCCATCAGGACCACGGCGCATCATAGGCGTCGACGCTGCACTAATACCACAATGATGGCACCTGAAAAAAATTACAGGGAAAGTAACTCTCAAAATAGAATTAAGTTTCAAATTCTGAAGCAAAAGAAGCTAGAAAATACAAGGCAACATGTACAGGAACAGGTGCAAGAGGCATGAGGCATCTATTATCATGTGGGTGTAGCAAACAATTGATTAAGACCAACTATCATTTTTAGTTATCAACAGCCAAATAGCAAAAACCTGTCTGAAATGGAAGAACTAGATTTGGTACGCAGTAATGATGCAAGTCAAATAATCCTCATTTTGATTAACTGAATTTTTAATTTTATGCTGCATGACCTTCTACAGTACGAGAATGCAGTGTCACATTAGCCACATGGCAAACACTTTGAACAGTCAAGATTTAGAATTGCATGCTTCTACCTTGCCTGGTAAAGAAATTGATGCTACGATTTTTAATCTGGAACAAAAAGGATGTATACATTGATCCATTTTCCACTTGAGGGCTCCCATGCATTGTGATTTATTTTTCGCACCCAACTCCAATTGAAATATATGCAAGATAGTTTGTAAACTTTCAAAAATCAAGCTAAGTTAAAGGCTCGATTCAGTGATTCACAGTTCTCACGATTTTCTAGGATAATAATAAGAAAGGGCACTACCCAGAAGTGTTCAACCAAACATGGCTAGCTAGCTCCTGCGACGTGCATGCATGCTGCATGGCACATGGTGGAGGTTGGGTTGGCGACTGAGAGGAAACGACAAAGTCCCTGTACGATAGCCCAATGTCCCTGTGGACCGTGCGAGCATGAGATAATGTGTCCTTACTAGGTCAAAGATAAACCTAGCGGTGTACCCATGTGTTGTAATGGGAACAGGTCTTCTTATAATTGGAGCATATTGAATATATTTCCCAATTATGGACGAATTTTCGAAACACACCTTTCAGTTGCCCAGGTGGGAAATCAGGATCCATGAATGGCACACTTATTTACTACATAAAGAAATGGCCAAATGGCCATCCCTCCCAACATATAAATATGGTCATAATGATTTTTATGCATTTATATATACTAATGGGAAGTATCAACATATAATGATATAGTAAGTACAACATTTTGAGGACATACTCAGCAGCTGATGGAGGTCGACCTTCAACTGCACCCCAATTTGGCGAACCTTCCGAACTAGTTACAGTGGATGTTGCTTCTTCAGCCTTCGATTTTGATGATGTAAACTGACCTCTATTACGCTGCATCCTGTAAATGTATAGAAAATAATTGCCTGATGAAACTTCAAAAGTAAAATTCACATTGCCAAATATACAAATCAAATGCAATAACAAGTTCATCCACCATAAGAAAACTTCATAATATTAGATAGAGAAAATGGATTATGTTAATAAGCTAACACTAAATACACAACATAAATAATACTCTAGCATGTAAACAGGGAAAAGAAGACTATATTAAATGGCTAGCACCAACCTAAGTGCAACTTCCTTCCTAACAGTATACCGGATCTTCTTATCAAAGTTTCTCTCTTTTCTCTTTTCCCGGAACCTCATCAATGATGCCATCCGGTGAGGAAAATTCATCTTCTGCATAAGGGAATACATAAAGTTCACATCAGCACCATATAATTCAAAATCATCTCAACTGGCAATTGCTGTAATTCGCCCAGCGATGACTTCACCTTACTGTATGCCGCTGAAGATGATGGTACCGAACCCGACCCTGGTGCTAGCTCTCTTCCTCCAAGCAGTAACAGCACAGCTTGCACCTGCCAACACAAGAAATTCAAACTCTTCACCGATTCACCGAGCAATTCAGGTGTGCAAAACACAAAATTTGAAATCATGGAGCTGCGGCACGGCACCCTCTCGGCGGAAACGGACTCGAAGACGTAGACCTCGCCCTGGAACGACAGCGTGAGCGTGTTCGACGCCACGTGCGGGTAGGCACCCGCCTCCGCGCCGGCCACCGGCACCATCTCCCCATGCGGGTCCATCGCCGCCACGGCGGAGGCGTCCGCGTCCATGGGGAGGGCCTCCCCGCCCTCGTACTCCTGCTCCTCCTCTCCCTCCTCCCCTTCCTCATACTCCTGCTCCTGCTCGTACCGCTCCATAGCCTCCACCTCCGCCTCCAACTCTTCCGGCGCCGCCGCGGCGGGAGCAGCGGCCTCCTCGGCGGGAGGCGGCGGGGGCCGCTCCGGGCCACGGCGGGGCTGGTAGGGCTTAGCTTCGTGGTGGCCGCTCATGGCGAGGGGCGCGGGATCGGATCGGACGATGGGGATGGAGGCGAGACCAAACCCTAGGGCTTCGATCCGTAGGAGTCTCGGGTGTATAGCTGCGGGCGGTTTTTGCGAAAATTGCTGAGTTTTGCGAGGCGCGTCGTGCGGATTTCGCGGGCGAATCGTGGCCGTCCGTGCCGCTTCCAGCTAAGTCATCACGTGTCAGTTCATAGTGTTTGACACGCTACAATATGGATAGAGTGTGAAATGTTTTTCTTTTACGTTCTTCGTTTGCAACTGTGTGAGTATTAGATTACTTTTTTAAAATTTACTCTTATTACAATAAATTTTATAAACTTTAGATATTTTGATTAAAGTTACACAAAAATCATTTGAGTTTAGAGATGCGACACATGACTACGGTAATACGCTATTATGGTTTTTAAGTTCTATAAAATCATAACGTTGACTAATCTACTTAATACCATAGAAAATTAAAAAAGATTCAGCATACATGACTATAACATTTAAATGATAAATTAAAAAAACTAGTATATTTCAACATAATTTTAGGTGTATGTACGGTGGATTAAAGAAAAATCAATTAGCAGTGTACGTAAGATTATGTCCGGAAGGCGAAACTTATGCAGTTTTTAACCACTTAGATTGTATGACACCTACAGTTCATGGAATTTAATTATTATTAGTAGTAGAAGAAGAAGAAAAATGATAAATGTACGGAAAATTATTGCGAACTTCTTACAAACACTGCGATTGTATCTTGATTTTTGCATTACTCATCTAAGCTAAAACGCATTGAGTTATGTTTTTTTATTCATCGAATAAATTACCTGAGTGCCAAAAGTTGTTTCCTTTGTTATGTTGCTGTTCTATTACTGACAACTAATGAATTATTGCAATGACAACCAGAAGAAATTGTTCTATGGGGGACGATCAGGTTTCATTGGTTTTATACAGTTTCATGAAAGTTTAAACTGTAGTCAAGTTTCAAGGAAATTGAACAGTTTGAAAACAGAGTCTTGAACTCAACATGTACATAAACCTGAGCAACATCTATAGAATAGACTTGCATAATCTTAATTGGCAAACCATTTTTGGATATTACATTTTGTTAGCTGCACACGTACTTCGTTTCCTATCAAACCCAGCACTGGAAGTGAATTGACTGTACAGAAGCTACTGACAGTTGGCTCTATCCTTAGTCTTAAGGCTTTAGGCCTTATAACACAGGAGTGAAATGGAATTCCCTTATTCCATCTGCCACACCACAAAGACAAAAATTACATGACTATATACAAATATTTTACAGGGCTTCAGGCGCTTCCTAATTGCCATCCATGTATTATTCATTATTCAGATTTGAAGGACGTCTAAAATTTGGCATGCCATCTTGATTTGCCGAGTATCCTCCTAATCGCTTCCTTGGCTTCTTCAAGTGTTTCTACGCTGTGATGCAGCTCAAAGGCTATCCTCTGGATGTTGAACTGCAAAACCCCACAACAAAAGCTTGAGGATTATATGGCATCAATGACAGTATAACGCACACGAATTAGAACCGCCTACTGCTTATGAAAACAAACATTACAGTGTGAATCCATGTATAAGTGCACCAGATCTATGCAGTTCAGATCATTATAACAATAAAATGAAGTTGCCTATCCAGAAACTAATAGTAAGTAGTTTTCCCAAATATTTTACCTGTGCACCTTGTCGAACTCGTATATCGATACCTTTGCTATCAATTGATATAAGAGCTGCATCATCTACCTCTCCTTCGGTTGATAAAAGCTCTTTCAAAGGCTTCGAGTACATTGCATTAAGTTCCTGATGAAAAGGATAAACGATGCAATGAATTACTTATGCAAAGAGCCCAAGAGCAATCGAAGACTTTCAAATAGTCTAAAGACTGAATAAGCGAACCATACATGTTTCCCAAAAAGACTCCCCAGGTTATTCTTGAGCAAACCATACATAGGCTTACCTTTAAACTTTGCTCCCCACCATCAGTCGCAATCTTATCAGGTTTCAGAGCCTCATATTCTTTCACATCTAACCAAGCAACAGTGCCAAAACCTCCAATGAAATATATGTCACTGGAATGTTCACAATTCACAAACATTATGAAAACCACAGAAGAAGATCGATAGCATGTTATGAAAAGGTGTGTCAATCAATAGATACCACAAATAATTGTAGAATCACAAGCTTAAGCTACTAAACTTTGTGAAATCCCACAGGCTAAATAAAGAGCCACAATTAAATATTGAGAGAAGTAGTTCTCCATGTAGCAACTCCAAAAACTACCTTATTGTCTGCATTTTGTAATAGTAAAAGTTGCCCCACTGATGGGATGCCCACTGTTGGTGCTTCGAAACATACTGTTGATGAGCCCATTCCTGAAAATTTTGAACTTTCAAGTCACTATTTCCATTGACAAAATCAACCAAAACCCTAAGAAAAGAAAAATAATGGCAGAGATAATCACATGCAAATAGTTTCTGCTTCAGTCTTCCATTTCAGACTCTGTTGGCCATGTTAGTTATTTGTATCATATAACTGACATTCTTGGAGATTAAAAACCTCAGGTACAACCCATAGCTCATGTCTGGGTATATTTTTTTACTTTAAATTTTTTTTATTCGAATGGTTAGTGAAACAGTTCCAGACAGTACATGTCTGCTAGGATAAAACGTAAGAGCTGCCCAGTGGTCCAGCTCAATTTGGACAGTCAAGAAAGATAGATCCCAGGTAATGAGGTAAACTGGTAGAGTGAAAAAGGCGAACTTCAGTACAAGTCAGAAACACCTTCATTGTTTCAACAGATGATCCACTAAATTTACCAAACAGAGCAATGTAGCCAACAACGATATCAAAGGCATCATAAGGAATTAATGAGCGGGTAGCACTATTGATACAAACCTGCAGGTCAGCAGGCAAGGGAACAACATCACCAAAAATTGTTACACGTGCATTTGACAGTCCACTCCATCCAGGCACCTAAAGAAAGAAAGATGAGAAGCTTTAGCACAAAAATAACCTGGATATGATTATATAATACATCAAAATTACCTGTACAACGACTGTGCACCTCGGATCTTCCAGAAGATTCCTTGTGTGGATGGCTAAAGGGGACAGTGAAAAAATGGGGTCTGCATAAAGAAATTGGGGAAAACAATCCTAATAAGGGGCACTATCCAAAAAGTTGTATACGACAGAAAAAGATGATTGAAAACTTACGACCCATTGGATCAGGCGCAAAATCCACTAGAGAACCAAATGGGTAGCCTGCACGTCGATGATGCATCCGAGACATGACAGTACACAAATGAGCAAACCGTGCCTGGTTATTAGAAGTGAAGTGGTGAAATTAAGTTTCTTTTTAGGTATGATAAACCCAAGTACCCAACTATTCTGAGTGATTACTAGCTACTGATAGCTGATATTTATGAGTCCACAATATTTGGATTTAATACCTGCTCCATCAGATTGCGAACAGCTCGAGCTGGTGGGGGTAAATCATGAACAGAAGTCGCAGTGTGTACACCCCCTGAAATTGGTGTTCTGAATAGGCCTGCTCTAGATCCACCAGAGTTGCTCCCACCAGTCTCACCATGTTTACTTGTTTGCATATAATGGCTATCACTCTTGCAATATTATAAAAAGGTGGAAAACAATCATCTATCGTGGAATCTTGAATACCTCACAAACATTAAATAACCAATCAACCTTTCTTAGCCTTGCAATTTTTTAAGTTCTTCCTTATAACAAGCAAAATCCGTATCAGTTATTCTCCTGTTAATTAAAATAAAATAGAAATATCCAGTTGCCCGGCTGATTAAATCAACTAAACCGTCACCAAACATAGCCAATATCCATTGATTGATTTCATTCATCCAAAAAATATCTCGAGTTAGAGAGAGCACCTCGAGGAAGGGCACGGCTTCCGCCTGGTCATCCGCGTCACTGAAAGAGGCCGGAGAGTCCTCCTCTCCTCGTCCTCCTCCGCTGGCGCTGGCGAGGAACCGCGCGCATCGACGGGGAGCGCGCGCCGCCTGCAGCTGCAGCCACGCGGCGGATTTGACGCTGGCGGAAGGGATCACCCGGGGCTTTGGCTTTGGGAAAGCCGCGGCGTCCGGAGGGGCTCTGCGGCGGGAGCGGGACGGGGATGGCGATGCTGCGCCGGCGATCGCCGGCGGCGATGTGACGGGGGATCGCACGAGTGGCTCCATGAGCGCGCGTGCCTATCTCGTACGGAGTGTCGGCTAGTGGCAAACCCGCGGCCTAACACGCTGACTAGTGGGCCCCCAGCCATAACGGGGCCTCTGAAAATCAGTGACTAGATGGGACGGAAGGAGACTGGAATGCAGCCCGTTCTACATCGGCCATTACGTCGTAGTAGTTTATGTATTCAGCTTATCAAAGTTTATAAAAATAAAAAATAAATACATTAGAAGCAGAAAAAACAATCACATTGTGATTTCAAACATAAAATGGTTGTATTATAGTATTTTTAGTTTTGTATTGGTATATATGGAATAAATAAAAAATAAATTTATTTTGGAACAGTGAAATGGTCCTGTATGTTGTGTGTACATGGGCTTTAGAAAAATACTGATGTTGGCTGACTTGCACGATTAATAAGTACGAATCAGTGGAGGTTACATTAAGCAGAGAGATGACCTGATCACACACATTCCATATGAAAAAAAAAGGAGAAAGAAAAATGCAAGCACTTCATTTAGCCTTCGGATCGAAATATTCCTACATAAGAATTCTTCTTGCAGTTTTACTTTCACAGATAAAAACGGAAAATGCCAAAGCTCCCCACATCACATTGTGGTAATAATGTTCTTAACACAGTTTCAGAGAGGAGGAGAAACATGAAAGCTCCCCACAGCAGGGCCAGTGTGGTAATAATAATAATGAAATAATTGTTGTGTTGCACATGTAAACAAAAATATTGGATAGAGAGAGAATACAGGGAGCCAACTTCAAAGTGGGGGAAAAGCTGTTACCATCCCAATACCCTAAAACTTTGAGAACTACTACTTGTCATTCTTCTGTAAAGCTGTTACGTATAATGTAGATTCTACTACCATTCAAAATTATGCCCTACATCTTTCTAAAAGCAAAGAATAGAGCAAACAAAAATGAGAGTATTTACAGAGGGGATCTTTGCCGCTGCTGCTGCTTTCTTCAGTTCTCTATTCCAGCTGAGGCAGGATAAATGCATCTCGAAGACAACCTGAAGTTGATTCGCGGCTGCCAATACGAGTATCCTTGTTAAGTATCCAAAAGAATCGACAACATTAGCGCGGACTACTTGCTTTGTGTAGCTTGCTATGGAGTATAGACATACTACTGTACAGTAGCTCACCAAAGGAGATCACTACAGCTGCAAAAATACCATTCAAAGAATTTAATGAGTATATTGTTGAGACGCAAACACGACTTCATCATGCAAATATCATGTAGTTACACCAAAAAAGGATGCGGCATGAGCTATGTGGAGGCAGCACACAACAAATCAATAGAAGATTGCTGCTAACTCATCAATATTCAGTACCAAATATTAACGGTGGTCCAGAGCATTTGTTAATTGTTAAAGAAAACTTACCGTTTAATGTTGCTCATATTCAACTCTTTTATGTCAAACTAAATATTATTTATCTTGACCAATGCCTGTACTGAACAAACTTGTACAAGATCTTGACTGGAAAGTGCATATCACGAGTGTTTGGGTTAGATCACTGACGTAGAGTTAAAGAAATAGATTGTGAATTTATCTCGATTTAGTGTAAAGAACTATAAAAGGTACACACTGCTTAATTATGTTTCTTCTGAACTGCAGGGCCTGCAGGTAGCCAGGTGGCATTAAGTGAAGGTTACACGCTGCTTAATTATATTTCTTCCGAGTAAGTGTTAAGTTCAAACTCAAGCATAGATGCAATAAAATATGCTTCACTGAGCACATTGTACAGATCACCACAGGTAAATAGCTGCAGAGCTATAACAGCTCATATTTTAATGACAGACGAAAAGCATCACTTACCTTTACATATGATCTTCAAATAAAACTAGCAAGCAATGCATGCAGCACAATCCAATATAGCAAAACGCCAAGTCTCAATGTTGGTTGTCTCATGAGCAATCTATCTCCTGAGACCCTGTTAAGAAAAAAGAAGAGGGAACCCTGAGAAAACACCTTTAATCAGTATTCGGTAAGAACTGAAATTGTACTCACCACATTCCATCAATCCTGTCTGATATAGGTCGAGTGAACTTTGGAACAATGCGTGACATCGTCAGTGACTTGAAACCATGAGCTGAAATAACAAACAGGAGGTCAACCGAAGCGGACACTTCATTTTGAATTAAGTATACCAGGACTAAATTTACCTTTATCATCGTCTTCATCATCTAATGGCTTGTCCTTCTCCACCTCTACATCAATAGCAACTTGGTCGGTATTGACTTTTCGTGCCCCTCGAATCTGAGTGACAACCGCAGCTGGGCTTACTTTGTCATTCTGCATTGGAATCAAAGCATACAAGTCAGCAGGGTTAACATTAATTTGTTTCATACACTTTGTGCAGATAAATGACACATAAATAAACCTCACTCACCACTTGCTCAATCTCTGAAGTGCCTGGCAAGTTCATAAATCTGCTAGGTTGGCCTGATGTCCTGTCTCGACGAAGCAACCCTATCTGAGAATCTTTTTGGCTCAAAGAAGATTCTAGAGCCTCTGATTTACGCAGCAATTCTTCCATTCTGGTTCTCTCAGCCTGTAATAAAGAATCTTTACTTTGCACGGTCACCCTTAATTCATCTGATTCAGATATCAGAGATCCTATTTTCTTCTCCAACATATCCATATATACAGGAACTCGAGTGCATGCATAATCATTCGAGCTATCACAGTGTACACTAAGCTGCAATAGTGCAGTTTCCAACCATTTAGTGAAATCATTTATCTGAGATGAGTACTTCTTGTTGCTCTCTTCAGTTGTTAGCAGTTCATTGGTACTTCTCGTGATTTCTTGCCGCAGAAAAGATATCTCTGAATCTCTCTCTTGCAGTTGTGACTGTAGGTTTTCCACTTCAGCAAGAAGGCTTTCAGACAAGCTATGCAACTCATCAAACTTGTCAACAGTTGTTGCAAGTTTTGTCAAGGCTTTGGTCCTAGAAACTTCAAGACTCTTTAAAGCAAATTCTTTTTCTTGAAGCATTTTCTCCAAGTCATTGCTTTTGTTCTCCAAGACTTCAAGCTCCCTTTCTTCTTCATCAAGTGCTTGCATCAAACCTTCAATCTCTGCACAATACATCAAAAATATTCAATAAAGGCAGAAATGAAAAAAGGATATTTCATGAAAACAATATCATGTCATTACAAATAAAACACAACTAACTGAAGCAAGCCCAATTAAAGAAAGCTGCATTGGCTCACCTTGGTCTTTTCTGCTAAGTTCATCACTCAATTCCTTTATTCTTCCATGCTGATCACGTGCCACTGCCTCCACATCTTTAAGCTCGCTTACTTGAGTCTCTAAATCCTTCTTCTGATTAAGCAACATTTCAGATTGTTTCTCTAAGTTGTGGATTTCCATTCTAGCATTTTCAAGCTCAACAGATAGCTGCTTCGCAGAAGATTCAGCTTCCCTTACATGAGATGCAAGCTCTGCACTGATTGTACTTATTTGGATATGTTTTTCTTGAAGCTCCTGCTGCAATTCAAGAACAGTGGCTTTTAGTTCCGTTGTGTTGCCTTCGTTACTGTTCTGAGTAGTCTTTATGGCCGCAACTAATTGATTAACTACTGATTTTATATGGTCATCTGCAGATAAATGGTTTTGCACAACAGAACAACTATGGTCACCAGACTCAATACCAATCATCCCTTCAATCTCAACAACTGAACTAGTGCATGCTTCATAAAGCAAACTCAAATTTCTGCGCATCGACAAAATTTCCTCATCTCTCTGTTTGATCTCTGACTGTAATTCAACAATATTCTCTCTCAAAGATTCCAACTCATTATTTTGAGAAGTAAATTTGTTCTTCAAGTTGGACATAACATTGAACAGATTGGCAGCTTTCTGGTCAACTGAAAACCCATGCTCATGAATCCTGCTTTTGAGATCATTGCAGTCATTTACACAATCAGCTACAGCATGGCATGCAGTAGCAAGATGATGCAAAATCTGGGTTTCATCGGCATTGTCCAACGTAATTTCCAGTGGAACATTTGGAATATGAGCCATCTGCAAGGAGCAAGTCTGACCAATCAGAAAGCAATGTTTGCAAACCCAAAAGAATAACTCTACCAAAATATCATGTAGTACGATGAATTATGAGTTGTCAAATACTACCAGAATTTCATGTAGCACAAATAATTACGTATAAAGCAGCAATAGAAAGATCATGGTCATCTGGGTTTCTAATTGTATTGAAAATTAACTCCAAGAAAACACATTGATTTCCTTTTTTTTTTTGACAGCGACATATTGATTTCTTTCATGGCGAATCGAGTACAGATACAGTGATAAAGAAGTGTGAGTCTCATCGTTTAAAAAAATCACATTTCGGTTATCTAATAATGAAAACACATGATAGCCAGCAGTAAATGCAACAAAAAAGGATTTATTTTGATCAATATCATTCCAACATTTCTGAACAGCATAATATCTTCTAAACCATAGGAAGTGTTGTGAGTTTATATACATGTGCGTAGTTTTTTTTAAAAAAAGGGAACTCATTGATAGCCTAAAATTACCTTGCTGCTTATGTCATTGGACAAATGATGATTAGATGTAATAGGTGTCTCCACCATACTCATGCTGTCCATCCATTTATCAGAAGATTTCACAAAGCTCTCCATATAGTTGATTATGTCCACATCCTTACTGAAAGTGTTGAGAAGATGACGTAAAAGTTCAGAGAAGATCTCTCTTAGTTCACTGCTGGTGGAGTTCAGCTCCATCAAATGATCTATCTGTTTCCTTCTTGTCTGTGACTGCATATGCATAATATGTTCAAGATGGCGAACAGCATCAGCTCTTGCAGACTCTACAACATTGTTCTGCTCAAATGATTCTGACAATGCAGCTTCTGCTTTGACCAGTTCATCCTGCAGGTTGTCAGCCCTTTCATGAACTTCATTTAGCTCAGTCAGAAGCAGCTCTGTTGCTTGTTTCGATTTCTTCACTTCATTTTGTAGGTCAAGGCAAAATTTCGAAATATTTTCAACCTTGGTGATTGGGTCAGTATCAAATTCTCTACCAATATCCACTGTACTCAGAGAATTTAATAATCTACTCAGATATTGGGTTGCATCATGCAAGCTCTTCTCATTCTCAGCTAATCGACCCATCAATGAAGATCTCTCAGATTCAAGTGATTCAGTGAGCTGTTTCCTTTCAACTTTTAGTTTTTCTATCATAGTGTTCATCTCTTCCATAGTTTGCTTCAGGCTATCTCTATGTTGCACCAGACCCTTTCCTTTTCTTACAGCAACATTTAGTTTCTCTCTCAATGAGGTGCATTTTTGCTCCTCTTGACCCAGTTTCTCATGCAGATCATCACGCTGCTTAGTAATTGATTCTAGTTCAAGCACAAGAGATTGGTACCTATTCATCTGTTCAGCACCATCCCCCTGCAACTCGTCTATTTGAGCACGTAGAGTCTCCAGTTCCATTGTTAGTGATTGTGTCTTCTCCACAGCTTCATCACGTTGTTGCTCCACCAAGGCCAGATTATTGCGAGTGTGCTCTAACTCACCACTCAAAGTATTCAGTGCCATCTCTTTGTCCTCCATACCCGTCTCTGATGTAGAGCCATCTTTAGATATTTTGGTTTCCGAGAGTGTTTCCATCTCCGCAGAACTGCCAATAGTTGATTCTGACAAATGAGTCTTATAGCCATCTATAAGTCTACTCAACAGCCCACCCAAGCACAACACAGCAGCACCAACACCAGCATCCAACGGGATTTCAGTATTACTGTCATCCTGCAATGCATCTCGTACTAAATCCATAAGCTGATTGATCTCCATTTCCATATCATGATAAAGCTTGCTCTCCTCAGTCTTCTCAGCTAACTTCTCCTGCAGTTTAGCTAGATCTTTCTGCAAATTATCTCTGACAAACTCATCTTGAACAGCTTTCTCAGAGAGTCCAAGGAAGTCAAATCTTAGTTTCTCCAGGCTTTGTGAGAAGAATTCCTTCTCAGCCTTTACAGCAACAATCTCTGCACTTAGTTCAGAAATCCTTTTGTGTGATTCTTCTAGGTCAGAAATTAACATCTCAGAGGAATCCTCAAGGTGCTCAATCTTCAACTGTAATGCATCTCTTTCATGCTCAACCTCCAGTAGCCTGCTTCCCAACCAAGCTATTCTATCTTCCGGTTCGAGCATCCTGAACTGCTGAGGGACGCTAACCTGACCAAGGACTTCTTCCCATTTCTGTACAAGATTGTTCCTCTCCACTAGAGATTGTTCCAACATGTTATTGTGCTCAGCAAGTTCATAGAATCTCCTATGTAGCTCATCATATTTTACCTTTATTTCTTCTGACCCTGAATTTGAATTTGAGTTTTGCTCATCATTTACACCATCAATGGCCGCACCAGACTCAGAATTCCCATCCACAGAGGATTGCTTATTACCATCAGGTACAGTAAAAGAAGCACCACCAGCCATCTTTGACAGAAGTTCTATTTTTTCTACTATATCTCTAAAATGAAAATTCTCTGGCAAATCTAGGTCTTCTAATACTTCTTCAATTCTCTGAAGAACAGAATCCTTTTGGAGAAATGAGTCCCTTAAAGCAGTGGCTGAATTCCGTATGTAAGAGAGCTCTGACTCCAAAGCTTCAATTCGATCTGCATCTGCATAGGATTTGATCTTGGCTTCCAACTCTATCAGCAATGAATCCTTTGACTGCAGTTCATGCGAAAGCTTCTCAAGCTCCCCAGACTTCTCCAACAGGGTCTGCTTAAGGCTGTCCCGCTGAACTATCAAACCCTTACCTTTTGCAACAGCGATGCTAAGCTTTTCCTTGACAGCAGAAAGTTTCTGCTCTGAAAGTTCAAGTTCAAAAACCTTCTTCTGAAGTTCAGCACGTGAAGTTTCGAGAGCACTATCCAGCTTTGTCAAGCCATCCCTCAGGACTGGAACTTCAGTTTCTAGCTGAATGTTTAACGTGCTGAGCTGGTCAATTCTACCCTGCAGGTCAAAAAATATGGGTACAATTTCTTCTTTGATCAACACAGGCAAGGGCACAGACCACTTTTCAGATGAACTTTGGTCAATAATATTGCTTTCTTGCAAGCAGATCTTTGATAAGCGGATTTCTTCTGCCATATTTTCAAATTCTTCAATGTATGAAGCCACACCCTCCTCAATACATGGCAATAATGTAGTAAGAATATGGTTTTCCTTGCTGGACATTTCCATCGAAGAAAGTACTGTTGATGAATGGCTTGTGGAACGATGAACCATTTTTTCTGCTATAGCGACGCATCTACCATGCAGTTCATCCTGCGCTGCAATTCTACTTTTAGAAACCGATTTAAGCTCCTCGTTCAGCAAGCTAAAATCATTCATACTTTTTGTCAGAGAACTGCTGAGAGCTTCAGTTTCTTCACATTTGCTCAACAATCTTGACTCTAGGTCAGTATTCTTTGATAGCAGATATTGACGCTCATGCAATAAACTCTTCAAATGCTCAACAATGTCTCCATATTGACTAAAGAGAGCTTCTATTGGTTCTTCAGCATTGTATTCGACACCTGATTCATCTGGGTTTCCCAATGAGTTGAATAGAAGTTCCTGCAGGGAAATGTACATTTTCTTGATAATTCCATGTGCATGTTCACTCCTTTCTTGAACATCAGAGTGTGCAGTTTTGAGCTCCACCAGAGAAGCATTAAGCTTAGCATTGTCAATTTGAGCATCCTCTAGTTTCTCCTGAAGATTTTGGACTAACTTAGCAGCGCATTCCACGGAACTCAAAGCAAAAGAGCCGAGACCTTCACTTCCACCCAAATCACTAGGAAGCGCATTTTTACTCAAAGTGCTGAGCTTATCGGTTACTTCAATGAGCACATGTGTCAAAGACGTCCTTTCCTTGTCAAGAGTGGAAATCCTTTCAGTCACATCATTCTGCAAAAGTTCTGCTTGATCAATGAGCCTTCCAGCATGATTATCTGCATCCTGGTGTACATTAGCAACTTGACTAAGCAGTTGACCAATTGTGTCCTTGTAGTTGCTTAGCTTCCCAGCAAACCCATCCATTTTGGTCACAAGAACTGCAGTATGCTCTCTTTCTGCTTCATGCTGTGACATAGACTTCACAGAAAGTTCTATTCTGTTCCACAGCTCAGCCACATATTCTTCTGTCTTTGCAATGTCTGAAGTCATAGCCTTCAACTTTTCCACAAGGCGGCATATCATCTCCTGAGTTAATTGTTGTAAATTATCATGCTCTCCCTCAGACATCCCAAGATCTTCCTGATTTCCTTTTGACTCAAAGGACTGAATGAGCTTTGATACGAGAACATGTCCATCAGACCGAGAGGAAATCCTCTCTACTAACTTTTGAAGGTCACGTAAATCACCTTTAGCGACCTTCAGATGGCCTTTCAGTGACTGTAAAGCAGTAGAGTTACATGAGTCATTCTCAGTGGCTAGATGAAGCGAACGCTGATTATCATCATGTCCAATTAATTCAGGACTTGTGGTTTCTCTTTCCGCATTTTCAACAATGATTTCTGATGGATCCAGACAGGGGTCATTGTCTTGATGTGCATTCCGGGCTTCGCCCAGCACAACATTGCACTTAGCATACAACTCTTTGGTTATAGTTTGGTAAATATCGACGCTGGTACTTGTGTAAAGATTTTCTTCAATTAATTGCTCTGTAAGTTGTACAAAGTATGTTTCCATATCTCTGGCGTGCGACTCAAGATGCTCATGTTTGGCATATGAAAGATGCAGCTCCTCCTTTGTTTCAGACAAATCTAATAGAAGGCCCTGCTTTTCATTAGATAGACATAAATTGTCCTCCTCAAGTTTCTTGATTGCTTCTTTTTCAAAGGAAGAATTTGCAGATAACTCCAAATTATCATTTTGCAGTGTTTCCAACAAATCCCTGCAACTTGCCAATTCAACCAAAGTACTTTCCATGTTCTCCTTGGTGGAACGCAGTTCACACTCTAAATCTGCACATCTATTACTGCCATCATTCATTTCCTCTTTCAAAGAAGCTAAACTAAGTTCAAGGTCAGACAGATTTGATAAAATCCTTTTGTTTTCACTAGACAGATGCTCCCGCTGCTCCTCGACTTCCTTTCTAGCCTCTTTCTCAAAAGTAAGAGTCACAGTTAGCTCCAGGTTCTCCTTCTGTAGAGCTTCCAGCATTGCTCTGCAACGAGCTAACTCATTCATAATTTGCTGTGTGTTCTCCTTGGAGGACTGTAATTCAAACTCCAAACATTTGCATTTGTTGTTGCTAGTATTGATTCTGTCTTTCAGAGAAGCTACAGTTAGTTCAAGTTCTTCCTTCACAGTATTCATGTCCGAGAGCTCATGTCTACATTGCAGAAGCTCTTCACAGACAGCTAGCTTGCTTTTTTCAGTCTCTTCCAGTAGTACCTGGAGATTGATGACTTCATCAGAAGACTGTGGTGTACCATCTGTATTCAGATCTGCACCCTCATCCATCTGCAGCTGGAGAAAATCCCTTGATAGAGTTGCCAAGTAGAGATGCCTCTGGATATCCTCTAAATGATATGGCACCATGTCTTGTGATATATCACTTGCAAGTAAAGCTTGGTCAATCTTCCCATGCGGAGGAAGAGAGACTGCCCCATTTGACTTAGCATGTAAACTCAAATCATCTACCACGACAACTCCCTCTGTAGCATTTGCCACACCTGGATCTTCTTGAACAGCTTCTTGGCCCAGTGCATCAGCTTCCTTGTCAGTGTCTTCTCTTGAAGTACTCTCAGAAGCCTCATGTGAAGCTCTAACATTCGATTCTACTTCACACTCTACCACAGCACCAGGTGGCATCCCGGAAACATCAATCTCAGTTTCTCTAGCTCCTCCTTCCCCCTTATTAGTATTACCAGCTCCAATGTCTTGAGAGTGACCTATAATATCTGTAATTTTTTTGAAATCAGAACACGTTGGCCTCTCGACAGGGTACATCTCCACCTGCTGGTGTTCCCCTGCTTGGTTGTCACCATTATCATCAGCTATGTCACCTTGGGAAGATGTGCACGGTTCCATGTTTTCCTTTAAACTATTGTCTGGCAGTTTATCATCAACATCCACCTCCACTGACTGAGCTCCTTCTATAAGAAGGCCAGAACCATCTGCACCGGCAACCGGGATTGTTGCACCTTCGCCATCACCTGGTCCAGGGTTTACATGGTCTAAACTGCTATGTTCACTTACACCTACATCCTGTGCATTACCACCACCATCACCACCCTCATGTACAGGCAAGACATCGGCATTATCCACAGCGCAGGACTCCACGGTACCAGGCCCCTGTCCATTGCATTGCTCCACCTGCGACCTTGCTGCTTCCTGCATTGAAACATCAGTATTAAACACAACAAGCACTGATCCAAACCCCCACCCACACCCAGAAGAAGCACAAGCTTCACCTCAAACGGCGTGCGATGACTAGCACCGCCCTCCCCGGCGAGCAACTTCAATCCAACAGGAGATTTCGGCTCCGGCACGGCCTCCTCCGTGTCTCCCCCCGACTTCGACGAGCCCTCCTCAGCCTCCGCATCCGCCTTGGCTTCAGCCTTCTTACCAGGACCCCTCTTCTCCTTCTTCTTCCTGAACTGCTGCAGCTGCGCACCCATGGCACCCAACACTCGATCAGGCCAAAAAAAAATTCGAAAAATCATCAGAACAACAACGAGCTCGCGTGATTCACTACCTTCTGACGCCCAGCAGCGAGGAGATCAGTGCGGTTCCTGTTCCCGCCACCGCCGCCGCCCTTGCGATCCATGCGGCGAGATCTCCCCGGAAGCGGGTCAAGCAAGACTGGTAGGCATCAATTCCGCCAAACCCTAGCCCCCAGCGCGACCAACCCCGAATCGAATTGGCGCGCACGGGAGCCCGCGAACCGGAGGATCTCCGTGCGCCAATCCGGAGTCTCGACGCGGCGGGAGAGAGATCTGAGGACTCTTCCCGCGGGTTGAAAAATGGCGAGGGAATCTGGGGTTTGGATTTGGGGGATTCGGGGAGGAGGAGGAGGAGAAATTTTGACGCGAAATTTTTTTGAGATTTCGTCGCGGGTTCACGTTAGCGTGCGTGGTCCGGGCACGGGTTGGTGGTGGGGTGGTGGTGCGGAGGTGTCGGTTCGTTCGATCGAGGGAGAGATGCGAGCAAGGAAGAAGACGGGTTTTGTTTTCTTTTCTTTTTTTCTTTTTCTTTTTTGGTCTTTTTCTAAGGTGTTGTTGATCTCTCAATTTTCTGAATGTATTTCGAGCCATGTGTTTTTCTTTTTATTTTCTCCTTTGTATTATTGCATATGATGGTAATGGACAAAAAGTGCATATTCTTTTTTAGAAGCTTGTGAAAAAAAGTTTTAATGAATTAATGGTTGGTCTGTTGATGAAGAAAAGACACATGAAAATGCATGAGTATTCAAAATGCTTCAAAGTTCAAACTAATACTGACAGAACGTGTTATAACGGATAGTGGATAATATAAAATAAGTGTTTGCCATCTATAAACTACAATTTTCTTTTCTTTTTATCCTTTTCTAAGGTGTTGTTGATCTCTTTAATTTCGTCAATGTATTTTCTAGCCATGTGTTTTTCATTTTATTTTCTCCTTTGTATTATTGTATATGATGGTGATGGATAAAAAGTGCATATTCTTTTTGAGAAGGTTGTGAAAAAAACAGTTTTAATGAAATTATTGGTTGGTCTGTTGATGAAGAAAAGGCACATGAAAATGCATGAGTACTTTAAAAGTCAAAATGCTTCAAACTTCAAACTAATAGTGATAGAACGTACTATAACAGATAATGGATAATATAAAATAAGTGTTTGCCATTTATAGTCTAGCAATTCACCGTTATACTTTATTGTCATATGTGGCAATGAGCTATGATATCCTAAGACACGATAAAATTTATATTATCATTGTGATACATTTTCTATATATGATATAGAGTTATTATAGTATTGTGCATGTGATAAAAAATAATGATGTTTAGATAAAATTTAAATGATTTTTAACGATAATACACATATACGTAAGTATGAAGTGTAATAAACAGCATATCAAACAGGCATACGTACTGGTATACCATTACTTATTACTATATCATATTAAACATAATCAAATAAAAAACTAAACTAATACATATGTGTGTATATATATATAATAGCATTAACTCAGGTAGGTAAAATCATTGAGAAAAACCAATCCAAATATCCTTATCATTATCATTATAGTCATGTCACCTCAAGAAATTACAAAACTATTCCTCGCAGCGTATCTCATGGTGTTCATAACTAACAAACGAAATAAAGATTAAAGATTAAGTCAAAAAATCATTAATGCATGAGTAATTATGTTTTAATTATTATAAATTTTAAAAATAAATTTATTTGCTATTTTAAAGTAATTTTTATATAATTTTTTTATAAAACGTATGGTTTAGTGATTTAAAAAATGTGTGTAAAAAATAAAAATAAATATATAAAATATATCTCTATCAATGGAAGAAAAAGGCCGCCATCCACCGATATATCAGTGAGACATCGACGACTATCCAATCAATCCAACTATCCAAGCGACGAGACCAAACCAAACCAACCGGTGAACACACTGAACAGCCGCCCGGTGCCTTGCAAACGACGACTCATCCGCCGCGCGATCCACCACCGGGTTGGTCGGCACGTCACACAAACACACACGTGCGTGCGCCGCAGCCGGGGCGCCTCGATCGGACGGTTAGGATCGCACCGGCCGCCGAACCGACGGCTCCAGATGCCCCCTGCGGGGAATATTCATTGCCCCTCTCCAATCTCTTCTTCCTCCTCCTCCTCCCCATCCACACCTCACGGGGAGCTGTCCCTTCTCTCCTCCTCCTCGGCTGCGGCCACAGCGACGAATTCCTCCTCCTCCTCCGGTTCGAGCGATCGATCGGCCATGGCGGCGGCGGCGATCTGATCCCTGTATACCTCTTCCCGGCGTCCTCCCTTCGTGTCTTGGGTGAGGAATCTTTTGTTTTTTTGGTTTGGTTTTTTTGACCGTACTGTGTTTTGGCTGGGTGTTTTCGTGGTGGTTGTCCAAGATCGGCGGGTTCTTCGTCCGGGCTCCATGGATCGGTCTTGGGTCTGTGGCTCTGTTGATCTGGGTAGCTGGAGAAGCTCAGGTCCGTGGCCCGATTGCGCCTAACGCCCGGCCGTAATTTGGTACCGGGCATTTTGTGCTCCGGTGATGAATTTGGGTGGCGGCGCTCCGTGCGCAATCCGTGTCGATGAGCAGGGAATGTGATGTGGGTGCTCTTCGCGGGATGATGGGTTGTTTGGTTGACCGGATGAGGATGAGAGTGATGATTCACAATTTTGTATCCGCGAACCATGGGTGTCAGTGTCATGTCTTCCTCTGGGATTGGGAATTGGTAGCACTGTGGCTGGCTGTTCTGAAGGCGGGATGAGATAGCGGCAATGCGTGGTGGGATCGATGCTGGATATCCATTCAGGAACAGGAACGAGCAAGATAGCTGGTGGTGTTGATCTGCTGACTGACGAGTGACGACCGGGAGAACGAATGGTGCCGGGTGTTGAAGTGTTTACTCTTGAAGAAGAATACTCCCGTTTTGCGAAACAAGCACGCTTTCTAGAGTCCAAGTTGCAGAGAGACTGAAACAGGATTGCTAGCAATTGAACCTTCCATTGATTCCTTCTATTGTTAAACCTGCACTTATATGCATGTAAACTGACGGCAAATACGGTTGAGTGTTATGAGCCTTATTGTATCCGACATAGTACAATTTAGGTTTAGATTCTAAATTATTCTATGTGAAGTTTTACCTCGATGGTTGCCAAAATGGAAGATGAAGTTTTCTATTGGCATGCCATGTTATTGTCTATGTGATTATGTAAAATTATTAACAAAGCCTATTGAAGCCAGAAAATGCATTTCCAGGGTATTCTTGAAGACTGGGACTGCATTTCTTTACCCTGCCTTTGATTACAAAGTTGCTTGGTCTTTTGCATGCATACATAATTTGGTAGTTTTGTAGCTCAAAACCATTATTTTATCATTTCTTAAGGTGCTAAATTATATTCTTTTGTTTCATTAGTAGGAAATGGCGATCATGGTGGATCCACCAAATGGGATGGGTAACCAAGGGAAGCATTACTATTCGATGTGGCAAACATTATTTGAGATAGACACTAAGTATGTGCCAATCAAACCCATCGGGCGAGGAGCTTATGGAATAGTTTGTTCATCCATAAATCGTGAGACCAACGAGAAAGTAGCAATAAAGAAGATACATAATGTTTTTGACAACCGTGTAGATGCACTAAGGACTTTGCGGGAGCTGAAACTCCTTCGGCATCTCCGCCATGAGAATGTTATTGCTTTGAAGGATATAATGATGCCAGTGCACAGGAGGAGTTTTAAAGATGTGTACTTAGTTTATGAACTCATGGATACTGACCTGCATCAGATAATCAAGTCACCTCAGGGTCTTTCCAATGACCACTGCCAATATTTTCTTTTTCAGGTAATGCTTGGACCCCTATTTTCTATTTTCTTCCACATTTACTTACTTAAGAGTAATTGTGTGTTTTTTATGCTCCTTGATAATTGCTTAGAATTTGTGACAGTGCATCTTATATCAGCAAGCCTCAACCAGTCTTACAAGAGGCGTTCCCAAATGCATGAGGCACAATCTTAATTTGAATGGTTCTTCTCAGTTAGAATTTCAAAGTCAAACTAATTTTTAAACATGTGAATGTTTTGCGCAAGCGATGATTTGCGAACATGTCAATGACAATACTAATTTGAGTAATGTATTCCTAAAGTGCAATAACCAAATGTAACTTGTAGTAACATTTGGTTTGATTGTAACTGGTCTCATGTTTGTGCATCACTAGTATTTGAAAAAACTGAAAAAAAAAAATGGCCTACTATCTTTATTCCAACCCAGATTCCAACAGTTCAGACTGATAATAGATGGAAGGCAAAACTATTTTCCTGTAGTCTGTAGCTTCCAGGCAAACTAAACTTGGATGGCTTATAATTGTTAAGATTTACTACTTCTTTTTTTTGACAAAAAGAACCTTTACTCTTATTTGCTGTTGTTTGTAATAGAATAGTGCATGCTTGATACATGAACTCCTTTTTTTTCCTGCAGTTCTGAGCCAGCAACCAGTTGGACACACTGTGTGCATTTAAGTATTGCCACCATGATATCTCTTTTTACACATTTCATTTAATTTTTTAGAGTTGGACTTGATTTTCTTATGTGTCACAGGCATACCTCCATCCATGCATTCCCTTGTTGCCTCATCAAGTACAACAAAAGAGCAACCGTTGCTAACGTCCATGCAACTAGATCTTCTAGTCAAGTACATAAAACTGAAACTGGAACCCTCTAGCCCTGTTTAGATTTCCATCAATTCTAACTTATTTTATTAATTTCATCAAACCACATTTCCATTAAGAATTTCAAATGTGGTTTGTAATATGTAAAGTAGATCTTCTTTCAAATAGTTCTGCATAGAGGTTTCTGCATGAAACCATACAAATAGACCTCTTAACAATAAATGAATATTTGGCTGATGAGTTGCCTGTTCGCCCTACCCTTCAGATTCATTAATCTGTTATCTTGAGTTCATTTTGGATTATCTACCGGTTAGTAGTTTTTTGCAATCCGTATTTTCCAGATGATTTAAGAGAATGTTGTTTTCTTGGTTGTAGTTGCTTCGAGGACTGAAATATCTCCATTCAGCAGAGATACTCCACAGAGATCTGAAACCTGGAAATCTACTGGTTAATGCAAACTGTGATCTCAAGATATGCGATTTTGGCCTTGCACGTACAAACAGTAGTAAAGGCCAGTTTATGACTGAGTATGTTGTCACCCGCTGGTATAGAGCTCCTGAGTTGCTCCTTTGTTGTGACAACTATGGCACTTCCATTGATGTTTGGTCTGTTGGTTGCATCTTTGCTGAGCTACTTGGTCGCAAGCCTATTTTCCCAGGAACTGAGTGCCTAAATCAGCTCAAGCTCATAGTCAACGTTCTTGGCACCATGAGTGAGTCTGACCTGGAGTTCATTGACAACCCAAAAGCTCGCAGATATATCAAATCCCTTCCCTACACTCCTGGTGTGCCCCTCGCGAGTATGTATCCACATGCACACCCACTTGCCATTGATCTTTTACAGAAGATGCTCATATTTGATCCTACCAAAAGAATCAGCGTCACCGAGGCTCTTGAGCACCCATACATGTCTCCTCTGTATGATCCAAGTGCAAATCCTCCTGCTCAAGTGCCTATCGATCTGGACATAGACGAGAACATCGGTGCAGATATTATCAGGGAAATGATGTGGCATGAGATGCTCCACTACCATCCTGAAGTTACTGCAGCAATGAGTGCCCGATGATCTCCAACTCTTACCAGGAACTTTGCAGGCTCACTTTTTTTTCTTCTAAAAGCCTACGGCGATTATCGCACCTTTAAGTAACCAAGATGTGCAAGACTTATTTCATGTATATATGAGCGAAATAAGAACATTGTTGTATCCATATAGTTCATGTTATGGACCATTACTTGGTGTATGTATTTCACATTTCCACTGGACAGTTATGTTGTTGTACTAGTTCATGAACTGCTATTAAAGTCAATTCAGTAACACTGCGACGTGTTAATTTTGGATTCTTGTTATATAATTTTTGTGTTTACTGCTGCTTTTTTAGACAATGGGTTACTGCTTCTTTAAACCGCTCCAACAGAATGGTTAACGTGCACGATGTTAGCACGATACCAGATAGGTATCATATCTGATATCTCTGGTATCAAATATGATAATCTTTAGTTAGATCTGATACTTAACTAACGTCAACATGTTACCGTAGATATCGGACCTAATACTTTCGGTATCAGACATGATATCCTATATGTATCAAATCTGGTATTTATATAAAATTTGATATCTACGTATCATGTTGATATCTACATGATGTCAGCTATTTCATTCATCATTGGAATGTTGATATCTATTATGAAAATAGATGCATAGCGAAGACATGAATTTTACATGAAAAGCCCTTACAAAAAAACCACGGTCATCGACCGACAATAATCACTATTGAGGAGTTAATTACAAACATGGGGGATTAACAATGGGAATGTCACCTCTTTCCGTATGACTTACAAAAGTATATATAGGAAATAAAAAAATACTCCTAATAAAAAAAGACATAGAGTCATACTAAGAAACTAATCCGAATATATTGTAGGCCTAAATTTGGATCACATATTTAACAATCTTCATCTTGAGACGAATTTTTTCTTGTAGCATAAAAATCATCAATCACCAAAAATATCTCATGTAGGTAAAATCACCACGCGTCAAATAGTCTTTAGGAGATATTGTAACACCTACTAAGTTTGAGATTTGCTCAAACTTAGTAATAGGAATTGGTTTTGTCATTGTATTAATTGGGTTATCACAAGTATTTATCTAGTATACATTAACATTACCTTTAGCAATCATATCTCGAATAAAATGATCTCACATCAATGTATTTTGTTCTCTAATGAAACATATGATCCTTTGTAAGACATGTTACACTTTGACTACCATAGAATATATCAATGTAAGACATATCTTTACAAAGCTCAGTGCACAAAACTTTCAACCAAATAGCTTGTCTACAAGCTTCAGAAACAAACGTATACTCTACTTCAGTAATAGATAACACAACAATTGCTTGCAAACTTGTTTTCTAACTAACAACACAACCTCCAATGGTGAAAGCATATCATATGAGTGATTCTCTCATATCCAAATCTCCAGCAAAATTTGAATTCACATAATCAACAAGTCCATCTCTAGAACTCTCAAACTGCAAACAAGCATTAGAAGTACCACATAGATATATGAAAATCCATCGAACTGCTTTTCAATGCTCTTTGTCATGATTAAACATGCATCTATTGACAATACTCAATACATATGATAAATCAGGACGAGAACATATCATGACATATATAAGTGAACCAACTGCACTTGAATATGGAACTCTAGACATACTGCTAGAACTTCTATCTCTTGATTGATTCTTTGTGTTCTTCTCTTGTTGCCTGCTCCGAACGACTAAGCCTTCTCCTTGAAAACTTGAACTTTCAGAGGGTATCATCTTCTTCATCTTTTCTTTGGCATGCAAAACATCATAAACTTCTTTCAAGACTAGAGTATCATGACTATAAATCTGAATTTATATATGAGCTACGCAACGAACACAATAGAGTAAAGACTATAAAACCAGTTTTTAGCTTTTGAAAAGCTGAACCAAACACTCTAAGGCCCTGTTTGTTTCAGCTTCGCTTCGTAAAGCTAGCTTCGCTTCGGCTTCCGATCGCTACCACCTGCGTAAGCCGCAATGCAGAAGCCGTGCTGTTTGGCAACTTGCTTTATGATTAGCTTTTTGACTCGACGAATTTAGAATGTTCAAAAACGCCCTTAGTTTTTTAATTCATGAGAAATCGGATTGAGATGACGATAGTGATAATAATTTAAAAAATAGCGTCATACAATGTGTTCGTGGCAAAATAAAAAACATTTTGTACATCATTCTCTCATCGCCATCAAAGCGTCAGCAATGCTATTACGAAATGCATTCATGTCGACTTCACCCTCATCCTCATTCGGTTGGCTTTCATGAGCTGCCTCGGCTTCTTGAGCTGGTTGGTCATCGTCTTCTTCAAGTTCATCATTTGGATCATAATCTTCATCCTCGTCACATCTGTCAAAAAGTCGATCATCCAAAGTACTTTCTCTAATGAAATTGTGAAGAGCCATGCAAGCAATAATAATTTTCGATTGTTTCGGCATAGGATAACTTGGCAACTTTAGCAATATTCTCCACTTCATCTTCAAAACCCCAAATGACCTCTCAATCACGTTGCGAAGTGATGAATGCAAAAAATTAAGGGCTCGTCGCGGTGGGGCCTGCCGGTGGTGAGGTCAGCGGCGAACCCTAGCGCCGCGGCTCTCACGGGAAGAGGCGCAAGTCGGCCTCGCGCGCGGTGGGAGGAGAAAAGACCGGTCAACACGACGAATCGGTATGTGTAACCAGTGACATGGTGGGTAATTTTCTTTCTCATAAGCCAGAAAAGCTCATCTGGATGGGCTTCTAGCTTTTGGCTTCTCTAGTTCATAAAAGCCAAATGGCTTATGAGAAGCTGAACACAAAAGCTACTGTTTGTTTCGGCTTCTGTCTACTATAGGAGGAAAAGCTAAAAGCTGAGTGAAACAAACAGGGCCTAAGTGGCACACAAGCCAACTAGCTGGCACACAGGCCCAAACATGGCCAACGGCCCAACTAGTCGCGCAAGCCCAATCCAAATCTTTTTCTATTTCTTCTTCAGTGACATGACATGCTCTGCTTGGCTGGGCATGACAGATTTGCAACCCTGCCAATCCAGGAATGCTCTCTCTACCGCATGCAGTCTCAGGTGGTCTTGATTTCCGTCTTCCAGCCTTGATTTCGAGATGATGTTTTGAAGGTAATCTCCTGTTAAACCTATTGTTTTTTTATTACTAACTAACTGCAGTGAATTTTACATGGAGTTCTTAGTTGCCTTCCTTTAGCAACAGACTGTCTTCCTGTTGTTCTCTGAATTTCTGACACGCGTTCTGAACATGAATTTCAGGAGCAATTCCAAATCTAAACCATTTTGTTTGAATTGCTTTGTTTCAAAGAATGTGCCGGTGAATTGACAAATTTGAAGCTGTAGAATGGACAGAAAAAACTGCATCATGCCTGCTGTTTGCTATATGACTGTATATTCTAACATCACTTTATTTCCTTCCTTTTTTACCTCACATTGTAAACTTGAGACAAACTATGTGATCCCCCATCACAACTCACTCTAAAGGCTTCTCTATCTTCCTCCAAAGCAAAACTCCAAAGAGAACCCAAAAAAAATCTTACTCATCACATCTCTTAGCTAATGAGGAACTAAAAGGCCAAAAAGGGTGCTCATAAAAAGGCTAGCAAGTATCACTGTCTGTCACTCTGTCTAGCTCTCTTCCTCCAGGACTTGCTGAAGAAGAGATGGACTCCTAACAAACCTTCCCTGCAAGAATCCAAGCACAAAAACAACAAATCAGTACCCAGCAAGATCTGCTCTGATAGTGCTACAATGTATAGCTCTATAGGTGAAACAAATGCTATTATGTTGTGAACAATGAGTTCTTTGGTTTTTGCCTTACAATTAAATGGACCTTTTTTTATGCTTTCAAGAATCAGTTCTAGTGCTTGCCTTCATCCGAGGCCGGCAGTCAGCATTCACCTTCCGGACCTGGTAACGGATCTTCTTCGAGAACAGCCGGGTTCGCCGCTTCTCCTTGTACCTCATGACACTGGCTTCCCTGATGCCACCAGCACCATTTCCATTCTCAGGGAACAGGTCAATATCTGCAAGTTTAGCCTGCAGCAGCAGTAAAAATAGACTGTAAGTGCTTCTTTTCATTCAGAATCCTAGGAAAGAGATGCAAATTACGTCTACAGTTTAAATCATCGTTATAATGTTTCTCACTAGCAGCAATACATGCCAATGCATAGTGTGTCCAAACTACATAGAAGCCGGACACATCTGGGACGGTTATGTTTCCCCATTATGACAGCTGCAAATCTTGCCATTTGTGAGAGCAAATTGCAGAAAAAGCCAACTGAATTGGGGCTGGAGTTTGTTGCAGATGCTCCATCACTGGCCCAGAGGGCAAAGATTTGAGCCCAAATGACTCTTTGCAAGAAGACAACCATGTAATCCATGGCAGACGATCTCCAGGCCCAATTGTCTGTGGTCCATTGTTGAATAATTGATTTTAACTGCATAGGTTTACTTCAAACCTCTAAAATCGGTTTAATTCTGAAAACAAGGGGCAGATATTATCTCATAAAACGGTCGAACTTAACTTACCCAGATTATAGCAGCACTTCACCGAATGTTTTGCAAAATTTTAAACAAGCCATTTGCCAATTGGATTTGCCGGGAATCACTATCTAGGTGTTGTTTTTAACTTAATTTCATCACTTCTTCTGAATACATCCAATTTTATGGGTTACTGGAGACAGTATCAGTGAAACTCTACAAAAGGTGCTTGCTTACAAATCTGTACTAGAGTACTAGCGTTGTACTGTTGTGAGGGACCGTCCTTTTGGATAAACAATTCCATATCAGAGGCTAGTTCTCCAAATGGCTGTTGCATATCGAACACGTGTTTTACTGGCTCTTTCCTTGTTATTTTCACTATAGGAAACAATTGGTTGGATATACAACTTATGTATCTTCGTTCTAAAAGAAATTCTTATTAGAGGAATTGTAGAAAGGGAGGTGAAAATAACTAAATAAGCTACAAATTGCATAAATTCTTTCTTGTTGTGCAACTGCAATAAAAACCTTACCATATAAAACATATTCAGAGTTCATCTGCTCATTTTTTTTGTTTGGAATATGTCCTTCAATCTGAGTAACAATTCTATGGAAGAGGTGAAATTCATCTAAAATTTGTGCCAAATTTATCTTTTACTACATGAGCTTTTTTGTTTGCGATGATTTCACTAAATGAGCTTTCACTCCATACAGAACTAATCTGAATTTTTAGAAGTTCAGTTACCGTTGATTAATCAAATATACTATGTCCTATGTTTTACTCTCCTATTTCAAGATACCATTTTTTAAGGAAAATATTGCCATGCTTGAGTGAATTCATGTACTCACCCGCACTTCGGCGGCCGACTTGGGCGACTCCGGCGCGCCGCCGTCGGTGAACATCGACCCCTTGCCGGACCACGCCTTGAGCACGTCGTCGGCGTCCAGCTTCAGCCCCAACCCGGTCTTGGGCGCCTTCGTCGGCGCACCGTCCGCGTCGCCGCCGTCGCCGCCATTGCGGGCGTCCACTGTTCCATCGGCTTCCTCCTTGCACTTCGCATCGGACGACTCCTCCTTCTCCCTCGCCATCACCTTCTCCACCTTCACCACCTTCTTCTTCTTGCTCTTCTTCTTCTCCGGCGCTGCTGGTTGTGATGGCATTGCGGTGGTGTTCGACGCGGCCGCCGGTGGCGGCGGCGGCGGCGGAGGTGGTGGGACGGTGATGTCTTTTACTGGCACGGCCGGCCACATCCACCACGCGCCGTCGTCGTCCCGCCGCTTGAGCGCGCGGTTGAGGTTTGGCCGCGCGCCGTGCCGGGAACCGAGGCCGAGCTCGAATCGGCCGGCGAGGCCGACCACCATGAGGCTTCTGAGGTAAGGGTGTATGCCGGAGCTCGAGAGGATGGAGTCGTCGGAGGTTGTGGCGGTCGTGTTGGTCTCCACCGTGAGGCTTCCCATGATGCCATCGATTCCCTCGGCCGCGCCGTCGGCCGCGGCCTCGTCGACATCGAGGATGGAGTCGGCGTCGAAGCAGTCGTCGTCGAAGTCGATCTCGCCGGGCTCATCGGTGGTGTCGGGGCTCGCCGGTGACGGCGCCGGGTCACGGAACTCCCGGAACGCGCTGCTTACCGGCGCTGGCGACGAGCAGTTCTTGCCGCCGCCGGACGGGCTCTGCGGCTGCGGCGACGTCGCCGGCGTGTCGCGGAGGAGGAATGCAGCGTCGGCGAGGACGGGGAGCGGCGGGAGGAGGTCGGAGGAGGGGTCGAACACGGCCGACAACCCAGAGAGCTGCCTCGTCGGCGGCCGCGACGCCGTCTTGGGGCTCTTCTTGACGGGGAAGACGGACGGGTGGATGGAAGCCAGCAGCGCCGCCGCCTCGTTGTACGCCTGGTTCGGCCGCTTCCGCGGCGCCCGGGCGCGCTTCAGCGACACGGACGTCGCCGACGACGACGAGTTCGACGCCTCCGACAGCGTCGACGACGGCGACGAGTGCACCGGGCGCAGCGGCGACGAGTGCGCGCCCGGCGACGTCGCCGCCTTCACCATGTCCAGGTCCAGCCGCAGGCCGGTCGGTATGCAAGAAGACGACATTGCAATGGCCTCGCCAACCTCAACCGATCAGCTTCTTGGCAGGTGCAAATGGAGAAGAACTCGACGTGTTCTTCCAAGAACACACACAAGAGAGAGCAAGAAATGCCTAAACCCCTAAAATCTCAAGGCTGCCAAACTCTGAAGCAATCAAAACAATGGAAATTTTTCCTTTCCTCTGAAACTTTCTGCTGCCTTGTAAGATTGGCTAAAAGATGAAAAGGGCACCCTAAAAAAAAGAAAAATTTGGGGAAAGGCGTTCCAACTTCACTTCGAACTGCTACACAAAGCTCACCAGCAACCTTGGGGATTCTCCAAAGGCAAAAAAGTTTAACACCAAGAACACCTTGGGAAAGATGAGAAATTGAAAAGACTCTGCCTCTGTAGCTGTACTGCTCTGTGGCAAGAAGAAGTCAAGGAGCAGAGCAGAGGCTGAAGAAACAGAACAGCAACAGGAGGAGAATTCTGTGAGCTGAATTGAGAAATGTTTTGGGATTGGAGATAGATGAGCAGAGCAGCAATGCTAATTCCAGTTGAGGAGAGAGAGAGAGATGGTGGTACTATGGTAGGAGAGGGGTTAGAGAGAGAAAGAGAGAGATGTGGAGAAGTGGAGGAGGGAGGAAGAAAGGGTTCAGGAGAAGGGAAGAGGGGGTGGGGTTTTAGAGGAAGGAAGAAGGCAAGCCTCTTCTCATTGGGTCCCTTTCCTTCTCCCCTGCTGTGGGACCCACTGCAATTTAGCTGGACCCACACTTGCATTTCTCCATCTTCTTCCTGCTCTTTTTTTCCTCCTTTTCTCTCTCTAGGTTGTACATATGTTGGCATTGTGTTGGGCATCTGGGATTTTACTATAATTGAGACCAATTTGCCCTAGGTAGTAGTATTTGAGAACTTTATCACCTTCACCTGGTAATCGTAGAAACCTTTAAAAAAATCTTTAGATATTATGAAGTACATAGTACAAAGTATTTATAAGTAGCCCTATTTTGTACAAATATAAGAAGCAAAAGTTTGAGGAAATAATATCAATATGAAATACTACGAGAGAGATAAATGTTGGCAAGAGTTAACAGAAAATTGGACAATCTTTAGGGTTAACATACAATATTTTGGGGAGACTGTAAACTGTAGTACGTGTAGTGGGTAAAATTAGTTTTTATGGTTGATTAATTCTCATTTAATTATTACTGGAACACATGACAAAGGTAGCTATTTGTTTAACCAGTTCTTGATTGTCTTTTGCTAACCATGCACCTAATCAATATTTACTCTGTAGATGACACTGGCCAATGAATCATGGGACTAATTAAGCACTACTCAATTCTGTATTATTTTATACAGTATTTTGGAGCAGTACACCTTGTCTCCATGCTTCTTGTGCTGGATGAAAACCAGAAGGCTTTGAAGCCGTCCTCCACATGTTTTTTGGCGAAATGTCAAATGACACTTCTCCTGATTGTCTCATGCTAGTTCCATGCGCGTCTGTGTGAAGATGCTAGAGACGTTAAAAATATTGTTTTGATATCCCCTAGAAACAATCGGTATATTATTATTATTTTAGTTGTGATTCTCCTATACAAGTATAGTATTGTTTGTTTGATCAAGTTTGTTGTCATTTACTATGTGTTAATTAGACACATAATTTCTGTCGAATGTACTGTATCGACAGATTCAGTACATGTTCCTACCTTATATATGCAGGATATGCAGTTCTCTCTTTTCTAATCTTTTTTTTGTTAGATGACAAAACATTAGGTCTAACCGACAAGAAGCAAAAACTAGCTAAATGCAGGCACAATACTAAAAACTTTGATACAAATTGTCATTTAAACTTATATATCTATGGGTGAATCGACAAGTGAGAATTTGCATTCTGGCCGCGTTCGCTTCTGCGACTCAAATGAAGATTAAGTGTGCATTTAAAACAGAAAATCATTAACATTTAATTAATTAAGTTTTAATTATTATAAATTAAAAAATGAATATATTTGCTATATTAAAACAAATTACGTATACAAAATTTTCACATAAAATACATAACAGTTTGACAAGCGCAATAACAAAACTAGGATAAACTCTACATCTTCAACAAAAAGATGGTTGTGCCACCTCTTATGAGATGTTTCATCCAAAAGTGGAGTCGACATGGTTTTCGAATGCATTGAATTAGACCAACTCAGCTCGCTTAAGTTTGATGAACATATGAAAAATTCAGAGTATTGATGAACATGGATGTTTTCTCTTTTTTTTTTGGTTTCATGGATGTTTTCTTTATATAACATTTTCTTTACATAAGTGAATTATTGTCAACTATCAAATTATGATTGCCAAACTATTTGCCCACAGCTTTGCCTTAAAATAAGGCAATGGATATGGTTTCATTATACATTGAATTAGACTATCGATGTGCACAAGAATGTTTTATTTATACATGAAAATTTTTCTTTATAGAAATGAATTGCCAACTTATCAGCTTATAATTACCAAAAACATTTGCCCACAGATTCGCCTTAAAATTAGAGGCAATATACCATGAACAGTATCCAGTGCAAAATTCCAATCACACCAACAGCAAAAGCAAGCACAGCAAGGGCATTTCAGTAAAACTGCAGAGGGGCTCTTGTGATTGCTCACCCCATCTACCCCTCAACTAGGCTACTGCGAGTACTGACCTCCCAACGGAAAAGCCCCCCCTACCCCTATAATTTGCCCTTATCCGCTGACATGGCGCCCTCCCATTGGCCGCCCCGGATTCTCCCTGCACACGTGGCACCCCCTTTATCGGCTCGGCAACCTTTTCACGAGATGCTGAGGAGGGTGGGACCCACCGGATCTTGGAAGCTTGCTTGCATCCATGGCTGACCATGATTGGCCCAAATGCAAACACCATGAGAGAAGAGAGAGAGAGAGATTACTGTTACATGCACAAAATTAAAGCTCTTCCTCTTTTTGTTTTTGTGTCACAAGCGATTTTGGGCCCCTTAAATTCATAAATAATACTTAACATGTATAAAAAAACTTTCGGCATGAAACTTGTTTTATGACGAATTACATCACGACATTCAGCTTGAGATGGGCCCGGCAAAATATGTCGGCCAGTGGAGCCGTATTGTCATTTGATGATAGAACCATGAGTTTTTACCGGGTGTGTGCGTAAAGCAATGTTCCTATTAAAATTAAAATTTATGAATAGGAGAATTAGGATTTGTGGTAGCCATGCCCCATACGTTGTGACCCCATGGTTCAACCACTAATGATAGAGAGGAGGGGCCATTTGAGCCATTTCTGGCCAACCAAATTAATCCTTTGCTTTTGTTTAGGATGAGGTTTTTCCTTGGGTCCTTGTAGGGTAGGCATGGCTGGATATTTTGCAAGATATTTTATTTTAATTTTACTTCAAAAGTGTCTCTTGGTGGCTGGTAGCCCACGCTTTGTTCTTTCCACAGATATAAAATGTATTTTTATAGTACGACAATGGAGATTTTATGCAATTAGATAATTCTTTCATGATTTAATTTTAGAAAATTATTATTGGAACTCATAATTATGTACAACAAATTATTGGAAATGGCAATATGATACAGGGAGGAAAGTAATACCACATGCTAAGTGTTTGTTAGCTAGGTACATTTATATAGATGCAATATATATTACTCTTGCATATATATCCTTTATATATTTCAGTATTGTGACTAATTTTAAGAATAGCTTAGACCTTTTCTTTTGTGAAGATAAATATCTCTGTAGGTGTTGCCACCAAAGTTCCAACACAACACTTGATCTTCCCCAGCTTGAATGGCTAGGATGTACCAACCAATCGTGTACATCTACGTATAGTAGAGATACAAACGCAATTCAGGATAGGGTTCATCCATCAGCTGCAGGTGACCTAGAACATGCTTACAGATGTGTGCTCTTGCTCGCCGGCTATTTTGAAGCAATTTTGTCCTTTTATATCCATTGGCAAAAGACCCATTTCATGGCTCTCCTCCGCTGTCGACATATGTCCGAACATCTTCTCGAAAAAAATTGACCGCACGACTTTAAACTATATATTTTCTCTAATGTTACCGATATATAATATGCCTATGTCCTAAAATAACTTTATCTTTATCTTTGATCATAGTATAGTATATGGTCATAGTATAGATTCGCAAATTAAGATGAAGTGAAAAAGACCAAAGTGTCCTTTAATTAATAGAAAAATAATACTGATGGGTGTTTGGGCAAAGATAGTAAGGTATATTGAAGAATAAAACGAATCCATGTGGACCGGATAGGTAAAGAAATATATTTATTTTAAAGCAAATAGTATATACTAAAAATAAAATTATTCTGGGACGGAAAAAAATATGAAGAAAACATATTTGATATGTACTACTACTCATATAGTACTTAGATACTTTATCCAAAGGACGTAATTTGGATATGAATTTGTACATACATTTGACTAGGTAGTACCACTACCTAGGAGATATTTGTAGCTACGCATTAGCATCAATTAGAGAGAGAGAGAGAGAGATGTCTGTCGTAAGGTATATGGTTTGTTGTCACTGTAGTGCCAAATGAATTAAGATGTGTAGCATGGCGAATCAAGCATGACACGAGACCTTGCCGAATGGTGGGTGCCACTCACTCGACGCATGAACACGATAATTTTTTTTTCAGATTTTAGCTAGCTACTGAAGAAAACGGAAGGACCCAGAAAAAAACATGAAGGGGAAAGATTTAGATTTAATAAATAACTGGACAAATTAATAAAATGAATATATTGCCATCGGACTTGATATTTTCCTTGTTCTTCCTTAAAAAGAATATTATATTTTTTAGAAATGATATGTGCGTGACACACTGACAGGTCGGAGGAGTTCTATAAAACATGAACCACACACACTATAAATACCTTGGAATTCTGCTTGGGTTATATATATATAGTTTCAATACATGTACCAACATCAACAGATATTAGAAAAACGAGAAAAGTTAACTTGAGCCAAGATTTTATTTTGAAAGTATTAAATACACATACATGTACGTTTTTAATAGAATTTTAATGAGATTTCAATTTTGTTGTTGGTCTCCTATTTTGAGTGTGTGTTATGGTTGGCATTCGTTCACAGCAGTGTCAGGGCATATAGTTGTTTATGCATGTGCAAGGCTCACAACCCCGTTACCAAATTAAAAACCGCTCATGAGCAGTATCTTGAGATTTCATGGAAACAGTAAATAAATTGGTAAAAGCCTATGAAATCCAAATAAATCTTATAAAAAGTTTAAATTTTAGTTTTTTTAACTTGACCAAAAAATCAAGTGGTTTATGCTTTTTACCCTACCCTGTCTGAAACCATACATGTGGAATCGTTAAAACAAGATACTACCTTTGTCTTTGTCTTAAGTGTAAAAATCTAATATCGGATGAGAATTTTAGTACTATCAAACTGGATATGTCTATGTCTAAATATATATTACTAAGATATTTTCTATTCAATCTTATATTTTTTTATTTTTGAACGAGCAAATATTACTTTATGCCTATTTTTTCTCTGTCTGCTACGCTAGCAACTTGCTGCTAGTGCTAGGTAACGGCAGGTGGTAAAACTAGAGCTCGTGCTTTTGGGGGGGCGCGCCTGAGGCCGGCCGCGACGACTTGTGTGCAATGCAAAGAGGACTTGTGCTGGGCTGGGGCTATCGATCTCGCGGGGAAGGGGAAAAGGCCCCAAGCCTGTGGTGGTCGCGCGTTGCTTTCCCGAAATATCAAGGGGCGCCATCTCCATTTTTGACAGTTTACTTACCATGTGTCTCTGTGCGTGTGCAGTAGCTACTTCCTCTCTCATGCCCACCCCCACAGATACACAAATCTCAGTGCTCCGTAGAAGGTTAACCCTGTTGACATCCTAGGGCATTCATAGTGCCCCAATCATCCACGTCGGAGATTCCTTACTAGATACGTGCGTGGCACTCTCAACTCAAGACCGTGGAGCTAAACTAAGGCATATGTTCTTTGTCAGAACTTACAGGCGTGGGGCGAGGCATGGGTGGAGCGGCGCGTTGGGAGAAGTCGTGGCCCCGTGCGACGCCCCCCCACATCCCGTGTGAGGCGGCGGCGATCGCCGGTGAGGCCACCATCCCTAGCAGCTTTGTCGCCCTTAAAGTGATGTCGCTCGCCAGATCTGATGAACTCGAGGCTGGATCTGGCAAGCTCGATGAGGCGGCAACGACGGCCTAGGGAAGAGAAAGGAAGATGGTGACGGCGGAGGAAGAAGAGGCATCGAATCTGGCACCTAATTTCGTCGTCGTCGTCGTTCCGCGTCGCTTCGAACCACAGCAGCGACAGCTCGATAGAGAGGGCCGCGCCACCAGATCTGCCCTGTCGTCCCCTGTTCGTGCACTGCCGAGCTTCTGCCACGTCGTTCCTCGCTCGCGTGCCGCCGAGCCACGCCAAGGGAGGAAAGCCACCGTCGAAGGAGGAGGAGGTGGAGCCCCGCTCGACGCTGTCGCCGAACGGGCCGCTTCACTTCCTCCGTCAAGGAAAACGCTAAGAGGAGAGAGAGGAGAGATGAAATGTGAAGGAGAGAGACTGACGGGACCCACTACAAGTAACCTGCACTATGGAGCATGTAGCTAACACCATTCTTGGTCTAGGTGGCATGTGAGGTTCCACAAAACTCTGTGGCACACTGCTACTGCCCTCAGGCCATTCACAGTGCATGTAGGTGACATTCAGCCTCAGTCTGCCACCTAGGAGATTTCTCTTCATGTAGGTCACTAGCGTACCCTTGCAAAGAACACATCTCCCTATGAGGAACAAGTGACATTGTCAGCCTCCCACCGCCCGAGGCTAAATTCGGCAAGCCCTAGGATGGTTATGGCGAGCTCGACGGCACTGTCGTCCGCGTCTTCTCCCGCGGTTTCCAACCTCGACGAAAAGAGGTGGTGGTGCCGCCGCTGCTCCACCCAATGCTTGCTACTTGAGGATGCCGTTGCCACTTGGGCCGCCGCTCTGCCTGACTCCCCGACTTCCTTTATCGGTGGGGAAAAACAGAGAGGAGAGAAAAAAAGGATACCGGTAAGATCCATTAAAATAACCTGCATAGTAGAACATGTATCCTTTTCGAGGGATTGGATCTAACTGACAACTGAGAACTTGCAAATGCATGACCTGCAATGCTATCGCCTTAGCTTATACAAGGGAATGTATCTAGTCTCTCCTTAAATTTAATTATGGAATTGGAATCGGTTGCTGATGTGCTTGTCTATAACTATAAAGGCTGGATTCCTATTCATTATCTTTAAACATCATTAGTGATGTATTCTTATTGCTGTTAGACTCAGAGAACGATCGATCGATAACGGCTCACATGTTGTCGCACAGCACTAGCTACAGAGGATCGGATCCATGCACGTCAGCTGCATGGTGTGGCATCCGATGGCATGCAGAAGCCTACCGAGGTGATCGAGGAATACATTTTTACAGCTTTTGTTGGGGGATGGATCGATGCGTCGTGCCAAGCCAGCATACTAATGCATGCAGCAGCAAACGCGAGTAATGTGATCGAGATGCACGCAGTAAAAACAAGTTACTTGCTTGTACGATAATCTGGATCTGGGGTTGCCGTGCATTTCTTCACAAGAAACATCCAAGCAAATTAAAGTGCAGTATACGTGCGCGCATCATGGTCACGTGTGCATTATTATTGGCATTCGGAGATTGCGACATATGCACTGCATATCGATGCTACTCTTTTTATTTTAAATATATCTATTTTGAAACATAAGAAATAGTATCGATCGATTCTAAGTGCACATGTCATAATCTCTAAGTTTCACTAATATTATAATTAATGTCCCGTTGGATCATCCAACGATTCTAATTACCTCAATAGACATCTACTCGTTTATTACGTATAAACTGAATGACTATAAAATAATTAAAAGTAAATAAAACATAGATTAATTTATAAAAATACAACAAAATTGACTAGAGTCTAAACATGCAAATAAGTTATAAACATGCATATAAGTTATAAAAATACACCAAAATTGACTAGAGTTTAATTTGTTATTTTTATAGCTTGTAAAAGTCAAATTATAATCAAGTGATATATTATTTATTAATTTATATATCTTATTTTTTTTAAAAATAACATGTAATAAGTTCCAGCAACACTTAGCTTTTGAAGCTTTATCCTTTATCAATACGTGCATGCATGTATCATACATACATTATGCACATCATATTCATCATGCCATGCGTGCATCGATGCTTATATTGATGTCGATGACGATGCATATCAATTTGTTGACATGCATGGGTATGTAGGTTTGCATGCATATTACTCCTATATAGATCGATGTACATATATATCCAGGGAGGTGTGTACAGATCGATGAAGGGTAATGCGACCAAATGCTCACACCAATCGATGCATGTGACCGTGCTTCTTGTGTTCTTGCTGCAACAGTGCCTGCCTGCCCTGCTTGTTTGGTTTTTGTGACCACGCTACTCGTCTATACGACACAGAAAAAAAAGAGCGAGAGAGATCTCTATATTAGCAGAGAATCTTGTTTGGTTTCAGTTGTTTTTCTATCGCTTATCACCCTTAATTAGCAGAGAATCTTAATTAGCCAATCCATCCGGTGATACAGTAAACCATTAATTAAGAGACTTAATTAAAGCAATGTTGAAAGTGCTGGATATATCTGCAGATGTGCTGGACATATCTACAAAATCCAATTTTGGTTGTTCAGCGGTGGGATATATTGCTAGGTCGGTTCTGAACTTTTTCTTTTACACCACTGAACAAGCCTGAATACACGGACTTGCTGTTGAATTTGTCAGGTCCAAAATTCACAGGACATGGCAGTGCTGGACACGTATCCATTTCCGACCAAAACACGAGGTGATTGGATTTCAGAGGGTTTCTCTCGTATCGAATATTTGAACTAAACGTAAATTAATTATAAAAATAATTACAGAATCAAAGAATAATTTGTGAGACGAATCTATTAAACCTAATTAGCAAATATTTGATGTAGCATCACATCGTTAAATCATGACGTAATTAGTCTTATTAGATTCGTCTCACGAATTATCCTTCAATTATGAATATGTTTTATAAATAGTCTATATTTAATACTTTAAAATAACATTTAAACTGAAATTCAAAGTAACATATACTAATTTTAGTCCCAGTGAACCAAACACCGTCCAGAGTGTTCCCTCTTTCTTGCACTGCACCTGCTGCAGCCATGCAATTAGAACAAGTTTTATTTTATAGCAGAAGAAATAGTAACCTCCAATCTTATTCACGTTATTAACTTATTAATTAAAAAATGATATGCATAATACATTGTATCCAACAAATTTGTTCCAATACATCATGATAATTTTGTTTTATTATTTACTTTTAATTTATTAGTCTCTTTCTTTTATCTCTTTGAAGTTTATGTAGAGGTTGAGGTTGCCTCTTGTATAAAGAGTGATTTTTCTCTCTCTTTTCTCTTTCACGTCATTACGAGAGTTTATATGACATCTAAAGGCAAGTGATTAAATTTCTGTAGTCCTTGCTCTTAGATCCGTCTATATGATACATCTGTATGTAGGTCAGCTCTAGACTGCAGTTCAAAGTGTTACGAGAGAGTAGGTACTATTATATAGATATACGTACATGTGTTCTTACATCTGTATTCTGTACACATCATATGGGTCTGAGGGAATTTAGAACTGTTTATTATTGTCCTGCGGTTAGTACAATACACTATACTACCTCTAATTTCATAGTTCTTTGATGTTTTGGACAAATTATGATTAAATTTTTAAAACTTTGACTACTAATAAATCTAAAAATAGTTAGTTTTAAGATACTAGAATAATATATATAGGTTGGTCTTAAAGGTACTATAATAAATAAATGTTTATTTTTTATCATATATATCATAATAGAAAATTATAGACAAAGATATATTTTGAAGAACACATTATTATCTAACACATTAAGAATTATAAAATCGAGGAAGTAGTTATATTGTACTCTCATAATTTACAGTGATGAAAGGTTGAGCTCATATGCAAAGTGCACCCCAAACCTGTGGGCAATATACTTCCTTGCATTCTCAAAAAATTTACACTGTTATTATTAATCTTAAATTCTAATCGCTTATCTTTTTTAAAAAAATATAAATACTTAAAAATATGTTTATAAAGGTATGTGGTGGCATGGATATAATCATAGAAGGACTTTCATTCATCATAATATAATCATCTAGAAGTAATTTGTGGTCAACGTGGGACGGTCGTTGTCAACGCTAATAGTTACTAGTATTCGAGAACGGAAGTAGTATATATACTCTGTCAGATTAAAATCCCCCGGAAATAACTGTTCGGGACATGGAGATTTTATGGAAAGTTCATAGTACGTTTTAAAGTGAGTCATGACATAGGGTGGTAATTAAGTTTGGCCGTCATTTGCATGGAACTGTAGTACAAACTGACGCACAAAGTGTTGCTGTCAAACTCAAAACACACCAAACAGCAAATTACATCAAATATCAACCAGTGTGAAACGTTTTCACAAGGGTCCAAACCAAAGGAAATATGCAAATATCCCCCCTGGGCTGGGCTGGCAGGAAAAGGGCAAAGTGCTGTCACCATCAGCTAAAACCCATGAGCTGCCCATCTTATCTTCTCTTCCAATTCTGTCACCTACTTTGTACTCTCTCTCTCTCTCTCTAAGATCTTTCGGACTCTTTCTCTATTTCTCTCTCTCATCAGATGGATGAATGGAAGGATGGATGGATGGATGGATGGTGAGAAATGGAGACACTTGGCCGGCTAATCCATCTACCATTTGCTTGGATAATGCAGTGTGCTAGTACTAAATGTATGTGCACAAGAGGCACACGGATCGTGGCCGCTGAAAAGCACACACCGTGCAGGTGTGTGTGTGCCCGGACAGCAGATCACTCTTTATCATTATCAGATTACAGGGGATTGCTGCTTATCCGGTTACTACTACTACTACTACTACTTGTCTCTGACTCTCTCTCTCTCTCCTCTTGCTAATCAGATTGCTGCTAATCACTCACCTGAAAAATAGGTTCTTTGGCTGCTGGGTTTAATGGGGAGTGTGAGATTCTTTTCACTGCAAAAATATCTGTTTTGTAGCCTGGACTCTTTCCAGACTATACATGTGACCACGCCTATGACAATCTGCTTTATGAACTACTCTTCAGTTTCAGGTGTATGTAAATTAAGGCAAAAACATTGGTAGTATTAACTTATGGTACGTAAAATTGTTAGATAAATCTGTAGCAGTAAATGAGAATTCAAATCACATTTAACAATTTACTAGTATGCAACAACAAAGCTGGCGGTAAGCAAGAATGCGATCCCAGAAATCCACAAATATAAGGTACTCTAGTATGTCCTTAATCTATGCAAAAATAAAATATGCAGTACATTTGTGGCATTGGAGTGTGTTGCGCATTTCGTACCACGCCAGTTGTAAACGCAGGTATTTGGGAATTATCCATGAACTTTTACTCGCTGAACAAAGTTTCAGGTGAAAGATTACAGTTAAACTAATTCTTTGAGAATCATCACGAACCTAATCCGAATTATCTTATCTGTTCCTCCATATAGAACGGTAACAGTTCACCGGTATAATAGTCCAAACATAAACGGGGCAAGCTACACTCCAGCCCCTCCTGTACTATTTTCTGCTGTATAAAATCCTATATGGGCAAATAAATGGCCAACTGAAGCAAAGCATTTGGATCCTATGATGCTTTATCCTTGAGCTCAGCAGCTGGTACAAGCACAACTTGGTTTTGCAAGCCACTCTCAGCAGCTACATTGTTGTCTGTCGAAGATGACGATGACAGCATGTTCTCCTTCAACCGCTGCAACCGATTCTCGAGTCCGCATACCTTCTCGATCACATCGAAGAAATGTTCATCATCGCTCACATCCAAGAAATGCAGAGCATCAGAGGCCCAAGTGTCCACCCAAGAAACAGCAGTCTCCTCAGGGCCGACGTTATTCATTAGTTGACTAGAATCTGCCATGGAAGGCTTGATTGTAGGCGGTGTACCCTCCTGCAAACAAGACAAGTTAAGCAGACAAGTTAAGACCACACAATTAACTGAGTGGATTCAAAAGGAGAAACTATTTCAAGTGGAAGCCCTTATCAGCGCTTGCTGTTTGTACCTTGGTTTTATCAGTCGGCGACAAGCAAGTTTCATTGTCCTGAGGTCTTGGAGGGCTGTTAGTTGATTTTGGCTTCTTATCAAGACCTTTTTGCAAGCGTGTGGGCACGTTGATTATTTCAGATAAGGGAAGAAAGCATGAGTTGTCCATTTGATCCACTTTAGCTGAAGTTTCAGCCTTTTCTATGCTTGTTCTTGACCTTTTGCTGGGACCAGAATAACGACTTTCACCCTGAAAGGCAGTGCCAACGGTTAATTTACGAAAACCCTGGGCTGGTATATGAGAGATGTTGCAAGGAACTTAAAAATGACATATTGTAACCTTGCCATAGTGAAGGAACGTAATGCATGAAAGACAAAATTTCAGTCGATGAATATCATGCATCAAACTGAATGGGTTTGCCAAATGGTAAGTCCACTTATAGAAATCAGAGTAACTATCATACATAATGAATCTACTAATACATTTTTAAGACTTCATTTATTTACAGGCAACAGATTCAAATGTTTGCCTGGGCACATGGAATGTAGAGATAAATCCAGAGGGAGCATTTGGGGGCATGAGAATGCAAGAAAAATATTCAGATTATATGAATAAATGTGAGATAAGAAATGCATGCCTTCCTATCCCTGAGAGCAGCACACCGTGTATTTTTGAACCACTTGTCAATCTGCAAAGAGATCAGACATTTGTCATTGGTCAATGAGTTCACTGATTAGGAAAAGACAAACTTGGTAACACTTCTATACATCAAAGATGAACCCATCACATTAGAAGGAAAGAGTGATCAACTACAATATGTATCTGAACTTAAAAGTTATACATATTGTTTGCTGTATTTTGAAAATTGAACTTCGGAGTATGATCTGGTGAGTGCTGCCAAAAATTGACTAGCAAAACAAAATTCCAGGTGAATTAACATATGTAAGCAATAAATTATTCAACACAACACAACACAACAAACCTTTTCAAAAGAAATGCCCAGCTGTGTTGAGAGATTTTCTTTGACACTCCGGGCAGGAAGCTCATTTTCAGCAAAAGCTTTACGAAGCACCTAATTTTACAGAGAATAATACAAGGCAGTAAGCAAGTGCCGTGAAAACACACACACGGTCACAGCTACAGGCACAGTAGATCCAGTGAAATTCACCATCAATTGCCTTTCTGCTTTGTGTTACAGCAAATACACGATCATAGCATTAAGATGTAATTCTGACTATGTTTTTTAGATAATAAACATCCCAAGTTACCTCAACTGCCGCAGGAGGAATCCTGAAAAGTTTTCTCCGAGGTTGGGCTTTCTTATTGGATTTGACATCTGATAGACCCTCTACAGAATTAGTCCCAACACCAGTTGAACCAGTTCTTCTTTTCTTTCTCCTGTTAAGACCCCAATCTTCATCTTCACTCTGTTCCTCATTGCCAATAGGCTCTCCAAACATTTGCTGTGAACGGAGAAAAGTGGTCATAATAGCGTTGATCCAACTTAATGATGAAAAGGAACTTACTAATACAGTATACACAGTTAATAACGGACACATCTATTTAAACTCCACTACTCATAGAATACTGTTTCCTGTTGATAAAGCACACCTCATTAAGTTGTGTATAGTCAACATCTCTTCTTGGCCTTTGGTGGGTAAGAATCTCAGCCAAACCATCTTCACCAAAATCGATGCCTAGATTTGAACTTCCACGACAGAATCCTTCAGCTTCATTGAAATCTGCTGATATGAAGTCTGGAATATCATCATTTGGAGAATAAAGTGGACTCCCTGAACAATTGGAGTCAGCAGATTTATTTTCTTCACCACTGCTGCTGGCCTCATTTTCTTCAGGATCATAGTCCTCATCACCTGAATACTCAGACAGCCAATCTTGGCCCAGCCCATCATCAGAGTCTAAATGTTCAGCTGCTTCCTTGAAAATATCCTATAGAATGCAAGCAGAGTCAAGACTTATTCAACACGATGATACCACTTGAGTAAAAGGTGACCAAAACATGAACGTAAAGAATGAAAACACTTACACTGGAGGGACACTTCACTGTAAAACTTGTCCCCAGATGGGCATTAATGGCGTCTAAAATTTTCATCTTGGAAAAACAGTATTTGCAAAGCCGCCCATGGCGGGTAGTTGGAAGAACTGAGAGATAGCACAAAACAAAGTTAGATACATTACAAACTGCATATGGTCATCACAACTAACAAAAGTGTAAGTGTATATCACGTGGAGCAAAAACTGCAGCAGGTGACATGGATGCATCATCATCATCAGAATAGAAGGTACACCATGATGTGTGGTATAGCACACCACATTACATTATTCTGAAGCAATAACTTATAACATACATTATTTTATAGGGAACTCATGCCATACTTTGATTACTTTAAAAAGGCATATAAATGTTTATTCATGCTAAAGAATCATCACATGCTAAAAAGTAGAAGAAAATTTATGCATGGAGTGACAGCAGAGTCTAGACTCTACACACTAAAGATGTCCTGTGTTTATCTTGAAGTGTTGGACCTCGACATAACATAGTACAGTGCTAAGTTCAGTTTATTTTTGAGGAAATTGGAAAGTTCAGATTATGGTTGAGTTAAATATATATTAAAATATCAAACTAAACAAAACTACATTCATTTACCAAAAAGGTGGAACCTCATAATTTGAAAGAAAATCGGAGAAATGATTACCCACTTTTATCGAAAGGAGTCTCCAAACATTTCTGATGACACGCCAGTTTGCAGCCCCCCTCACAGAATATAATGTTATTGTCGGGAAATGACTCATGGGAGTTGCACCTTGAACATATCGCCTAGAAAAGAGAACATCAATAATATATCAATGTATAAGCCAATGGAAGTAGGGAGTTTGACATTCACTTGATGACACACATACATGTTCAGGATTGACAGACTCGTGACACCCATCTGGTGGCATCACAGAGTCATCCTTGCTCCCACTGGAACTACACAGATCAAGTTGGTGAATGACATCACGGATAGCGACTTTGTACTTTATGATCTGTTTCTTAGCACGCTGCAGTTCCTTCTCTGGCTTTAACTTCTCTCGACTGCTAGGAAAGGCACACCCTTTAGTTAGTACATTCTATGCAACATCAGAGGATAGAGCGAGAGAATTAGATACAAATCAAGAAAAGTAAATCTTACTGAAGACCATCAGTATAGACCATTATAGAACAATTCTTTGATAGCTGACAGTAACAAACTAACAATTAGCAGGCAACTAGAGTTGTATATCATGATTATGCCAACGAGAGGTCATGCACTGTAAAGCACTTCTATCCCAGGACACTACTTCAACTACGTAAGTCAAAATGGTTACTTCCAACAGATACATATGACAGTATTATTCTGACCCATGAAGAGTTAAATGGTCACAGTCAATGAGCTCAGGATGGATTCTGATCCTCCTATTATTAAGATGTTAATGGTGGTTAAAACATAAGTTCTCATCTGGTTTGCATTGAGTAAATGGGAATGATTTTCTCTTCATGAGTAGCTATAAACCTCATTCTAAGCCCTTACTCATTATTGCCCTAAACAAAATGGAACTTTGTTGCCGAGAAGGTTTAATCTGGTTTGCTTTTGAGTTTTCCATCAAAAACTACATTCATGACATCCTGAATAAAATAATTTCAGGTTTGCTTTTGAGTTGGATTTGAAGATTTCTACGGTCAAAACTCAGAAGCTTACAACAGTAAGAGAGAGCAGTGCACACCTGTGCCCATTCCAGCCATCTCCAGAGTATGCATCTAGTAAATTCTGCTCCTGTTTTATTTTGATTAGTAAATATCTTGCCCTTTTTTCCATGCGACTGACTTCATCACACTCATCATTTTTCCGTTTCTGTTTATGCTTCCTCCTTGTTGGTCCTGTTGCAGATTTTCCGGTAGTCGCATCTGAACCCCGCCGCTGCTTCAGAGGACTGCAATTGTGTTTGTTCTTTATACATTTCGCCAGATTAGCGCTACTTCTTGTTGTTCGTTTGGGAGGAGAATCTGGCTTGTGTGAAGTGTTCTGACGAGTTGCTCTTTTTGATACAGAGATCAGTTCCGAAGAGGACTCTGCCCTCTGTTGCAATGCTCTTCTAGAAGTATAGCATAGCGGTTTCTTTTCCGGGGTATGCATTGCTAGTGATGGATGGTATTACAATAGGTTGAGACCTACCATAAAGAAGAACACATCACAGTATTAAACTGAGAGCTGAATGATCATAACAATACGTACAGTAGGCAACATTACATAATAGTAACAAGAAAATGTACTACTACAGCATGCAAAAAAGAGCAAATGTTTGTAACCTAAACAAAGTTGTCCATACCATATACATACATCTATTTGCTGCCGGCCCTAATCAGCAAGCCAGGTATGGAAATGCATAGAACTAATAACGAGAATCTTAGATCTCTAAAACAGAGCAACAAATTCCAGCACATACATTGCACACCAAGATCTCACCAGAGCACAGACTTAGCGCGGAGCATCGGGGCTCAGTTGAACCCCCAAAAATGTTGCCCAACCTTGCGTGCTAAATCCTATGTCGACAAGTAGCACACTAAAGCAGCAAAGAAAGCCCTAACCGACCGAATCCGAGAGGTGGAAGATGCAGTAATTGGTTCACAGCAAAGTAAAAGAGGAACCCAACGATCCACCCCCCCCCCCTCATCCAAGCAACTAAGCGGGAGCTAGGGTTCGCGCTCACCAAGCAGAAAAGAGGAAACGAACCCCAAGCCCGGGCGGATCTCCCGCTCCACGCCAGCCCAGCACCACGAGCAGGAGAGTGGGGGTGGGTGACTCCGTGTGGCGGGAAGCGGCGGGCTTGCTGCGGCTGTGCCCCCCGCCGCCGCCCGCTGATGCGGCCGCGAGGGAGAGGAGGCGGCGGCGAATTTGGGGTAGTAGAAGAGAAGGGAAGGGAAGGGAAGGGGAAGCCTTGGAATTCCTTTTCCTTGTGCACTTGGGCTGCTGCGGCTGCGGCTACATTTACATACACAGTGCTCTACTACGGATGACTCACTTCCTTCGCTTCTGCAGTGGGAAAGCCCGACCAAAGCCCAGGAAACGCGGACGCCGCTGTTTTTTTTTTCTCTCTCTCTCCATTTCAGAAATGAAAATGTCGATTTATGATTTAAATTTATTCTTCCAATAAAATATTGACCATCTTCTTTTTTTATTTTTTTCTAGTGTGTGACTGTTCTTTTTTTTTCCTGCAACGTTCTACAGCGGTTCAGCTTATTTGGTAGGCTACTTCCTGATTTATCGTGAGAACGGTTACTGAACGGTTAAACAATATAATTCGTGTAATTTTTATATGATTATTTTAAAAGATAAATATTTTTTAAAATTTTTTATAATAGTTAATGTTTAATTAGTAATACGTTAATGTTTAAGTTTCTATGCCACTAACTAGCTCAGCCATACCACATTATCGAAAGCAGCCTAAGTGCCTATTTGGTGTTATAAAATGCCGATTTATAATTTAAATTTATTCTTCCAGTTTTCTTATAGAGTGACTATTTTCTTCTCTTTTTTCCTACAACGTTTATTCTCATGCTTGATACCGACACTCAGAATCTCGAATAATATACGATTCTTCGTCGTGTTTAATAAGTTTTCGTTTTCCTCCGCTAATGTAACGAACTGCCAAATGCCTGGAACTGAGAATGCCATCAGACTTGCTCACTTGCCCGGATCACGCTCTTGCCAAAGCACAACAGCAAAATGTTACAATGTTCTTGCTGCCAGTGAGCTTTCATTTGCACATGTGAAATAGCTCAAATCATTTCAGAGATGAATGGCAAGTGTTTGATATCCAGACATTTTCGAATTTGGCTATCTGCTAGTTATACAAATACAAAATGAGGATATAGGTAGAGAGCTAATAAATCATAAACAAATGGATTTTGCAATTATGTGTATCCTTTCTAAAAGAAGTACATGATACTACAGTGATAAACCAGATCATAGAACATATTGGAATGGCTCAAGTCTGATCGATTTGGAGTTGGATTCTCTAGTCTTTACTGGTACCTGTCCCGGTCTCACGCAGGTCTATTTCTTCGCCTTCTTTGTTCTCTTTGTAGTTTGGGTTTTCCTTGTAACCTTTTTAGTGGCCTTTCCTGCAACCTTCGCCTTCTTCTGTCCCTTCTCCTAGATTTCATGATACAAAACAAGCAAAGTGATTCAGTACATAAGTAAAACCTCGATAATAGCTTATCCACAGTTGGGTTTCAAACTTAGTAAAATTTGCCACAGGACATCCAAAAGTCGTGTAATTGGCTAAGAGACACCCAAAAAATGCAACACTGCTAATGGACACCACAAAATTTGTTTAATTGGCTGTAGGACACCCGAGGCGATATTTTATCATTTCCGGTGAAAAAAAGAGAGAAATTTCAGAAGGACAAATATGCCCCCGGTCTTAGCAGCATGTAACCCCAACCACTAGTGCGGCGACGCACGAACGAGCCATCCATCTTTGCTCCACCACCACCGCCACCGCCACTTCCTAGCGCCGCTCGGCCGCCGCCGCCGCCACCAGCCTCCTTCGAAGCAGAAGCCGCTCGCCCGCCACCGCCACCAGCAGCCGTCGAAGAAGAAGCCGGTCGCCCGCTGCTGCCGAAGCCACCGTCGCTGCCTAGGGTTAGGTTGGATGGGGATTTTGGGTGTGGGACTGAACGACGAGTGCGACGCGACTGGGTCTGGTCGGGGTTACATGCTGCCGAGGCTGCGGGCATTTCTGTCCTTTTGAAATTTCTCTCTCCTCTTTTTCACTGGAAATGATAAAATATTACCTCGGGTGTCCTACAGCCAGTTACGCAAATTTTGTAGTGTTCATCGGCAGTGTCGCGTTTTTAGGGTTCATTCCAGCTAATTACACGACTTTTGGATGTTCTGTGGCAAATTTTGCCGCCAAACTTATACTCCCTTCGTCCCAAAATATAAAGGATTTTGGTTAGAGTGCAAGAATCAGGTATTCATGCAGTTTGTAGTAACATGTGCCATCATCAGTTTTGAATTCTGAGATGGCGTAATGGTAATGGACCGCTCAAAAGAAACTGAAAAGCGGCACATAGGATCATTAAAAGGGTAGGAGAGAACATACCGCCTTCTCAACTTTTCTTTTGGTTTTTGCCTTAGGTTGATCTCCATCTTCATTATTTTGATCATTTTGCGAAGCATGTGGTTCAGGAAGTTTGTCACCCTCCTCGTCTGAATCAAATGTGAATCCATCAAGGGTACCTATACAGATGACATGCCTGGAATATTAGAAAATAACTATTGCAGCAGATGTTATCATCGTATTAAATGATAGGGTCATCAGTCATCACTTCACGCAGAATGACTGTTCCTGACTACACTCTTAAATGAAGATGCGCTGCTAAATAGCTTTATCAAAGAAAGATAAGATGTGATGCTTTTCATTAGCTTGCAGTTCGCTGGTCAGCTTTATAGATCAGAAACACTAGGATCTACGGGCTGAAGATTTTTAATTAGACCAACTAGAAGAATGCTAACCTTCCATCATAGTTTCTGCTTCAAATAAATTGGATTGGGGTTCCAATTGAATAAAGTCATTCATTATAGACTCTATCTGCACAAGGAAAAAAACAGTTGAACAAGGTAAGCAGCTACATCCCTCAGAATAGTATATTTCAATCAGATTTAGTAGCAACAATGGTACATTATGCACTAGAAAGTATGAATTGTCCAAACTAAAAACTATGGAGAAGTCAAATACTCATAAAAGATTTATGTTATGACTGACAACCTTTGCTTCTGTTTGTCCCACACTGACCTGAAAGAACAAAGCAGTTCACCAGGGATTAAAGATCAAATACTAACAAACAGGATAAGTGCACAACTGTACTTAAGTTAGACTTACAACGCAAAATGTCCTGGATGGGACAATTGTTGATTTGTATACTGTTCCTGTTTGAGTATAGAAAAAAAAGATGGTAAAGTATTTGGAATAGTGCATATAGTAAGATAACATGGACACTAATTTCAAATCGCTTAGCTGTTGGTACAGATACCCTGCCTGGTAAGAATCAAAGAAGTACATAATACATAAACAATACTAAAGAAATCAACTTGAGTTGGTACCTTTTAGGTCCAATAACAAATCCTGATTTCCATTAGGACTGTTTGAAATTACTATCCTCCCAACAGCTCCAACGTCTCCACTTAAGTCTATCGAGTCACCATCACATTCAATCAAAGCCTAGAAATAAACAGAACATGGATTATAAACTTAGGGAAATATCATTAGCAATTGGGTCAGTCAGGATTTCCAGCCTTCCAGGTAGATGTTGATGCTATTGCATTTTAGCACATATAACACAATTTTTGGGTGGATTAGCAAGGATCTATGGCTCTTTCATATAGCCTATACTCCTGCTAACTCCTGGTGCACTAAAAGGGGACAAATCCATAGCATCATACTAAAACATGCATACATGATGAATTCTCATTCCTGTGTTTCTATTGACGTATAGTGCATATTCTCTTTTCCACCAATGTCAAGTTGGTTGATATTTTTCCATGAAGTAATACATAAGAAAGGGGAATGACAGCAGAATAGCTCATTGCATTCCAGACTTGTGGTTAGACGCATTGACCCTTTATGAGAAAAATGGGATTTATAATTTACTGCCTTAACAATGTCAGTTAGAATTGATCATTACCTTGGAACGCTGAACTTTATCAGGGATGATTAATGGCAGCCTCTGGGAGACCTGGAGAACTCAAAAGAGCTTACAGTCCATAAGAAATCTCAGATATACTGATATAACTAGTTACATAAAGAACAAGGTACACCATCACGCCCCACAAAAAATATGGTAATGAAGGGCAACTAACCGATTGGAGCTTGATAAATATTTACTACATGATGCTTATTTTCATATTTGCCAATACCTTCTTAAAAGGATTTACCCAACTTTCACCAGCTCAACATAATGCAGCACAAAGTGGGATATTCACAGTAAGATGTGGACTCTACACTTGTTTTCTTTGTTCCTCTTCTGGGTCAATGTTTTCAATGTTCCATAAGCTAAATGGGGAGGGAAATGGATTAAAAATAAAAGGAAGTTTGGGCATCTTACAGATTGCTCTGCAGGTTTGTCCTGCATGTCTTCCTCACCAACTCCATCTTCTTCTTGTTCAAAGGAATCTATGCATGACCAAGAACAAATAATTGTACAACACTGAAACTAAGAATTTACAAACTGACATTTCACTAAAAAGGAAACCCTTTTCATTGGTCTTACCATCTATTTGCTCTGGACCAGCTTTTGGTCCAGCACCTTTTGGTTTTTTACCCTTGACTTGCTGATCATGTTTTGTCTTGGAAGTGTTAAGTGAATCCTCTTCTGTATTAGCTTCACCAGCCCTTGAAGGGTTTTTTCCAGGCAAAGCATCAGAACCAGATGGGAGTTTAATCAATTTCTTCTTTGGAGTCTGTACAAAAAGGCACAGAAATTAAGAACAGACTTAACCTGATGTTTGCAACTAATATGTACAATGAAGTTAGAATTAAACATAACAGTTGCATTATCTGATCATTAATAAGAAACAATCAAACAATGTAGTACAGCTGAAAGATAAGGTCCAGAAGTATTGTTAACATCAGGAACATAGCATCTTGAGAAAAAGGGAACATGCTCAACTTCATTGATGAGCAAACTTGGGGAGCCTGTAATCTATCTTTTTAGTCTTTTAAATTATTCCTTTTACATGGGCATACCAGATATCAGCAGCATAACTAATTAGAAATCAGATGGATAGGTACCACGAATAGGGGCTAGAGAATTAAGAACCAAAAAGTATTAAATGCTTACCGAGTGTTTTGGAGGCTTATCTTGTTTTTCTTCCATGGATGGTCCCTCATCTTTGTCAAAAGCATCAATATGCAACCATGAGGAGAACAACAGATCAGAAGGTGAATGCAAAGGAGTCATTAGTTTGGTAGTTTGTCAAAACAAATATTACAAAAGTAAACAAATGGTACCTTCTTGACTACTAGGGGTTTTTCTCCTAGTAGGTGTTGCCTTTTTGCCCTTATTTTGTGCAGCAGCATCTCCATCGCCTGCATGGTCTGAACTAGCCTTATCTTCTCCCTTCTGTTCTTCTCTAGATGGAGTAGTCCTTGTAGGACTGTTTTCAGGAGAATCATCGGAGCCAGAAGAAAGCATCACCGTCGATGTAGTTGGCGCCTTACCAAAAATTAAGCAAAATCAAATTCATGATATAAACAATAACATGTCACGATCTTGGAAGGGTGGAAATGATGTACAGAGAACAGAGTGTGCAGCAAATAAGTAGAAACAACAATGTGCCGGCTGACATCAGAGGCCATCGGGTGTCGGCACCAAAATTATACATGCCATTCCTTGTGTGAAACTAGGAACCGGTGATACCGTAGCAGGGCAACCACTTTTTAACCAAAAACATGGGCATAGAACAATTAAACAAGTTCATGTACACAAACACTGATTCCGTAAATTCGCATCGTCTACATGCTTACAGTTACGAAGGATATCAAGAGCAAGGACTTGTCATGAACATCACGAAGCATATAACACATGCTAGAAGTAGCACAAAATGCCATTTTGTGAAACGACACATATCAAAATTTGTTTGCATGCCACTGGCTCCATCCAGCATCTCCTCTACTTACTGTTCAATTCACAACTTAAATCCACAGAGCAAGAATGGATAGATCAATTTGTTAGCGCGCCACTAGTCCCATCCAACTTCTCCTGTACTTACTGTTCATTCAATTCTCAACTTAAATCCGCAGAGCAGCAGTGGATAAATCAAAACACGACCTTGTTCCAAGCAAACTCGCCAGGGTTCAGCTAGGGCACATCGCACGGGAGGTCGAGGAGAAGAGATGGGTACCTGGAACGCGCGGAGCCAGTCGGGGTCGTCTTCCTCCTCGCCCATGCCTGCGGCTCCCTCCCTCACAGCTGCTTTGGAGCCGACTATGGAATGCAGTCCACGGTTCACCACGCGGACGCGCGGTAGAACCAGCCGAGCGAGGCGCGGGCGGCGAGCGACGGACGGGGAGGTGGCGACCGGCGACTGCCGACGAGCGACGGACGGGGAGGGAGCAGTGGAGCGGCGGCGGCGGAGACAGCGGCAGCCGCGCCGATCTGGTTGAGGAGAGTTTACGCACACTGACCAGCCTGACACAAGAGCCCAACATTGGCCCAATGGCTACTATAAATGGCCCACGAACGTGCTGGGCCTTCGCTAAGGCCAATTAGGCTGGAACAGGAATCCTTTGGACATGCTGAGCCGGAACGGGATTGTCCTCTGCAGCAGCCCTGTTTGGCATACTTCCAGAATCTAGATCCATATGCTCTACATTTAAGTTGTATTTGAAGTTTACATATTTAAATTTTTTTTAAAAATCATATTTGACTCTTATATCGACTCCTCTAACTATTAAAACCATACAAAATAACTCCATAAAAAAAATGAGACGCTAACATATAAACCCCACATGCTAACTCAATCGGTTAGACCAGGTTAGTGTGTCACATTAGCTCATCATTTTATATGGTTTTAATAGTTAGAAAAGTAATATATCTAATTTTATGATTAAAGAATAAGAATCAGATCCGATGTATATTCAAGAGTTAAATTGAACGTTTTATTTTAAAAATCTCATTTCATTTAAAACATAAACAAAATTATTCATCCAAATGTTATATGACGTAATCGCCAAATGTTATCTGACGTAATAAAAAATGATTCGTGTATTTGTAGAGCTACTACATACACCTGCGAGGGATAGGTAGCTGTGTGGGATAGGTAGGTAGAAAACCCAGCTTAGATAAGGATCATGTATTTGTAAAGCTACTAGAAACACCTGTGTGGGATAGGTAGATAGAGAACCCACCTTAGATAAGGGTTTTGTTTGGCAGGATGCTACAGCGTCAGGTGTTAACAGCCCAGAAATTTTCCAGTATTAGACATTATTTAGCAATAAAGGGATGATAATATAGAGAATAAAATTTGCGATGGCACCTGTGAACTCAAACCTAAAAAATGATTTGCCGATCTCAGTATCACCTCCACGCTAGTAACCTCGAATTTCCGCTACATACAAATAAATGAACTGGAGGTAAAAAGGAAAAAGTTTGCACAAACTGGATTTCAGATTTCAGAGAGCTCAGCTCCTCGACAAGAGATAAAAAGTCTATCCGATTAACAACCACTACACCAGGAGACGCCGAGGAGGAAACTCAATAGCATAACAACGATCCTTTCCCATGGCGCACCATGGTTCCCTAGTGTGCATGCCTGTGAGCCCAAGAAATCAGCATTGTGTCAAGCCTAGAAATGCCCCTCACTCCTCGTTGTATTCCGGGTTCTTCTTCAGAATTACAAAGCCCTCCAATACCGACGTCAGCGGAATGTACCTGCAAAACGTAATATGACGGGAAACCGATTTTAGATTTCATGGGGAAACTTGTAGAAATGGTATATAGTATATTATTAGTTGCATTCTTATTACTTTTCGGTTGCTAATTCAGCTCGCTCCCCTGCTGCAAGCAACACGGGTGTTGAATGTGTCTGGAAGCCAGTAATTGTTTTGGGCCTTCCAGCCTGACCAACCACATCAACAGCTTGCCCAACCCGTACTGGAACAGATAGGGGCTTCAGATCCTCATCCACCGTTAAAAGCATTCTAGGCTGTATATATGATAAGAGAACTCAAGCTTAGTACCAAATAGTTGTTTGCACTAGCAATAAAACTGACAATTAACTGAATGGACCATACCTGCATCGCCAAGACGATAATGTAAAGAATGTAGTGGTATTTCCCTAGAATGGTGGATTTCATATCAAGGCAAGCATGCAATACAGTAACAAGGCCTCCAAGTGCCATCCTAAAACCATTGAAGGATTAATATTGAATACAACAAATAATAGGTGTAAATCCACTGCATTGAAGATAGATACTCACGGGGAAAGAAGAAACCGGTCAGAATGGTATGGAGAGAGAGTCAACAGACCCTTCCCGAGGTGAACAAGTCCTTGAGCAATTCTTACCTGAATGCATGCAAAATCTTTATCAATATATGCATGAATTATATACAACCAGGTACAATGGAATGGAGTACAGGTGTTAAAGGATCATTGTGGATTTATTGACTTACACAGAACAGATGCGCAGCTTCTTTGTAATAGTAACTTGAAAGATTACGAAGCATACCAGCTATTCTAGCATTGTTTGTACCAGCACCAATCAAACCCAATGAAATGATCGCAGCCTACAGCAATTCAATCCAGGTGTAAAATGTAAGCTAACAATTATGATAAAATATATAGTGCAATGACGTTGGGTTAAAAAGTTATGAATACATACCATTGACACATCAGCATCCGCATCATGACTCAGTCTGCTAAGCGTGTCCATAACATTTACCTGAGATGACGGATAATAAAAATGTATGTTGATACAACAACACTCATGGGGCATAAATTGCAAGGATATTATAGGATATAGCACCAAATGGATGTGGAATGGACCATCAAACGAACACTTAATACCAAGTAAACATGACAATATCCTTGCAAAGTATTTGAGTGCTTTGACAGAACAGTAAGCACTGAAATAAGTAGCGAATGAAGGTGCTTGGAATAAGAAATCAAATACTATAAAATATGTCGCTTCAAATATCAGACTGAAACATCAAAGTTTAGCACTTTCGATTAATAACTCCATTAATTGTTCCAATGTACTAATTATAATGGTGTCAGTTAATACATTAGAACAATTAATGGAGTTATTAATCGAAAGTGCTAAACTTTGATGTGAGGATTTGAACATAATTCCTTTTTTACATTCTTTTCAAACTTGAAACTCTTCTATTTTATTTTATCACACTTTTATTAGAGGTTAGATTACGCATCCTCTCTGAAAGTCTCTTTCCACTTACATCATCCAGGCATTAATTCAAATATAAATTAGATCATGATCCTTAACAAAACTTAGTGCCGGTCAAATATTGCATACCTTCGGATTAGATATGCAGAGTATGCCAAGAGCAAGAGGAACTGCCCGTCTGATATTCTGCTCGCCGTACTGTAAAAGACGCTCAAGTGACCGTACAGCCATCTCAGCTCCTAATTCTTCAGCCATGGCAATAAGCGCAATTCCAAGGACAGCTGGCCCTTGGTGGGTTTCACCTTTCTCAAGATGCTGTGAGCAAATCCCGAGGAGCTTTTGAACCTGCATAAAATTGCAAAGCGTATCAAACCTTAAAATTTAAATGAGCTTGAAGCCACAAGAACCTCTCAGTATTAAACGTGAAGTACCTTAAGCACATTTCCTGTTCCAGCATATGCTAGTGACATAAGTGTTACATCACAGTACTTCCTTATCTTCTCATCAAATGTTTTAGAAACCTCTGCTGTAGCCTCTACACTCTCCTGAAATGGAAATTGCCAAACAATGACAAAAACTTAAGCACATCTCCTGAATAATCTAAAAGGGGTAGTGCAATGGTACATGTGTGCATAAACTACAGTTAGAAACAAGGGCAGCTATAGATATATGCATCCAGTACATTTGGGAAGAGAAGCAATACAATATAGAAACAATACGGACAACATTACAATGAGAAAGGTCAGATATCATGTGGGAACCATGACATGACATTTACAGAAGGTATGGTGCTTGCAAAACCACATAAACAAGCACTTGCTTAGAATAAAATAAAGGGAGGATGCACTAGGCAAATTCTCGAAACCACAGGCATTGAAAAATATTTCAAGTTTCAACTGAGTAAATGCAGGGAATGCTTGAGTTTTTTAAGCAAATGCTATTGTACACAACACAAAAAAATGTGTTAGAGGAACTATGCTTCACGGGTTGCTCAAAAGTACCTGCTTTCCAAGATAAAGAAGGCCAAGCGCAACAGGAAGCAGGCGTATAATGGGTTCTGCCAGCTCTGTCTCACTGCGCTCCATCAAGGCAAATATGATAGACTGAGCAATCTCTTCATTGCAAGAACCAACGAACACCAATCCCAGAGCGATGGCTGAGAAGATCAGGACCTCAAGAGTTGATTGGGAGTCCCCCAACACAGTCGATAGATAAGATTTAAGCTGAAATTTCAGAAACCAGGTTATGCGGAACATATAGAAAATTTTTAGTAAAAGCACAGAATAACAAGTCTTAATTCCACCTCCTCTTTCTGAGAACCGGCATATGCAATACCAAGACCCAAGATTGCCCCAATCCGTATATTTGTATCATCCTTGTTAATGTACTCCATGAGAATAGCAAGTGCCTGGCAGCAAATTTAGGGTATTAAAGAAAGTATTTGCAATGTTAATCAGTCAGATGGAGGTTGGGGAACTTAGACAGTGGAGCACATACTGGGTCGCAATCATTCTTCACACCACATGTGACAATACCAATACCTAGCAAAGCACCAGCAACAACATGAGCATCGTTACTATGTAAGTACTTGTCAAGCTGAGCAAGTCCAGAATCAGTATCCCACAAGAGAATCATTCCCTGAAAAGGTGAAACAGTACTTTTTTTATTATTGTGGACCAGTTAAAGGACTTAGTTGTCAATGGTAAAATGTAGAGTTTCTCAAATATCAACAACAATGTAATTTACCAGGCTAGCTGCTGCGCTGGCTTTCCCATGTTCCTTGTTCTTGAATAACCAGTTTCCAGAAGCTCCGCTACTGGATGAATCAGATGGAGCAGTCATCAGCTTATCCTGCAGAAGATATGGTCATGAGATTCACTCTTTCCTCAGAAAGAATTAAAAGTAACAGATTGTTTGTAGAGCTAACCTGGCCAAATCCAGCATTTACGAATGCATTGACAAATGTTGCAGCTAAATTTTGTCTTGCAGAATCAAGACTGGAGCTGGCACCACGCCCATCAATTAAATGGACCTGCAGATTATAAAATACAAATATTAATTACCATGAACGAAAAAAGCAACCTTAATAAATATGGATAGCAAAATATAGATGACCTTATATATATCCTCTGGAGATTTTGCTTCCATGACTTCAATATCTCGAGCAAGGGTGAGGTACCCCTCACTCAGCTTACTATTGTTAACGATTTCTTGCAAACCCTCCTTATCATTGTCATCAGCAGCTATCTCATCATCAATCTCCATGGCCAAACCCTTCAGAAGCAAAGCTCACGGGTCAAATTTCAGGGATTGGCTATTTTTAACCTACGATGCAAGGAATGACCCAAGGTAGATAGAGCGTGAGAGATTTATACATGGCGTGCAATGATGAACGAGAACTGCTTTTTGAGCTGAAGATCCTCAGTTGCTGTGTAGACCTGCTTCACATACTGCATCGACTAGAAACAATAAAGATACATGTCAGTTCCAATTCAGTCATAAATAAAGGAGAGCATGGCAAGCAAGTGCTCACCTTGTTGTCAAGGAGCAGAGCAATCCGCAAAGCACTTGCAAGGTCTTCAAACTTCATGTAAATGGTATAAGCAATGTCAAGTGCCAACATGTCATCGGGAGCTGGGAGGTATCTGTGGTTTTACATTCAGAGATACAGCTATTAAATCAATTCCAGTGAAATTTAACACTAAGAAACTACAAAATTCAGCTATTTCAAGGAAATCTTTCCAGACTAGGACCACAAGATCTACAACATAAAAAAGTATATAACATGTGGAAAAAGAGACATATAATAGGGGGGAAACAAAACAAAAATGTGTTTACATACTTAGATGAACTTGTAAGGTACAAGCAAGTTCTTTTGTAGTTCGTAGAGTCAACATGCTCAACTAGCAAATCAAGATCTTCAACCTTCAAAGGAGATGAAATGTCATGCATTAGTATAGCCATTAGTAGACAGATTGTGGTAATAAAGTCTGAGTTAACTAGTGCCCTGTTTGAAAATACCTCCATTAGAAGATCAACTGCTTCAGGTTCAGCATTGTGCTGCATTACAAATAACAATAAAGCATCATTAATGCATTAATTATGAAAAACAAATACGAACAACTATGGCTATTAAGTGACAAAAAAATTACATTGATGAGGTACCATTATCACAACATTATTACAAATCAGATAAATAAAAAACACAAAACTCCAATCAGAACCAACCTTCATATGGAATGAAACAATTTGCTGCACTAGTTCCATAAGAGCATCAATTGGCATGTCATCATCCTGTGAAACATTTAATTATTGAATCAACATTAGAGGTTTGAACCACTCAAACAAAACATTTAAAGAAACATTATCCTGGTTACAGGCATCATGGAACTAACATGGACAAATAGAATGCATGGTGAGAGAATCAAATAGGGGACAAAAAAAGAAAAGACAGTTTGTTAACATGGCATCCTCATAAACTATTTCAGCTACCAACAGTAATCAATGCAAGTTCCCAAGCATATGTTATTCAAAAGTAATATAGCTGTGAGAGCCATGGTAGGAGGTAGTGAATTAAGCCCCACAAATACCCCAAAAATAATTGTTATTTATCACAAATTCAGAACCAAAGTCAAATAGAAGCATGAAGGAAAGATAAATACAAGGTAAAAGTTCTTCATAATTTTTTACAAAAACGAAAACAAAAATTCAGGGCTTAACATGAAAGTGATAGACCAACCTGACGCTTTTGGAATTCTTGTGCAATTTCACCTGCCAAATTTCTGCAAGAGAGACAGCTATTTCATTAGAACCCAAATATGTAATTAAAACCCAAAAGATACATCACATATCAGCACAGTGAAAGAACAGCCATCATCTGTTAGGATAATAAATTGAGTTTGAATAAGCTACTAAAATATCAAACATAGCTGAATTTCGGGTAATTTGGAGATATATCAAAGTCATTGCACAGTAAAATCAAAGGATAAGTCATTGCACAGTACAATGTCAACGACACTAATTAAAAGGTTACAGTGATCCAACCTCCTGAGTCACAATTGATATATTGATTCATAAAAATATTACTAATCATACAGGAAACTGTATTATTTACATGTAACTCAATATAATGATGCTATGCCTATCATAAAGTTAGTTCTGTCCCATGATGCTACAAGTTACTCAACATAGTGGTCGCAGGAATAATAGTAAACAAGAATTGACACAGCTGTTTTAGCTGTTTAGTTTCAATCTCAATTATTTGACACCTCAAAATATAAACTAGGCATGCTTTGACATTTCCAATAGAAGTACAGACAGAAACATTGTCTGCACTCCAGAGTTCGAACAACTGATAGTAGGACAGAAGTAAGAGTCGAGAATGACAAAACAAAAACTTTTCAAATTTAAGTGGAGTAGGAAGTGATAGTTCATGATACAGATGCAAGTTACAGCTAACACACACAATGAAAAGGATAATTAAGAATAATGACACGAGCTTATCACATCACTTTAGAAGGCAAATATGAATGTCAGAAACATGTGAAATTACCCTTACCTCACATATTCATGACCCCATGAACCGATATCACCTTCAGAGCCCAACAAACGGTACTTCAGGCTCTCCTGAAACAAGTAATAGGCAAGTAAACATTAGGAAAAATACTGCAGTTCCAAACAAAGAAATATCTTGTCCAGATAGATACAAAAGGCTTCATAGTGGCATGAACATACTCTTTCTCCTTCAGCAGACATTGTCAAAGCTAACACTGATAATATGTCAGCCATATACCTCTGAAATCAGTAAGTACTATCAGCATTCAGCACTGTGACAGAGAGAGTTAAGCCACTGCACAACTGGGAAATCAACAGACAACATACCTTCAAATCAGAAGATTCTGACATGGTTTCAAAGTAAGTCTTGAGTGTTCCATAGTGTGGCCGGAGGAATTTCAGTGGCTTTGGTACAGACGTCATTGAGCTTGTGGCGGAACGAATCTCCTGCCTTTTACGGATATTGATATTTTAGTGACAGAAGATGGAGATCAAAGCAACAGATTTTGGTTATTACAAAAACTACAATAGCAGCAGTATTTCATTACACTTAACCAAGTAATTTAACAATGGTGGATCAAAACTAAACCCTATGAACCACTGCATTTACAAAATTTGAGTGGAGACCAGAAATCTATACCTAGAAAAGTTGGCAAAAGATCACCAGACCTACATAGCCTACTGGGATTCAGGAAACAATGCAACCCTCAAAACGAATCGGTTAATTAATTTCAGCAAGCGAACAGTACCTCATACTCTCAAGCGCGAGCTTCTGCACACCGGGATCCGCGTCCTGCGCCCGAACGACGTAGAGCTCGAGCTGCTCCTTGAGCGCCAAATCCTCCTCCGACTGCCCACAAAAAAAACACCAAGCAACACATCAGTGTCAACACAAAACTACAGATCGAATCCAGCAAACGAGACCGAGCTTCCGAATCTCGATCTCCCTCCATCGGCCGTTGCGGCGACGGACGGACGCGGGGACACTTACCAGATCGTCATCCTTCTTCTCGTCCTTCTTCTTCCCCTTGGACTTGGCCGGCGGCTGCGGCTGCGACTGCGCGGGGTCGGACGGCGCCGCGGGGCCCGCGCCGTTGGGGTTCTCGGGCGGCGCCATGGTTGCTACGGACTCGCCGGGTCGAGAGCTAGGGTTCGGAGGCGCGAGAGCGAGCGAGAAATCCGCGGGCGCCGCCGCCGCCGGCGCCGCCGCTTGCTGTGCGAGGTGGAGGCGGTGGTGCTGAGGAGTACTCGAGGAGGAGCAAAGAAGGGAAAGGGGATCTCCGGTTTGCTTGTGGCCGGAGGCGACGGGGGTTTCGACTCGATTTGCCCCCTCCTCCAAGAATGGATCTAGGCCTTGATTCATTGTGTTTTTTTTTTTTTTGCGAACGGGAGCGATGGGCCTGTTCGGCCCAGAAAGGGGAGATTTTTATGGGCTCATTCCGTAGCGGTGGCCCATTAGGAAGAGGCTAAACCAATAGGCCCAAGTGATGAGGCCCAACCAATCTTGTTCTCTTCAAAGTGAATTTTAGTTTGGACCCCTCTTATTATTAGATTCCCGTTTTTGCACCTCATTTAGCTGCCTTCTCAGTTCTCACTCTATTTCTTTTTGGGCGAATAGACAAATTGGTCCTTCGAGTTTCAACTAAGTTTCAGTTTGTTATGTTTCAATCAGCCCATCATAGTTCTTTTCAGTTCTAACTCGTCCTTTGACCCACTTAGCAAGCCACATGGCTAAACCTAATCAATATCTCTCTTGATAAATGATACTTATACCCCTCATTCACATATATAAGAAAAGAAAGAAAAAATATATCGTACTCCCACTATTAAAGCAGTGAAACTGTATCACGTGAACGTCCACTCACCCCCACCCCCATCATAGTCCTAACTTCCTATCAAGCATACAACCAATAATAAGTATGTATATGAATTTTCTTATATCATACTCCGTTTCATATTGCTTTAGATTTGATCAAGTGTATTGAAAATTTTAGCAATATCTATAACTTTCATTAAATGTAACATTAAATATATTTTAATAATATATTTATTTTGTATTGACAACAATGTCATGTTTTTTTAAACTTGGTTACATTTTAAAAAATTTAACTAGGAAAAAATCAAAACGACTTATAAATAAACGGAGGGAGTAGTAATTTATATACAATAAAAACAATTATGTATAGGATAGCCGTTAAACTCACTATCGTGTCCACATGCTAAAATACTGGGAAGTGTATGTACAATTCTATTTATTATTTTCTCTTTTTTCCAGTGTTTGCACATTAAGGGCAAAGGGACATTCAATGCAAATGTTGGCTAGGATTAGCCATGTGGCACATCAAGTGAGTCTAAGGATGATTTTAAGCCAAACGAATACTTAGAGGCTCCGTGTGAACAAAACAAAAACGGACCAAATTAAACCTTTTTTTTAAACCTAAGGGACTAAATTACCTTTTAATTTTCTTATTTCACTTTGGATCCCATTATCCTCTTATTCTTGAGCTCGTGCACCACGTGGCCACGATTTACGAGTGAACGGAGATGTTTAGGATCAGAAGTGTGAGGATTAAAAGGTGTGAAAAAGAAGTAGGGAGGGTTAGGAGTTAACAATCCGATAAAAAAAACAAGATTTGAAAAGAGAGACGTCACTCTTTAAGAAAAAATTATGAGGATATAAAAAATGAACACAGAACCTCGAGGTTAAAACCATGTATATCAAGTTAGCAATATGATATAGTTAAGATAAAATAAACCACATATTTTCCTAACCATTCATTTAGAATGAGCGGAATATAAGCATGTTAGAGACTTGAAACATGGTTCGTGAAAGCCACAAAACCATTGCCTTCCGATGTGGGACTGAGCACTGAAGAGTGAGGTCCAAAATGAAACGATATGGGGCCTATATGAAACTTTGGTTACAAGAACCAAAAGCTGGGATTGACTGATCTCAGAAGTTCGAAATTTTCTCTAGCTCAAAACTGTAGTATTTGAAACTGAACTCGAAAGTTAACTTTTCATTAGTCTTCCGGCGAAAATGAACGTATTGTTCGAAGATTTCACTGATTACAAAACTAAATCAAAATGAAAGTTGATATTTCTAGCTGAAAATCGGAATATCCAATGTCCCGACAGGGACATTTATGTGTGCGTATGATGTGGTGAGTAAGTGTGGGTGCATCTTCCTTGTGTTAGCCAAAAAAGAAAAAAAATACCTTGAAAGTTTTTACTTTTTCGTGTTAAAAAAAGTTTTTTTATCGAGGAGGTCCGAGAACACAAATTGGAATGTCAAATTATTCTTTAGGGATAGTACTTTATTTTGTTGCGTGAAGGGTTCTACGAAAATAGTGCTTGATCATGAGGCTAAGCGTAAATGCGTCTATCAGTTATAATGATTTTGGGCAAATGGGGAAATGATTCTCGTATGAAAAAAAAACTTCTGATTGAATCTAAAGGTTGAGATCTTTCTTTAGAGTTATGTAAAAAAATATTAAATCTAACAATTGAGATATTTCTTTGGAGTTATGTAAAAAAAATATATTAGCACGTATAGCAGTGATGAATGATTTACTATACGAGAGTGATTCTCCAGGCACACAAAAGTTGTTCTCCAGTGTCACTATCAAAGGGAGCTCTTTAGTGCAGCAAGTGGAGGAATAAGATGCCCATGCCCTAATCGCTCCAGCCTCCAGAGAGGAAAAGGCACGAAAGAGACGACGATGCTGATGAGGCTCTGAATCGGATAGCAAGCACAATAAAATCATAAACTCATAATCAACGCCCATATCGCTTTCACTTTGTAATACTCCTACATTACATACTCACTAAACGTGCTTTACTGGTGCCCAAGCTTTGCTTTCCTCTTGCTGTCGTGTGTGATCTTTGGCTGTGGTTGGACCAGACAGCCAAACGCACAGCCCAGCTAGAACTACAACAATGTTCATCCACAACAATGCACAAGAGTCTCAAGATGATCTCACCACCAAATGCTGAAAAGTGATATAGAATTCTTGATAGCAAAAACTTTCCTCAGAACACATCGGATTTTGCGTTATCAATAAGAACAAGATTTGTATGGATTGCTACCAGCTAAAAGAATGGAAGAAGAGCAGATTGGTAGACAATAATAACACAGGCCAAGCATAGCTTAATGAAGAAAGTAAATATTCCAGTAGTGTCTACCTCTCCCAGCTAACCTGGGAAGCAGCACAGCCTAAGAGCTACAAAAATTTCCAAACATTGTTGCATTTGAAAAAGAGAAAAAAAAAACATGAAGCCGTCCTTAACCACAATTCAAATAGACCCTGACCTTAACACTCCTCCCAAACGAGAAAGTTGGTCATACTTTAACAAAAACAAACTTTTTTTCCAGCACCTTACCACATTCCTAAGACACATAATCTAGAGAAGGTCAGCAACGTTGGCCGGCAGCTCCTCGATGGTCACGTTGTAGAACCTCTGGATGTCGAACAGCATCCTCTCATCATCGCGGGTGACGAAGTTGATGGCAACTCCCTTCCTGCCAAACCGACCACTACGACCAATGCGATGGAGGTAGTTCTCAGGCTGGGTGGGCAGGTCATAGTTGATGACAAGGGAGACTTGCTGGACATCGATACCACGAGCAAGCAGATCGGTGGTGATAAGCACACGGGAAGAACCAGATCGGAACTCCCTCATGATGATGTCCCTAGTGTTCTGGTCCATGTCTCCGTGTGTGGCAGAGACAGTGTGGTCCCTGCTCCTCATCTTGTCAGTGAGCCAGTCCACCTTGCGGCGGGTGTTCACAAAGATGACACTCTGGGTGATGGCCAGTGTCTCATACAGGTCACAGAGAGTGTCGAGCTTCCAATCTTCCTTCTCCACATTGACGTAGAATTGCTTGATACCCTCAAGGGTAAGCTCATCTCTCTTCACAAGAATCCTCACGGGCTTGTTCATGAACTTGCGGGTGATTTCAAGGGCCTCAGGAGGCATGGTAGCAGAGAATACTCCGACCTGAATCTTTGGTGGAAGGAGCTGGAAGATATCATATATCTGAAAAGGGAACACCACATTAAGTTCAGACCATGCTCTACAGCTTATAAAGAAATAAAATGCAACTTCCAGAATAGATCATCAACCATTAGATTAAAAACATGCAGTAATATAGATGCGTAGATGGCCGATGAAGCAGGTGAAGGTCAGCAAGTAAAAGAAAGAGAAGCAGGTGCAGGTCTTTTTTTGAACTAGCAGATAATATTTTTCATTATGAACAAGCAAGTAGTTATCAGACGTTAGATAGATATTATTTGTTAAAAGCTAATTTGAACTGCCAGCTCTATGAACCAGTAACATAAACATAAGCTTAGAGCACACTCAGAAACAATTTGATAAATATATTGTACTTATGTCAGATTTTGGTGCTCGAAACATAAAAACTACAGAAGACCTATGCAAAAGCATCAACCATACATATATTGGAAGCATTATATCGTAGCAGAATAATGAATCAGTCAAGAGGCAAACCTGATCCTTGAAACCACGGGAGAGCATCTCATCAGCTTCATCCAGCACAAACATCTTAATGTGGTCTGGGCGGAGAGATTGCCGGCGTAGCATGTCAAACACACGTCCAGGTGTGCCAACAACAACATGCACACCACTAGCAAGAATCCTTTGGTCCTCACGGACAGAAGTTCCACCAACACAGGCATGCACCTTGACACCTAAGTAGTCACCAAGGGCTCGCATGACCTTTTCAATTTGCTGGGCAAGCTCACGTGTTGGGGCAAGTACCAAGGCTTGGCACTCCACCAATCCATAGTCAAGCTGCTGCAGGATCCCAGAACAGAAGGTAGCAGTTTTTCCTGTTCCAGATTGAGCCTGCTGAATCACATCAAGCCCTTTGCAGAAGGGAACAATCCCCCTTTGCTGAATGGCTGATGGCTTCTCAAAACCTACACATCGAAGTAGAGGAATTCGTAAGATCACCAAAATATGTGTTGTTGAAACAATGTGAAAGGGACAAGACTTTTGGTATACCATAAGCATAGATGCCTCTGAGAAGGTTCTCTTGGAGGCCCATGTCATCAAAACTCTCGAAAACTTCATCATATGAAGTGAAAAATTCCTCATTGTCACCTTGGTGCCTGCATGTTGCGAGTGGCGCAAATGAAAAATCGCAGTGACAAACTGGGAGAATATGAAAAATCGTATAATATGGTAGAATAGAATGATGACTTACAGTAGTTCCTGCATCTTGCTGTCATAGTGCTTAGCATCAAACTGGGAGCCTTCGGGTGCCATTCCTGCCATGTCTGTATTCAAGGGGAAAAAGAGCAGGTTACAAAGGATGAATGGCAATAATGTTTGAAGGACAAAAGTAGTAGTAAACTCAGTTGTAAAAGCAGTTTTGACCAGCACAATAAATGTTGATACATTTATAGCTTTCTGCTGCACACAAGAACACAGCACCCATAGTTGAAGATTATGCACAACACACAACAACAACACGATTTCTTGCAACAGGGAAACACAAACTCGCAACAGTATAGAATTTACTTAATCAACCTAACAGGTTGAGATCAAGCTCAGTATGCAATCAATACGAATCCTCCTAACAACAAGGAAACAACATACTCAATAAGCGAACAGACCAAATCGACTTTCAATGGTTCCTCCACTGTCCTTGGTAAAGGAGGGACAATAATCTAACACAGTCATCAGCAGGACATCAAAGTACATAGCAGGACAATAATCTGACGCAGACATCAAGTGCATACTAAGCAAGGCACATATTTTAGATTAGCAAACACTAGGACACCCAAAACATCAATCGTCTATCGTCAAGTATCACATACTACACTTATATAGCTGCTCAAAAGGAGAAAAAAAATTCGCCAACGGAGCTAAAAAAAAGGCAAAATAAACCCGGTAGGCAGGAATAAAAAAAAAATCTAAACTTATCATTGCAGCAACCAAAGTCACGCATCTCCTACCCAAACCCCTCTCACGGACTCGCTAAAAATCACATCCCCACCGAACCAACCCAGATCCACTCCCCCAGGCCACACACAGATCGAGCCAGAGCCAAGCCGGACCAACCCGAATCCAGATCGAGCACACACAACACAAAACACACAAAACAAACTAAGCATCAGCGGGATCCCATCGTTCATTGTTTACCTGAAGAGGAGCGGATCGATCCGGAGGAAGAGGAGGAGGGATGGGCTTTGTGTTGGTCTGTGTAGTTGAAATCAGCGGTGTCGAATCCGAGATCAGCGTCTCGGACTCGATTCGATTCGTCGGGATCGCGGGGCTGGCTGGCTTTGGCTTTGGCTCTTTGGCTTTTGCTGCGAGCGGCGAGAGGAGGGAGGAGGCGATGCGACGATTGAGGGTTTGGGAGGAGGGAGAGAGAGAGACCGAGAGAGAGAGAGAGAGAGAGAGGTTATAAAGGGACCCGACGGAGGCGGACCGCGGCTCGACCTCTTCTCTTCTCCCACTTCTCTCCTTCTCTTCTCGTCTCCCCCCTCCCGTTCCGTTCCGTTACGTTCCGTTTTACGGCGGCTACTGTGGAGTGGTGCGGGGGGTAGGGTTTGCTTCCGTTCCGTTACGAGCACGAGCACGGGGTGGGCTTGCCTTTGTTGGGGCCTAGTGTCCGCGTGGGCCTTTCCTATTTTTTTATTAAGCACTGCTACACCTACTAGAATTTTTTTAGCTCTTACTAATAAATTTCTTAACCGTTCGGTTGAATTATATGAAAGTTACAAAAAGTTCTATATTTACTCAAAACTTGCCACACTAGAGTTTGTAAGCATTTCGTAACAAATTTCTTAACCGTTTGATTGAATTAGATGAAAGTTACAAAAGATTCTAGATTTACTCAAAACTTGGCACACTAGAGTTTGTAAGCATTTCGTAAGAAATTTTTAGTACGTATAGAGTTTTTTTTTTGCGCGCTCGTGTGTATGATGGTTGATTGCCAAAGGTGGTTCGAATTTCTGCGAAATTCGGCCGTTCGAGGCCAGGTTTGATTAAGTTTCTTTGTGTTTTTGGTCTAGACGTACTTGAATTGAATACTTATTTTTTTATGTGAAGTTTCTGTGATTGCGACGATGACTTTTGGGTTTCCTTGAATAGCAGGTGGTGGTGTTTGACACGGAGAAAAGAAAAAGAAAAGGGAACAATGCAAGATTCAGTACTTTTGGATGGACTGGATATGAAGTTGAGCAGAGTTACACTAATGTCATGTTGAGTTGCGGCCATCTCAGGCATCTTGATAGACTTTCCATAAAATGATGTCCTACAGATACAGTTTTGGGAATGCATGTCAAAAATATATCCTTTAACCTACTCTCTCATCCAATGGAACCTAAAAAAATTTCCCAATAAATTTAAATTCGTGGACTGGACCATCTGAAAATATTTTGGACCCTCAAATACTGATTCCATTTTCATTTCTTCATGCCCATTTTCATTTCTTCATGCTAGTGCAGAACTAATGAACCACCAAAAAGAATACAAATTGTCTTGTAGAAATAAAAGTACGAATTGCTATATTTTGATAGACAACAAGACACAACTAAAATTTTAGAGTGGATTTGCACACGCACGGAAACGAAAAACGATTTTTGAGAACAGATCAACTCTTCTTAGTTTGAGAATGAAAAAACAATTTTTGAGAACCTCTTTTTATAGACAATCTATAGAGAAAGATTCTGTTAGAACAATTTTTTCTAATAAAATCTCAAAAAGCTTTGCTTATTTCGATTTCAAGTTTTTCTCAGGTCAAGAACAAAATTTACATCAATGCGCGGTTGCAATCTGTGTAGTGATCTTTTACTCCGTACAGTGATGACACAAAATTTACAGGAGATGAGCTACTACAACTAATTACATTTCGCATGTCCATGGAAAGAAGGTAGCACATACTAACTCTGAACCAAGTCTCCGTATTTCTGGCTCCTTGCAGCATATGGCTTTACTCTCAGCTTGCTATTCTTGCCCAACTGCTTGTGCGGTGAAACAGGTACCACCATCTGCAGAAGAAGTTCTGGTTCTGAAAGACAACATACCTTCCATGATGCATTGATGCCTTGTTGCCTCCAGATAGGCTCAGAAGTCTATCATACCAAAGATGCTCTCTACTGAAGGATTCACTAAACAACCTTTCATATTTTCATCTTTATTTCCTAAACCTAAACTCAACTTTTTAGTAATGGACATAATTTCTCGGTCCATGAATACAGAGAATGCGACCAATAAGAGGATTTAAAAAAAATCAAAGGGCTATACCTATACTGCACTGCACTAGTCACTAGATATTAGTAATGGTAAGAATAGGGCCGCAAGGTAGTTTGATGTACAATTGGTTGCTCCTATAGACATAGGAGGCTATAGAAGACAAGGGGTATGAAAGCGTTATCAAGTTGGGCTGTATATGCTTCCAATAAACCGCTCAATGTCACAGCTACCAAAAGCGATATCCAATGCTGTGTTAATATAAAAAAGATGGTCAGGATTTTATGCTTGCTTTGTACATTGTAGAATAAAAGCTTCAAACGGTTCAATGCCAGGGGGGAAAGTAAAACCTGTGAAAGTATGTATCCACTTGAAGCTAAGAGTGACAACAGGATTGAGCAGGCTGCTAACACAGAAGTTATGCCTGCTGCTGTGCCCTCAATTGTTTTCTCTAAAACATTTCAAAAGTATGTGCATAAGAGATCAACTATCAAGCATGGAAAGGTAAGTACATAATAATGGAGATTAAACTCACTTCCTGTCTTGCTCCATCTTAGGATACCATACTTATAACCTATCATCGATGCCTAGGTAAAACAAGAGAATTCATCATACTGAACGCATCTAACATATGAAAATATTAACTGATCAGACATTGGACATCGGACTTACCATGGTATCACCAATACCCAAGCTGAGAATTCCAGCAAATGGGGTAAGAGGTCGGTCATTGAATCCTGATGACATCCATTTAGGAAGTGCACATCCCAGCAAGAGTGAGAAATGACTGAACAAAACAAATATAGTATTAGGTTTATCCTTGCACTGAACATGTAAATGAGTTAAAATCTGGGAAACAGCGACCATTAATCCAGACCTACCTAACAATTAGAATCTCCGAATCGCGGTGATCAGTGAAGGCATTCATGAACTGATGCACAATATGCCCAAGAGGGTATATGTCCCAAACCTGAGGTCAAGGCGAAACATTTCGTCGGAGAAATTAGCACATGTTTATTTTTGAAGGAAAAGAAATTAGCACATGTTGGCATACAAACTGCCAAAATACAGAGAAAAGGGAGAAAGAAAATGGGAAAAAATAAAGAAAGATGCTTACTCGAATCATCTCCAATATTAAGAAAACTGCAAATGCCGCACCAAATGCTAAGTCCAAGAAATCAGGCTGAAAAGAGAAACAATTTGTTCAGAGTGTGTTTCAAACAATCTGATGGGGGATCAAATTTGGAAAACATACATTACCTGAAATATTACTGCAGGAGAGAAAATTAGGACAGCAACAAGATGGTAATACTTGCGCAAAAGAATCCTCTCCGTTTTGCTTTGTTTTGATATACTGTAGAACCTTCTAATTGACACATATATCACAAATATCCAGTATGCACATAAAGCAAGCCGTTCACGTGAATCGGTGAAAATATAGTTAAAAACCCTGTGAAATAATAAACCATTAAGTGAACCAAAATTCAATATGTACAAAAATGCACGAGATTTAGAAGCAACACAGAAAGAAAATTTTCAATATTTGACTAACAGGGTGCACGCTTTTATGCCCTTCCAATGAAATGCAAACTTATATTCTTACCAAACAAATGGATGCACTTCAAAGCCTTGAACAAGACGCGTCCATGATGGCACTAACAACAACAGTGCTACCAACAATGAAACATAAAATACACCACACTCAATTCTCTTCTTTGTGCATTCCCCAACTGTTTGTGTTCTTTGCCTCTCCAGTTTTCTACAGTGAGCCAAAACTTGAAGGGAACTTTTGTATAACAAGGGGATAAGAAAAAGGCCAAGCAAAACCCCCTGCAGAAAAAGAAAAAGAAACGAAAGGGTATTATGCGCTAAGAAACTGAAACCAGACAGCGCAAATAACTTCTACCTGAATAACTGTGCCTATCTCGCTTCGAGTTCCAGGTGAGCGAATAAATACTTCTGATGATACGGAGAACTCCATCTGCCAGCAGCACGATTGCAATGTGCAGGCAACAAAATAAGTATCAGATTTGCTACCATTTTGCTGGTAAAACATAGTTCGAGGAATAAATCACACCTTTGAAAGACTATGAGCCAGCATATCACCACAGTAAAGAACAAGACCACTTGAGACCAAAATGGCCTCCCCTAAGTTTACAGAAAATGTAAAGATAAGTAAAAAAGCAATAGCTTCAAGTCATGATAAAAAGGAGATACATACGTTGCATCGGCCAATAGGAACCACACAAATTAGCTGGATTTCAATAAAAAAAATATTGAACAGTGTAGAGATCATGCACTACGCCTGCATGGACACTGGTAAGATAACTAGCAATCGTATGGATAGCTCTAAAGTCTAAACATATGCAGTCATATATAAACAAAAAATAGAGATAAATAAAGATCTAGTTACATCTTAGACTTCAAGTACAAACCAAAAGATGAACATGAAGGGAACTTCTGTAGAATATGCTGGATTAAGATCACATCAGCCACTCCATGACACAGCAAATACACCAAATTACTCATCACCAACAGACCTATTAAGTCAAAACCTTAGATTAGTTTGTAATTCCTTTCTTATGATGAACTTCCACCAGATTTTGAAACGAAGGGGTGAGAATATCTTTGCATGCAGATAAAATATGCATATACCTCCATCAATCTTCAGTAAAAAATAGAACAAGTATGCCAGGGGATATAAAATGATGAGCAACAGGCCATATTTTGAAGCTTTAGAAATTCCATTGTCAGGAGACTGCCATAGATGCCAAACAAAGAATGCTAGAACGCTGAGGCAGCTAATAGATACTGCCCAGTACTGCATTTCAAGGTATGCATATTCTGACAATGTAAAAAGATATGTAGTTAGTACTTAGTAAACCAGATGCGTCACCGGAAATCTTAATGTCAAACAAGATTTGAAATGTTGATGAAGACTTAAGAAAATTTCCATTTGGTAGTGAATCTGATAAATATGAAAAAATATAAATATACCTTCACGTCCATTAGGATCTGCCAGTAAGACCCTAGAAAGTTGAATTAACCGTGAAAGCATGACACTAGGCAGAGTAGTGGCGCCAAGAAGTATGCCTGATGAAGCACCTGGCCTGGAGCATATACATATATCATCATTAAGCATTTCACAATCTTTTATAGAAACATGCACAAGAGCATCAAGCCACCACAAGAAGGTGAAGTTTTATGCTATTCCTCACAACACAAAAGGCAACAAAATCTTACAGTAAGCAACTAGGATTGCACATCACAGAACCCATATAAATCACAGTGGGAGCAACGTTTTTGCTGAAAATGCAATGGAACAGTATTTTGGCCCTCAAAATGGAAGCAATATTTTGACTGGCTGTATGATAGAAGCACCTCTCAATTTACCATTTGTGAAATGGGTTACCTAAGAAATGCTGAAACCCAATTATTCAAGAGTGATATTTGTCCTTGGATTCTTGAACCACCAAAACCTGACCATTTTACACTCTACTGAACCAAAAGAAAAGCCACTAAGCCTCAAGTAAAAATAAAATCGCATTCCTGCTGTATGCTGAATCCAACTGATTTGTCGTTTCCCCAATTGCATGATCCTCACAAGGAGGCAACCAGCATCGAACGAACATATGGATCAATTCGCCTCAGATTCTACGGCTGCGTCAACGATTTTTGCAAAATCCTGGCATCACAGGGAGCTCCTCGGCACTTAATTCGTGGGGTTGAAACTCGAACACTGGTATCAAGATCGCGCGATCCCTCCGAGCTAACCAAATCGCGCGAACTGCAGACTAGCTCCGTGGAGATGCGGCGGAAGAAATACTGATACGAGTGGGGATATAACGTCGCACCTGGTCCTGAACCGGCGGAGCGGGGATGAGGATGCGGCCGTGGCGGAGCCATCCACGGCGAGCTCGACGGCGAGGGCGGCCGCGGCGAGGAGCCCGAGCGGGGCGGCTAGCTGGGCTGGCGCCGCGAGCGCGACGCGGGCGACGAAGAGGAACACGACGAGCCTCTCGCCGGAGACCACCACCGCCGGCGCCACCGCCACCGGCGACGACGGGGAAGCGCGGCGCGAGCCGGACGGGACGGAGGAGGGGTCCGTCATACGAGTGGGTTGGCTCCGTCTACGCGCGCACGCGACGACGACGCGGCCCCGTCGGTCGGTTTGGGTCTTGTTGGTTCTGACTGACCGGTGGGGCCCGCTGAGCAGTCTCACTGGGCGTTGGCGCGGCGGTCGGGTGGGTCGAAGCGGTTGAGCCGCCGCGTCGCCGTGTCCGACACGGGTGTGGGTTGTGGTGCACGCGCGCCGGAACCGGACCGACTCTTTGCGTGTGGCGTGTACGCCACGCGGAGGAAAAAAAACGGTGGTCGCCCCTGCTGCTTTGCTTCTTCCCTGTTGGCGCCCCGCGAGGATGCTACGAATATCCACGGCAACGGGTACATCGAGTCTCAACGCAACGCTTCCATGAAACAAAACTAAAGTTGGATACCAGTGGATTTTACTTACCGTCGGTTATCGTGGTTGTCGTGGTAACCACGTTTATCACGGGTTCACATGGTATCCAAAATTTTGCAGAATTTAAATTTTTTAAAAATCATGATTTAAATCATGATGATAGCTCTTAAATGGTGAATTTTTTTAAAAATAAATGAGATAAAATCACTATTTAAACCTGATATTAGGTTAGAAAATTTTAAAAAAGAAAAAGTTTGACAGACCCAAAGCAGAACTGTTTATAATCAAATACGGTCCAAATTGCAGCCAAACTGTTTTAAAGTTTGCCAGTAAAATTCGTATGATTTTACACGGTTACCGCCTTATCACGACGGTTACCGCCTTATCACGAGGGTAAACAGTTACGGTTACCCCAAAAACGTTAAGTAGCTGGATACTACTCTATCAAGCAAGCTCGACGACATGCATCGGGGTCAAACGCTTGCTTAGGAACACAAAAAAATTCTTGTTGGAGAGTGTAGTATCAAGCAAATTCAACATGCACAATTCATGTTCTCAGATCCAGACGTTGTATGTAGAATGGCTTGTGTGGATGGTCCGCAACATGTTCTCAGGTGGTACCAAGGTACAAGACCAAATCATCCATCTGAGAAAGGGAGCAGGATAGTAATAGCACGTTCCAACTTCCAAACTTACACAACGTTCCAGGCATTGCGATATTAATAACATTACAGTCAACGAAGCTAATAATAACACATACAGATGTCAGTTTCGATGGCTTATAACATTACATTTGGCTAAATAATAATAGTACCAAGTTATTAAGATAACAGGTCATTTTTCCTCTTCAAAGCATAGGATCATGCAAAGGCAACAAAACATGATGCGACAAATACATCATCTCCTTGGGATCTTTAACCCAAGGGAACTCCTCAGCAAACCGGGCCAAAATATCCTGAACACAAAACCAGTAAGAAAAAGGTCAGTACATCAGAATAGGTGTGTACCATTACAATTACAAGTAAACAGGGGAAAATATCCTAAACATTGCACCCCCTTCAGAAGCAACAAGCCTGCAAATACAGAAAAGAGAAATGCAACTTCAATGAAAATGCATACATCACAAGTAAACACCAAAATAATTGAATGTCAGCTCTAACTCAAATTACCACCGAGTTCAAGCTTCACACGCATATATTGGATGACGGTACATGGAAAAGTACATCCTGCCTGCCAATGCGTTCTCATATCAGATGCATTCTTTGCATAGAGGGAAGAAAAAGGCAGAACATAAAGCAAATTTGCAGAAAGGAACATGAAAAAAAAACAAACTAGTGCCTGCTGGTGGCTACGGTTCATATGACAACAATAACCAAAGCATTGGCACCACTGAAAAGGAGCAAACAGAACAAAACAGCTATTGGTGCAACCTAGTCCATTCAATATGCACAGCCCATTATAGAGAGATTCACTGCAACCAAGTAACCAACAAGACCATGCATTCTAACAGATAAATGGAGAGTGATTTACAAACAGCTGCAGTTCCACTTCTCTAAGTTGTTTCAAGTTAACATTACTCCAACAGGTCAAACTACCTAAGGCTTAACATACTACTAGTAGCCAGGCTAAGGATGCCCATTTGTTGGAACAGTACAAATTGATAAACACTTGCAACGACAGCAGCAAATCAAAAGGAATTATACATTCGAGTAATGCAACGGTTGCTCATTAGAAAAAGAAAGCACCTGAATGAACAAATGTAAACCCATGATACAATATCACAACTTACTTCGTAACTAACGGCAGAAGTTTCAATAGTATTTGCAGAAAAATTTTAAGTAAAATAATAGGAAATAAACAACACTTACATTGATCAGACAAACATCGCCAGCTCTGGACGGCTGTAGATATTATCCCCATCATCATCCAGTGCAGGATAAGCAGCAACAAGCGCATCTTGTGCACCAATATATAGTGAGTTGTAGATTTTCCAATATACTTCACGTACTTTCCTTGCTGGATGGAAAAGGCCTTGAAGGCAGTAATTCAAGATCACAGCTGGACCAAGAGCAACTCTCATCCCCTCAATCGCCTCCATGACAGCATTGATGACATGGGGAGATGTCTCAAATATGTTGGGCCAGACATAGTTAAGCAAATGGACGAGAGCATCCTCACAGCCCAAGCCAGCAACACCAAGAGCCATGTGCTTCACAGCAGAGGCAGCAGTTTGCCGGTGAACAAGATCTCTGTCCATTAGAGCATCTTCAAGCAAGGGAGTAACAGCATATATGTAATCCTTACCCATCTCACCAATATACTCAAAGAGGAAAGAGAGAGACTTCAGGACACCATTCTGAACATTGAGTTCTGGGACCCGGTACTCATTCATCAGGGCAGGCAGAACTGTAAAAGGTGAACAGGTTTCAGCAACAATGGCAATCGCGACAGTCGTGCAGACACGGTTTTGCCGTTCCTGCACCTTCAAGTTATTCAACAAAGTAGCCAACACATCCTGCGGCCCAATAGCCTTCGCAATATAACCAAATGTGTTGACAGTGGCTCTTCTAATACCCTTCTTGTGAGCCTTCAACATTTCAAGAAGCTCAAAACAAATCCTCATCCACTCCCTAGCAGGCACAAATTCTGCTCCACGATCAGCAATCCTACCAACTAGATCAATGCAGTTCTCCTGGACCTTTTCATGCCTGTTCTTCAAGATAGGAGTCAGCCGAGGAAGAAGATCCTTGATTGGTGGTGTCATCTTAGTCATACCGATGACATTCACAATAGCTTTCAGTGCTCCAAGAATTGAACCCAACACCTCAGGGTACTCCTCTCCCAAATACTCATACAGCACAACACCCAAGTGACCCATAAGCTGCTCCTCCTGGCACTGTTTCATTACAATGGCTATCCTTGAGATCAGATCAGCAGCTTGCTGCCTAACTTTTGCACTCTTGTTGTTCAGCCGCCACTTAATGGTACCACAAATCTGAGGAAGGTAAGGCTTGACCCTCTGTCCCAGTGCATTGACAACAGCCCCAAAACCATTAAGCATGACATTTGCATCATCACTTGTCTGCTCTTGGAAAGCATACAAGATGCCATCAATAAGCAGCTCCTCCAAACGAGCATCAATATCTGAAGCACCCAAATTAGCCACTACCTTCTCAATTGTTTCCATCACCATCCTCCTGTAAGGCTCACTTTCATCTTTCAGATCCTCAACAATCCTCCCAACAATATCAGCAACTCCAACCTTATTTGCCATCTCTACAGTTGTTTCCACAAGCTGCTTATAGTTCCTGCGGTCTAGAGCCATTCTCCTAACCCAGAAGTGACGGAAAAACTCCGGAAGGATGTCATTCCGGATATAATCCGCCTCTACACCCTCTGTACTGACACACTGTTTAACAACCTTCAGGACAATCTTTTTCATCTCTTCATCTGGTGACTGGAACTCCCTAATCAGGATTTGCATGACCTCCTTCGTGTAGTAACTGGCATACAGCGCATCCATAAGAGGGATGATAAAACCAATAGCTTTCAAGAAGGCAGCAAGAACCTTTCCACGGTGAGATCTGATACCCTTCCACAGAGGCTTCAAAACAGTATCAAAACTTTCTATACCATATGGTGCAGCAGCCTCAGCAAGTGCAGCAAGAGAAAGGGCAGTGATCGTCCGCACTTTCTGGTTCTCATCACTAAGACCATGCTCAATGATCTCAACTAGGGACTTGAGATGTGGCAGAACAGCACAGCCCATAAGAATAGCAATCTGCTGAACAATCTTGATACCAGTGTGCCGAGCTTGCCAGGACTTCTTACTCTGACAGACAGCCTTTAAGAATGGCAGGAGAGCAGGGATACCCAAAGCAGAAGCCACCACGCTAAATGCTCTAGCAGTGGTATTTCTCACATACTCATCAATGTTATCAATATCTGGTCTCATGGCGGCAATCATAGTAGCAAGACCAGCAGCTTTGCTAAGATTTGAGATAATCTCCCGGCCCTCAACACGAGCGTAGTAATCCTCATCAATCAGAAGCGGTTCAATGACCACAAGAATCTTGTGCACAAATGGACGGACTAGCTCATCCAGCTTATACAGTACCCTGTCAATGACCTTCACCAGAAGATGACGCTCCTGGTCCTCAAGTGTTGGCTGCATGAGCAAGGGTAGAATCTTGTTGAACAGTGGGCCAGCACCAAATTCCCGTGCTTTGTCTGTGAGCTGCCGAAGTGCTGTCTTTCGTTGTGGGGGTGTTCCATTCTTCACCTTGAGCAGGAGTTTCATAATCTTCCTCTCTTTCTGCTCCTCTGGAGATAGTTGCTCCTCCTCCTCCTCATTCAACAATGTTCCAAAGTACTGGTAATCCTCTGGCTTCATGAGGGGCAACCCACCAGGCAACTCCTTGGGCACATCAAACTGCTGCCCACGATTCTCCTCAGGAATAGCATACAATGGTGTGCCCAATGGTGTCGGTGTAGCAAGAAGCTTTCTTGCTGGCGTGCGTATGGGCTGGTATGAAGCTGGAGGTTCAAGAATCTTGTACCCTTCCTGCGGGAACATAGTGTCAAGCTCCTCATCCGTAAGAGGCCTGTTCCGCTCCTCAATGTCCCGCTCCCACCGCAAGAGTTGGTACTGCTCTGGAGTCATTGGACCACGAGCAATCTGGCTAGGTGTTGGCGTCGCAAGGTTCTCACCACCAAATGGCGTCGGACCAGGAGTGTACCCTGCAGGCGTCGCAGCACCAGTGCCTCCAGGTGTTGCACTACCCATACTTGCAGGAGTCTCATCCCATCTCGACCTCTGCTTCTTGGGCGTTGGCGTGACAAGCCCACCAGGCAGCTTAGGAGTAGCATCCCAAGCTCCAGAAGGTGTGGCACCTGGAGTAATGCCACCAGCTGCAGGGGTTGCATCTGCATCGGCCATCCTCCCTGGGGTTGGTGTCTCATCCCACCGATTCCTTCTCACCGATGGCGTCGCATCTCCGACACGACCAGGGGTGGCATCCCAGCGCCCAATCCCAGGAGTTGCATCAGGAGCATCCCAATCGGAGGAGGTCTTCGCCTTCTTAGATCCAGCAGCAGAAGCATCACCATCCTGCGACTGATCCCATCTATTGCGGCGCTTCGGCGCTGCCACTGGCTGCTCAGACACGGCCTTCTTCTCCTTCGCCTTCTCCTCCTCTTCCTTTTTCTTCTGAGCAATTTCACGCAACAGCTGCTCCTTCTGCCGCTGCAGGTCATTCTCGCGCATGGCATCAGCATAGGTCCGCACGGAAGGATCCGGGGTGGCCTCAGGGGCGGCGAAGGGATCATGGCGCTCCGGCGAGATGATGCGGGCCAGCCTCCGGCGGCGATAGTCGTCCTCGCGGTCGATGATGCGCTGCGACTTCTTGGGGAGGCCGTCGTCCTCGGCGGCGCGGGGGATGTCGGCGGCGGCGACGGCGTGGCCGGTGTAGGAGGCGAGGCGGCGGGCGGCGGGGTTGACGGCCGCCTCGGAGTCGTCCTCGGGCGCGTCTTCCTCGGAGGCGGGGATGGAGGTGTCGTAGCCGGCGAAGCGGTTGGGGTCGGAGCCGCCGCCGCCGTAGAGATCGGTGTCGAAGGTGACGGAAGAGACGGCCATGGGCGCGCCGGCGGCCAGGGCCTCCTCCATCTTCTTGCGCTCCTCCTGCGCCCGCGCGAGCTCCGCGTCGATGGCGTCCATGGCGACGGCGCGGGGGAGAGGCGGTTAGGGTTTGGGGGGTGGAGAGATTGGACGATGCGACTTGCGAGAGTGGGGAGAAAAGAGGTGAGGATTGAGTTCTGTTCCAGATATAACTTCGTGACACGTTGTCACGTTGATGCGTCATCTGGCACGTTCGGAGTACATGGGAGTCTCGGGTCCACGTTACATACACGAGTTTGATAGATGGGAGACCCGTCCCGTGTCCCAGGTTACATAAACGAGTTTCTGGTAGTAAGTTAACCAGCACGAGGTGGTAATGCGAATTAATACTAACTCGGTTAATTTGATAGAATAAAAAAAAAAGAAACCACCTCAACGGCTCAACAATCAAACCAGAACCCGCACCACCGGCGGGGCGCCGAGCAGAGAGACCGCGAAGGGAGAAATGTGGAAGGCGCTCGCCGCCGGCGCGGCGGAGGGGTGGCGCGGCTGGATCGGCAGGCCAACTCTGCTGCCGAAGACAGCGTCCACCACCGCCAAGTTTGTGCCTCGCGATCCATCTCCAAAGCCGGCGACGCCGAATACGCTCGCGGCGTCTGAAATGGGCGACCTCGTCGCCGACGCGGTGGCGGCGTGGCGCCGCTGGCTTCCCACCGCAAGGTCTGTACCTCCTCCTGCTCAGCTGCCGTGGAGGACGCCGTCTGAAATGCAGGAAGAAACCCTCGCCTCCGACGCGTTGGCGGTGTGGCGACGCTGGCTACGTGCGTCGACGCGGGCGATGGCCTCTGCCGCGGCGCCTGCTCTGCCACCACCTCCATTTTCTGCTTCGCCTGGGCGTCGATCTGCATCACGCTGCTACTCTACAAACTTCCCGCTCCCTCCGGAGGAGTCCGAGCCAGCGAACTTTCAGAGGTTAATTTTTGATCTTCATAACTGTTAGGGATGCGTGTGCAGCTAATTTGCGCATGCGTGTGCAGCTAATTTGCGCATGCGTGTGCAGCTAAAGTGTCGCAGAACAATCGCTCTTTCTTCGTGTTTGATTCCTTCCCCGAGTGGCTACTTAAATTAGCTGCTTTGGATTGTAATCCGGAATCTTGAGTAATTGAAGTTTTGTTGGTGCTAAAAAAAACTGTTAGGGATAATCCTTGGGTGCTTGATTTACACTTTCCTAGTTTAGGCAGTAGCTAATTTTAGCAGTTTTCAATTAGTGATTTGGAAGGCAAAATTTACAGCACAATCCATTGTTCATTGTGTTCGCGTGTGTGTTCTTGGCTGTGAGTTTGCTGCTAAAGTTGTTTTCTCCGGCGTGTTATATTTGCACATTGCTATATTTCCACTAATTCAGTAATCATCTGAATTTCTACTCTCTAAATGGCAGTTGTAGGGATGACAGATCGCTTGACATCTGTTATAGTGCCAAAGAATTCGTCAAGAAGTACCCTGTTTTGCTATTTGCTCATCCCAAGAATACAAATCCAAAGTTTGCTCTGTGGGTTTACCAAGAGTGGTTTAAGCCCACCGTCCGAGGTCTGCTCAAATGTATCGATGATCATCATGTATCCAATTTAGAGTTCCTGGAAATCAATATAGATACTGTCAAAATTCTATGCAATCCTCAGGCACCAGAATTTATTCCCAAAATAAAAATATGCTGTGAGACAAGAGAAGCAACTCTTGAAGGGAGGAAAAAGAATTATGTGCAAGCAGGAGAACTGATAACAGATTTGATGAAAGCATCTGTGGACAATCCAAATGAAACTTTTGCCCTGCTGTCGGATGATATAGAGGATAAGCTGAATATGCTGAAAAGTCCTGATCTATCTGAGGATACTCATCCACACCACTGTGAAGTTTATCTCCTGGTGAACCACCCCTCAATGCTGAGAAGGGAGATGCAATCTCCGTTTTACCTCGCTTGCTACGATTTACTGATGAGTGAGGATGAAAACACTGTGGGCGACGTATTCAGGGCACTGCGTTATCGTAACTGGCAGTTAAGAGCTTTGCAGCACCCACTCCTCAAAGAATATCTCTTGAATGAAAAGTCTAGCTATGGCAGAGGCAAGATACACCTGGGAAGATATCGCAGGAATGTGGCTAGTCACAAAACATCAAAAGAATCTGAATACAAAGCTGAAGAGGTTGATGATATTCTCCACCACCATTTTCCGATGATTTTAACAAGGTTGATGAAGAAACTATCACAATCAAAGATGTTGATATCCCTTACCCTCCACAACTTTTTTGGATAAGGAAGGCCATTGTGAAGATACTGCTGTTCGAGGCCGAGTTTAATTAGGTTTGTTTGTGTTTTTGGTCTAGACGTAATTGAATTGAGTACTTATTGTTTTCTGTGAAGTTTCTGTGATTGTGACGATGACTCTTGGGTTTCCTTGAACAACAAGGTAGTGGTGTAGTGGTGGTGTTTGACACGGAGAAAAGAAAAAGGAAAGGGGACAATGTAAAATTCAGTACTTTTGGATGGACTGGATGTGAACTTGAGCAGAGTCACAGTAATGTCACGTTGCGTTGCAGCCTACTAATTAGTCGGCACGGCAGTAATCGCGCAAGAACATGGAGCATGAAGGTAATGTTAAGATAATTGAATTCATCTTGACCTATGCATTCTGAAATTTACATCAAATAAGCTACTTAGAATACCATATTAAAGACCTATGATTGCCAGCCATATTTCATCATTGGTGAATGCTGTGTCCAAGCCGGCCAGGTTGGCCGAAACCATGGGAACGCGGTCGAACCACAAACTTTTAGAGCAATTGTTGTCAGGCTGGAAGAACGAACGGAAGTTCTCGGTCGACATAGTTTTGAGCTCTTGTTGTGTTGAGGTGATTGTGCCGTCTTGCTGCAGCAAAGGAATTGCTAGTTTTCTCCTTCTTGCCTTGATCTTCAGGTGGAAGAATTTTGTCCCAGTGTCGCCCTCTCTAAGTTCGAAAACCTTGGCTCGTTGTCGCAATCGTATCCGCTCCAAAGAGCCCAGTGCTAGGCAGCGGCCTTTGCAAGCTGCTCGAAGCCGACCCTCGTCCTCTGAAAGCTGGCGAGTATCTTGTGCTGTGTCGAGTCGAAGGATTATTTCATTTGCAATGTTAATTTGCATTCTGTTTTTGCTGATAGCCTTTTGTCCCCAGGACGATAATCGCCGGCTCAGTCTTGCCAGTTTAACATGTAAGATGACATATGGGTCTTGGGATTGTACTGGTTGTTGCCAGACTTCTTTCACCACTTCGCTGAAGCCTTCCAGTTTTGGCCAGAAACTCTCAAAGCGAAATCTTCTCGATTGCTTTCCTCTGTTTCCACACGATAGCAGTAAAGGACAGTGCTCAGATGCTGAAGAGCTTAGGGCTTGCAGGTGAAGATCTGGGAAATCTATCTCCAGCTGGGTTGTGACAAGGATTCTGTCCAGTTTCACCAGTGTAGGTTGTTGCTGCTCGTTACTCCACGTATAGCGCCTGCCAAACAAATAGAGGTCTCTTAATTCGAGCTCATTCATCTTATTCCTGAAGGCATTCATCATGCGCCTGTTGATCTTCATGTTATTCTTGTCTGCTGCCGTTGCAATCAGGTTAAAATCCCCCGCTAGCATCCACCGTCCTTCACTGATGCTGCTGATTTGTGTCAACTCTTCAAGGAACTCTAATTTTTCTGCCTCTGATTGTGGACCGTAAACTTATGTCAGGAACCAGGGCTTGTCTGCTAGTAGCCAGTTCAATCTCACTGTGACTGACCAGCGGACAGTATGTGTGGTGGTTGCCTGAAACACACCTCTTCTCCAGGTAAGTACAATTCCTCCTCTAGTTTCATGTGCCGGTAGGATTACAAACTCCTCACACTCAAATCCACATAATTCCATAACCGTGGATACATGAACTGCCTGTAGCTTAGATTCTTGCAAGCACACGATTGAGGCCCCTGAGGTTCTTACAAATTCTCTTACAAGCAGCCTTTTACTAGCACTGTTAAGGCCTCTACATTCCAACACAAAAGCTTAAAAGAAAAGAAGGGATTTGAAGTTGTCGACATTGGGTAGGGGATGCTGCTACTGTCTCTAGGTCACCGAAGAGTTCGCTTTTCAGGCTGGCGACGCCGTGATCAGCGCCTCGCCGCCTTGCACCACCAAGTTGATAGGCTGGTTAGCAAGCTGGACGTCTAGGAGCGTCGCAAGGGCCTTGGAGTGCTCCGCGGACAGGGGCTTCTCAAACAGAGCTAGGTACGAATTCTCCGTGTTTGTTGTCACTTCTTCTTCTTCATGCTGAATGGGGCCCATTTTCTTCATTATCAGTCTCTGAGCCTTCGTGATCGTGTGGCATCTTGTTCCCGTCCCCTGTTGTTGCAATCTTGGGCTTCTCCAAGGTACAAAGCCTGGTTGAATCACATTACGCCGCCTGCTATGTTTCGGAGGTGGCAGTGGTGGCCATGACGGCGGCGCTGGGGCACCAAGAAGCGAGACTTGCTGTGGCGCCGAGATGCTGTCAATAAAATCCTGAATCCCATCGCGCTGTAGCTGGTCATCAAGAGTTTGGCGCTGTAGCTGATCCGGCACAAGGGCTGCTTCCCTCAAATCATCTTCGCTGCCTCTTTGTCGGCCGAGAATGTTGTCTTGTGCCGAGCCTGATTGCTGACCCACTCTTCTTCTTCCGTAGACTCGCGGTAGCCCAGGTATCGGCATGGTAGCTATTTGTCCCACGAAGGTGCCAGCCGGTACTTGCACAGTTTGTGTGGCATTGAGCTGTTGCTGTCCGAAAAGGAGAAACAAGTCTTGAGGGGCTTGGCTGTTGTAAAAGGCAGGCAGTTGGTGTGACAGAGCTGCTGGGCCTGGAAAGCTTGCAGCCCAGTGCTGTGTTGGTGTGAAGTCTGAAGCCGGCCCCCTCATGTGTGAGAAAGATCAAAGTGAGCCAAAACTTGAAGGGAACTTTTGTATAACAAGGGGAGAAGAAAAGGCCAAGCAAAACCCCTGCAGAAAAAGCAAAAACAACGAAAGGGTATTATGCACTAAGAAACTTTTTTTGTCGGGCGGCCCAAATCAGGCCAACCGATTTTCTTAAGATTATTGGAGAAAACATATTACATATCACGACATGAAGATGTCGCGCCGAAAACTAGCTTAACTAGTGTCCAGAGAAAAGGAAGAAAACGAAAACAGGAGGGAAGTTACAGCAACATCAGACTTAAGCGGAGCGGGCGTCTACTATACCCCATCATGCCGATTCAATTACTCTTTAAACTGGGATAAAATCCTTGCTTCCTTCCACTCCAACACCTCGTCAGTGATGCGATTTAAAGTTTGCTCCACCGTTTTTGACTTGTTGTCAAAAATTCTCGCATTTCTCTCTTTCCAAACGATCCAGCTTGTTAGCATAAAAATATTATCAAAGTTTTGCCTGTAGCATTTCCGAAAAGATTTGCGGGTGACCAACCACCATTGATCTATCGGTTGCCCTTTTTCTCTCGGAGTTGCAACTGTGTTCCAATCCAAATGCGAATTCTTGCCCACACTGGTCGTGAATACACATGAGACGAATAAGTGATGCACGTCTCCTCGTCGCCTGGCGGAGGGAGCTTTGTTGCGATGCGGCCAATTCCTTCTAGTAAGATTTTCTGCTGTTGGCATCGCCCTTTGAGCATGGTCCAGATGAAAAATCTCACTCTTGCTGGTGCTTTCGAACGTCAAAGTAGGCATCCATAAGAGCAAACTTGAGAGGTCAGAAAGAACAATTTTATAAGTTGAGGAAACCGAAAAGGATCCGTCTTTTGCTGCTCTCCGTCTGAATTCAGGCTGACTGTTAAGAAACTGAAACCAGACAGCGCAAATAACTTCTACCTGAATAACTGTGCCTATCTCGCTTCGAGTTCCAGGTGCGCGAATAAATGCTTCTGAAGATACGGAGAACTCCATCTGCCAGCAGCACGATTGCAATGTGCAGGCAACAAAATAAGTATCAGATTTGCTACCATTTTGCTGGTAAAAAATAGTTCGAGGAATAAATCACACCTTTGAAAGAGTATGAGCCAGCATGTCACCACAGTAAAGAACAAGACCACTTGAGACCAAAATGGCCTCCCCTAAGTTTACAGAAAATGTAAAGATAAGAAAAAAAGCAATAGCTTCAAGTCATGATGAAAAGGAGATACATACATTGCATCGGCCAATAGGAACCACACAAAGTAGCTGGATTTGAATAAAAAAATATTGAACAGTGTAGATATCATGCACTATGCCTGCATGGACACTGGTAAGATAACTAGCGATCGTATGGATAGCTCTAAAGTCTAAATATATGCAGTCAGATATAAACAAAAAATAGAGATAACTAAAGATCTAGTTACATCTTAGACTTCAGGTACAAACCAAAAGATGAACATGAAAGGAACTTCTGTAGAATATGCTGGATTAAGATCACATCAGCCACTCCATGACACAGCAAATACACCAAATTACTCATCACCAACAGACCTATTAAGACAAAACCTTAGATTAGTTTGTAATTCCTTTCTTCTGATGAACTTCCACCAGATTTTGAAACGAAGGGGTGAGATTATCTTTGCATGCAGATAAAATATGCATGTACCTCCATCAGTCTTCAGTAAAAGGTAGAACAAGTATGCCAGGGGATATAAAATGATGAGCAACAGGCCATATTTTGAAGCTTTAGAAATTCCATTGTCGGGAGACTGCCATAGATGCCAAACAAAGAATGCTAGAACACTGAGGCAGCTAATAGATACTGCCCAGTACTGCATTTCAAGGTATGCATATTCTGACAATGTAAACAGATATGTAGTTAGTACTTAGTAAACCAGATGCGTCACTGGAAATCTTAATGTCAAACAAGATTTGAAATGTTGATGAAGACTTAAGAAAATTTCCATTTAGTAGTGAATCTGATAAATTTTAAAAAATAGAAATATACCTTCACGTCCATTAGGATCTGCCAGTAAGACCCTAGAAAGTTGAAGTAACCGTGAAAGCATGACACTATGCAGAGTAGTGGCGCCAAGAAGTATGCCTGATGAAGCACCTGGCCTGGAGCATATACATATATCATCATTAAGCATTTCACAATCTTTTTATAGAAACATGCACAAGATCATCAAGCCACCACAAGAAGGTGAAGTTTTATGCTATTCTTCACAACACAAAAGGCAACAAAATCTTACAGTAAGCAACTAGGATTGCACATATGTTGACGCCAAATCCGCACCGCCGCCGCTGGTGAGCCAAAAAATGTGTTGATGTCAGATCACACGCTGACCTGGGAGATCTGCTTAGCTCCAGTGCAGGTCCTAAAATCATTGAAACGCGGGCGTGCCAGTCAGTTTGATCCTGCCACTGACAAGATATGCAAAACAGCAGAACATAAATCACATCGGCCGATATGCCGATAAACGAGACAACCGATCTGTTGACAGCCGATCGACTGATAAGCAGATAGAGTGATTCCAGCCGATGCCGATGTCAACCGATACAGTTAGGGTTTTGGATAATCGGCTAATGATAATGTAATCAGATATTAAAACAATCGACAAACAATGGTATGATGGAATAAGTACTAACCCGATGATTAAAGCATACATCGGCTGGAGGTCCGATGTCATTAAATCCGACGGATAAGCAATGATCGATGAATACTGTTGTCATCGGCTAAACCCAACGCATATGCAGTCCTTACAAGCCGATGCAATGTCCAAATAACTCATCGGCTGAAACTCCGATGAAACCCTTAGTGACAGCCAACAAGCAGGTTAGAGACTACGATTCTAATCACGACTTAGTAGGTCAAACTGAATTGATGCAGCACTAAGTATGAAAAAACGCAATATCTAGATAATTAAGCCCTTGACTAATTTTCAGGGTGATAGATGTCTAAATTTGTGGACCCCCGTTTTTGGGACGAGAATCTTTTGTGTTCATAGTATCATTTTCCTGGATCGAGTAGTTTGGTACCCACGAAATACAGTACTGAATAATCAGGTGCAAATGCACGAATAGTCTTACAGCAAAAGTATTACAATATAGGCCAGAAGGTAATATCCAACATATAGGACCTCATGGTCCAGATACAACCAAAAGTAGAAATTAGGTAAGGTAGCGGAATGAAGGCAGCGGCCTGTCGATTGCCACAGGCAACGACCGAGACTAAGACCTAGCAGGCACCATCATCTTCTCCGCTCTCCTGGTAGTAGGCATATGGATCCTCCAAGTCTTCATTTCTACCATCTGAAGGTTTGTGCGTATAGCAAGGGTGAGTACCAACCGTACTTAGCAAGCCAACACGGAAAGGTGCACATGATAGGGGATTCTCAAGGAGATGCCGTGGTTTATTTGCACAAAGCCAAGTTTATAAATCTTTTCACAAACCTAGCATCTAGCCAAGTCAAGTTTTAGTTCCATAGTTCATTAAGTCGGTGACGGTTCTGTCTACCATCCATTGTGATTCCAAGGATGGCTTCCCGCCTCCGGTTCGTCATGGTTTTTTTGGGAGTCCACCCCTTCTCGCCTTTCGAGAAGTTGATCCACCAGTGAATAAGAATCATCATGCAAACCCATCCCATCATTTTAAAATTTAGAGTCTAGCCAAGCGAAAGTCTTGTCACGATGCTCTATATCCGCGAGCACGGCTATTCGAATAGGTTGATTCATTCACACTGCAGTGGATGTATGCTTTACCTGTACTCCGCGACTGCCCAACAAATGAGCCTATGTCCCAACACATGAGACGGTCATGGCAAAGCCTTTCTGTGGAGATTATGGCAATCGGGTATCTACATGACAAGCTTATCCGACTGGAGGTAGGGATAGATTGCGCCTGCCGTATCTATAAACTGAACATGACTTGGGTGTTACGATTGCCGATAGAGATAAGGCAATCGGCCTATAGTCATGGTTTGGTAAGATTGAGGAAACCGACTTAGAGTAAGATAGGGTTTCCGATCTGTAAGCCCGCTCCCCAAGACTATATAAGGGGGGTAAGGGGCGTCCCTTGAGGGATATACGATTTCATAAGCAAGAGCTTTAGACACACAAGATCAATAAAGACACTCGGCGGATCGAATCCACCAAAACAGGAGTAAGGTATTACCTCACAAGAGGGCCTGAACCTGTCTAAATCCTCTTTTCCTTCTAACCCATCGTGCTTGGCGATCTCGACTGCGACCCCAGAAATTATATTGCCGAAACCAAGTTTTGACAGTTGGCGCGCCAGGTAGGGCGCCGCGCGTCGAGACTTCTTCGACAATCTCGCCGACAAGCGTGATGGGATCCCCTTCAAGATTCGGCGACTTCGCCGCTTACTTCGTCAACAACTCTTCCTTCGACTCGGATTCGGACCAGTCGGAAGGAGAAATCCACTCGACGCCGTTCGGACTTCCGAACAGCGCCAAGATCTACAACTACGTCTTGAAGACCAAGATACAATCTACTCTCTCCAAAGACGGACTTCGCTCGGCACCATTCGGATTACCGAATATCGCCGAAATCAGCACCAATCTTCTCGCCTCCTCGACGGAGACGATCTACTCGGACGAAGACCTCTCGGTGCCGTTTGGGTTACCAAACGCCGCCGAAGTCTACAGCAAACTTCTCTCCCCGAGTCGGGGGCGACCCACTCGGAGGAACCCGCATCCCCAAGCTCTGACTCGGACTGGAACGATCCAGACCCGGGCTACCCAGGATCAAGGGAGGTCGCCGTCATCCTCTCGTCATTCGGCTCCTGCTCATCTTCGGAGCTCAATGGATACCTCAGCTCCGCCGGCTTCGACGACCTTTATGGCATCCCCTCTGACGAAGCTGACGACTCCGACTGCCGCAAGGACTATGAGCCGAAGTGCTTTGATGTCCTCATGGCCGAGCCGGATGAGTCCGACTCAGCCATGGCCAGGAGGCTTGCTGAAGAAGAGCGAGCCAAGATTGAGCACGAGCGCAAGACGGCCGAAGAGGAGAAGCAACGCAAGGATGAGGCTGACAAGAGGAAGCAGGATCTACGCGCAGCCGGACGATCCGCCCAGGAGGCCATCCTCCAAACACGGGTTCGCAACACCAACATCTTCCAAACGCCACAGTAGAACGTTGTCGCCACGCTCACTCTCTTGGACACCGTCATGGAGACGGCACCCGCCAATGTGACTCCGATACTCGACAAGATCAAGACCATCGTCGCAGCCACAGCTAACGGCCACCCCACCACCTCGGCACGAAGGCCGACTGAGTCCGTGGCTGAAACGCCCGACAAAAGTCGACTCCCGTCTCTAAGGTCAGGAGACTATAAGAGGCCCGAGCCAGATCGGTCGACAACAAGGCCAAGATGCCCACCCCGCGAGTCCACGCATAAGTACCAGGAGCAAACGGCTGACTCCCGCAACAAACGACACGGACGTCCACCCGTCCACCATCGCGTCCGTCGCAACAACGGCTCCGGCTATCCAACCGCCAACCAAAGACCCCCCAGAGTGATGCGGGAAGTCCTCGATCACCGCTACCGGGAGCGGGACCGGCGCACTCGGGAAGATCGGAGGGGATCACCCGATAGTGGCGACGACGGAGTGCCGGCCTTCACTCGGGAGCTTCGCTGAGTGCATTGGCCGAGTGGTTTTAAGCCCACAGGAATTGAAAGGTACGACGGCAAGACCGACCCCGAGTCATGGCTTACCGTCTACACTCTCGCCATCCGCGCAGCAGGTGGCGACAACAAAGCTATGGCCAATTATCTTCCAGTGGCCCTCGCCAACTCCGCCAGGAACTGGCTTACGAGCCTGCCAAGAGGCTCAATCGGCTCGTGGAGCGAGCTGAGGGACCACTTTATTGCCAACTTCCAGGGAACCTTCGAGAGGCCCGGCACACACTTCGATTTATACAACGTCATCCAGAAGCCGGACGAGCCTCTGAAGGATTACATCCGTCGTTTCTCCGAGAAGCGCAACAAGATCCCCAACATCACCGATGACATTATCATCACCGCCTTCCAGAAGGGAGTCCGTGATGAGCTGCTAATCGGGAAGTTCGGACGCAAACCACCGAAGACGGTGAGACAGATGTTCGAGACGGCGAATTCATACGCCAAATCCAACGACACCATCAAGGCCGCCCGTCAAGACCGGCCCGACAGGAGGGAAGACAAGCAAGCAGGAGGAAGCCGAAATCCTAAGAAGGATAACGGCAATAGCAACAACCAGGTCCAAAAAGATCGCAAACGCCGATCTGAGGACCTAGTGGCTGCAACCTCCAACTCTCAACGCCGCCCCCGAGTCGCCGCCTACGACACCATCATGAACGCCCAGTGCACTCACCATCCCAATCATAAGCACGCGGCGAAGGACTGCTTCATCTACAAACAGTTCGCCAAGCAGTACGCGGCACAGCTTAACAAGAAGCCGACTGATGAGGCTGGTCCGTCGGGCGCCAAGAAAAACAACGCGGCTGAGAACGCCGAACCTTTCCAAGACCCTGTGGGAGAGCTCAATCACATCTTCGGGGGGCCGCTAGCCTATGAATCCAAGAGGAAACAGAAGCTAACCGACCGAGAGGTCAACGCGGCTCAACCCGAAGTCCCTCAGTACCTGCGATGGTCGGAGGTGGCCATCACTTTTGACCGCTCGGATCACCCTGACCGAGTGGTTCATCCGGGGCGCTATCCACTCGTCCTAGATCCCGTCGTCCGCAACATCAGGCTCAAGCGCGTCCTCATCGATGGGGGTAGCGCCCTTAACATCCTGTTCGCCAAGACCATGGATGAGATGCAGATCCCGAGGGCAGAATTGAAGGCAAGCTCAGCCCCCTTCCACAGAGTCATCCCGGGGCTATCGTCTACACCACTCGGGCACATCTCCCTCCCTGTCACCTTCGGGGCTTGAGAGAACTTCCGAACGGAGAACGTCACTTTTGAGGTGGCCGACTTCGAAACAGCGTATCACGCCATCATCGGAAGGCCTGCGCTTACCAAATTTATGGCGATCCCACATTACACCTACCTCTTCATGAAGATGCCGGGTCCCAACGGCGTCATCACTCTTCGCAGCGATGTGAAGCAAGCCTTCACTGCGATAAGGAGAGCTGCGACATGGCCCAATCTCGCGAGAGATTACGTGGCCAACAAGAAGTCCGATTGGCTGCATCAACTTCGGCGAGGGCGAAGTCCCCGTGAAGAAGATAGCCAAATCGGGATCCGGCGATGCCAAGACCAAGAAGATCTCCCTTGATCCGTCGGATCCCTCAAAAACTGCTGTAATCGGCGCTGACCTAGATCCCAAATAGGAAAGCGCACTCGTCACCTTTGTCCAAAATAATAAAGATGTTTTTGCTTGGAAACCATCTGATATGCCTGGAATTCCTAGGGAGGTGATCGAGCACTCTTTGCACGTCAAAGATGACGCCAAACCGATAAAACAACGATTACGCAGATTCGCGCGGACCGAAAAGACGCTATCAAGGAAGAGCTCGCAAAGCTCTTGGCTGCGGCTTCATTAAAGAAGTCCTTCATCCCGACGGTTAGCCAACCCAGTCCTGGTTCGCAAGAAGACGGGGCAATGGCGCATGTGCGTTGACTATACTGACCTCAACAAAGCCTGCCCCAAAGATCCGTTCGGGCTGCCTCGCATCGACCAAGTCATTGACTCAACAGCCGGCTGCCAAATCCTGAGTTTCTTGGATTGTTACTCGGGCTATCACCAGATCAGCTTGAAAGAGTCCGACTGCCTGAAGACATCGTTCATCACGCCGTTTGGGGCCTACTGCTACATCACCATGCCTTTCGGCCTGAAGAACGCCGGCGCCACATACCAACACATGATCCAAAGATGCTTCCAGACGCAGATCGGCAAGAACGTAGAAGCTTACGTCGACGATGTCGTCATCAAGACCAAGCAGAAAGAAGACCTGATCACTGACCTAGAAGAAACTTTTGCAAACATCCGAGCCTTCACAATGAAGTTGAACCCGGAGAAGTGCATTTTCGGCGTTTCATCAGGCAAACTGCTCGGCTTCATGGTGTCACATCGCGGCATTGAAGCTAATCCAGAGAAGATCAACGCCATCTTGAGCATGAAGCCCCCGAGTAACCAGAAAGATGTCCAGAAGCTCACTGGCTGCATGGCGGCGCTAAGCCATTTCATCTCTCGACTCGGCGAACGAGGCATGCCCTTCTTCAGATTGCTAAAGAAGACAGACGACTTCCAGTGGACCGCGGAAGCCAACAAGGCCTTCGAAGATTTCAAAGAGTTCCTTACAACGCCGCCTGTCCTGGCCTCGCCTCAGCCCCAAGAACCTCTGCTGCTGTACGTTTCAGCCACTCACCAAGTGGTTAGTACAGTTCTCGTGGTCGAGCGCGAAGAAAAAGGACGGGCCCGGAAGATTCGAGAGGTGATATACTTTGTTAGCGAAGTTTTGGCAGAGCCAAAATTCACTACCCTCGGTACAAAAATTGCTCTATGGTGTTCTAATAACCGCGAGGAAATTGGCACACTATTTTCAGGGTCACTCGGTCACCATCGTCACTTCTTTTCCACTCGGCGATGTCATCCACAACCGGGAGGCGACTGGGCGCATCGCCAAGTGGGCTCTAGAGCTGATGCCATTGGACTTGACTTTTAAGGCGAGGACGTCCATAAAGTCACAAGCCTTGGCGGATTTCTGGCCGAGTGGGTGAGCAACAAGAGAACGTACCTCGGGAAGACCTCCAACACTGGACCATGCACTTCGACGGATCCAAGAGGATCACCGGCTTGGGAGCAAGAGTTGTGCTAATCTCCCCGACCGGGGAAAGGCTAAGATACGTCCTTCACCTCCACTTCTCCGCCTCACACAATGTTGCCGAGTACGAAGCTCTGCTACATGGACTGTGTCTCGCAGTTTCACTCGGAATACGTCGGCTCATCGTGAAAGGCGACTCCCAGTGGTCGTCAATCAAGTAATGAAGGATGGTCCTGTCTAAACGACACCATGGAGGCCTACGGCAAGAGGTCCGCAAACTTGAAGACAAGTTTGACGGGCTCGAACTCTCGACGTCTTGAGGCATAATAACGAAGCGTAGATGAGTTGGCACGATTCGGGTCCAAGCGCGAAGCTGCCCCAACAGACGTCTTTGTCGAGTACCTCTATGAAACAACCATCACGGCAAAGACAACTTCCAACGAGCAAGCTGCGAACGAAGTCGCCATGACTGACGCCGACTGGAGGACGCCGCTCATCAAATTCTTAACCCAGCAAGAGCTGCCGGAAGACCGGGATGAAGCAGAACGCGTCCGGCGTCGTTGCCAAGCATATGTCATGGTTGACTCGACTTATACAAGAGAAGCCCCTCCGGAATCCTAATGAGATGCATCACACCCAAGGAAGGGAGGCGCTACTTCAAGACATCCACTCGGGCATATGCGGAAGCCACGCGGCAGCATGCACTCTGGTCGGCAAAGCTTACAGGCAAGGTTTCTTTTGGCTTACCGCGGTCTCCGACGCGGACAAAGTCGTACGAACCTTCAAAGGCTGCCAATTTTTCACCCGACAGAGCCACGTCCCGGCCCAGGAGCTACAAACAATCCCACTATCCTGGCCGTTCGCGGTATGGGGCTTGGACATGGTCGGCCCCTTCAAGAAAGCTCCGGGAGGATTCACACACCTCTTCGTCGCAATCGACAAGTTCTCCAAGTGGATTGAAGCCAAGTCGGTCGCCACAATTACTGCGACAAGGCACGAGACTTTTCCTCAACATTGTGCACCGCTTCGGCGTCCCAAACAGAATCATAACTGACAACGGGACTCAATTCACGGGAGGGATCTTCAAGGAATTCTGCGAGGACTTCGGCATCAAGATTTGCTACGCATCAGTTGCCCATCCCAAAAGCAACGGACAAGTCGAACGAGCCAACGACATGGTCCTCCAAGGCATCAAGGCCCGCGTTTTCGATCGCCTAAACCCTTACGCGGGCAAGTGGGTCCAAGAGCTTCCCTCGGTCTTATGGTCGCTGCGGACCACACCTAGTCGGGCTACCAGCCAAACTCCCTTCTTTTTGGTCTACGGCGCAGATGCCATGTTGCCAAATGAGATGGAGTATGAATCCCTCCGAGTCCGCAGCTTCAACGATGAACGCTACGACCCCGACCGAGTGGATGACCTCACCCGATTGGAAGAGGCCTGTGAGGCAGCCCTCATCCAGTCGACCAAATACCTTCAAGGGCTCAGAAGATACCACAGTTGCAACGTTTGAGCATGAGCTTTCATCGTTGGCGACCTAGTTTTACGCAAGATCCAGACCACCAAGGACCGTCACAAGTTATCCCCCTTATGGGAAGGACCGTACATAATCGCTGAGGTGACTCGGCCCGGTGCATACCGACTAAAGCGTGAAGACGGATCTATGGTGAAGAACTCCTGGAACATCGAGCATCTTCGACGATTTTATGCTTAATTTGACTAAAGTTTCATGTTTTCCTTGACTGCCAACCTCAAGCAAGATGACTTCTTGAGTTAGCAGTCGGGGGCTATACATATGTCAATAAAGCATAAGTTTTTCTCATCAACCTCTGTGCATGATTTGGTTTATCATTGTTTAATGTTCTTCGATTCGAGTTCAGTGTCTAAGGACTGAGAGTTTTCTGATGACCTAATCGAGCCTAGGCTTGGTGACAGTCAGACGAAAATTACTTAAGAAATTTCACACAAAAACTCGGATCAAGGCATTAACACAAATAAACTAAATATATCACAAGTTCTACATCAGAGCATCACGATCACACGACATTTACAAGACAATGTTCGAAAGATAAATCAAATTCGAAAATTGTTCACTACATCGACGGAGATCTTCTTTGTCGACTCCTGCGCCTCACTCAGCATATCCAAGGCCTGCTCATCTGTGGATATCCACTCGGGGGTAAAGGGACTTGGTCTGTGCAAGAGCCAGACCAGCCCCCATGTTGGCGGCTTCAGTGATGTTGGCTAGATACTGGTCAGGGGCTAGCCTGAGCTTGTCGAAGACTTCAACTGGGTCCAGTGAGCTGGATCCAACCCGATGGTGGAACAAGGATAGCAAGATTGGCACAACAGCATTGGCGACCTCTTCCCGGACCTCTCCGGTTCGTTTGACCCGCTCAAGCAAGACGTCATATTGAGCTCGGGTCTTAACCTTGTAAGCTGCCAAAAGCATCTGATCATGCAAAGCACTCGGAAATAAAGCAGCACAAGGAATGTTACTTCAAAGAGGCTTACCTTCAAACTCGGCCTCCAGTTCGGCTTTGTCGAGGCTGACTGCCTCCAGCTGGACTTGGAGCGAATGGACCTCCGACGAATTTTCTACAAGTAAAGAAGATCATCAGCAACCGGGGTCAACATGAGAATCATGAAGAAACTCGGAGAGACGAGCTTACTCCCGACTGATCCTCGGAGGTCGAGGTTCGCCTCCCGAAGCTCCGCGATCTCCCTCCTTAAAGCCGCTTCCCTTGACGCGGCTTCCTCCTGAGTAGTTTTCAGCTTTCGCTGGACGTCTTCTAAGGAGTTCAGGTGAGGAACAAGCTTTTCCAACACCTCGGACTTCGCCATGGAGCGGCAGTACTCCTTCTGCGCGTAAAATCCGAAGAGTGACCGATTGGAAAAGGATGATAACACAATAAAAGAAAAAGACTAAGGCTTACGTTGAGTAGCCGAGTCGCTTCGTTCAAGCTTTCGACAAGGGCATCCCTTTCTTCTCTCTCAGCTCGCCTGTCCAGGATGATGCCCTGCCTCTGACCTTCCGAGTCCCGCCACTCGATCTTGATTGGGGAACCCGGGTTTGAAGACGTAGCACAGGGATTTCCTCCACCGTGGTGGCGATAGGAAGAACAAATGAAGACATGAAAGATTCAAACTAAAAGAGCAAAGAGAAGCTTCTGATACGAGACTCACCGGCTTCAGTGGCTGCGCACTTGGGTGGAACAGCTCGGCTGGCCTCCTTCCTCTGGCTCTTCGCCGAGTGACCCTCGGTCGGGCGGCCGGCCGTGGCTGAGGTCTCCCGGCTTGTCGGCCAGCTCCAGTCGGGACATCTCGGGCGCGGTCGGGGCTCATTCCTTGGAGCATCCTTCTTCGGAGGCGAAGGTTTTTTGCTCGAAGCGCTCTCGCTCGGATCGGGCTCAGAGGCTTCGGCTCTGCGGGCTTTGGCCCCTCGGGAGTAGTGGCGGGGGCCGGCCCCTCACCCTTCCCGCGGGGATCTATGTCACAGGGTCTCTGCGATAATGATTACGGCTGGGGTAAAGACAAAAAAAGCTTTCAACGAAAAAGTTCGGACTTCAGTCATAGAGCATACCTGGACGACCGGCGGATCTTCGGCGCCGTCCTCGGTGATCGCCTTGGAGGAGGAGTCTCGACTGGAGGAGCCGGGACGTCGTCGTCCGAATCCTCAATGATGAGCCTCCTTTTGCTCGCCCGCTTGATTGTGTCCTCACTCGGGGCTGCCCACTTTCCGACTGGATCACTTTGGATTTTGATCCCGCCAGCCGGCTTCTTGTCAGGGCGACGTGGCGCGTCATCGTGGGACACCTTGTACGGCTTTGAGGTAACAGAAGCATTTTCCTGCAAGAGAAGTTCGCACAACACTAAGAGACAAGATATCAAGATTGCAAGACATTATGAAGCAGCCAGTCGGCTTACCGGAGGAGGAGGCCGGTGGATGCTGAAGGGGAGAACCGGCAGAATGAGGGCACGCTCAACTGCGATTCCAGTCGAGAACCTCACTTTGGCAGTACCCGCTCCATGAACTTAAATTCTCTTGCACTCTAGCCGTCCTTTTCTAGCAGTGTGAGGAGTTCTGGCGCTCTCGGGGTAAGGGAAGACTTCATTTATCAAGTTATGATTAATTTCGATTTTCAATCATCCACTCCCAATCTCATCTCATACATAAGAACCAGTATGCAGGGGTACCGCCTCCGCTCGGCTATTTACTCCACTAGGTCTATACCCATTTGAGAAGTACGGTTGTACTGGCTCGTTTTCCGGCTATCTCATGGCTCGGTCCTTAATTGACCAGGGTCGACACTTGCCTTTTCCGGAATCCACCCAAATCATCCAGACGCCCCAGTCTAGGGCACGACCGACGGGGAAGAAGAGAGCGCCGACGGCGAGGGAGGGCCGGAGCTCGCGATCGAAGGGGTTTTTGCCCATCTACTAACCACGGGGGTTCCATTCGACGGCTTGGCCGAGCCAGAGGAGCAACGGGGAGGGCTGGCGACAGCGAGGCTGCCATGGCGGCGGCGGCGCACGGTGCGGCGGCGCTTCGGTGACAATGCAGCCAAACCAATGGGTCCAAGGGCATCTACGGGACACGGGGGTGCTAGCTAGGGGGTTGGCTTGGCCGGAAAAGCACGGGGGCGACCTAGCGACGTGCGCATGGCGACGACCGAGGCAGGGGAGTTCGACGGCGCTCGTCGCCGGCGATTTCCGGCGGCCATTTGGCTCGGGAAACCTAGGGGAAATAATGCTTAGAGCACGTAGATAATGGAAGTTCCTTAAATTCTAGAGGATATCAACCGAGGACGACGAATTTTGAGTTTTGCTCCGGGCGGCCGAGTTAGGGTTCTTCCGGCCGAGCTTCGATCCTCTCCAAAAATTCAAGCAATGCGGTGGAGGAAAATTGGGGATAACTTGGGGGAAAGCTAGAGGAAGTGATGAGGAAGAAATGCTACATGGGCAACTCGGTTCGGGTGCTCATTTTATAGGCGGCCGACGGTATGGGCGCGCAGTGCGGCGAGGCTGCGGTGCGGCGATGGGACGGCCGGCGCGGGCGCGCGTGGCGACACGGTGCACGGGGGTGACGGCGGTGCGGATGACGCGACGCGCGGCGCGCGGTGGCGAGGTGGTGCAGGGTCTCGGGTGCGGCGACTTTGGCGAGCGCGTGCGCGCGTGCGGGTACGGGCGGCATGGCGGGCGACGTGGCGGGCAGTGTGCGTGGGACAGGGTGGCGCGGGCGACGTGGCGAGCGGCGACTTCGGTCGAACACCTGCCGACGATGAACAGTGCACCTTTCCTTTTCCCCGATTTAATTTCCTAGTTTTCCCATTCCTATTTTCTTTCACCCTAAAAATTCAAAATAAAATTCTAATATTCTCAAAGTAATTTCAAAATTATATTTTCAAACTTTCCCCCACTTTTATTATTCAAAATATATTTTTCATTTTTATTTTATTTCTTCTTTTAAATTCAATAAATTAGGGTCTTTGGTTAAAATAAGTTTCTAAATTCATATTTTCCTTTCAAAAATATTTTTATCATCCATATTCAAATATTTATTATTTATATTTTTTTCCTCCACCAATTAGGGTTTAAACCAAAATATATTCTTTCAAAGAACCTTTTGTAAATCCAGAAAATTATATATTTACCCTCTTTCAAAGTATATTTTTGAATTATTTCTCTCATTGGGATTTCAAAGCCTAGGGTTTTTATCGACTTCACATCCAAGCAATTCAGAAAGAATTCTTATGCAACTGAGCTAGCAAATAAGAACGATAAACATGATAAGAAACAATGAATCCAAAAGGTTTTTGTGAGTTCCGATTTTTAATTTCCGATTTTAATTTCTTTGATTTTCAGGGTGTTACAAACCTACCCCCTAACAATAAATCTCGTCCTCGAGATTTCTTACCGGTTGTTGAGTAGGTGTGGGTATTCAGTCTTTAGAAAATCCTCGCTCTCCCATGTGGCTTCTTCTTCGGTGTGATTGTTCCATTGCACTTTGTACATGCGCCATGACTTGGTTCGTGTCCTCTTTTCTGCCTCGTCCAATATCTTTATTGGATGTTCCGGGTATGTGAGATCACTGTCGATATGGATGGTTTCCAAAGGAGCTTGCTCTTTCAGCACTCGCAGGCACTTCTTCAATTGCGACACATGGAACACTGGGTGGACATCGGAGATGTTCTCGGGTAACTCTAGCTGGTAGGCCACTTCGCCTCTTCTAGCGCTTATCAGGAAGGAGCCGGGACGTCGTCGTCCGAATCCTCAATGATGAGCCTCCTTTTGCTCGCCCGCTTGATTGTGTCCTCACTCGGGGCCGCCCACTTTCCGACTGGATCACTTTGGATTTTGATCCCGCCAGCCGGCTTCTTGTCAGGGCGACGTGGCGCGTCATCGTGGGACACCTTGTACGGCTTTGAGGTAACAGAAGCATTTTCCTGCAAGAGAAGTTCGCACAACACTAAGAGACAAGATATCAAGATTGCAAGACATTATGAAAGCGGCCGTGCTCGGAGGAGGAGGCCGGTGGATGCTTGAAGGGGAGAACCGCGGAATGAGGGCACGCTCAACTGCGATTCCGATCGAGAACCTCACTTTGGCGTGCCGCTCCATGAACTTAAATTCTCTTGCACTCTAGCCGTCCTTTTCTAGCGGTGTGAGGAGTTAAGCGCTCTCGGGTAAGGGAAGACTTCATTTATCAAGTTATGATTAATTTCGATTTTCAATCATCCACTCCCAATCTCATCTCATACATAAGAACCGGTATGCGGGTACCGCCTCCGCTCGGCTATTTACTCCACTAGGTCTATACCCATTTGAGAAGTACGGTTGTCGGCTCGTTTCCGGCTATCTCATGGCTCGGTCCTTAATTGACGGGTCGACACTTGCCTTTTCTAATCCACCCAAATCATCCGAGCCCAGTCTAGGGCACGACCGACGGGAAGAAGAGAGGCGCCGACGGCGAGGAGGGCCGGAGCTCGCGATCGAAGGGGTTTTGCCCATCTACTAACCACGGGGTTCCATTCGACGGCTTGGCCGAGCGGAGGAGCAACGGGGAGGCGGCGACAGCGAGGCTGCCATGGCGGCGGCGGCGCACGGTGCGGCGGCGCTTCGGTGACAATGCAGCCAAACCAATGGGTCCAAGGGCATCTACGGGACACGGGGGTGCTAGCTAGGGGGTTGGCTTGGCCGGAAAAGCACGGGGGCGACCTAGCGACGTGCGCATGGCGACGACCGAGGCAGGGGAGTTCGACGGCGCTCGTCGCCGGCGATTTCCGGCGGCCATTTGGCTCGGGAAACCTAGGGGAAATAATGCTTAGAGCACGTAGATAATGGAAGTTCCTTAAATTCTAGAGGATATCAACCGAGGACGACGAATTTTGAGTTTTGCTCCGGGCGGCCGAGTTAGGGTTCTTCCGGCCGAGCTTCGATCCTCTCCAAAAATTCAAGCAATGCGGTGGAGGAAAATTGGGGATAACTTGGGGGAAAGCTAGAGGAAGTGATGAGGAAGAAATGCTACATGGGCAACTCGGTTCGGGGTGCTCATTTTATAGGCGGCCGACGGTATGGGCGCGCACTGGTGCGGCAAGGCTGCAGTGGCAGCGATGGGACGGCTCGGCGCGGGCGCGCGTGGCTGACACGGTGCACAGGGGGGGTGACGGCAGTGCGGATGACGCGACGCGCGGCGCGCGGTGGCGAGGGTGGTCTGGGGTCTCGGGTACGGCGACTTTGGCGGCGCGTGCGCGCGTGCGGGTGCGGCGGCATGGCGGGCGACGTGGCGGGCGTGTGCGTGGGACAGGGTGGCGCGGGCGACGTGGCGGCGGCGACTTGGTCGAACACTGCGACGATGAACAGTGCACCTTTCCTTTTTCCCGATTTAATTTCCTAATTTTCCCATTCCTATTTTCTTTCACCCTAAAAATTCAAAATAAAATTCTAATATTCTCAAAGTAATTTCAAAATTATATTTTCAAACTTTCCCCCACTTTTATTATTCAAAATATATTTTTCATTTTTATTTTATTTCTTCTTTTAAATTCAATAAATTAGGGTCTTTGGTTAAAATAAGTTTCTAAATTCATATTTTCCTTTCAAAAATATTTTTATCATCCATATTCAAATATTTATTATTTATATTTTTTCCTCCACCAATTAGGGTTTAAACCAAAATATATTCTTTCAAAGAACCTTTTGTAAATCCAGAAAATTATATATTTACCCTCTTTCAAAGTATATTTTTGAATTATTTCTCTCACTGGGATTTCAAAGCCTAGGGTTTTTATCGACTTCACATCCAAGCAATTCGAAAGAATTCTTATGCAAGCGAGCTAGCAAATAAGAACGATAAACATGATAAGAAACAATGAATCCAAAAGGTTTTTGTGAGTTCCGATTTTTAATTTCCGATTTTAATTTCTTTGATTTTCGGGTGTTACAAACCTACCCCTAACAATAAATCTCGTCCTCGAGATTTCTTACGATTGTTGAGTAGGTGTGGGTATTCGAGTCTTTAGAAAATCCTCGCTCTCCCATGTGGCTTCTTCTTCGGTGTGATTGTTCCATTGCACTTTGTACATGCGCCATGACTTGGTTCGTGTCCTCTTTTCTGCCTCGTCCAATATCTTTATTGGATGTTCCGGGTATGTGAGATCACTGTCGATATGGATGGTTTCCAAAGGAGCTTGCTCTTTCAGCACTCGCAGGCACTTCTTCAATTGCGACACATGGAACACTGGGTGGACATCGGAGATGTTCTCGGGTAACTCTAGCTGGTAGGCCACTTCGCCTCTTCTAGCGCTTATCAGGAATGGGCCCACGTATATTGGCACAAGTTTCCCTTTGACCTTGAACCTCTGAGTCCCTCGTAGTGGTGAGACCTTTAGGTACACATAGTCGCCTACATTGAACTCTAAGTCCCTTCGCTGAGTATCCGCGTAGCTCTTCTGTCGAGATTTGGCCGCTTTTAATCGGTCTCGGATCAGGCGGACCTTTTCCTCAGCCTCTTTGATTATGTCAGGCCCAAACACGGCTCGTTCACCGGTTTCTGACCACATCAATGGGGTTCGGCATCTCCAACCAAATAGGGCTTCATTTGGCGACATCTTCAGACTTGCTTGGTAGCTGTTGTTGTAGGAGAATTCAGCGTACGGTAAGCATTTTTCCCAATCCTTGGTAAAATCCAACGCACAAGCTCTCAGCATATCCTCAAGAACTTGATTTGTCCTTTCGGTCTGCCCGTCGGTCTGTGGGTGGTAAGCGGTACTGAAGGCATGGTGACTTCCGAGTGCCTCATGAACTTTGCTCCAGAAATGGGACGTGAATTGAGTACCGCGATCCGATATAATTCTTTTTGGCACACCGTGAAGACACACGATCCTACTCATGTATAGTTTTGCCAGCTTGGCACTATTATAGTTAGTCTTAACGGGGATAAATCTAGCGGTCTTGGTGAGCCGATCTACTATTATCCAAATGGAATCATATCCCGCTGCAGTTTTGGGTAGTCCAACGATGAAGTCCATGCCTATCTCATCCCATTTCCACTCGGGAATCTTGAGTGGCTGCAACAAGCCTGCCGGTCATTGATGTTCGGCCTTTACCCTTTGGCATATATCACATACGGCCACGTATTCGGCTACGTCCCTCTTCATATTGGGCCACCAGTATTCGTCCTTCAAATCCTGGTACATCTTCGTGCTGCCAGGATGTAGCGAATATGCTGATTCGTGTGCTTATTTTAGGATTAATACTCTCAATCCACCTTGCTCCGCCACGTAGATTCTTTCCTTATACCACAGGGTTCCTTTGTCATCTACCGAGAATTCCTTCGCGTGCCCAGCGGCCATGCGCTCTTTGATCGTTTGTGTTTCTCCATTATTCTTTTGTGCTTCTTCTATTTGAGTCCTCAGAAGAGGTTGGATTTTTAGTTGAGTTCACTTATCTGTGAGGAATCAGGTGTAAGTTAAGTCGAGCCATCTCTTCTTGGAGCTCACTAGCTATGCCTTCCAGTCTCATATGGTTGCATTGGGCTTTGCGGCTTAACGCATCGGCCACTACATTCGCCTTGCCGGGGTGGTAATGGATTCCTAGATCGTAGTCCTTGATCAATTCCAACCACCGTCTCTGATGTAAGTTGAGATTGGACTAAGTAAATAAGTATTTCAGGCTCTTGTGATCAGTGTATACATCACAGTGATTCCCGATCAGATAGTGTCTCCAAATTTTTAACGCATGAACAACTGCTGCTAATTCCAAGTCATGTGTGGGGTAGTTTTCCTCGTGGGGTCGTAGTTGTCTCGAGGCATACGCCACGACCTTTCCATCCTGCATCAACACGCATCCCAGTCCTTGTCGAGACGCATCACAGTATATCACAAAGTCCTTACGGTTATCAGGCAGGATTAAGATTGGGGCGGTGGTTAACTTTTCTTTTAGTTGGTCAAAGGCTTCCTGACACTTCTCATTCCAGGTGAATTTCTTCTCTTTCTTCAGAAGTTGAGTCATGGGTCGGGCTATCGTGGAAAACCCTTCGATGAATCGCCGATAATATCCGGCCAATCCCAAGAAACTCCGAACCTCTGTTACCGACTTGGGTGCCTTCCATTCTGTAACAGCTTTGACCTTGACAGGGTCTACCGCCACTCCTCCGGCTAAGACTACATGGCCAAGAAAAGCGACTTCCTTAAGCCGAACTCACATTTACTAAACTTCGCATACAACGATGCTCTCGTAGCTTCTCCGATTACTAGTCGTAGGTGTTCTGCATGTTCCTCATCGTCTTTGGAATAGATAAGAATATCGTCGATAAACACCACCACGAATTTATCCAGGTATTCCATGAATACTTTGTTCATCAGATTCATGAAATAGGCCGGGGCATTGGTCAATCCAAAAGACATTACTGTGAACTCATACAAGCCATAACGCGTGGAGAACGCTGTCTTGGGAATATCTCCGGCACTAATCTTCAACTGATGGTATCCTGACCGAAGATCAATCTTCGAAAACACCTGGGCACCCTTGAGTTGATCGAATAAGTCATCAATTCGAGGTAATGGGACTTGTTTTTGATGGTCACTTCATTCAACGATCGGTAATCTACATACATCCTCATACTTCCATCCTTCTTCTTGACGAAGAGCATCGGGGCTCCCCATTGAAGTACCCTATCCTGAGGATTTGCCTAATAATGCCACTGCTACTGCACGGAGGGCTTACGAGAAGCACACTAATGATGTCCTAGATATAAGCTGTCTCATGCTTGCTACAATGTCCCCTGAGTTTTAGAAGCAATATGAGAGCAGCGATGCTTACACTATTATTCAGGGACTACGTGGTATGTTTGAGAACCAAGCTCGGGCCGAGAGGTTCAACACCTCAAAGTCCTTGTTTGCGTGCAGGCTTGTTGAGGGGAATCCCGTCAGTCCGCATGTGATAAAGATGATTGGCTATATCGAGAGTCTTGAGAAACTAGGTTTTCCTCTTAGCCGAGAGTTGGCTACAGACGTGATTCTCTAGTCGCTCCCTCCGAGCTTCGAGCCATTCATATTAAATTATCACATGAATAATATGGATAGAACCTTGGCCGAATTACATGGGATGCTAAAGACAGCTGAGGAGAGTATCCAGAAAAACAGTCATCATGTGATGATGATGCGAAGGCTAAGCGCAAACCACTGTCAAGAAACTTTGCACCAAGAGGAAGCTAACTCCCGATGAGATCGTGAGTGCCTCCAATGCAAAGAAGGGCAAAAAGGGTCGGCGATATCGGATGTCGTTTGCTTCTACTTGCAAGGAGACAGGCCGAGTGAAAAAGGAACTGCAAGAAGTACATGGAGGATCTCAAAAAGAAGCAAAGTACGACTTCGCCGGTATTAATGTTATAGACATTAATCTTGCTACTTCACCTCTGACTCTTTGGTATTTGATCGGATCGGTAGCTCATATTTGCAAATCGTTGCGGGAATGAGAAGAAGTAGAGGCTTAAGAAGGGCGAGGTTGTCACGCCTCGATTTTCGTTCGGGATTAAAAATCATTAAATAATTCATTTTCTAGAAATTAAATAAAATGAAAAGCATATTAATCAAGTGAAAGTATTAAGGAAATAAAAATTTTCTTTAAAAATCATGGCTGGAAATATTTTTCAAATATTCTACATGCCCTAAAGTACTCTCCTAAATTTTTCGTGAAATTTTGGAGCTCGAAAATAATTTTAATAATACAAAGTGCATTTAAGTAATTATTTAAATAAATAAATTAATCAGTAAATAATATGGTTGAATTTTTATTAAATACTTTGAGTGTTCATCTAATTTCATGATTTTTTTGAAATTATTTGAGCATTGGAAGTATAGATAAAAATTCAAGGAAATTTGGAAGGAAAAGTCTGCTTTGCCTCCCTCTGCTACAGATGTCGTCTTCCTCGAAGAGCTGTCGTGTACTGTTCATCCGAACAGCCATCTCTTTCCTCCCTTTGCAAATCCCGTCGAATCACTTGCTCAAATCCAAAATTAATTGAGAGAAATTAATCCTCACCTCTTCCTCTCCACTTCCCATAATTCCCACCAATCCAATAATTTGTGGTGGATTTTGATTTTGTTCTTCAATGGTTGAGCACCACCATGGCCGGCCAACCTCCTCCTCTCCCCGGCCATTGCCCTCCCCGGCGCCCTTCCCTCTCCCTCCCCGGCTTATAAAGGGGCCCCGCCCTCCTCCCACTCCCCTCCACCACCTCGAGCTCCCTTGCTCTCCCTCCATCCCTCCGCTTGGCTTCCTCTCTCCTTGGCACCGGCGAACCGGCGGGCCCTTCCCTGTCATGTCGAGCAGCACAAGACCTTGCCACCACCTCCATCGGCGCCGCAGCAGCCTCCTCTCCCTTGGCCTCGCCTCCGTTTCGTCCGGAGACCGTCGTGCGCGGCTGTCCATCCACCTCACCGGCGCAACTCCGGTCGGCCTTTCCTCCTCGCCGTGCGCCGGTTGGCTACGCCATCGCCACCTACGGAATTGCAGCATCGCCCTCCACCTCGGCCAAGGCCCGTTTTGCCTAGAATACACCGAAACCCCGCTGCCCATGGTGCCTCTCCATCGGCCTCGCCGGCGTCACTCCGGCAGCCCCCGCCTTGCCGGAGTGCTATCCGACGTCGTCATATCCTTCCCGGTATCGTGGCGTCGTCTCCTTTGCCGGCCTCCGCTTGGTTTGTCGTTTGTCGCCAGCGTCCCGTGATCGTCCTCGCCAGTACCATCTTCGGCAAGCTATTCTTCCTTGCCGCACGTCGCCCCGTGGCCTCATCGTCTCCGTTAACGGCAACGCGGCAGCGTGTTCCACACCGTGCTCGGCACCGTGCGGTCGCCGTCGGCTGTCGTCGTCGTCCTCTCACCGTTCCGGTTGTTTTTGTCCTCGTCCCCGCGTCGGCACCGATGCGTGGTTTTTCATCCGCTCACCGTCGTGCGCCGGTGAGTTCCTTCCTCCTCTCTCCGCTCTCACTCGCGCGACGGTCCTTGCCCACTTGTCGTCATCCTACTATTTTCCTTCCAAAAATAATTAAAAATTGCCTAATAAATCAATTTAATTTCCAGAATCCATTTAAATGGTCCAAAACTTCTAAAATTCATATCTAGTCCATACAAACTCCAAATTAGGCCATTCAAATTGTAAAATTCATCTAAAATTGAGCTCTACATATTTGTTTACTTTTCTTGTATTGTTCATTTGGTTTTTATTAGGGTTTTTGCTTGTTTCGCGTGTCGGGCGTGTAGACTTCGTCGTTTCGGATGTCGCGCTCGCGAGGAAAAGAGTCCGAGAAAATTTGTTCAAAGGAGCAAGGCAAGTCATGTCATTTTGATCATATTGCTATCCGAGTTTACAAAATTATGTTTATTTAAATTATTGCATTTGCTTTATTAAATTCCCGCGTCTATCACTTTTTTTATTAAGCCTTACCGATTCTCCTTGTTACAACCCTACTACTTGTATTATGATCCTTGATAACCCTAGGAAAAATAAAACTAGTGAGCACTTTATGTATGTGGTACTCACTAGCAAACATAGGAATATGCTTAGACATGCTTGAATAGAAACAATTAGATGTTTTCAATAATTAGACTAAGGAATAACTTGTAAATGATGGAAATTTTGGTCATTTAGCCGTGGCAATAAATGTCCCCTTCAAAATTCCCCAAACATGTTTTTGGTGGGCACGAGGTGCATGGTTTTGTTAGTCGCACCTCGGCCGTCATAAGGACCGGTCTTCGGGCCTCTGTTGCAAAGCATTTCCGTACTACCACCTGTCTAATGGGTAAGACTTAACACGTCGACTAGTACGGTCGAAACAAAAAAGACACGGATAGGGATGGATGAAGCCCTAGGAAGGGTTGAAGCCCATGGGGCGACGTCTCGGCAAGTGAAGGCTCGAACGAGTCGAGATGCACGGGGCATAGGCTGTCTGCTCGACCGGGGCACTGGCGGGGAAGTCTATGTCGGTCTTCTTTGTTTAGGGCGTACTAAGCGATGAGTTATGTCATGGCTTCCGTCCATATGCCATGGTGGCATGTGGCACGTCGCAACACGTGAGGAAGACATGTCTGGTGGGTAAAGATATACACCTCTGATCAGAGTAAATCTATTCGAATAGCCGCACCCTTGGTTATGGGCAAGCCGAGCAATGTACCCAAGTTAGAGTTTAATTCTTTTTAAAACTGAAAGATTTGGAGTTAGCACATGTTGGCCTGAGTGAAGGCAAGATCGCGTTGGTGCGCGACTTGATAATAATTTGACTAGAGATAGGCTTGTGTTTATTAAAATGCCTTAAAATATTTAAATGCATGAAATGCTGGTTTTCTTCAAAATAACCCTATATATGAATTCTTTGTACCCCCTTGCATTATTTGCATTCTCCCGGCATGGCTTGTTGAGTACGGTGGTTGTACTCGGCCTTGCAATTCCTTCCCCCTTTCGGAAGTGTAGTGCCTGCGAGTCGAAGACGGTGTTAGAGGACCAAGGCTCGAACCCAGTTGAGTTTGCTGTGGAGTGGGCTGAAGCCCCGCTAGGATCGTCTTTTTTTCGCTACGGATTTTCTTGAGTGCGGGGACTAAGTGCCTCTTACGTAAGTATATTTATACGCTTTAATTTACGTTTGGATCGTGTATTGATTTGTCATTTTGTGTACCACGGCTGGTCTGGACGGGGAATTAATACACAAAATAGTCTGAAAATTTGGGATAAATTTCGGGCGTGACAGAGGTGAACACACGTCGGCAATGGAGCAAGTGTTGCTACGGTTCTTTGTCGGCACGATACCACTTCATCTACCTTCGGGATTAGTTTTGGAATTAAATAATTGTTATTGTGTTCCAACACTATGTCAAAACATTATTTCCGCTTCATGTTTGCAAGCGGAAGGATATGATTTTAGATCAATGGACAATGGTTGTTCAATATATCTCGAGAGATATGTTCTATTTTCATGCTCCATTGGTGAATGGATTATACGTTTTGAATCTTGAAGCATCTCCCATCTATAACATTAATACGAAAGGCAACTTCCGGATGATACAAACCCCATGTTTATCCGGCATTATCGCTTAGGCCATATAAATCGAAACGCATAGAGAAGCGCTTCTCCATAAGGATGGATTGCTTCACTCTTTTGATTTTGAATCATTTGAGACATATGAGTCTTGTTTACTTGGTAAGATGACAAAGACACCTTTCACGGGACACGGTGAGAGAGCAAGTGACTTGTTGGCACTCGTACATGCGATGTATGTGGACCAATGAGCTCAACGACCAGAGGTGGTTATCAATACTTCATTACCTTTACCAATGACTTTAGTAGATATGGTTATATATACTTAATGAGGCATAAGTCCGAATCCTTTGAAAAGTTCAAAGAATTCCGAATGAAGTACATAATCATTTAGGGAAAACAATCAAGTTTCTATGATCGGATCGTGGAAGGGAATACTTGAGCCAAGAGTTTGGTAATCATCGAAAGATTGTGGAATTGTTCCACGATTGACTCTGCCGGAACTCCACAATGGAATGGAGTGTCCGAACGGAGAAATCGCACCTTGTTGGACATGGTGCGGTCGATGATGAGCCAAAGTGATCTTCCGTTATCCTTCAGGGATATTCTCTTGAAACATTGCGCTCACACTAAATAGAGTTTTATCTAAGATAGTTGAAAAGACACCATATGAGATATGGACGGGCGACCCCTAGTCTGTCTTTTCACAAAATTTGGGGATGCGAAGCTTATGTAAAACGTTTACGTCGACAAGCTCACACCCAAATCGACAAGTGCTTCTTTGTGGGATATCCTAAAAAACTAAGGGATATTACTTTTATAATCGGGAACAAGGCAAAATGTTTGTCGCCCAACATGGTGTTTTCTTGGAGAAAGAGTTTCTTTCAAGAAGGGTTAGTGGGAGCAGGGTGCATCTTGAAGAAGTTCAAGAAACACCAAAAAATGTTTCAGCGACCACAGAACCACAACAGGAGGAGCAAAGTGTTGCGCCACCGGTTGTAGATACACCGGCCCACGGAGTGCGAAAGATCACGTCGTGCGCTGACAGTACACGTGCGGAACAACGTGATATATTGTTGTTGGACAACGATGAGCCTAAGACCTATGAGGAAGCGATGGTGGGACCCAATTCCAACAAGTGGCTTGGAGCCATAAAATCCGAAATAGAATCCATGTATGACAATCAAGTTTGGAACTTGGTTGATCCACTGATGGTGTCAAAACCATTGAGTGTAAATGGGTTTTTAAGAAAAGGTCGACATGGATGGAAATGTTCACATCTATAAGGCGCGATTGGTGGCGAAAGGTTTTAAACAGATTCAAGGAGTTGATTATCTTGAAACCTTCTCGCTTGTCGCAATGCTTAAATCTATTTGGATTATCCTAGCGATTGCTGCATATTTTGATTATGAGATATGGCAAATGGATGTCAAAACGGCTTTCCTAAATGGAAACCTAAGCGAGGATGTATACATGATACAACCTCAAGGTTTTGTTGATCCACAATCGCTGGAAAGATATGCAAGCTACGAAAATCCATTTATGGATTGAAGCAAGCATCTCGGAGTTGGAATATTCGTTTTGATGAAGTAATCAACGGGTTTGGTTTCATCAAAAACGAAGAGGAGGCATGTGTTTACAAAAAGGTCGGTGGGAGCGCAATTGTATTTCTAATCTTATATGTGGATGACATATTGTTGATTGGAAATGATATCCCTATGCTTGAATCCGTCAAGTCTTAATTGAAAAATAGTTTTTCCATGAAAGACTTAGGGAGGCAGCATACATATTGGGCATTCGAATCTATAGAGATAAATCCAAGAGGCTAATTGGATTAAGCCAAAGTACATACATTGACAAGGTGTTGAAAAGGTTCAACATGCATGATTCCAAGAAAGGTTTCTTGCCCATGTCACATGGCATTAATCTTAGCAAGAATCGGTGTCCTCGGACACATGATGAGCGGAATAAGATGGGTATGGTTCCATATGCTTCGGCAATTGGATCCATCATGTATGCCATGCTTTGCACACGTCCGGATGTCTCGTACGCTTTGAGTGCTACGAGCAGATACAGTCGAGATCCGGGTGAAGGTCACTGGATTGTGTAAAGAGTATCCTTAGGTACTTGAGAAGAACTAAGGATATGTTCCTAGTCTATGGAGGTGAAGAAGAGCTCGTTGTAAGTGGTTACACCGATGCTAGCTTCCAAATGGATAAGGATGATTATAGATCGCAATGGGTTCGTGTTCTCGCCGAACGGAGGCGCGATCGGTTGGAAGAGTTCAAAGCGGGATACTTTTGCTAATTCTACAATGGAGGCCGAGTACATTCCTTGGAAGCTGCAAAGGAGGCTGTTTGGATAAACAAATTTGTTTCGAGCTTGGTGTGATGACTAGTACGACGGTCCAATGTCTCTCTATTGTGATAATAGTGGAGCCATTGCGCAAGCCAAGGAGCCGAGGTCACATCGAAGTCCAAACACATACTTCGGTGGTATCATCTCATCCGCGAGATAGTGGACGAAGGTGATGTCAAGATATGCAAAGTGCACATGGATCTCAACATAGCCGATCCGTGACAAAACCTCTCCTCGGCCGAAACATGAGGCGCACACAAGAGCAATGGGTATTAGATACTTACATGATTGACTCTAGTGCAAGTGGGAGATTGTTAGTGATATGCCCTAGAGGCAACATGGAGATGTTGGATATCATGGTCAATGTTTATGTATTTATGAATAAAGTGTTATTCGGTTCCATGAAATAGACATCTTGTATTGATCAATAAGTACGTGACTTATTTATGTGACTCTATATGTATGAATCTATTTCTAAATGATCCTCGATCATATGTCATATTGTTAGAACAAATATGACTCTAAGATCGGCATGTTTATTGATTCATGATCATGTCTCATAGATCATGGGTATGGAGATACCAAATCAATAAACATGGACACATGTGTTAGAGAACACATTGTTGGATAGACCCACCAGAGACACTATAGGAATTAATGTGCCATTAGTTGGTCTCGGGTAGTGTTGGTACAAAGTCCTTAGACCTGAGATCACCATGGATTCCAACATATGTAGTAGCCTACTTTGGGACTACCAAACGCTATTCCGTGCGGGTAGTTATAAAGGTAGTTTTCGGGTTTGCTATGAAACATGGAGTGGGATGTGAGTGATCAAGATGGAATTTGCCCCTCCTTTGGAGAGATATCTCGGGCCCCTCGAGGTAATGGATTATGGAAATGCATGGCCATGCTAAGTTGATTGAGGAGTCAATCAACGGACGGATAATCCAATACGGTTCGAGTGAATGGTTAAGCTATTGAAGGGATGACACACATCTTGCCTATAGCTTAATTGGTATCGTGAGGCAAAGAGATTTGTGTACACATTACAGGTTCGAGCCGATATTATATTCTTGTATGCTATGGTGTCAATATGTGCTTGCTCGGCGCCATTGTTGACGATCGGTGAGTTAGACTCGAGCCGAAACCAAGTATACCTGAACCAACAGGGTCGCACGCTTAAGGGGATAGAATAGATATTCGAGTTGGACTCGGATACGGCTCGATCGGATAGGGATCCGATCGGATAGAGTCTGTCGGTAATATGGGCCCGGGGGTACGTCAGGGGCATGACATCTGAGAAAAAAGTAAGGTGCCCTTGCCTGTCAAAGAGCGTCAAAGTTATACCCTGAAAGGCTTAGGCGAGTCTCGGCCACGGGCGGCCACGTGGCCGCCCCAGTGGGGCGGCCGGAGGATGCCGGAGGCCGCCGCACTCCCAAGCGGCGAGTCGGGATCACCCGACCCCCGTCCCACATCCCGCACCTCTCGAGAGAGGGACGAACCCAACTACCAACCAACTCATTCAATGCTAAAAAAAGAGGGGAACTGAGCGCCTGCCACACCGCATTCAATGTGATGTGAGGCGCGGCTGTCAGTTGCTCTCATCATCACCCCTTTTTGCCTGTCACAAGGCAAAGGAGGCCTAAAGTCTTTGACTAAGACCGCGGTATGGCCGCGCACCCACTCCGCGCACGCCCCCCTCACGCCCTATCCAGTCGCATTTAATGCATTGGGCGGCCGCGTGGGAGAGAGAGTGCGAGGGCAGGAGGCATGGTGCCAGTACCTACCCATGGAATGGGTCCCTGACCAGTGGGTCCCGTCGGAGTAGGTAGGCAAGCCATCATCGCATCAGCAGCGTGGCTACCACGACGACCGCCCCTTTTTCCGCTTACCATGACGCAGCAAATAGGAAGGAGCAGGAACGGAATGCCTTCTTCGACAAGACAAGATAAAAACCACCCCCTCACGTGGAGTGGGGTAGAGAGAAGTTTGGACTACTGTGGTGTTCCCTTGTACTATAAAAGGAGACCCAAGTCCGTCATAAAATGGTTGGTTGCTGTTAGATTGACCGACCTTAGGTCGTGGATTGATCGGTAGATCAGCCCCCTGGGCAGCAGCTAGCTCTTAGCAATACCTCGTCCACCACTGAGTCCAAAGGAGAAGAACATTCCCCTTGTTCTTGGCAATTCGCCCCATATACTACATACAAACAGGAGTAGGGTATTACACCACGTTGGTGGCCTGAACCTGTATAAACCTTCGTGTCTCCGCAATTCTGATTCCTTCCCCGCCTCATCAGCGTTACTCTATTCTCGTCGCGAGTTTAAAACAGGATACACCGCTCCCCGTGCCGAACCAAAAAAGAGGGTCCTCCGGATCCCTGCGTGTCGATCCGTGACATCGACAGCTGGCGCGCCAGGTAGGGGGAGCGCACTGTGTTTTGATTTAAACTCCTATTTTTCACCCATTTTTTGGTGGGAATCCTCTCTCCCCGTCTCCGCCATGGTCCACGGCCGCGTCCTACGCTCCACATCAGCTCACTCGCTATGCGCGAGCGTGACTTGGCCAACAAGGTGGCGGAAGAGGTTGACGCGGGCAGGCACAACCCCAACTTTTGCCACCTCCGCTCGAAGGGGAAGGATCTTCGTCTCCCTCACCACCGTTGATGGCGACGTCGCTGCAGCGCCGCGCCACCTCCTCTGCCCCCGTTGAGCGGCGGTTGTGGGCGGAGGGGCCCAGACATCCCGCAGGGCCGGCAACGCCCCCACAGGATCCAGGCCACGCCCTAGTGGGCATACCGACGAACCTCGCCGAGGTGACGTTCACCGCCGCCTGGAGTTTGGCACGCCTGAGGGTGCCCAGCAGGCGGCAGAAGCCCTTTTGCGCCAACCCCCGGTCACCCCTGGTGAGGGATCCAACGCTCGGAGGTGGTTCGATGATGTGGCAAAGCTCGTAGGCACGGCCCAGCGCCAGCTGGCCGTTGACCTCGCTTCCTCCAGCCACCAACCGCGTGGTTCACACGCTGCGATAAGCTCTTCCTTCCGGCGGCGGGCTCGAAGGGCAGCGGCTGCCGCAAGGGCAGAGGAGAGCCTCTCAGCGGCAGCCCAACCGGAAGCGCCCCGGGATCTGCTGGACGCAGAGCGGGACGCCCGCCTCCGCATCGAGCAGCGCTGTGACGAGCGCCGCATGGGACGGGCACCGCATTGCGCCTCCTCGTCGGGAGGCGCCACCACTCGGCGAGCGGCCACAGCGGCCCTCCCGCAAATGGAGCCCCTCGGCGGACGGCGAGTGACCGCGGTGGCCCAGCCACGAGCAGGAGGCTCCGCGATGTCCAACGAGGCCCCGCAGCCATTGTCATCCCCTCCGGGCGGCAATGGCGCCAGCCTCGTTGCCAACCTCCGTAACATGCGCCGGCCTAACAAGTTTAGGTGGCCCTTATGGAGAAATACGACGGCTTGGTTAATCCTACCTAGTTCCTCCGTTACACCACGACCATTGAAGGCTCGCTGAGGTGACGAGCACGTCATGGCTAACTTCTTTCCCATGACGCTCAAGGGCCGAGCCCGCTTCGGCTAATGAATTTGCGGCCGGTCGGTCACTTCTTGGGACGACTGTGCCGCGATTCACCTCAATTTCCGGGCACGTACCCGTGCCGGGGTGGAGGCAGACCTTCACATGGTCCGACGAGGGGAGGGCGAGTCCCACGCAAATACATTCGAGCGTTTTTGCCGTGCACGCAACACCATACCCTCCATCGCTGACCATGCAGTGATCTTCGCCTTCCGGAGTGGCGTATGCCACGACGTTATGTTGGAGAAGATCAAATCCAAGGCCTCCGGACTACCACGGAGCTCTTCGAGCTCGCGGGCCGGTGGCCCGCAGGAGGAGGCTCGGGTTTGGAATCCTAGGAATCCTACCCGGTCTCCACGCGCGCCCCTCCGCGTCCCATGAAGAGCGACGCGAACGGTGACGGAAGCGCATGCCATCACACGGTGGCGAGGAGGGTCACGTCCTCGCCACCGACGGAGCAGAGAAGCCCTTGCGAAAGGGCAAGCCCGCGGGTAACCGCAGGCGGTCCCCGGACCCTCGCCCCCAGAGCCGGGTCGGAGACAAATGGTGCATGGTGCACCAAACCTCCCACCACGACCTCTCCGAGTGCCGTTCGGTCAAGAATCTGGCCGAGCGGGTGCAAAAGTACAAGCAGGAGTGGAGGGAGAACGAGAAGGAAATCCGCCGCAAGGGCAAGACACCGAAGGAGCGTCCGGACAACCGGCGAGAGGAGGCCAAGGATGCAGCCCCCGCCGGGGACGATGATGACAACCTGGGCTACCAAGACCCCCAGCACATCGTTGCCACCATCGACGGTGGTGCGGGCGCCCAGGTATCCCGCCGGAACCTCAAGTCCATGAGGCGCGAGCTCCTTGCAGCTGTGCCGTCTCACGAGGCGGCCCGAAGGTCACGCTGGGTGGAGGTGCCCATTACCTTTGACCAAACCGACCACCTGGGGAGCATTGCACGTAGTGGCCATTTGGCTCTCGTGACCTCCCCCACCATCTGCAACGTCAAGGTCGCTCGAGTCTTAATTGACGGAGGTGCGGTCCTCAACGTACTATCCCCGAAGGCTTTTGAGGTAATCAAGGCCCCGGGAATGGTACTCGGGCCCTCTCACCCCATCATTGGGGTGACGCCCGGAAAGGTGTGGCCCCTCGGGCAGATCGCTCTGCCAGTCACTTTTGGGGCTCCCAATAATTTCTGCACCGAGCGGATTGACTTCGATGTGGCAGATCTCAATCTGCCCTACAACGCCGTGCTCGGGAGGCCAACATTGGTGAAGTTCATGGCGGCTATCCATTATGCCTACCGCCAGCTTAAGATGCCGGGCCCCGGAGGCCCCATCACCATCCACGCCGACGTTAAACCGCGCTGGACTGCGCGGAAATGCGCGTGGACGACATTGCGGTGGCCGATCGTGTCGAACCCGAGGGCCCCCAAGGGGAGACGTCGGGTTCCCGGGCCCCGAAGCAACGCATCACCTCAGCCGACGAGGTGGTGGTTAAGTCTATCCGTTTGGGTGATGACCCGTCCAAGACCGCCAACATCGGCGGCAACTTGGACCCCAAATAGGAAGACACGCTCGTCTCTTTCCTGCGGGCGAATGCCGACGTGTTTGCTTGGAAGCCGTCGGATATGCCCGGAGTCCCCAGGAGGTGATCGAGCATCGACTTGCAGTACGGCCGGATGCACGCCCGGTCCGGCAAAAGGTGAGGCGACAGGCCCCAGAGCGACAGGCGTTCATCCGAGAAGAGGTGGCACGGCTCCAGGAGGCCGGCTTCATCCGGGAGGTGCTGCATCTGGAATGGTTGGCAAACCCGGTGGTCGTTCCAAAGGCCAACCACAAACTGCGCATGTGCATCGACTACACCGACCTCAACAAGGCATGTCCCAAAGACCCGTACCCTCTACCTCGAATAGACCAGATAGTCGACTCCACTGCGGGGTACGACCTTTTAAGCTTCCTAGATGCGTACTCTGGCTATCATCAATTTCGCATGGCTGTAGAGGATGAGGAGAAAACTTCATTTATCACCCCTGTGGGTACATTTTGCTACATGTCTATGCCCTTTGGTTTAAAAAAAATGCCATGTCCACTTTTCAACGTGGTGTCCGCATCACGTTAAATGACCAAATAGGGCGTAATGTTGAGGCATACGTCGATGATCTTGTAGTCAAATCTCGGGATCAAAGAACCTTGCTCCCGGATTTGGCCGAGACATTCAATAACCTCCGGTCCTCCCGCATGAAGCTAAACCCAGAGAAATGCGTGTTCGGGGTACCGGCAGGCAAGCTGTTAGGGTTCTTGGTCTCTGCCCGAGGCATTGAGGCCAACCCCACTAAAATAAAGGCAATAGAGGAGATGCGCCCCCTAGGAAACTCAAGGACGTGCAGAGGCTCACTGGTTGTGTAGCTGCTCTGAGTCGTTTCATATCCAGATTAGGAGAGCGGGCGCTCCCTTTGTTTAAGTTGTTAAAATGAACCGGCCCCTTCACTTGGACGGACAAAGCAGAGAAAGCCTTGGGCGAGCTCAAGCGCTACCTCTCCTCGCCGCTCGTACTGGTGGCCCCCCAGGAAGGGGAGTCCCTCCTTTTATATTTGGCGGCGACCCCCAAGTGGTTAGTGCGGCCTTGGTTGTGGAGCGCGACGACGAGCTAGACTCTCAGTCGCCCCAACCCCGTCAAAACCGGAGGCAGGAGACCTCGGAACGGAGTCGGCCGAGGAGGCGCCCGAACCCGAAGATGGCCCTTTGCCCCCGAGCTTCGGGGAGCCGCCGGCCCCTAGTCAGGGAGCTCCAGGGCCCCTCTGCCAGTGGCCCCAAGGGCCCCGGGGGAGGCGATGGCCCGGTAGCTCCGGACACCAAGATGACCCGCCCCGAAGCACCCGTGGCAGGAAGCCTCGGAACGGAGTTGGCCGAGGAAGTGCCCGAACCCGGAGGTGACCCTTGGCCCCCCGAGTGTAGACCTCCGTTTTTGAGACGGGAATATTTCGTGTTCTTAGTACCATTTCCCTGGATCGAGTAGTTGGTACCCACGAAATACAGTACTGAGCAATCAGGTGCACATGCACGAATAGTCTTTCGGTGACTTTATTACATCAATAGGCCCGAAGGCAGTGTTCAACACACGGGACCTCATGGTCCGAATACAACACAAAAGCGAGAATTTAAATACGGCGGCGGAATAGAGGCGGCATGTCACTTGCCACGAGGCAACGGCCGGAGCTAAGATCTAGTAAGCGCCATCGGTTCCTTCACCCTCCAGTAGTACGCGTATGGATCCTCCGACTCTTCATTCCCATCAACTGAAGGTTTGTGCGTATAGCAAGGGTGAGTACCAACCGTACTTAGCAAGCCAACACATAATTGATGCATATGATAGGGTTACTCAAGGAATGGCTGGAGTTCTTTTGCGTAAAGCCAATTTTTACAATTCTTTTCACAAGCCTAACAACTAGCCAAATCAAGTTTTAGTTCCATTGTTCAGTAATCCGGCGACGGTTCTGTCTACCATCCATCGTGATTCCAAGGATGGCTTCCCGCCTCTGATTCGTCATGATTTTCTGGGGAAATCCACCCCTTCTCGCATCTCGAGAAGTTGATCCACCAGCGAGTGAAATCATCATGCAAACCCGTCCCAGCAATTTTAAGTTGAAAATCTAGCCAAGCGAAAGTCTTGTCACGATGCTCGATATCCGCGAGCACGGCTATTCGAATAGATTGATTCACTCACACTACAGTGGATGTACACTTTACCCGTACTCCGTGACAGCCCAACAAATGAGCCTACGTCCCAACTCATGAGACGGCCACGGCAAAGCCTTTCGATAACCTTGCTTTGGCGGTACCCGCTCCATGAACTTAAGCCCTCATGCACTCTAGCCGTCCTTTTCTAGCGGTGAGAGGAGTTAAGCGCACCGGGTAAGGGAAAACTTCCTCAATCTTTAAGTTTAATTAATATCGATTTAATTCCACCATTCACAACAAAGGCCGCAGCCTCATTCTCATCACATAAACCACATCATAGAGAACCATCTATGCAAGGATACGCCTCCGCTCGGCTATCTAGTCGGCTAGGTCTATACCCATTCGAGAAGTACGGTTGTCGGCTCGTTTCCGGCTATCTCATGGCTCGGTCCTTAATTGACCGAGTCGACACTTGCCTTTTCCGGATTCCACCCAAATCATCCAGCCGCCCGATCTAAAACATTTGTATAGCATTTCAATTTTCATCAAACTTAGTTCATCATTCTCATGGCCATGTAGCGCTCATGTCTCCACGAGCCGCATTTCAACTACCTTCCCTAAGGTAGTTGCCCAAGCACAAAGCTTCTTTGTAAAATCATGAGTATGCAGGGATCCAGTATAAGCAGGACTAAGCATTTTTACCGAAGCTAGCCTCCAGTCATATCACATCGATGGTTACAAATATTACTTCTAATGGTGTTCAACATCAAAGCAGGATATATCAAGCATAGGTACTTGTTTGTGTATAGCATGCAATTTGTAATTTGAAATCAACATCATTTCACAGAGTAGGATCAATATGTTCAAAGAGGGTGATGACTTGCCTTGCTCGCACGCTTGAGGGTTGGTGTCTTCAACGGGGTCGATGCCGGTTTCTTCAGGTGCTACCCGTACGTGCGAAAGATCAATTGAATTCAATTAGAATTCAATAAAATACCGAGAGATCGAAAAGAACCCTAAAAGCCATGGAAACGACTCCAAATGTTTTGCCTAAGATTCTACTTGAGTTAGGACAAGGGTCGCTAGGAAAAATCCGAGTTTTGGAATCGAGTAGATGTCCTAGGGTTTTCGCAAAGACGACGATCGCAATTATTTGAGAAATTAGGTTTGGAAATGTCCGCGGAGGAATTCGTGCTCGAGGTTTTGAAGGCTTGAGCACAAAATAGAAACCTATTTAAATGGCGAGAAAGAATTAAACGAAGTCCGGATTTAAAACGACGCGAAACGAAATTCCGGAAAAGTCCGATTTCGGTTTTCAACTTTGCACCGAGAAAACATACAAGAAAATAATTTATTTTTGCCCAAAATTTTACTCAAGTCTTCCCAAAATATTTTTCCAAATTTTCTAAAATTTTTCCTAATTTTTCCCTATTTTTTTCTTTTTCTTTTTTTCTTTTCTTTTTCACTGCATCGCACTTGTTCATTGGCCGTCAACCGTTCGACCGGTGTCCGGCCGAAAAGCGGCGCGGTGCGACAAAGGGCGGAGCGGGGGACATACCGGCGACGGCGGCCTCGGGAGGAGCGGTGGGGCACGGGGATGCTTTGCGCACGGCGGCGCGTGGGTTGCGGCGGCGGCCCTCGCGGCGGCGCTCGGGAGCAGCGAGGAGAGGAGCGCGCGGTGCGGAAAAATGGGCGGGGCGCCGCCCACTTTTATAGGCACGGCCCCTTTTATAGGCGCGACCGAGGGGGCTCGGTGCGGGCGCGGGGTGGAGAGGAGGGGCCGGCTCGGCGCGGGCGCGGGGTGGAGACATGCGGCGACGCATGGGGTGGGCGGAGTGCGGCGGGCGCAACGCGGCCGGCGGCGGCGCGGCGCGGGGTCCGGCACGGCGGCGTGCACGGCGTGGGGAGTCCGATCGCGGCACGGCTGCGTGGCGGCGACGCGCGGTGCGCGGAGCACGGGCGTGCGGGCGGGCGTGCGCGGGCGGGCGCGCGGGCGCGGCGTCGCGGGTCCGGTGCACGCGGGCGCGGGTGCGCGCGTGCCGCGCGCGCGCGTGCGCGCGCGGTGGTAGGGCCGGGCGCGCGCGAGCGCGGCGTGGCGCGTGGCGCGCGCGCGGGCGGCTGTCGCTGCGTACGGCGTCGAACACTTGGCGTGCAATGAACAGGTGCAATTTCAGATTTTCCCGATTTTCCATTTTTAATTTTCCATTTCTATTTTTCTTTCTTATAAAAATTCCAAAATAATTTCATAAAATTCAAAAAAATTAACACAATATTTTCAACTTTTCTCCACTTTTATTTTCCCACAATATTTTTCATATTTATTTATTTAAAATCCCTCTTTTCAAAATTCAATATTCTCCCTTTATTTCCAAAATTTTCTCGGATTTCGAGCGCGACTTCGAATATTTTATTATTTATTTTGTGTCCTAATTCATCTTCTCCCAACCATAATTTTTAATTTATATTTTCCGAAACGCGTTTTCATAAATCCGCGCTTTCCCGATTTCTTTCTAAAAATCCGGTTACGGACTTTCGCATCTTTCATTTCGACAACTCCAAATTTTCCAAAAACACCGAAAGGAAAATTGATCACGTCTAAATTTATGCAAGCGAGGCGGCAAATAAGAAGCAACAAACCGAGAAGAAGCAACAAGCGAAGGTTTTGAAAGTTTTGAATTTTACGTTCCGATTTCGGTTTCTTCGATTTTAGGATGTTACAGAGCTTCGAGGAGCCGCCGGCCCCTAGTCCGGGGCTCCCAAAGCCCCTCCACCCAGAGCGGCCCTGAGGGCCCCGGTGAAGGCGACGGCCCGGAAGCCCCGAACACCGAGATGACCCGCCCCGGTGTACCCGAACCAGTTGCCCCTAATAAAGTGGTCAAGGCCCGCACCAAGGTGCAGCGGCCGATCTACTTTGTCAGTGAGACGCTACGGGACGCGAAAACACGTTACCCGTAGGCCCAAAAAATGCTCTACGCCGTGCTCATGGCCTCCAGGAAGTTGCGTCATTATTTTCAGGCGCACCGGGTAACGGTAATCACGTCCTACCCTCTCGGACAAATCCTACATAACCGAGAGGGCACGGGACGGGTAGTCAAATGGGCCATCGAGTTGTCGGAATTTGATCTACACTTGAAGCCCGGCACGCAATCAAGAGCCAAGCCTTGGCTGATTTCGTGGCGGAGTGGGCCAACGGCGGTAGCGATCCACCCCAGGGCCCGAGAGTGCGGAGGGTCATGACCGAGAGCCGCGCCCTTGGGTGATGAACTTTGACGGTTCACTCACCTTGCATGGAGCCGGAGCGGGCGTGGTGCTAACTTCCCCGCGGGCGACGTACTTGGTACATCGTCCGGATCGACTCCGGGCAACCAACAACATGACCGAGTATGAGGGCTTCTAGCGGGGTTGCGGCGGCAGCGGGCGTGGGCATCCGCCATCTGCTTTGGTCCTTGGGGATTCCCAACGGTTGTAAACCAGGTTTCAAGGAATATCAATGCACCGACCCCCAAATGGAAGCTTATGTCAAGGAAGTACGGCGTATGGAGCGCCATTTCGATGGCCTCGAGCTACGCCATATTCCCGAAGAGACAACTCCCGGCGAGCGAGCTATCTAGGATCGCGTCCGCGCGAGCCCGGCCCGCCGGCACATTCGAGGAATGTCTCACGGAGCCGTCGACGCACCCCAAACCGCCCGAGGCGGGAATCGGCGATCCCGACGCCGGATCTGGCGGGCCGGCCACAACACAGCCTGCTGGGACTAACATCACGCGCCGGGTGGCTTGGATTTGGAAATCCGAGCGTACACCGCAAGACGCGTCATTGCCCGAACAACGCGAAGAAAGCGCATTGCCCGGACCTCCAAGAGGTACGTGTTGGTAGAAGGGACACTCTACCGCGGTGCCAACGGAGTGCTCATGAAATGCATCGCTCGGGAACGGGTCTCGAGCTCCTAGCCGAGATCCATGAAGGCGAATGTGGGGCGCACTCGGCCTCCCGAACCTTGGTGGGAAAGGCATTCCGCCAAGGATTCTATTGGCCCACCGCGCTGGAGGACACAACGGACCTCGTATGGCGATGCCGAGCATGTCAATTCCACGTCAAGCAGACGCACCTGCCGGCCCAAGCCCTTCAGACCATCCCGCTCTCATGACCATTTGCGGTCTGGGGGCTGGACATCCTGGGCCCGTTTAAGCAGGCGCGGGGTGGATGCAAGTTTTTGTATGTCGCCATCGACAAATTCACCAAGTGGCCGGAGGCCTATCCAGTCAGCGTCATTGACAAACATTCAGTTGTGCGGTTCATGAGAGGCATCACGGCAAGGTTCAGGGTCCCCAACAGACTCATCACCGACAACGGCACCCAGTTCACGAGTGAGCTGTTCGGCGAGTATTGCGATGACATGGGCATCAAGCTCTGTTTCGCCTCGCCCGTCCACCCCCAAAGCAACGGTCAGGCCGAGCGTGCAAACGCAAAAATACTAAAAGGCCTCAAGACTAAGACCTACAATGTGCTCAAAAAGCATGGGGACTCATGGACTGATGAGCTGCCTACGGTCCTTTGGGCCAATCGGACAACCCCGAGCCGCGCCACCGGGGAAACACCTTTCTTCTTGGTGTATGGAGCCGAGGCCGTCTTGCCCTCCGAGCTCACCCTGGGATCGCCCCGAGCCACGTTATACACCGAAGCAGATCAAGGGAAAATGCGTCGTGACGATCTGGATTTCCTGGAGGAAAGACGGCGCCGGGCAGCGCTTCGCGCGGCCCGTTACCAACGAGCCTCCGCTGCTACCATCAAAGCAAAGTCAGCCCCCGGCGCTGCAAGTCAATGATCAGTCTGTGGCCGTGTGCAAGCGCGCGGGTGAAGCAAGTTATCCCGATGTGGGAGGGGCCATACAAGGTTATCGGCACCCCGCGTTCGGGAGTAGTTCGCCTAGCCACAGAGGACGGCACTCCGTTGCCGAACCCGTGGAATATTTCCCACCTACGCAGGTTCTACCCATAAGCCGCATGGTGTGCTGAAACATGCATGAAAGTTCATCCGCTGCCTCCGGTGGCATGAACAATAAGTCTACTATTAATTCCATATGTTTTTTCTTGCAAAATACCTGTTGTAGTGTGTTTTCCCCCATGTGCTGGAGCATGTACTGCGGATGCGGCTTTCCAATGGTTTCCCGGCCTTGCCCGCCTTAGCCTGAGAGCCCTAAGGGTGTCGAGGGTACAGCGATGCTGCATACTACCACGCCTGGGGGTTCGGGTGCGAACTAACACGCCTGTCCCGGCCCCTCGTTGCCGCTGCCCTCACTGGCCTTTTTATGCCTTCGCTCCTACCCGAAACCCCGACAAAGGCACCAGCCAATGGCCAATGCATGCTGCCCGAACCCAGAACAGCCCCCCAACTACATGGGACAAATCATGGCGGAGGACCACACTATCGCATTCTTGCAATAACTAAGAGTTGAACTATCGTTGCAGGAAAGCAAATAGGCAGAGGCTCAGGCCAACCAATCGCCACTACGTGTGCGCTAAGTTGGCCGGGGGCTCCCAACATACACACACATGAATCATCAAAAGCAGCCAGGATGAGCTGTTACAGCGCAAGATCAACATAGTTAAGGCAAGTTCGCTAACTTTATAAACAATACACAAATATCTTTTTACACAAATACAGATACAAGCCGAGAGGAATCAAGAGAGCCCTAATTGGCCGGTGGGTCGCTGGGGGCATCCGCCGGGGGGTCTTCATCCGGCGAGTCCTCGCGGAGAGCGAGCTGGAAGGCCGCCGGGGTGCCATCGAAGCCCACCATGATGGGGTGCCGCCGGATGAGGCCAGGGCTCGGACCCCCAGGCGCAAGGTGCGCTCCAGCTCCGCAATCCGGCGGCGCGCCTCCTCTAGTTCCGGACCCGGCCCCCGCAGCTGCGCCCGCGCATCCATGACCACCTCCTCCCGGGTGGCCAGCTCCTGCTCCCACCGCTCCAGCTCGTCTTGCAGGCGCCCGGGCGCGGCAGCGGTTGCTCGCGCTCCCACCACGGCCTTCAAGCATCGGGAGGCCTTCTCTGGGCTTCCACCGCCGCCTCTCGCCCCTCCACGGTGGCCTCGCGCTCGCGATGACCTTCTCTGGGCCGGCACGTTGGCCTCCCGTGCGGCGGAGTCTTCCTCGGCCACAGTGACGACGGCCTCCGGCTCTCGGCCGCCGCCACGCTGCCTCAAGGGCCCTCTCCCGCTCCGCCGGAGCCCGCCTCGTGGGCTGGAGGTCGGTGTCGGTCTTGGCGGCGACGGCCTCGGCGTCGCACGGGGTGCGCTCGTGCTCGTCGAGGCCACAGGCGCGCTCACGAGGTCGCGAAGGCTGCCGGCGGGTGGTACGGACCTTCTCTTCAGTGACGGCGGCGACCTGCTCGCGGAGGTCGGCGGCGTGCCGCTCGGTGACGGCGTCTTCAAACACTGGCTCGGCTCCTCCGGGTGCCGCTCGATCTCCTTGACTCCCGCTGTGGGCGAGGCCCTCCACCCTCGCCGTGGCCGCCAGCTCCTGGCGACCCTCCTCAACCTCGGCCTCCCGCCGCGCCACCTCAACCTCCCTGGCGGCCAAGGCCTGCACCTGGGCCCGAAGCCCCTACAGGGAGATAGCGTTGGCCTCCTCCAGGTGCCACAGGACGGCCTCCCTCACCGCTCTGCGGCCGGACGAGAGGCTCGGTGTCCGGGCGGCCACGAACCCGGGCCAAGCGCCCGGATTCGGAGTCGGGCTCGGCCGGATCGGCCGCTGCGCGGTGAGCCGCCGAGACCCCGTGGCCGCGCCGCCCGCCCTTGCCTTGGGGGCTCGCGGCAAGCCGGCGCCAACGAGGCTAGCGGTGGCGGCGGGACGGTGGCGGCCATGTTGGGTGTGTGTAACACCACGAGGTGTTTTCCCCTTTTAAAAATCGAAAAATTATTGGAATTAACTGGAGAGAATAAATCATTTTAAAATCCAAATGTTAAATAGAAATGGCAGGGTAGGATTTTTCCTAAATTCTACATGTCAAAATACGCTAACATAATTTTTAGTGGAATTTTTAGAGTACAAGAAATAATTTTTAGCCAATTAAAATAAAAATCGGAATTAATAAATCCCGGGAAAAATCAGTTTCTCTCTCTTCCGCCCTTTCCCGCTCTTTTTTGGTGTGGGCCGTCGGCCGAGCCGACGGCCCATTCCATCCGCATGCGCCCGTGCGATCGGCCGGCCGGCACCGGCCGTCCCCTCAAGCCGACGCGCGCCTCTCTCTCCTCACGGGCCGGCGGAAGGCCGTAGCCCGTTAACCCTTGCGCCTACAAATAAGTCCGAGATAGTCTCCCTCTCCCGGAGCCGACGGTGGGGTCCACTGTCGGTCCGTCCCCTACCTCTAGCTGCCCGCCGCCATTGACGTCGCCTCGCCGCGCGGATCTCGGCCGCCCGTCCCTCCCGCACGCCCTAAAGGCACCGCCTTAACTTTTCCGTCTCTCCCACCGCCTTCAATCGCCCCGGCCGCCGCTCCCGCGCCCCTTAATGGCCGGATTTAATCACCGGCCATTATTTCCCCAAATCGCGCCGACGAGAAATTCCGCCTTATCCGGTCGCCGCCGACCTCCCCATTCCCTATTTAAGCACCCCTTGCCTCCCCGAGCTCCCCACACCTCCATTCAAGCCTCCCTCTCTCTCAGTCGTTCCCTGCCGTGCGCCCGCTTCCGGACTTTGTCGTCGAGGTTGGTGTGTTTTTCTGCTGCTCAGAGACGCTCAGAGCTCCGCCGACTCCTCCTCCTCGTCACGGTGCCCGCGCCGCGCCAAACCCTTCCCGAGTGGTTTCGCCGTCTCCCTCACCGTCAGAGCCGTCGTCCCCTTCACCTCCGGCGACCGCGGTGGCGTCCCTCCCTTTCCCCTCTCGGCCGAGCGCGAGCCACCGCTCTCGAGTGCGCACGGCTCCGCCTACGCGTGAGCCGCGGCTTTCTGCCGTTCCCGCCACCGCCCGAGTGGCGCCGGTCGGTCTCCGGCTGCCATGCGCCATCGTCGGCCGATCGTGCCGCCCGAACCCCTTCTCGACCGTCCGATCTGCCTCGGCAGATCGAGGCCGTCCATTCCCGCTGGCCCACGTGGCACACCGTGTGGCCGCCGCGTCGGCACCACGTGTGCGCCACGTGGTGCTCCGCTCTCCCTCTCGGCCCGTGGACCCGGTCCACCATGGACCGGTGCTCCCGCGGCCGATGACGCCATCGCTGACGTTAGCCCTAGCGGCGACGCAATTCCGAGATTTATTGCGCAATAAATTCTTAAGGATTTTCTGTTTTAGTAAAAACACGAGATAATCTTCTAAAAATCATATCTTTTCAATCCGACCTCCGTTTTAGCCCATTCAAATTTCATTAAATTCATAAAAATGCCAAGAATCCATTAAAAATGGTTTTGTCCCCTGTTTGAGTAGCTTTTTAGCCTGTTTTGTTGAAGTGCTTGTTTGCCGTGTAGATCCCGGTAGTCCCTCCGTCCCGTTTTACTTTGAAGTCGTCGCGGAAGTCCCCCAAGCCGAAGAGCAAGGCATGTCATGCTATATTATTGATCATATTGCTTCCATTTTGCTAAAACACCTGTTTTACTCTATGAAATTGCATGTACTTTATATTGTCATTTCATGGGAAATAATACACCTTATGCTTAGTCTATGCCTTAGGTTTGACACCCCAAACCCTTTGATCAAACTTGGGAAAATAATGTGATTAGATTTCAGGACTAGGTTATGCTTAGCCTGGCTTAGACTCACTAGCTCACTAAATGGGTCATTTTCTCACTTAATGTATCTCTCCTGGACTTCGGTTCGGAGGATTATCAATTAGTTCTAGGTGAACCGGACTAATAACTAAAATATGACCAATGGTGGGCTGTGGGCGCTATGGTTTTGGTTAGCGGCGCCCATAGAGATTAAGGACCGGTTCACGGGACCCCTCGGGAGAATGACCGTGCAAACCACAAGCCGAAATGGGTAAGGTAGGTCCCGTAGTGTAGCCTCTCCTAGCTGACGAACCCATCGGCAAGGGTGAGCGGGATGGAGTCTCAGTCGGCCCCGGTATAAGGGTTGCTGAGCTGCCGGATTCACCGAGGCACTCGGGGCGCCACTCCCGGGTGCTGGGTGGGGGCGAAACCTTGGTGGGGTCCGCTTGGTTAGAGGGGGTTATACGAAGGTCCTATCACGGTTCCTTTTCGGGGTACCATGGTGGTATTTCGGCGCACGGGAAACCGTGTTGTGGGGCTGTGTCTTGTGGGTACAGTTGTACACCTCTGATCAGAGTAAATCTATTCGAATATCCGTGCCCGCGGTAATGGGGCAAGCGACCGAGCTCTCCGTGATTAGTCTCACACTTTTACACCCTACGTTGTGGAACATGACTAGTATGGGTGGATGGTTTGGGCCTGTCACAACGTGGGGATAACGTTGGACAGTGTTGAAGTCAAAATGCTTTACTTACTCAATTTACTGTTGTTTGGACTGTGTTCAACATTCGTATTGTTTGGAAAAACTCCTGCCGTTTGCGCAAAAGCAAACCTTAGCCGGACCTTTGTCTCCCCTTTATTCATTCTTCTCCTCTTCCGGCGTGACTTGTTGAGTACGTGGAAGTACTCATCCTTGCTTCTTCACCAGAACCGGAGCCAGAGGTTGAAGACGAAGATGAAGTGGAGTAGGCTTTGTCCTACACTCTGGAAGTTGCCTGTGGAGTGGTCGTTGCCACGTGGCCAGCGTCAAGCTTAGGCTTAGGCCCTTTTTCTTTTTCCGCTGCTCTTTTGTAATCTTTTTGTATTGTTTCTAAGACATGGAACTGTAATATCAACAATTGTCGTATGTGTACCCTGGCTGGTCCTGGACAGGGATTTCAATACACATATAGCTTCGGAAATTCGGGTCTGAATTTCTGGGCGTGACAAGTTGGTATCAGAGCCAATTTCCAGACCGTAGGAAAAGCCAAACGGAAAAACCCTAGGAGCCCTTTGAATCTTTTCATGTGCATAAGCCCGGCTTTTGAAAATGGTTTCGGGAAAATGGGACTTGTTTCCTCGGGATTGGGAAAATTTTGAGTTTCTCTCAAAGCATTTTTGAAAACTTGGTCAAGTCTAAGAGATAAGGTTCTGGAGTTAAAATTTGGAAAAAAATCTTTTGATCTCTTATTCAGCCGCCAAGTTGGGATTTACTAAGGGGTCAAAGTCCTAAGTCGAGATAGGAGGGAATGGTCGCCAATTTTATAGCTAAGCATCTATTTTTCAGCATCATCTAGGGATGTCCTTAGGAGGTTTAATTAGCCTCATAAAAATGTTTCTCAAAAACCCTCTTTTTCTCGTTTACTTTACTTGAGTCCTTTCTCGTTTGTCTAACTCGGGTTTTGAGCATGCATTGATCCCCTACCTTGTCTTCTCTAGATGGCGGGCCGTCCAGTCACCCACAACGGTCGGGGTTTGAAGGGTTTCGTCGCGGAGCTAGCGAGAATGGCCTTGGCAATGGGCTATCCGGATGCACTGAGTACACTTGTCGTCTCACCATTCGGCGGTGAGTTGCCTCACCAAGTCCGCTGGAGGTGCACGGGTTCGTCGGCACCAATATCCCAAACATGGTGGTCACGGCGTCGGGAGGAACAGATGAGCATGCCCAAGAGGCGGCTTATCTAATGCTGGCTCGGATGAGGGAAATGCATGACTATCATCTCCGCCACTCTGCCTACCGGTACCATCCTCGATGGGGAACTTCATCAGCAATCAACACCTTCCAGTCTGCTGAGGGGGAGAACGACACCACCTTCTCCCACATGAGGACGGTGATTGAAGGGTTGGATAAGATGCATGCGGAGCTTCACATGGCGGCAAAGGCTCTGAATGACCAGAAGATCTTAAAAATCAAGAGCTTGAAGGATGAGGTGGATCGACTCAAGAGGGAGATCGCCAGTCTAAAGGGGCTTCCACCTCCCAACATCCTTCGGATAAGGATCACGCCGCGGAAGAACACCAAGGCTCCGATGCGGATGCAGCTGGCGCCCAGGGTTCCACCTCCTGCACCACCGCCTTCCCCAGTCCCCGTCCCAGTACCAGATCCTGCTCTTGCTCTGGTCCCTGCCCCAAGCGGAGGAGGAGGATGGATCTCGGTGTCTAGTAGCAGCAAGGGCAGTAGCAGTGACAGCTCCAAGAGTCCCAGACGAAAAGGCGAGTTAGCCAGCTCTCGAAGCCGCTCGAAGGAAAAGGAAGACGGGAACTCCCTTGGAAGTGGTTTCGACTCCTCCGACCGTCGAAGCCGTTCCGACCCTTAGAGCGTCGCCACCCTTAGTTTACCGTTTTTCTAGTTTTTCCGTTTGCTTAGTTGATGTGTGTTAGGTGTGCTGTGTGTGGGTAGTGGTCAACCTGTATCAAGTGTGGATATGGGTTGCCCAATTAAGGATGTTGGGTGTGTTCTAAAGTGTTTTAAGTCAAGAACAGATCAAAACAAGTAATAAAAGATCAACTTCTCTGTTCAATCTGCTTTACTCCTTCTCCCCGCCTTGTTTGTTCCGCTTCTTCAGATGGTGAACACCAGGAATGGTAGCAACAGCAATGAGTCAGCTGAGAACAACACCCGTGCTAATACAAACAACTCACCTCCTCCCCCTGAGAACATCACTTTGGCACAAGTCCTAGCCAACCAGACCCAGATGATGGCTGCAATGATGCAGCAAATGCAATAGCAGCATCAGCAGATGCAGTTGCAAATGATGCAACAGTTTCAACAGCAGAACCAGCATCAGCACAACCATTTCACACCACCACCTCCCCCACAAAACAAACTGTCCGAATTTCTTCGAGTCCGACCCCCAACTTTCTCCAGCACCACCAACCCCATGGAGGCTAATGACTGGATCATTGCCATAGAAAAGAAGTTGGACCTTCTCCAGTGCACAGACCAGGAAAGGGTGTTTTTCGCCACTCACCAACTCCAAGGTCCTGCCTCAGCCTGGTGGGACAATTTCTTGGTCACCCGTCGGGCGGACGCACCCGCGGTTACTTGGGCAGAGTTTTGCCACCAATTCCGGAAGGCTCACATCCCTGGAGGGATAGTAGCCCAGAAAAAGAGGGAGTTTAGATCCTTGGAGCAAGGCACTCGAACCGTCACCGAGTATTCGCACGAATTTAATCGCTTAGCGCGATATGCTCCGAGGACGTACGTACGGACGCCGAGCGTCAAGAGAAGTTCTTGGCCGGGGCTGGACGATGAGTTGACGGACAAACTCATCTCCGGTGAGTATGTTGACTTTGAGAAGTTGGTCGACAAAGCCATCCGTCAAGAAGACCAATGCAATAAAATGCTCAGAAAATGGAAGGCTACCCAGTTTAGGCCACATCCTCAGCAAGGGAATTCCCAGCGGCCGCGTTTCACTCCGGGTGGTCGAGTGGACCTACCACTATGATCGTTCGTCGGCATCGCCCGTACCATCCCGGAACTTCCAATCCAGCGGAAGCCGTCCGGACGGCCGCGGCGGAATCCGGCCCGCGTCCACCAACACGCGGCCGCCACCGCGATCCGGCCAATGCCACCAAAGAAGGACTCGGGATTCAAACCAGGTAATTGTTTCAATCGTGGAGAACTGGACATTTCGCGACAAATGTCCAGACCAAAACGTGCGCCCGTGTTCATCCAAGCAAGAGTGAATCATGCTTGACGAGAGGAGGCACAGGACGCACCGGATGTCATACCGGTATGTTCCTGTGAACTCCTTTAATGCATCGATCTGTTTGATTCGGGTGCAACACATTCTTTCATATCAAAAGCATTTGTGGGAAAACATGGGTTGTCGGTGTTAAAACTTAAGATACCCATGCGGGTCCAAACTCCCGGGAACCGTTTGAACACCGCCCATTTTTGCCCTCTAGTGGCAATACAAATCCAAGGATTCCCCTTTCTAGCCAATCTTATCCTTCTAGAATCAGAAGGCCTGGATGTCATCCTTGGGATGGACTGGTTAACCCGTCATAAAGGTCTGATCAATTACGCAAGCCGCACGATCTCTTTAACCAATGACGAGGGGAAGAAAGTAATTTACCGCTCCCCTAAACCACTGAGGGTAGTAGCAAGTCTGAATCGGATCTCGGCTAAGGAGAAGCCCAAAGAAAAAGGAAAGGATCAGGCGAAATTAGAAGATATTCCTATGGTTTGTGAGTACCCGGAAGTCTTCCCGGAAGACCTAACCACAATGCCACCTGAAAGAGAAATAGAGTTTCGGATTGACCTAGTCCCAGCACTTGCTCCGATCCACAAGAGACCCTATAGAATGGGAGCCAATGAGTTGGCAGAGGTCAAGAAGCAAGTAGATGAACATTCGCAGAAAGGTTATATCCGCCCGAGCACATCGCCCTGGGGTGCGCCAGTCATTTTTGTGGAGAAAAAGGATAAGACCAAAAGGATGTGCGTCGACTATCGCGCACTCAACGAGGTCATCATTAAGAATAAATACCCTCTCCCTAGGATTGACGACCTGTTCGATCAATTAAAGGGAGCAAGGGTGTTCTCCAAGATAGACCTGCGGACAGGCTATCATCAGCTAAGAATCCGAGAAGAAGATATTCCCAAGACTGCCTTCATCACTCGGTACGGTCTGTACGAGTGCACGGTCATGTCCTTCGGACTTACAAATGCCCCAGCCTTTTTCATGAATTTGATGAACAAAGTGTTCATGGAATTCCTGGACAAGTTCGTCGTGGTGTTCATCGACGACATCTTGATCTATTCGCAGTTGGAAGAGGAACATGAGCACCATCTCCGGTTGGTACTTGAAAAGTTAAGAGACCACCAGCTCTATGCTAAGTTTAGCAAATGTGCTTTCTGGTTGAAGGAAGTGCAATTCCTCGGCCATATCGTGAATGCCCAAGGAGTCGCAGTGGATCCTTCCAATGTAGAAGCTGTGACCAAATAGACTCCACCTAAAACCGTCACCCAAGTCAGAAGTTTTCTAGGACTTGCGGGTTATTATCGTCGGTTCATCGAAAACTTCTCCAGAATTGCCAAGCCTTTGACACAGTTGTTAAAGAAGGATGAAAAGTTTATATGGACTGCCGAGCGCAACCAGAGTTTTGAAACACTCAAGAGAAAACTGGTGTCCGCACCCGTGTTGATCTTGCCAGATCAAACCAAGGATTTCCAAGTCTATTGCGACGCATCTCACCAGGGATTAGGCTGTGTTGATGCAAGATGGAAAGGTGGTCGCGTATGCTTCCCGCCAATTGAGACCTCATGAGTCTAATTACCCAACACATGACTTGGAGCTAGCAGCAGTCGTCCATGCTCTGAAAATATGGCGACATTACCTCGTCAACAATCGTTGTGAAGTATATACGGATCATAAGAGCTTAAAATACATCTTCACCCAACCGGATTTGAACCTCCGTCAGCAACGATGGTTGGAGTTGATCAAGGATTATGATCTCAGTATACACTACCATCCCGGCAAAGCTAACGTGGTAGCTGATGCCCTGAGTCGAAAGAGTTACTGTAACTCTATTCACATAGAAGGGAGATATGAACAGCTATTACAAGATTTAGAGCACCTCAACCTGGAAATTGTTGAACTCGGATTTGTGGCCGCTTTTGAGGCCCAACCCACAATCTTAGATCAAATTCGCATAGCTCAAGCCTCGGATCCGGACATAGTTGAGCTTAAGAAGAATATGAGAGTGGGAAAAGCTCGTGACTTCTCGGAAGACAAGCATGGAACCATATGGATGGGCAACATGATATGTGTGCCAGAAGATAAGGAATTGAGAAAGTTAATCCTTACTGAAGCACATCAGAGTCAGTACTCTATCCATCCGGGAAGTACCAAAATGTATCAGGATCTCAAGGAAAAGTTCTGGTGGGTTAGCATGAAAAGAGAAATAGCAGAGTTCGTGGCATTATGCGATGTATGCCAGCGAGTAAAGGCAGAACACCAGAGGCCTGCTGGATTATTACACCACTTCAAATTCCGGAATGGAAGTGGGAAGAAATCGGGATGGATTTCATCACCGGTTTACCCGGACATCATCAGGACACGATTCTATCTGGGTTATAATCGACCGCCTCACTAAAGTGGCCCATTTTGTCCCAGTACTTACCACCTATACGAGCAGAAGGTTAGCAGAATTGTACCTTGCAAGGATTGTGTGTCTTCATGGTGTACCTAAGAAGATACTATCTGATCGTGGTAGCCAGCTCACCTCCAAGTTTTGGCAAAAATTACAAGAGGAACTCGGCACCCGGTTGAATTTTAGCACGGCTTATCACCCGCAAACCGATGGTCAGACGGAACGTGTAAACCAGGTTTTGGAAGATATGCTGCGAGCTTGTGCTCTGGATTTTGGAGGAGCTTGGGATAAGAGCCTGCCCTATGCAGAGTTCTCTTATAACAACAGTTATCAGGCTAGTTTACAAATGGCACCTTTAGAAGCACTTTACGGACGAAAGTGTCGAACCCCGCTTTTCTGGGATCAGACCGGCGAACGTCAGTTGTTCGGGACCGAAGTGTTAAGTGATGCCGAAAAGAAAGTCAGAATCATAAGAGAAAGGCTGAAAGTTGCACAGTCTCGTTAGAAGAGGTATGCAGACAACCGCCGTAGAGAGCTAGTTTTTAAAGTTGGGGACTATGTATATCTTCGTGTTACCCCACTTCGGGGAGTGCACCGATTCCAAACCAAAGGCAAGTTGGCACCACGCTATGTGGGACCATATCGGATTCAAGAACGACAAGGTGAAGTGGCATACCAACTCGAACTGCCACCCACCATGGCAGGAATCCATGACGTTTTCCACGTCTCCCAACTCAAGAAGTGTCTAAGAGTTCCAGAAGAACAAGCCAGTCCAGATCAGATTGAAATCCAGGAAGATCTGACTTATGTAGAGAAACCAGCACGGATACTCGAAACCGGTGAACGGAGGACCCAACAAGGTCATCGGTTCCGCCGAGTTCGGTGGACTCATCACTCCGAAGAAGAAGCAACTGGGAAAGGGAAGATGAGCTAAAGGCCGCTCATCCCTATCTCGTATGCCAGCATCTCCGAATCTCGGGGTCGAGATTCCGTTTAAGGGGGTAGGTTTGTAACACCCCGAGGTGTTTTCCCCTTTTAAAAATCCAAAAGAAAAATCGTAAAAGAAAATTGTTGGAATTAACTGGAGAGAATAAATCATTCTAAAATCCAAATGTTAAATGGAAATGGCAGGGTAGGATTTTTCCTAAATTCTACATGTCAAAATACGCTAACATAATTTTTAGTGGAATTTTCGAGTACAAGAAATAATTTTTAACCAATTAAAATCAAAATCGAATTAATAAATCCCGAGAAAAATTAGTTTCTCTCTCCTTCGCCCTTTCTGCTCTTTTTCGCGTGGGCCGCCGGCCGAGCCAACGACCCATTCCTCCCCGCGTGCGCCCATGATCGGCTCACCGACAGGCCGTCCTCCCTCCAGCCGACGCGCGCCCTCTCTCCCTCACGGGTCGGCAGAAGGCCGCATCCCGTTTAACCCTCGCGCCTGCAAATAAGTTCAGATAGTCTCCCCTCTACCCCGGGAGCCGAAAGGTGGGGTCCACCTGTCAGCCCCATCCCCTACCTCCGGCTACCCCGCCGCCATTGACGCCGGCTCTGCCCCGCGCGGATCTTGGCCGCTCGTCCCTCGCGCGCGCCCTAAAGGAACCGCCTTAACTTCCCCGTCTCTCCCGCCGCCTTCAATCGCCCCGGCCGCCGCTCCCGCGCCCCTTAATGGCCGGATTTAATCACCGGCCATTATTTCCCCAAATCGCACCGGCGAGAAATTCCGCCCTTATCTGGTCGCCGCTGACCTCCCCATTCCCTATTTAAGCACCCCCTCGCCCTCCCCGAGCTCCCCGCACCTCCACTCAAGCCTCCCTCTCTCTCCGTCGTTCCCGCATCGTGCGCCCTGCTTTGGACTTCGTCGCCGAGGTTCAGCCGTGTTTCCCTGCTGCTCCGAGACGCTCCGAGCTCCGCCGACTCCTCCCTCCTCGTCACCGGTGCCCGCGCCGCTTCGGCCACCCCTTTCCGAGTGGTTTCACCGTCTCCCTCACCATCCGAGCCGTCGTCCCCTTCACCTCCGACGACCCGCGGTGAGCGCCCCTCCCCTTTCCCCTCTCGGCCAAATGCGAGCCACCGCTCCCGAGTGCGCACGGCTCCGCCTACGCGTGAGCTGCGGCTTTCCGCCGTCCCCGCCGCTGCCCGAGTGGCGCCGGTCGGTCTCCGGCCGCCGTGCGCCATCGTCGGCCGATCGCGCCGCCCGAACGCCTTCCCGACCGTCCGATCTGCCTCGGCAGATCGAGGCCGTCCGTCCCCGCTGGCCCACGTGGCACACCGCGTGGCCGCCGCGTCAGCACCACGTGTGCGCCACGTGGTGCTCCGCTCTCCCTCTCGGCCCGTGGACCCGGTCCACCGTGGACCAGTGCTCCCGCGGCCGATGACGCCATCGCTGACGTCAGCCCTAGCGCTGACGCAATTCCGAGATTTATTGCGCAATAAATTCTTAAGGATTTTCCTATTTTAGTAAAAACACAGATAATCTTCTAAAAATCATATCTTTTCAATCCGACCTCCGTTTTAGCCCATTCAAATTTCATTAAATTCATAAAAATGCCAAGAATCCATTAAAAATGGTTTTGTCCCCTGTTTGAGTAGCTTTTTAGCCTGTTTTGTTGAAGTGCTTGTTTGCCGTGTAGATCCCGGTAGTCCCTCCGTCCCGTTTTACTTTGAAGTCGTCGCGGAAGTCCCCCAAGCCGAAGAGCAAGGCATGTCATGCTATATTATTGATCATATTGCTTCCATTTTGCTAAAACACCTGTTTTACTCTATGAAATTGCATGTACTTTATATTGTCATTTCATGGGAAATAATACACCTTATGCTTAGTCTATGCCTTAGGTTTGACACCCCAAACCCTTTGATCAAACTTGGGAAAATAATGTGATTAGATTTCAGGACTAGGTTATGCTTAGCTCGGCTTAGACTCACTAGCTCACTAAATGGGTCATTTTCTCACTTAATGTATCTCTCCTGGACTTCGGTTCGGAGGATTATCAATTAGTTCTAGGTGAACCGGACTAATAACTAAAATATGACCAATGGTGGGCTGTGGGCGCTATGGTTTTGGTTAGCGGCGCCCATAGAGATTAAGGACCGGTTCACGGGACCCCTCAGGAGAATGACCGTGCAAACCACAAGCCGAAATGGATAAGGTAGGTCCCGTAGTGTAGCCTCTCCTAGCTGACGAACCCATCGGCAAGGGTGAGCGGGATGGAGTCTCAGTCGGCCCCGATATAAGGGTTGCTGAGCTGCCGGATTCACCGAGGCACTCGGGGGGGCTGCCCACTCCCAGGGTCCGAGAGTGGGGGCGAAACCTTGGTGGGGTTCGCTTGGTTAGAGGGGGGTTATACGAAAGGTCCTATCACAGTTCCCTTTTTGGGGTACCGCGGTGGTATTCCGGCGCACGGGAAACCGTGTTGTGGGGCTGTGTCTTGTTGGTACAGTTGTACACCTCTGATCAGAGTAAATCTATTTGAATAGTCGTGCCCACGGTAATGGGGCAACCGACCGAGCTCTCCGTGATTAGTCTCACACTTTTACACCCTACGTTGTGGAACATGACTAGTATAGGTGGATGGTTTCGGCCTATCGCAACGTGGGGATAACGTTGGACAGTGTTGAAGTCAAAATGCTTTACTTACTCAATTTATTGTTGTTTGGACTGTGTTCAACATTCGTATTGTTTGGAAAAACTCCTGCCGTTTGCGCAAAAGCAAACCTTAGCCGGACCTTTGTCTCCCTGCATTCATTCTTTTTCTCTTCCGGCGTGACTTGTTAGAGTACGTGGAAGTACTCATCCTTGCTTCTTCACCAGAACCAGAGCCAGGGGTTGAAGACAAAGATGAAGTGGAGTAGGCTTTGTCCTACACTCTGGAAGTTGCCTATGGAGTGGTCGTTGCCACGTGGCCAGCGTCAAGCTTAGGCTTAGGCCCTTTTTCTTTTTTCGCTGCTCTTTTGTAATCTTTTTGTATTGTTTCTAAGATGTGGAACTGTAATATCAACAATTGTCGTATGTGTACCCTGGCTGGTCCTGGCAGGGATTTCAATACACATATAGCTTCGGAAATTCGGGTCTGAATTTCTGGGCGTGACAGTGCGGCACGGGCGATGGATGCTGTGGCGGCGGAGATGGTTGCCACGGAGGGGACCCCTGGGGTTGTTCTCCACCGTCCTCCGCTGCCCCCTCCGTGCCGGCGCCGCCCACGGCTCGCCCTTCATGGGCGGCCGGCGCTCCAGTCTCTGGGTAGGCCCTCTCCTCGGATCGCACCGGATCCGGGACCGAGCCTGAAGGGGGCGACCCGGACCTGGAGGGCTCGGGCACCCCGAGCCTCTCCTGTGCTCCCTCCCCCGAGCCCGAGGCAGAACCGCCCTTGGGTACAACCCTTGGGCGAAAATGCCTGTGCTCGCGGCTGGAAGCAAAACATGAGCACAGCAAAGAATCAAAAAACAGAGACAAAAATGTAAGGCCCCAATGAGCATCCACGTATCGGCGAGGCACACCTGCGGGCGGGGTTGAAGTCCCAGGAGATCCCCGAGATGGCCCGTTTCTTCTTCGCAGGGCCACCTGGAGGACTCGCCGGACTCTTGTTCGCCGTGCCCCCTGATGCTGGAGCCCCGCGGGCGGACCCCTCCCCCGGCATGCTTGCCGGGGATACGTCCCGGGTCTCCCCCGCCGTCGTCGTCGCCGCCGTTGTGGTCGGCCTGGCCCTCGACGTAGTGACCCCCGGGGATGAGCCCGCCGCCTGCGAGCCCCCTGATCTGCGGGAGCGACGCGCTCCGCTCCGCCGCCGCGTGGTAGAGATGGGGGAAGAGAGGGGTCCTCCTCTGGCCTCTTCCTCTTCCCCTTAGGGTCCGGGACCCCCGGGTCGCTTTGGCCCGGACCCCGGCGGTTCAACCGCCCGATTGGGATGTGGTCATCGGCGTCGTCGTCGTCACCATCCCCGCCCCTCGGAGCAGCCTCCGGTACAGCCTCCGGTGCGGCCGACGACGAGCCCACGCCGTCGCCCACCACCTGCAGCAGGTGCAGGATCTCTAGGCGCGCTGAGTCTAGGCACAGCGGCACCAACCCGGGCGGGAGCTGCATCAGGTCCATCTCCGTAACGCCGAGGGTGCGGCGAACCAGGGTCCCGAGATCCCTCTCGTTCCAGTCGAAGACGACGCCTACATGGGTCCGCATGTCGTCGTTGGGACCCATGTACATGTAGGCGGGGCGCGGCCTTTCCTGCAACGGCGCAATGCGCCTCATCTGGAAGTCGCGGAAGACCGCGTGGCTGGACAGCCCCCCGCCGAAGGTAGCTGATCCGGTCCAGCACCCCGTCCGGCTCCCTCCCGGCTGCGGGTGCGCCCCGGCTCCTCGGTTCACCGGAATCCCCGTCGCGAGAGGCAGAGGCGGGGTGGTCGCCGAGCGGTGTAGAACCGAACGCCCTCCGGTTCTCCCACCTGGAGCGAGGGTGGATGTCAATGAAGGGGATGCCGACCGCCCTGTCGTTCCGTGGGTGGATCGCCACGTACCCGACCGCGTCGGGGGAGCCAGCCCGGCACACCCGGAAGAACTGCTGGAAGAGGTGAAGAGAGGGCCTCACCCCCATGAACATCTCGCAGGTGTGGGCGAACACGGCGAGGTAGAAGACGGCGTTGGGGGTGAGGTGGTGCAGCGGAGGTCGTAGAACTCCGGACATCGAGGAAAAAGCGGGAGAAGGGCGGCACCGGCCCGACCATGGCGAACGAGGCGAAGAACACCATCCTCGTAGGGGGCCGCTCCTCCGGGACATCACCACCGCTGCGCGTGCCGCGCGGGAGGAACTTGTTGAAGAGGCTGCGAGCCTCCGCAGTGCGGACCAAAGATTTGGGAAGCACGCTCCTGGGCTCCAGAGGCGAGTCACGGCCCATCGCGAGGGTGGATGCGGAAGTACGAAAAGGGAAACTGGGGGCTAGAGAAAGGAAACAGAGGGAGCAGAGGGCGCTGGGTAGACGAAGGGCGAATGGCTGTGAGAGGTGATGGCAGTGGAAAGCATAGAAACCGATCCCCCTTCATGCGGGTTTGGTTTTATAAGCAACCACCGCCCTCTCGGATTCCACGGCATTAAATTCGCCCCACTACCACGCGAAGCGCCCCCTCGGCTCCGCGCCCTTTCGATTTTTGCATCCCCTTGGGTTCCCGCGCCATTCGGATTTCGTGCCGCCTGGGGTTCTGCGCCGCCAGGCGCACTACGCGGGACGGAGAGTGCCAGGAGGTTTGAATGGGCCCCCGTGCGTGTGGCCGAACAAACTCGCCCCCGTCCTAAGGGAAACTCGGCCTGGTGCGGCATCAGTTGTCGCGTACCGGCCACCTGCCACAGCAAAAAGCGTCCAGAGCCCAGGCCCACACACTCAAAGGAACGGCGTCAACCGTGCCCGAGCCCGACTCGACCCCGGTCAACGTCGGGGGCTACTGTCGGTGATATGGGCCCGGGGGTATGTCAGGGGCATGACATCTGAGAAAAAAGGAAGGTGCCCTTGCCCGTCAAAGAGCGTCAAAGTTATACCCTGAAAGGCTTAGGCGAGTCACGGCCACGGGCGGCCACGTGGCCGCCCCAGAAAGGGCTGGCCCGGAGGCTGGCCGGAGGCCGCCGCACTCCCAAACGACAGGGTCCGGGATCACCCGGACCCCCCGTCCCACATCCCGCACCTCTCTGAGAGAGGGACGAACCCAACTACCAACCAACTCATTCAATTCTTAAAAAAGAGGGGAACTGAGCGCCTGCCACATCGCATTCAATGCGATGTGAGGCGCGGCTGTCAGTTGCTCTCATCATCACCTCTTTTTGCCTGTCACAAGGCAAAGGAGGCCTAAAGTCTTTGACTAAGACCGCGGTATGGCCGCGCACCCACTCCGCGCACGCCCCCCTCACGCCCTGTCCAGTCGCATTTAATGCATTGGGCGGCCGCGTGGGAGAGAGAGTGCGAGGGCAGGAGGCGTGGTGCCAGTACCTACCCGCGGAATGGGTCCCTGACCAGTGGGTCCCGTCGGAGTAGGTAGGCAAGCCATCATCGCGTCAGCAGCGTGGCTACCACGACGACCGCCCCTTTTTCCACTTACCATGACGCAACAAATAGGAAGGAGCAGGAACGGAATGCCTTCTTCGACAAGACAAGATAAAAACCACCCCCTCATGTGGAGTGGGGTAGAGAGAAGTTGGGACTACTGTGGTGTTCCCTTGTACTATAAAAGGAGACCCAAGTCCGTCATAAAATGGTTGGTTGCTATTAGATTGACCGACCTTAGGTCGTGGATTGATCGGTAGATCAGCCCAGTGGGCAGCAGCTAGCTCTTAGCAATACCTCGTCCACCACTGAGTCCAAAGGAGAAGAACATTCCCCTTGTTCTTGGCAATTCGCCCCATATACTACATACAAACAAGAGTAGGGTATTACACCACGCTGGTGGCCCAAACCTGTATAAACCTTCGTGTCTCCGTAATTCTGATTCCTTCCCCGCCTCATCAGTGTTACTCTATTCTCGTCGCGAGTTTAAACCAGGATACACCGCTCCCCGTGCCGAACCAAAAAAGGGGCTCCTCCGAATCCCTGCGTGTCGATCCGCGACATCGACAGAGTCCTATGGTCTTACGACGTATGGGTGGCAACCTCTATGAGATTCAGATGAGATCCAATTCAAAATAGAGTCCTGATCGGCCACTAGTCCCGGTCGGCCAACTCTATATAAAGGGGTGAGGGGTGGAGAGCTGCAAGATGTCAATCAATTTGCATTGCACCGAAATCAATCTGATCACACGCGGCTTTAGAAGTCGGCGAGATCAATCTCCACAGAAGCCCTCCCCACTTTCGAGCCAAACCCTAGCCTTGCATCGCGTGCTAGCACACAGGTGTTCGGCTTCTGTCCCCGGACGTGTGGATACCGGTAGAGGCGCTGCTACGTTGCGCGCTGTTGATCGGCTACAAACGGCTACAATCGGAGTGAGGCAACTGCGGCAGAACGGCGACAAGAGCGCGGTTGGACGACTCGGATCAGCTGCGACATCGCCGAATCGGCTGATTGGTGAATCGGCTGTCCCCGGGGAATCGGTTGTCGGCTTGCGAGAATTGGCATCATCGGCCGGCCACGGTTCCGGATCGGATAGCCACGATTGGCCGTTTCCATTGCATACTCCAATCGGTAACGATCTATCGGCCCATACTTGCAAGTGTTCCTGGTTTGCGCGGTAGAAAAGTTTTTGTTTTTGGCTAGCGTAGCCTCTGCGTAACCCTTCATCAGCATCGCGCAGGGCGCGTTCGCGCCGGTTGAGCTCCTGGGCGCGCCCGTTGAGGTCGCGGATGAACTCCCCGGCGGTGGTGCGGACCCTCTCCTCTGCGGCGGCGACGACTTGCTCGCGGAAGTCGGCGGTGTGCCGCTCAACGACGGTGTCCTCGAACACCTGGTTGAGTTTCCCCCGGCGCCGCTCGATATCCGCCAGCTCCCGCTTCCTGATGAGGCCCTCCACCCTCGCCGTGGCCACCAGCTCGCGGCGGCCTTCGTCGACCTCGGCCTCCTGCCGCGCTACCGCGACCTCCCTGGCGACCAAGCCTGAACTTGGGCCCGAAGCCCCTCCAGGGAGACCGCGTTGGCCTCCTCCAGCGCCTGGGATACTATCACCCTCGCCCGCTCCTGCGACCGGATGAGGGGCTCGGTGTCCAAGGCGATCACGAACCCGGACCGAGCGCCCCCGGATTCGGAGTCGGAGCTCGAGCCGAGGTCGACCACCTGCGCGGGGCGGGAAGCCGAAGGCACCTCACATTTGGAGCTGCCGCGCGCGCTTTTTGCTGCGCCGGTGTTGCCCGATCCTCTGGTGAGGCTGCTCGCCGCGTCGGAGGATCACGATGGGCCAGCGTCGGCAGTACTGGTGTTGGCCGGCGGGGCGATGGCGCTGAAGGGCGTGGTGCGGGTGACGGCTGTCGTGGTGGCGGCGATGGTTGCCGCGGTGGGGACCCCAGGGGCTGCTCTCCGCTGCCCGCCACCGCCTCCTCCGCGTCGGGGCCAGCTCGCCCCGAATCCGTCGCCGGCGGGGGGCCCCCAGCTTGTTCCTCGCGGGCGATCGGCGCCCCGGCATCTAGGTGGGCCCCCTCCTCAGGCCGCACTGGACCCGAGCCCGAACCCGTAGGGGGTGACCCGGACCCAGAGGGCTCCACCACCCCGGGCCTCTCCTGCGCCTCTCCCGCCGAGCTAGAAGCAGAACCGCCCTTGGGTATAACCCTGGGGTGAAAATGTTGGTGCTTGTGGCTGGGAGCAGAAATAAGCACAGTAAAGGATCAAAACACAAGCTGCCCGAAACTAAAACACAAGGCCCACAATATATGTATGCATCTAAAAGGCGTTACCTGCGGGCGGCGTTGAAGCTTCAGGAAACCAAGGAGATGCCCCGCTTCTTATTCGCGGGGCCGCCTGGGGGACTCACTGGGCTGTCGCCCGCGGACTCCGTCGCCGCTGGAGCGCCGTGCCCAGCCCCCGCCGACGGCGCGCTCGTCGTGGGTGCGCTCCCAGCCTTCGTTGTCGTCGTCGTTGTCGTCGTTGTGGCCGTTCTGGCCCTCGACGGAGTGGCCCCTAGGGCTGGGCCCGCCAACTGCGGGCCTCCAGACCTGCGGGGAGGAGCGGTGCGCTTCGCGTCGCCGCCACGTGGTGGTGATGGGGGAGGAGCGGGGTCGTGCTTTGGTCTCTTCCTCTTCCCCTTCGGGTCCGGGGCCCCCGATCCGCTCCTGCCTGGACCCCGGCGGCCCAGCCGCCCAATAGGCACCTGGTCATCGGCGTCGTCGTAGTCGTCGTCCCCACCCCCTGGGGTAACGCTCGGCGCTGCTGACGATGAGCCCACGCCGTCGCCCACCACCTGCAGCGCATGCAGGATCTTCGGGCGCACCGAATCCTTGCACAGCGGCACCAACCCGGGAGCCCGCCCGACACACGCGGAAAAATTGCTGGAAGAGATGCAGCGAGGGCATCACCCCCACGAACATCTCGCAGGTGTAGGCGAAGATGGCGAGGTAGAAGACAGCGTTGGGGGTGAGGTGGTGCAGCTGAAGGTCGTAGGACTCCAGCACGTCAAGGAAGAATCGAGAGAAGGGCGGCACCAGCCCGACCATGGCGAAAGAGGCGAAGAACACCATCTTCGTGGGGGGCCGCTCCTCCAAAATGTCGCCGCCGCTGCGTGTGCCGCGCGGCAAGTACTTGTTGAAGAGGCTTCGGGCCTTCGCAGTGCGAACCAAGGACTTTGGGAGCACGCTCCCTGGCTCCAAAGGCAAGTCACGAGCCATCTTCAAGGCAGGCGCTGGAGTGCGAAAAAGGAAGCCGATGGCGGAGAGAAAGGAGGCAAAAGGGCAAGAGCGCTGGGAGGATGAGAGGCGATGGCTGTGGAAAGCGTAGAAACTGATCCCCCTCTCGTGGATCCGTTTTTATAGGCAACCACGGCCCTCTCGAATTCTACAGCATTAATTTCGCCCCACTACCACATAATGCGCCTCCTCGGCTCCGCGCCCCTTCGTTTTTCGCGTCCCTTTGGTTCCCGCACCACTGGGGGTTTCGCGCCGCCTGGGGTTTCGTGCCTGCCAGGCGCACTACACGGACGGAGAGAGCTAGGCGGTTTGATGGGCCCCCGCGTGCGCGGCCCAAATAACACGCCCCTCGTCTGGAGAGGCTTAATCAAGCGTGGCGTCAGTTTCCACGCGCTGGCCTCCTACTATGGTGGGGCACATCCAGCACCTGGGCCCACACACTCAAGAATATGGTGCTAACCGCGCCCGAACCCGACTTCGGTCCCGGTCAACACCGGGGGTTACTGTCGGTGATATGGGCCCGGGGGTATGTCGAAGATGCGATATTGGAAGAAGAAAGACGCCTTTGCTCACCAAGGCGCGCCAAAGATATGTCCTGGATGGCTCAAGCGGGTCCGGGCCACGGGCGGCCACGTGGCCACCCCAAAAGGGGCTTGGCTCGGGGGCTGCCCGGAGGCCATCGCTCTCCCAGACGGCAGGGTCCGGGATCACCCGGACCCTCTCCCCCTCGTCCTTCACCCCGCACCTCTCCGAGAGAGGGGCGAGTTCAACCGCCAACTGCCAACCACCACATTAATGCCTAGAGAGAGGCCAGACGCCTGCCCCGCCGTATTTATTGCGACGTGAGGCACGTCTGTCAGCCGCTCATCATCATTCCTTCTTGCCCATCACGAGGCAAAGAGAGTATAAAGTCTTTGACGACAACCGTGGTATGACTGCACGGTCACTCCACGCACGCCTCCCTCCATGCCCCATCCAGTCGCATTAAATGCGTTGGGCGGCCACGTGGGAGAGAGAATATGAGCTCTGGGGGTGTCGCGTCAACGCCTCTCCAGGTGAAGGGCCACTGACCGGTAGGCCCCGCTGGAGTAGGTAGGTTGGCCCATCCTCACGTCCGCAGCATGGCGGCCACGACGCCCATTTTTCTCCACCAACTCCCGTGACGCAGCAACAGGAACAAGAATAGGGGTAGCTTCCCCAACAAGACAGGGCAAGAACCGCCCCATCACGTGGAGCGGAGTAGAGAGAACCAGGACTACTGTGGTGTCCCCTTGCACTATAAAAGGAGGCCCAAGTTCATCATAAAAGGGGTTCCTCAACTGTTCTGAAAACGGGTCTAAGGTTCTGCCATTGTGGAGCACCTTGGGCCTCAAACTTTTCACCTCAGTCACCAGTTATAGCCTCCTCAGGGAAGAACAATCACCCTCATCCTTGTAGTTCATCTTCCACATATTACAAGGACAGGAGTAGGGTATTACGTCCCCCGAACATCCTGAACCTGTATAATTCCGTTGCGCCCCTTGTGATTGCGATCTTCCGCCATCTTCTTACATTCTATCCATCTTACCGCGAGTTTGAGCCCTAATTCATCGCTCCCCTGTGCCGAACCAAAAAGAGGGTCCCTCGGATTCCCGCGTGTCGAGCACACGCATCAACAAACATGAATGATTCCCGTCTTGAAAAAACGGGGTCGACAGAGCCGCTCGCCGCGCGCGCCCTTCGCCGCCGCCTCCTCGTGCCCTTCGCCTCCTCGCGCGCTCCAGCTTGACTGCTGGGAGCCGGGAGCCCACAGTCTCACCGCCACTTCGCGCAGGGCACCCAACTCCTCGCCCTTGACCCCCAGGATGCGACGCCGCTCATCCTCAAGGCCCTCGCCCTCGACCTCCAGGGCCACCGCCTCCCCGCGCTGCAAACATAGCTCGTCCACCGATGACATCGATGCCTCCATAGTCAAGCTACCCTCCTCCGCGGCGGCGGCGGCAACCTCTAGCCACAATTGGCGAGCATGACCTAGGCAACAACGAACATCAAGTTTGGAGTGGGGAAAGCCGACTGAGAGAGAAGATCGAGCGGTGAGAGCGGAGGCCAGACGAGGAAATGCCGGTCGTGATTGCCGCGGTATCATTAGCATCTCTATCTCCCACATCATATCTCTCACTGGTTGTGGTTGGTGAAAAGGGTACTGCCCACTCGCCCCTGTGGTTACCCGTCCCCAATCACAGACGGATCGGCGGTGGCTTCGGTATGGAAGAACCAACATCGTGCATCTCCCCAATGGTGAGCATCTTCTGGGTGATGGAGGAGCACCACAAACAAGGTATTGCTTCGATTTGTGAAATAATTCTCTTGCTCAAACCCTATAAGCAATCACTAGAAAGAACACATATTTTTTTACTGGTGTTCCTTTTTCTTATTGGGAGAAGCATTGGTGGAGATGGATCATGAACCATGCATTTTTTAATGGAAATCAAGAACCGTGCTTTGTTTGTCACTGAGATGGATATGTGCTTGTAGCTGTATGTAGGTGGATGCAGAGGTTTGCAAAATTAGTATGTGCCGGAGTGTGTGTGCATATGTAGGCATGGGCAATGCTGGCGCTGGCGGTGGCCGTTAATTCCACCGGCTGATTGCATTCGCGGACGGCACGAACACGACGCTGATGCTGCTTTGTGTGATGGATTAGGAGACATGATCAGTACGCATATCTATAGGAATCTGCAGTGCATACATTTTCCTTCTGTTTTGCTGCTTAGGATCTTAGAATTTTAATGATCTATGATACTTTGTCAAACATATGTTCGGTATATTTCAGATTTTCTATTTTGCTATTATAGAGTTTTTTCTTTGCTAGATACAGACTATTATTGAGAAGTGACAACTACTATTACTGACTCAAAGGGAGACTCTAGCCATGATCTTGGTGCAACTGACAGTTCAAGTAAGTGGAAAGAATCTGCTATACTTGTAGATACTGCTAATTATTTTAGTTCTCACAGCAATTCATGTTGTATGATTTTAGGCAGTACAAGGAATTTTATTCCAATGAGCTCTCGTGACACGTGGTGAAATCCAAAGCTCAGATGGAAATCAAGAATTATAGAGTTTTCCACATGAATCATCTGAAGAGAATTATATTGATGGGCAATATTTCTATGTCACATACTTCTAATTAATTGTACTTCTGCTATTTTCATGCTAAAAGAACTTCAAAATTTTATAGCATCCAATAGAGTGTGGACTTTATTTAGAATTTACTAATGCTATGCCTTTGATTCAATTCGATAGAGTTGATGGAATTATTGAGCTAGGGTGATATGATAGTGCACAAAGTTGTCCTGCTAACAAAAAATTAAGATCAAAAGTTTGGAAGGACTTTAAAGTAACGGTAGTGGATAGTTGTTCTAAGGCAGTCTATCTACATTGTCATGAACATTTAGTGGCCGAAAATAAGAATGAAACAAGTCATTTGAATTATCACATAGGTGCTTGTCCAGAGCTTCAAAGGTCAAAGAAAAAGAAGACTGGTACTCCAAAGGCAGAACTTCCAATTTTTTATCAGCAAAGAAGTCAGGAGGACTTTGCTCGAATGGTTGTGTCATAATTACTCCTCCTGTATGTCTGAGCATTTTTACACAAGATGATTCATTTATAATCTACAACCTCAATTTAAGTTAATGCATAGAACTGTTGTGAGAGAGGATATCACTAAGTTATATGAGGAAAAGGGGAAGCTATATGAAATACTGGATAGAAATCTGAGCCAGTGAACATTACATCTGATATGTAGACATCATCTGACTTTCATATGCTATATGGGCATGACAACTCATTACATTGATGCTAATTGGAAGCTTCACAAAAAGGATTATCACTGGTTTTTTCATTGCTAAAGCAATTATGACAAGGCTATATGAATATCGAAGCCTCGAAGATGAGATCTGATTTCGATGTGCTTAAGGTTAGTAATCTCAAGTTTCCCTGCAGTATGTAGCAGTGTTTGCTGTTGGAATTTGTTAATTTATCGTGACCCACTGATGTGTTTATTGGTTTGTATCATTGCAATGGTGCAGCTTTTGGTGCTTGATAGGCTATAAAAGGGACACTCCGACATTATGAGGTACTGAGGTGAGTAGGGACTTTTGTTCATTGCCCTGTTGTTGCGCTATTGATTGTAATTTGGTGGATAATTTTGTTGCACGCAGCTAAGCATACATTGCACCTACTTGATTCCTGCACAAAGAAGTTCATTAGCCAGATGGATCAGTTAAACACAAAGATAAGGTACGAAATTTTTGTACTGTGTGGTTTCCTATGAGTCCATGAGGACTTTCATATGCTTTTTTCCTGCAAGTTGAACTTGCTACAACTGATTCTGCATCTCTTGCTTCCTTTGCTTGGGGTCATACTTGATATTCCCAAAACCCATCGAAAGGATCAGTTAAATACTTACATATATTAAAACTCTAATATTTGTTGGATGTAAATGGATTGGATGGCCTACTGAAATTATATATTTTTTTGTTTGATCCATGGATTGTGGTTTGGTTTTAGCAAGAATTATATCAAAAGTGTAGACCGAAGGCCCCAAAATATATAATCAATTTAAGGTGGTCTTGATGGATGATCCAGCTTCATCATTTTGGAGATATATGGAATGCATGCAGATTTGTAATACACTCATTAGTTCAAATCAATTCAAATCAAAGTAGACTCAACCGTCGGTTCTTTTGTGTTTCTTTGCTACTTAAAAATTCTAAGTACACTGGTGTGCTTTGGTTATACTGTGTGAATTTCTAATTTTTTTTATTTCCTACATGGATCCTTAGTGAAATGTTTTTTTCCAGCCTAAACGAAAATTTGAACGAAGCTTGATTCTTTATTCTTCTATGAATGGAATATGATTGGTTTAGGTATATATTAAGTCTGTAAAATATTAATTTGAAACAAAATATATCGTGGAAAACGTGCATTTGGACGTGCATGATTACTAGTCTGCAATCAAAAGGACAAGTTCAATTTGATAGAGTACATTGTGGCTACAACAAATGAGCAGACAAAACTATTGCAAGTCCAGAATTTTCTCATTCAGATCTCCAACTCATCAATTTATATTCATCTCTTGTGATAAGATGTCCGCATAGTTGCATCTCTGAAAATGGAACTTGAGAAGCTGTGTAGCCTTCATGACATGATGTTTTATAAATTCCTATTGGGCCATCTGATTGTATTAGCTTCATGCCTGCCTCATCAAGCATTCAAATATCCAAGGCTACCTGTGCACTACGGAAATCGCAAAGTTCCATGGTAGTGACCAATGAATGCCTTAATACAATTGCAAAATAAATTTCACCAGAGTAAGATCCAACTCAAGAAACGAAGAACAAAGACTCGATAAAGATCAAGACCTGCTAAAAAACACCCATCTGGGTCCTATAAGAGCAAGGATTCAAGCAAAAATCAAAGAATCAGATCACAAGCTGACATTTTCATTGCCAGCAAAGCAGGCGCTATTCTTCCCCCAACACACCAAAAAAAAAATGCCATATTCAAGTTTTAAAAAAAGTGGTAAAGAACATTTAGTACCCTACCCTTCTTTGAGCACAAGAACAATAAACGCAAAGTAGTTCCCTTACTGCATTAGTTTCAGTTTATGATAAAAAGGTCCAAATTTGTTTCCGCTTATAAAAATATCTGAAAAAAATTGAACACTTTCTGTTTCAGAGACAGGTCCGAAACCCAAAACTTTCCAAATGGTTTTCAACCCTACATAGTAGCAGAGTGCTACGATGGTAGCACGCATAGTCGCCTCTCAGTCTCAGCTGCCGTCCTTGCAGCGGCAGGGCAAAGTGACGGAATGAGGTGGGGTGGTGGTGTGGTGTTACAGCAAAGAGTTTGATTATTGTTAAAATCTATTCAGTGTTTATCAGGCGGAGGGAGTACTAGTTACCTTTCTTGAAGTTAAGCACAAGGATAATAGTGACAAACTGTAGTTCAGATAGAATTGCATCATCATGAAAGAAAGAGTTTACAGAGCTTTCAAATGCAGAGCTTTTAAAGCTATTCGATAAATCTGCATCCTGCTGTTTTTGCAGCAGGATTAACAGAACAGAGGTTTATTGAACAAATTCTAAGCAGTACTCTGACTACTGCTAGTCAGAGTACAGATATGGGTTTGTAGTGTTCACCAAAGCTATAACGTTGCGACTTATGCCTGATGATGCTAAGCTTGTCCTCGTGGCTTCGCACCACCTCGACACCGGTGAGCACGGCGAAATTCCTTTCATCCCACTCGAAATCGCAGCAATATTCGCTGCAGGTCCCCGGCGAGAGACTTTGTACAGCTTAGCGACGCACAGCTTCCCGCCGCCGAGGTGCACGACGTTCGACGAGTGCACCTTGGTGAAGTCGCCGAGGTCGGTGCCATGCGACGGGCGCGCCGTGCGGTGCGACGGTCTCGGCACGGCGAAGTCCCTACACCCACGGTGCGCCGGCGGCGGCGGCTCCGGCTGCTGGACGGTGTATGAGGACAGGTCCCACGCCCCGAGGACGCCGTCGTCCTCGGCGGAAAAGCCGAACCAGAGGCCATGCTCGGGAACGTACTCAGCATGGCCGCAGAAGGGCAGCGTCCAGTCACCGGCCTTGCTCCACGTGGACCTCGCCGTGTCAAAGGAGTAGGTGCCATGCCCCCTTGATGACAGCAAGATGTGTGAGTCGCGGACCACCGCGTACGCGCAGGTGTTGCCGGAGTAGGGTTTGTAGTCGGCGGCATGCACATAAGGCGGCGGCGGCATGGGGCGCCAGAGCCAGTCGTCTGCCTCCCACTCGAGCTTTTTGCAACGGACGAGCGCCTCCAAAGAACTGTCGTGGTAAGGTGGCACCTCCATGACGTACAGATCCTTGCCGACGGCGAACGACAGTAAACGGAACTTGGGCGTGACCATGGTGGGCAACGCGCCGACGCGGTGCTTGGCGGGGTCGTAGACGATGGCGCGGCCAGCCTGGTCGACGGCGACGATCTTGTCGTCGTTCGTGCGCATAATCCTCATCCATGTGTTGATGCACGTCCCCGACATGCTGCCGGGAGGACAGAAGGTCATGTCGGTTGGAGGCAGGCGCGCGTCCTCCACGGCCGCCGGCGACGGCGCCGCCGCCCTGTCTAGGGGCGGTGCATAGAAGAGACTTGACGGGTTGATTCGGCGTAGCCTCTTGATGGAGGGGTTTGTATCCCAGTAATCAACCATGTAGAGGAATCGCCGGTTTTTCTTCCCAAATCCCTTCTTCACTTTCTTCTCTTCCAAGATGCTCCCTTTCTTCTCTTCCAAGATGCCGGAGCGATTGGGAATCGTTCCCAATCTGCTAATGGGATTATAATTTGCTAACGAGGCGCCGGGATTGGAGGTTGGGGCTGCGTAGAAGCCGCCGCGGCGGTCCGCGAGCTCAAAGAAGGCGGCGGCGCGACGGAAGCTACTGGCACCTAGGCGATACATGTGGATGGATCTGGAGGAGAAAGATGAGCTAGTGGATGGGTGCGGCGGCGGCGGCGCGACGGAGGGCTCCTCTCCTCCTCCGCGGATTTGGAAGAGAAGAGATGGATTTGGAAGAGGACAAGTCTCGCCGCCGCCGCGCTTGGCTGCCGCCGCCGTCGACCTATGGAGAAGGAACGGATCTAGGTTTTTTGTTTTAACAACAGCCACAGTGACGGTGAGCGGTGGCCCAGTCCAAGTCCATGTCCAACACCTACGTGCCCGTGGGCCTCTGTTGGTCCAACGGTAATATGGCCCACCGAACCGCAGTTCACTTATCCCATCGCAGTTTGCGCTGACACCCGACGCTACGCATTAGTGTCAGACGCTCTATCTCTACTCCGGACTCTTAAGGAATTTGTAGCATTTTTAATTTTTATTTTTTTAAATATTTACAAAACTAATTATTTGTTTTCGAAAATTACACAATTAGTCTCCTCCCGCTCTTTGGGAGGACGAGATTTAAAAACGCTTTTTCAAAGGACGTTTTTTCGACATGGTACCGTTGGGGTCGTCGCTCGCGCGGCAAATTTGCGGCGGTCTCTTCCCGCCCCTACCAATGGCGTTTTCCCTATTCAAATAGGGGGCCGCTTGCAAAAAGGATGGCCGCCCGGCTTTTGCGGCGGCCCTTCCCACCCTTACCAAGGGTGTTTTTCTCTTTTGCGGCGGCACCCTTCCCGTCCTTCCGAGAGGACGTTTTTTCTCTTTCCGCCCTCGTAAGGGCGTTTTATCCTACACCCTATCCCTAATTGACCGATCCATTTCTCGTATTGTTTCAAATGTAAATGTTATCGTCGTATTGTTGCAAATGTAACCAATCCATTTGTCGTATTGTTTCAAATGTAAATGTTATCGTCGTATTGTTGCAAATGTAAATGTATCATACGTACGTAAATACAAATGTAAATATGTTGTGTAATGAACCCTAATATTCAAGGGCCGGTGGTCGCGTAAGGGTAGATCGCCGAACGGGGAGCCCGTAGCCTCATCACGTGAGCGAATCGCGCAGTGATGTCTTCCCTCGATCCACCAATAGCATCCACGGCCCAAGAGCCTCTCGGCTAGTGGTAGCCCTAGCAGTGTACGAGACGTCCCGCGTCGGTGCCATCTCCCCACAAGGAAGATGGAAGGTGTGCGTCTCGGACGCCACCGATCCACCAAATCAACTATCGGGGACCATCCGCATCCCACCGTCTCGCCGGTCGTGCTTGCCGACGCGCCTCGCCCGCAAATCGCGATCGGCGACTCACGCAACCTCCATACCATCAAGTGTAATATTAGTGTCAAGTATAATATTAGTGTCGTAAATCAAAAGAGTATAATCGTACCACTGGACGTGTCGTGGATCGACACACAACAACTCGCGCGACGGGCGTGGACGAAAGGTGGTCACCGAGCACCCGCACCGTCGACAAGTACGACCTATGCACCCCGTCAACCGACTCCGCAAAAGAGCTGTGTATCGTCCCCATACCTGCATGAATACATGAATACATTAGTTAGTAAGCAATTTATAGAAAAAACAAAACAATATGAATACATGACATAAATTGTCCATTATATCCGAACATTGTAAAAATTACACGTTTGAATTCAAACTACCAAACACAACATAAAAATATCACAACAACATTAAAATAGTTCATGTCTCACAATGATAAATATTACACGCACGACAAATGGCAACAACATAACAAATGTTACAAATTTTGGATCACCACTAGATTGAAAGGAGCAAAGAAAATAATCAAGCAATTGTATCGCCAGCGGACGACGTAGTCGCCGCACGAGCACGTCCGGGACGTGATCGCCTCGTTGATGTTTCTTCTCCCGATGGACGGCCGCCATCGGTGGCTGTCCGGATAGACCCGCACCTGCGACAATTGAAGTTTCGAATTCTTCGGGCATTTTTTGTATGTACGTCTCGTGCTCATCGCATTTGCTGCAACGTAGGGTCCTTCCCCCGGCCTCCGACTCGTCCATGTCATTTCTGATGCGTCTCGACTGACGACGTCCCTTTTTCAGCCTTAACTTCGATGGATTTGGAATGTACAACACTTGTGGCCTCAGTGTTGTGTACGATCCAGATATCCCAAAACCATATATCTCCTCCTTCCACGTATGAAAAATTGATTCTTTCCTGTAGTACGGTGACACATAGATATCGGGAACTATGCCGCAATCCCCAACTGCGGCAAGGACGTGTGAGCAAGGCGATGTCTAAGCTTCGGCTTCATACCGCAACTACAACCACCCTCCGCATGAAGCACACATTCCCGCACCTTGAACACGGTTGATGTCGCGTCTTCTCCGTCGACACACATGATCTCATATCTATGAACTTGGGTTCCTTGGGGATTACTCGTGCTTCATAGCCTTTAGAATTTTGTCTTGCATATATTTCGTCACCACGTTGTCAAATACAATGTTGTTATCGGCCATCAAAGGGGAAATTTTCTTAAATCTATCCCTAAAGTATGCCTGAGTGCCATGAAGGATAAATTCCACAATACCCACTAATGGAAGTCCCCGAACTCCTCGCATCACCCAGTTGTACACCTCGACCAGGTTGGTTGTCATTATACCATATCGAGCTCCGTCGGTGTCATACAACGAGACCATTTTTCTTTCGGTTCATTCTCTATCCAAGGGGGAGAAATTACGTATTGATGGTGCGGACCTCCTTCTCATTATTGGCGGGTCATTATGCAATGGACCAAGAGGTACTGCAAGCTTGCCATCCTGTGGCCAACGAGATTGCTCGTCGGTTTGCTTCGTTGTCAGCTCATCCAACCTTCTCCACATCTCATTGAATTTTTTCTCTTGATTCTGACCACATAGCCTCTTGAATAGATCCATCAGGTGCTTGTTCTTGAATTGTTTGTAGAAATTGGCTTGCATATGCCGCACGCACCACCTACTCCGAACATCATGCCACCTAGATGGAAGTCCCCTCTCCGGCCAACCATTCTGAAGATAGTCGATTGCCCTCAGTATGCCCGCATGACGATCATGAATGAGACAAACATTGGGTCTCATATCAACGACTTGGAATCGAACTCTCTCCAAGAACCAATACCAGCTTTCGATGTTCTCACTCTCGACAAATGCAAATGTCATAGGTAACACCTGATTGTTCTCATTTGCTGCAATCGCCGTCAGTATCTGACCTCTGTATTTGCCTGTCAGAAAGGTTCCATCTATGCACAGCACAAGGCGACAGTGCACAAATGTGTTGATGCAAGCACCAAGCGAGAAAAAGGCTCTTTGCAGCACGCTCTTGCTCGATTCAAGAGATGATGAAAAGTCGAATATATCATAGTAGGTATTGGGGTTTCTCTGAGCAATGGTGGCTAACAGACGAAGTAAATTGTCATACGATGCTTCAAATGTGCCATACCTCATCTCCAATATCTTTTGTTTCGCCCTCCAAGCCTTGGAATAGCTGATAGTATACTTGAATTTGTTCTTAATGTGCCTAATAATGGAGCCTGGTTCAAAGTCCATGTTTTTAACAACATTGTTGTACATCTCACCGGCAACAAACGCGAGGTGATGTTGCGGTGGTACTTATCTACCCCGCAGAGACATGTGTGCTCACCAACAATGTTCACTTTCCAATAATCACTCCATTTCCTCTTGTATGCATGAACGCGCCACGACAATCATCCTTCATGCATTTTACATCATACACATAGTTCGTAGACTTCACCACCCTAAACTCTCTATGCAAAGAGACCGCCCAATGTTTCACCTCCTCTTTTATGTCTTCCTTATGAGCATATCTAGCACCTTGGATAACCTCGTTATCCTTGTATTCAAATGAAAGATGTTGCCCTCCGAGATAAGAAGCCGAGAGAAATCAGCTTGTTCCCAATCGACGGGCATGACATTTTCTTCCTCGTCCGATGATTCATCGCCCTCCGCCTGCTCATTTTCAGAATCCTCCCTCTCCATTTCTTCAACAATTGTTTCGATTCTCTCCCCGTCCGCCACGCCAATCGCCTCCTCGAAGCTTGCTTCATTGCTCGGACCTTCACCATACTCGTTTGCATTGTATTACCTATCGATTTCGTGCAATGCCACAAAAATAACAAGGGGCCAGGACCTTTCAAGTGTCATGTCCACATAACGTCTCCACGACTCAGTGTTATCTATAGGCATAAGTTCCCAATAATATTCTTCTGTTGCACGACTTAGTACAACGGATAGAGACATTGTGTTCACTCTTGTATCCACTTTAAATCCACGTAGCAACCAACTATAGACTAACTCAAATGTTTATCGGCTGACCTATCGATGCCCTTCGATTTCATCCTAAATTCTGACAGATCTACACCTTCTGGACCGTATCTAACGTTGCCTTCATCGTGAACTATCTAAAATATGATCTTACTTGCCATAGTGCCTGACAAACAAATTGAAATTAAGTTTATTCCATACTACGAATATGTTGCCTACATGATTGTGCCTAAGTTAATTTCTTTAACAATATATTCTCTGGTCTACATCTTAAAATACCCCGAATCGGTTTGTTCATTTGATCTACCGCCAATCGTACCTCATTCATTTAAATCTGACAAATTTTGTAAACTAAATTAAATTAAATCGTACTTTATATGTGCACATATTTTGATTATAACCAAAATTATATGTACGATTATCCATAGTGCTTAACATCTATTCACATAATATACACATAGATCCGAACATATTCTACCTAAGTTGATCTAACTATTCTACCTAAGTTGACCTAACTATTTGTTGATGAGAAATTTCTCTCACGCGCGGGCCGGAGATCTCGCTTAGCTCCGGTCAGAGTCCTTCTCTTGTGCGGTGCGGGCGTGCTAGTTGGTTTGATCTGTTAACCAACAAGAAAAACAAGAAATATGTGTTAAGTGTTAGGTTAGATCCCTACTGAATCGGCTGAGGGAATCCATGAGCATATATATGCTATCCTAAAATATATTTAAGCTAAGTGACTAGAATGGATCGGCTATACCGAGACAACATCAGCCGCTTAACTCAAATACAGTAAAGGATAATAAATATATGTATTGATAACCTAGCCGATACTGGAAAGCTAACTATGGATCGGCTAGTACTCCGATGATTCTTATGAAAAGATATCATTATTGAACCAGATGCTTAGCCTAGGAAATCGGCCATCGGCTGTTGATAGCAGGCCGATTTTGGCTTATAATATCCGACAAGAATGAGATCTTAATATAAGAGGCGGCCCTAACATAAATCTAGTAATGAATATACTATAAATACATCAGGGCAGATAAGGTCGGCTGAAACCCCGGCACTATCTCTAAACATATAAATCTAACTGAACAGATCATTGGAAGTTCTACGAACGACTTAATAGTTCAAAGTTGATGTAACATTAAGTATAAAAAGAACAACCTAATCTATTGTAGCTGATTTATACCTCTCGAGATGATGGATACCACATATAAACTAGTCCAACCTTTAGATCTATCCCTATCGGCTGTGAGTTCTTGATAGAATTGGTCGATGGCAGGATAGATCTAAACATTGCTCCAGTTTATATGCGATATATGGTAAATAGCACAGTATAAACCCCTGAATCTAATGTGTCATTACGATGGAAGCACTAGAATCAGCAGAACATACCACTAATGACAAGCATTTACCTGGATTTGGGGATCGAAACTCGTAGCCAAATCAATTACTCGTCTAAAGAAAAGGTTTGGCGATGCGCCGAAGGTTGTTTGATTGATTGAATTATTATTACAGGGGTCTTGGGTCCGATTTATACCCAAGATAACTTATCTGTATAAACCTTGGACTCTATCTAAACTACTATTTAAAATACGACGATATCCCGGGAAGGACCCACGCCGCATCAGTTTAAACAAACTCCTAATTTACAGATACAATTACCGTTACATGACTCTATCCATAGATAGCAATATCTTTTAACGCACAAACTGATAACCGAATCTTCTATTTATCTTCAAACACCTACACTAGAAACAGTTTTATCTTCTCTAAACTCAGAATCGGCTATCGACCGTTCTTGCCCGATTCAACCTTAGCCGACTAGCTTCACGTCGATCGCTTCTCGCCGATGTGGCCTCTGTTTCTTCGTCAAACCAGCCGATCCGATTCTCGCTTCATCCTTGCTAGGACTTAGGGATTTAATTACCAAATTTAGGTGTTAACACTATTCTACCTAAGTTGATCTCAATTAAATTATCGAAGTTGATCTAAATTAAATCATCTGTTTTACAAATCTAAAACTAAATATTCAATAACTATTCAAATATTAAAAAATTTTATTTTCCTTAATATTGCATTTACAAACTAACTAACAAAAAAAAGTACGACGGAATATTGCATTTACCTCGGATGGAGTACGCAATCCAGCAGGGCTTCGCCGCGCTCCTTCCTCTTCCTCACCCCTCTCTCTTCTTTTTTCTGGATTTGCGAGGTTGCAAATGAGGAGAAAATCTTTGACTCGGCTTATATACTGCCAAGGCTAAAAAACGCCCTTCCAGAGGGCGTGAAGATAAAAAAAACGCCCTCTGAAAAGGCGGGAAGGGGTCGCCTGCAAAAAGCCGGGCGGCTCCTTTTACGAGGGCGTGAGGGTCAAAAACGCCCTCTCGAAAGGCGGGAAGGGGTCGCCGCAAAAGCCGGGCGGCTCCTTTGCGGCGGCCCTGTTTCAACATGAAAAACGCCCTTGGTAAGGGCGGGAAGGGGTCGCCCGCAAAAACCGGCGGCCGCCCTTTTCGCGTCCCCTATTTGAACAGGGAAAACGCCCTTGGTAAGGGCGAAAAGGGGCCGCCTGCAAATTTGCCGCCACGCGGCAGACGACACCCAACGGTCGTCGCCACGTCGAAAAAACACCATCGAAAGGACGTTTTTAAATCTCGCTCTCCCGGAGGACGGAAGGAGACTAGTTGTGTAATTTTTGAAAACGAATAATTATTTTTATAAATCTTTAAAAAATAAAAATTAAAAATGCTAAAAATTTGACTCCAAAATTCACATGAATGTTATTTTTATTTTATCTTAACTGCGCAAGCCTAACCACACATATTTATTTTTCGAATTCGTCTTCTCTAATATGCTGAAGTTTGCCAACTTTGATCAAAACATAAACTCACATAAACTTAATCAGAGTCCGACGTTCGAGAACAACGATAGTGACCATAATAAAAGTTACTTCCTCATGTTGTCCGGCTCGATGGGTAGATGCTATTCTGGCATGACAAGACCAGCATTCGTGGATGCCTCTCGCCGTTGTAGTGGCCATTGGGCATGGTCATGGATGCCTCTCGCCGTTGTAGTGGCCATTGGGCATGGTCAAGACTAGCAACGTGTTTTTTTTAATTACTTTGGGATCTTCTAATTGAGCCTCCCTGTTGATCGCCTAAGTAGTTTAGCACTGGAATCATGATCTGTAACAGTAAGCGCCACGTAGACACACCACGCAATTTATGGATGTGCCGTGACCAGGCGATATTGACGGGCCGAATCTTCTGGAACATTCCTATCAGGGCCCACAACGCTATAGCTGAGCACTACACAAGTCGTCAGGGCTCAAACACAAGTCGTGCCGTTATAGCTGAGCACTACACACCCGTTTCTGTACCTAATTTGTTTTGGTTACTCCTGCCGTTTTTGCAGGATGCAGATTCATCGGTTAGCTTTAGAAACTCTGCATTGCATAGCTCTGTAAACTCTGTTAGTAGACATGAATTCTACTGTTTTTGGATCTGAAAGATAAAACATTTGTAACCTGAAATCCTCATAATCTGATCAGACAGCGGTAAAAGTGCCAAAAATTAAGACTAGGGACAACAAGTGGAAGTTACCATAACATATAAGCATGGAACCAGTATTTCTTTTTAGTTTGAGACGCGTTGGTTAGTGAACATTGCTTTATTCAGATGCATGTATGCAGATTAACCATGTTGACTGAATCTATGAAGGCCAAAAGACATAGAATTTCAGTTAAATTAAGGCGTGAGATATATATGAGCAGAGGTTTAACACGAGTCTACCTTGGTTATTACACAGTCAAATGAAAACATTCATTTGACGTGACGAATCGAACAAGCTGAAATCCATAGTCAGCGCGCCCTTGCTGCGTAACGAAGCCGAACACGCCAAGGTATGCCAATTTCGTTTGCTACATGCACTGCACAGCTCCCCCTTTGTGACGCAGATGTCGCCGCCGCCGGAAGACCAAGTGCGGCGCCTCTCACCCATCCTCGACAAGGCTTTCCCGGGGGTGCCGGCCGGTCTCCCAATCGGTGCGGGGAATGAAGCCTGGTCTGCAAAGATGGCTTGGGAGCCAATTCCGACCAAGCGCGCCTTCGAGCGCATCACGTCGGCGTTGTCACAAATTGAAGAAGCGTTGCAGCGCCTTGAGTTGGCGGCCGAGATCGCTGACAGCGCGCATCACCGGGCGGCCACCACGGCAATATCCCCTCTCCGGGCAGCCCCGAGGCCGGTAGGGGGCCACCTTGGCGCGGCGGCGCCCCTGCTCCGGGCGGCGATAGACGGCGAGGAGAACGTGGCGCTGCTCTCATCCGCCCTGCCCCCATCTCAGAGAGAGCAAGCACAAGAGGAAGGGCAAGAGCAAGACCCGACGCCGCCAAAACTGATGGAGGGGATTGCGGCGCTCTTCACTGCGACGCCGCAGCCAATCCTGGTCTCGCCGCCGAATCAGCTGCAGTCGGCGACTTGTGTGCGGCCGCAGTAGCTGGGAGGCCGGGCCAAGGCTCAGTCGGAGCGCAAACAACTCGTAAGGCGCAGCGAGCGCAAAGCCAAGCAGTCGGCCGGCCCAACCATGGAGCGCTGCCTTTTCGCCGCCCCGGGCAACGCTCGGAGTTGACGGCGAGGCAGCGAGGCGAGGAGGCGAGGCGGCGGGCGGCGAGGTTGACGGCCGCCTCGGAGTCTTCCTCGGGCGCGTCGTCCTCGGAGGCGGGGATGGAGGTGTCGTAGCCGGCGAAGCGGTTGGGGTCCGAGCCGCCGCTGCCGTAGAGGTCGGTGTCGAAGGTGACGGAGGAGACGGCCATGGGCGCGCCGGCGGCCAGGGCCTCCTCCATCTTCTTGCGCTCCTCCTGCGCCCGCGCGAGCTCCGCGTCGATGGCGTCCATGGCGCCGGCGCGGGGGGAGAGGCGGTTAGGGTTTCGGGGGTGGAGAGATTAGACGAGGGCACGAGGCGAGAATCAAGAATGCGAAGAAGAGGAAGAGTCGTGTGGTTTGGGCTCTCGTTCTAGACAGAACTCGCTGGTGCGTCATCTTTCATCTGGGCCGTTGATTGAGGCCGTCCATCTGAAAAACATGAACCGACTTTGCTTCAGTCAATTGATACAGTAATAATAAATAATTAAAGTTTTTAGCAAAAATATATGTTCTTTTTTATAAAACTTTTACTTTGGAGTTGGTTAAAGAATAAAATATTAATTATTGCATAACTAGATTCGTTTAGTTATCACTTTAGAAACTTAATTATAATTTGATTTGTTATTAAATATTAAGCAGCATATGAATTTTTTAGAAATTTAACATTCTAAATAGTGACAAACTTTAAGGTAAAATTATTTTTGGAATTTAAATAGTTCAAACCCCGGACTTGTCGATCCGATAAATTAGGATAAAACTAAGAATTTTATAGCATCTTTTCGATATATATTTTTGGATCATCGGTCATAACATTTCAAAAATTTTAAAACAAATTAACATGGGATATTGTCACCGCATAATAAATTAAATCAGTGGATCGCAAAAACTTCAAATCACTATAACTCGCTCATTTTACCTCGGAATTCATCGAAACTTGAACCTAAACTCGTCTAAAATCATAGACTAATTTTTGGGGTCGCTTTTACGATTTTAGTTGGCTTTTGGTGATTTTTACTGAATTCTAATCGAATTCAATCGGTTTCTCGCACGTACGAATAGAGTCCAGGGAGCTGTTGATTGCACAGAAGATCCCGGTCAACAAGGTTGCGAGCAAGGCAAGTCATCACTACCATTAATCATGTTGAACCTATTTGTGAACTTATGTTTGTTTAAAATCAAAAGTGCATGCTATACACATATGAACTCTCCTACTTGTTATATGCCATGCCTTGATGTTGATTACCCAAATATATTCTTTGTAACCTATGACGTCATGTGTCCGAAGAAAATCTTCGGTATTGCTTAGCCATGCTAAATTAGATTCTTGCATACTCATGTTTATCAAAATGATATATGCTTGGGCAACTACCTTAGAAATGGTAGTTGATGTTTGGCAAGTGGAGACATGAGCGTCATTTTGCCTTGACAATGGAGAAATGATAAGTTGATGAGAAACCAAAACCAACAAATGTTTTAGACTGGGGCGGCTGGATGATTTGGGTGAATTCCAAAAAAGGCAAGTGTCGACCCTGGTCAGTTAAGGACCGAGCCATAAGATAACCGGGAAACGAGCCAGTACAACCGTACTTCTCGAATGGATATAGACCTAGCGGATTAGATAGCCGAGCGGAGGCGGTGTCCCTGCATAGTGGTTCTTGATGTTGAGAGGGGTTATGGCCTATGTGTAGAGTGGTGAATCAAATCGAAATTAATTACAACTTAAAGACAATGAGTTTTCCCTTACCCCGGGAGTTCCAAAACTCCTCACACTGCTACAAAAGGACGGTAGAGTGCATGAGGACTTAAGTTCATGGAACCGGTACCACCAAAGTGAGGTTATTGAAATGCTTTGCTGTGACCATCTCATGTGTTGGGACGTAGGCTCATTTGTTGGGCAGTCGTGGAGTACGGGTAAAGTGTACATCCACTGCAGTGTGAGTAAACCAATCTATTCGAATAGCCATGCTCACTGATATGGAGCTGCGTGACAAGACTTTCGCTTGGCTAGACTCAAAAACTTAAAAATAATGGGATGGGCATGCATGATGATTTTATGTGCTGGGGAATCCACTTCTCGAGAAGCGAGAAGGGGTAGACTCCCCAGAAAACCATGACGATCCAGTGGCGGGAAGCTATCCTTGGAATCACAACGGATGGTGGACAGAACCATCGCTGATTTAATGAACCATGGAAATAAAACTTGATCAGGCTTAGGTTGTAGGTTTGTGAAAAGAATTGCAAAACTAGCTTTACGCAAAAGACCCACGGCCATTCCTTGAATATCCCTATCATATGCATCCTTGTTGTGATGGCTTGCTGAGTGCGGTTGGTACTCACCCTTGCTATACGCACAAACCTCCAGATATAAGCCAGGAAGACCTGGAAGACCCATACGCACATTACCAGGAAGGCATGGAAGACGATGGTGCGCAATAGGTCTTAGACTCCGATCGTTGCCTGTGGCAATGGCATGTCGCTGCCTTTTGTCTGCTGCCTCATCTAAACTCTCTTTTTGCTTGTATTCCGGACCAGTTGGTCCTAAGTACTAGATATTGCCTTCGGGCCTATGATGTAATATTTTGTATCAAATGATTCGTGCATGCGCACTTGATAATCCAATACTATAATTCATGAGTACCAAACTACTCGATGCAGGGAAATGGTACTATAACCACGAGTGATTCCTGTTACCAAAACGGGGGTCCACACCCGCCCCGGCCCGTTCCGCCACCGCCCCCTACGCCGGCGGCCAGCGGCCCCCCTCCCTCGGCCCGCCCTCGGTCGCCTCTGCCTGGCCCTCTCCCCGAAAATAGGTAAATTTCATACAAAAATTGAATTTTTAAATTTGTGCAATGTATGATAAATTTAAATATGATAGTATGCAATGTTGACAATTTTTGAATATGCAAAGTAGGTAAAATTTAAATATGCAAAGTAGATTATTTTTGAATATCCAATGTAGGTAAAATTTAAATATGTAATGTAGATTAATTTGGAATATGCAATGTAGGTAAATTTTAAATAAGCGTTGTAGGTTATTTTTTAATAGGTAAAATTTAAATTTTCGATCATGTAAATTTTATTTTTTTGCATGTTTTTTCGTGAATATTTAGTTGATTTAGTTAGCGACACAACTATAGTTATATAAATATAGTTAGATACTTAGTGATACGATTTAAAATATAGTTAGATACTTAGGTATATTTTTTGAGGTATAGTATGTATTACACGAACATTGAATAAAATAATTTTTTGGACTGATTAAAACGAACTGTCCCAAAGTTCTCTAACATAAGGGGCTCCTTTATGTCGACATAAATAATCACATCCTTCGATCAAGTGTATGAGGGTTTAGGATGGTAGATCATACACCAAAATTTTTGATTGTGATAACGAAGTGCAGTATTTAATATTTTCCTATGGGCCAGAGTTTCTTTCCAGAAATTTTTAGGTCTTTTCAAAACTACTTTGGACTAAAAGAACTATATTTCAAATTTTGTTGAACTAATAGATGGACAACTTAGTGAGCATATATCATGGAGGCACCGTGGAAAGAGATCGATATAGATATGTGGAGTTTGTAGACATGCAAAATGTGCATGTTCTATTCAATGAGAAGCCAACATATATGCTGAGTTATGCTTGTATTACTACAAAAGTTGTTTTCACCATGTTGATAGCGGAGCATCCTACTGTCTAACTCATGTTTTGATAAATTCATATTATGAGCACATGTAATATAAACAACAGAAGTATGATAGCTCCAATAATAGGGTTCATTACACAACACGATAACATTTCAACTACGATACGACAAACTAAATAACAATTCAAGTGTTGAGCTACGAGACAAACTCTGAGTGCTGAGCTAAGTTGCAATTATGAACAAGGTAAATCAAAAATACGACTTATACAAACCGAATTGATGCGCACAAAACTAGGAGGGACAAGATACCTTGCAAGACCCTAAGCCAAGCTTGGCGCCATCTATATTGGTGCGATGTCGGTGCCATCCTTATTAGCGCCGAGCTCGGCGCCAAGATCTATGGCGCCGAGCTTGGCGCCACCCCGACGGCGCCGAGCTCGACACCAAGATTCACGGCGCGAGTTTGCCACACCGGCCTCGGCGCCGACGTGGCGCGAGATCTCGCGCCAATTATATTAGCATCGAGTAGTGTAAGCTCGCACCATCACTATTGGTGCCGAGCTTGGGGTCCATTCCCGCAATTAAAACGCCGGGGTCTATTTATGAGAATCTATGCAAAAATGGGCCAAAAGCAAAAAAATCGGCGGTGCATTGCTTTGCATTGTGTTATGAAGAGGGTACCGTCACAATTTCTTTCCAAGGTACTATGGTGGTATTAAGGTGCATGGTAACATGTTGTGAGGTTGTGTCTTGCGGGTAAATTTGTACACCTCTGGCCAGAGTAAAACTATTCAAATAGTCGTGTCCGCGGTTATGGGCGAGTCTAACAATGTTTTTTGTGATTGGTCTCATTTCATTCATTAATAATACTAATGTGATAAATGTTGATAATTTCTTTACCTCCTCGTTTGGAATGGTTAATTCCTGATTTGGAGAATGTGTCAGTGCAATCGGGCATGGTTGTTCAGAAATGGTTGGGCCTATACAACGGGTATGTTATACAACGTTGGACTAATATTGTTTAATTAAGTAACTACTATTTTATAATTTCTGAAAATTTTATTAAATGCTATTTGTGCAAATAAGCCTTTATTATTGTTAACGCCAAAATTTGGTAAGCCCGTTGTCATCGGCCTAAAGTCGAGATCGGCTTCGAGTCGTAGAATTGGCCGATGGAAATTATCGATCACCGAATGGATTCTTAGTAGATTCGGTTAATCAATTAAAGAAAGTTTATCCGAAAGAGGCCGAGATCAAGAAGGATGTGGCATAGCAATTTATCTATTAATTAGGCAGAGTCAGTTAGTTTCCTTTTTATCTCTAGGAAAATGTGTTTAGTGTCCGATGAGGACTTTATATTTTTCTTTTTATCTTTAGGAAAACTTGTGTCGTGTCCAATTAGGACTCATATAGGCCTATGGGTATAAATATGTATACCCGTGGTCTTTGTAATCTATCTCCACGAGATCAATACATCTACTTTCGGCGCATCGCCACCCTAGTCTTTTAGGTTTTATTTCGACGAGTTCTTATTTTCGAGCATGGGCTGCATCGATTGAGTTCGACCTCTGGCAAGAAGTGAGTTACATCATCTTCGCTTGCACTAGCATGGCTAGGACTTCCTCGGTTGAGTCCGATATTCTAATCGGGCCGATGCAAGTGTTGTCTATCTGGTATATCATCTCAATCTTTAGTTCCATTACTGTTTATAGTCATATCGGCTTAGTTAGGACTTTCTCGGTTAGGTCCGATATTCGATCAAGTTGATGTTTCTTTAAACATAATGTCACTTTAGATAGATTTGTTATATCCATCACATTAGACAGATTTATTGGCTTATTGAGTATTAGATTATCACATACAATCTCGTGCTGCAACGGTTAGGTCTGACCTTATTGATAATCTATGTCTTGTTAAGCCAATAGGTTTATGCTAATGTTTCATCGGAGGGTTAGTCGATCTTATCTGATGTGTTAAATTCATTTTGATGGTTTTATTGTCTTGGTTAAATTTAATACATGACCACTTTGATCGGGTGTTATATCGGCTTGTTTAAATCTATCAGGCAATTATCAACCTTATATTGCATCGGTTAGATCCGAACTATGAGGTTGTGGTTGTAAGTTGGATTTATTTAAGTCAGTAGACATTAATCATTGCTTCATCGGGGTTTCAGTCGATGAATTATTTGGACGTTGCATCGGCTTACAAGGATTATATACAAGTTGGTTTTAGCCGATTGCAGCAAAGGTTTCACTGATCATCTAATCATTTGGATTTAATGACATCGGATTACTAGCCGATGTATGTTTTAACCATCGGATCAACATTTATTGTATCATATTATTATTGGTCGATTGGTTTGTTGGATATTTGCTTCATTATATTTATATCAACCGATTGGTTCATTATCTTACTACATTATTATCAGTCGATTGTCTTTATATTATTATTTATTCAAGTGCCTGAATCTACACCGAACCTATAGCCGAACATTCAAAGCCTATCTGCTATCGGCTGGCATCGGATATCGGCTATCACGCTATCGGCTGATTCTATATCAAGCTATTAGCTATCGGCTGACACATATCTTAGGCCGATCAGTTTTACATCTTGTCAGTTGCAGGATCAAACTGACTGGCACACCCGTGGCTCATCAATATTTTAGGACCTGCACTGGTGTTAAACAGATCTCCCAGGCCGTTGTGTGTATTGATATAGTTTTCAACAGTTATACCATCCTTTTGTTATCCTGTGCACTTGCATATTTGTTGTTTGGCTTATTGAGTATCGTATGTACTCACCTTGCAATAATCATCATCAGAGATGAAGCTCTACAATGAAGGTGATGATCTGGAGGAGTAGGCTGAGTCTTAGGCCCTGTTTCTTTACACCAGCTTCTGTCTTTTCAGCCTACAATAGACAAAAATTGAAAGAAATAGCTAGCTTCTATGTTTAGCTTCTCAAAAGCCATTTGGCTTTTCGAACTATAAAAGCTAGAAGCTAGAAGCTCACCGGGGTGAGCTTTTCCGCTTCGAGGAGAAAAATTACCCACCTGCCATTATAAAACACCGCTTGTCCGCTTCCCGCGGATATTTTGAACTTCGTTTTTGGATATTTTGAACTCTGTTTGGTCCAAAAGCTAATTCGAAGAAAGTTGTGAAACAGTCTCAACTTTTGTAGTTCCAACTTTTGGAGGTAGTAGTAGCCGAAGCTTGCTTCTACGGAGCGAAGCTAAAAGAAACAGGGCCTTAGTCAAGTTGCTTGTGAAGTGGAGCCGTCTACGCTAATTTCTTTTATTTCCGTTGTTTAGAATTTTATTGTTTGACAGAACTATCTACCTATTTAATAATTTTATATTCGTTTAATGATTAGATAAAGATTTGTACTCTTTTATCAATTTGTTATTGTGTGTCTCGACGATTTCGGAGGAGGGCTTTACATACATGTAAGCATTTGAAATTTTGGATAAAAATTTCGGACGTGATAAGTTGGTATCGAGCCTCCTTGACCTTAGGATAAGCCAAATGGTAACCTCTAGAAGCCTTCTGAAAATAATTAAAAAGTAGAATTATCCTTCTCTCTTTCTCTTTTAAATAAGTTAACGGCACATGCGAAATTGTTTATTTAGTTTTCTTTACTCCTCATACTAAAAACTTATTTAGAATATTACTGTTAATTGATTAGTACTGTATCATACCCATCATGGTTTAATACTTTGCTGTATATCTTAGTCAATGGTGATATAGTGATGTTTATTTAACCACCTTAATGATTCTCTGTTTTTTATGTTTTTATCCTTTATTGTTCCTAATTTAATTAGTTTTGAAACTCCTTATTTTGGGTCTTTAAAAAGTTTTTTCTTAAAAAAGAAATATTTGAAATTATATATATATATACATAAAAGGGGTTTCTTAATTAGTTTCGGGTCAAACTTAAAAAGTGTGTTAAAAATATTTGTAGTTTTTCGATAATTGATCAAAGTATATATATATATGTAGTTTTGTAAAAATTATTTTTTAATATTAGATTTAATAAAAGTAATGTGATGTTATTAATGCTACTACATTTTTTAAAAAATTAGTTGATTTTTTCAAGTTTGACTCAAACAAATCTAAACCGTCTAATAATATGAAATTGAGAGGGTATATTTTATATATTTTCAAGCAAACGGGAAAACAGGGATGGATGAATCTTCGTTTTATAATAGTAGTACTAGCAAAGAACAATTGATGAAAGGAAAAAAGTTCATATTTGACCATCCAACTATTGCCGAAGTTTAATTTTGGCCATCCAATTACAAAACCGGATATCGGACACCTGAACTACTCAAACCGTTCACGTTCGGATAGCCAGTGGTTTTGACCGTTTTGACGCCACGTGGCACCTAAGCCCGTGCTAACTAGTTGGATGGTCAAATATGGACTTGATTAATTCATGAAGAAAAATTAAAAAATAATTTTTAACACGGGAACATGGTGTGCGTGTCGCCGAGCCGCATCTAGCCGAAGAAGGAGGCGAGGGCCCACTCCTCCCCTTTCGCTGGTCCTCGGCCGGCTGCTCCTCCGAGCTCTCACCTCGGGGCGGCGGCGTGACGACGGCGACGGCGCGCTCGAGGACCGGGATGGTGTCGGCGTGCCTGCCTAGGCCACAGTGGATGGCGGCGGCAATGTGGAGGCTCATGGCGAGCTTGAGCTTGGCCCCCTCGCCGCGCCGCTCGAGCGCGCGTGCGGCCCTCTCGGCGAACTCGAGCGCTTGCGCGCGCCCGCCCTCCCGGAGACCATGGCGTCGCATGCCGCTTGAGCGAACGGCCCCTCCGGGTTGTCGAGCGCCGCCTCGTCGGTCTCCGGCCGCCACCTTCCCGGGTTTGGCCCGCGACGAGGTGGAGGGAGATGGCAACGGCGGCGCCGGCTCCGGGCGGGCGGCGAGAGGCGCCTCGATGGCGGGGCCGCCACCGGTGGCGAGTTGTCGGCGGCGGCGAGGCCGGCATGGTTGGGTGGGCGAGCTAGCTAGCTAGGTGAGGCGAGGTGGTGAGTCGCGCACGCAGAGAAGGTCGTGGTGGCCACGGCGACGAGGGTGCGCGTGTCGGTGGTGGTTGTCCCGGCGGTGCGGGGCGGGGTTAGTGCGTTGGCGCCGGTGTCAACGCGGCGCGCGTAGGGGACCCGACGAGGCTCTCGTCGACGGTGGTGGAGGTGGAGGACGAGGACGAGGAGAGGGGCATCGTCCTCGTGGAGCGCATCCTGCTGCGGAAACTGCTGGAACCGAACGGGCTAAATCATTTTTTTCTAATTTTTCTCCCTAAATTAATCAAGTCCATATTTGACCATCCAACTATTACTGAGTCAGCACGGGCTGACTCAGCCCTAGGTGTCACGTGGCAGTCAAAATGGTCAAAACCGCCTAGGTTGTCCGAACGTAAACGGTTTGAGTAGTTCAGGTGTCCGATACCGGTTTTATAATTGGATGACCAAAATTAAACTTCGACAATAGTTAGATTGTCAAATATGGACTTATTCATAGATGAAAACAGGATAGATGAATCTTCGTTTTATAATAGTAGTACTAACAAACGGGATGTAGTAGTACTAGCAAACGGGAACCATAAGATGAAAAAAATTAAAGAGAACACAGTCAATGGAGAGCTGGAAAGAAAGGGGAGAAAGTTGAGGGGGGAGAGAGAGTGGAGAGCATGGTACGAGTTGAGAGAGATCCAAAGACATACACATCTTATGTATTTGACCAGTATTTATTCAAATTTAATAACTTGCAAGGTGGACAAAGGGTAAAACAATCTTTTGAAAGTACCATCTCTTCATTTGAAGAGAATATATTTAAAAATAATGGTTGAAGTATGTCTTTGACAAATAACCGTGTGGAGTCCGAATGCTGCTGTGCAGTCCAAATGTTCTCATTTAACTGTCGAATAACCAAGGCAGACAGTGCTAGCCTCTGCTTATATACATCTCACACCTTAATTTAACTTAAATGTTTTCTTGGTTTTTACAGATGCGCCCAGCGTGATTTCTTTTGGGTTCAGGCACAACCGTACAAGACAGGACACCATCTACTAACTTCCTGTACATATATCTTTAAACAACATTGACTCCCAGGATCTGCACTGTGGCGAAAAGAAGACCGAAGAGGCAAAGATTGTCGCATCAAATGCAAAGCTAGAGACTTTTTCTCCCTTCATTCTAACATAGTGAGTCATTCACTTGATCTGAAAATATAGCATAGAGCAAAGCTGGTATCAGGCTGCAAATGTCCACATGCCATGGGCACAGTTAGCTGACATGAAGTGCCTGGATCTGGTCTACTATTCTGGATCTGGTCTACTATTCCAGCTTAGCATGGAGTGCAATTACATGCCATTTTCACATCCATATTCACAAAGATAATGCACTGTCAGACAGTAGACACTAGACTGCAAGATGAACTATACTTCCCATAATCATTTTCCATCATAGTAAGTTAGTAACTACAGATTTAGCTGTTACTTGAACAATGACACAAATATGATAATACACAAGGATAAGAAGACACTTATAGTGTCTATGTTGTTTGACAGAAACATGAATGTGTAGATGAAATTTGAAAGAACATTGTTTGACTAGTTCAGCTGTCAGACACGTAGAAGTTAACAACTTCCAATGATATGGAAGGGTGCGTACTGCTTGTATCAACTACGAGCACACTCTATAGAGAGACCTACCAAACCTAATCAACAAATCAGGAAACTTGAGATCAGAAAATTTAAGGTCGAACTACGCAGATCAGGAAACTTCAGACCAGGAAAAGAAGCATATGTGCAATGATTAGCATGATCATGACATCACACTGCCTATCAGAACTTTATAAATGACAGCCTCATCGGTTGTCCATATTCTCTAATTTATAGGTAAAACTTTTATATATTTGTTTGTAGCGACTTAAAAGACAACGCTAAAAAGAAATTACGTTGAAAATATCTTAAAATCAACTTCAAAATAAAGTTCAAAAATTCAAATTTTGGCTTTTGCTTTGGCTTATTAGGCCAACCGATGGGGCTCACAGTCTCCAACTATGGAGATTTATTTTTCGCTTGTGTGCCTTAGATACAATAGTTTCAGTCATACACGGTGTCCATATCACAGTCCAATATCATGAAATGACCAATTGAAAAGGATATAGTCATATGACACCGTTAACTTTTTGAGATATGTTCGACCATTTGTCTTATTAAAAAAATTATGTAATTATCATTTATTTTATTACGACTTGATTTATCGTCAAATATTCTTTAAGCATGACTTCAATTTTTTTATATTTGCATAAAAATTTGAATAAGACGAAAGGTTAAATGTTCGTAAAAAGTCAACGGCATCATATATTAAAAAATGAAAGTGGTATCTAATTACAATACCATGCGACACCAATAGAGTCAAACATGATCGAAACGTCATATTGATATGCATACTTAATATAAAAATTTAACCCTATTCCTAACAATGTTTTGCGACTTCAACACCAACAAACCGAGGACGTGAGATGGAGGTAAAAATAGAAGGAATCATTATAGACTCACAGGAGACAGTACAGGCAATATTGACATGTTGTACTTGGATCTAACGCAATGTAACTGAATTATGAGGGAAGAAGTATGCAGAGGCATTCATTGAAATAATGCATGTGATATACTCATTGAAAAGTATATATGAGTAGGATGCGCAGCTAAACTTGTAAGTTACAATGGAGAAAAAAAAACAAACCCCACCTTCAAAGAGCCTTCCTAAGATCTATAGTGTTTCCCAAAGTTATCTAGTATGACCTTTCTTGGGAAAAAGTCCATATTTGACCATCCAACTATGACCGAAGTTTAATTTTGGCCATCTAATTATAAAATCGGGTATTGGACACCCTGAACTATGCAAACCGGTTTTGTTCGGAGCGGCCAGGCAGTTTTCACTGTTTGAGATCACACGTGGCAGCTAGGGCTGAGTCAGCACGTGCTGACTCAGCAGTCACCATTACAAACCCGCGCTTCTCAGTCACTCTCTCGCTCACGCTCTGTTTTCTCTCTCGTGCTTCGTCCTCTCAGCGGCGGCGCTAGGGTTAGGGTTTGGAAGCCGTCAGTGGCCATGGCGATCTCGACGACATCGAGCAGCGGGAGGACATGGACGAGGGCTCGTGGTGTTGTTCCAAGCTCGGCCCCCATCCCCTATCGGGAAGGGCCCCTGGATTACTGGCCAGCGGTGACATGCAAGTGCGGGAGCAAGGCTCTTCGGCTTGTGTCATGGAGTGATGAAAATCCAGGGCGACGGTTCATGAAGTGTGCCAATGGAAGAGTGAGTTTTGGATTTTGATTGATGTTTGATTTGATTGATTTCGTATGATGAACCCGGGTTTTTTATTTGAATCATCCCCTGTTTTTTTTTCAATTTCTATCCTTTTCATTTAGCTCGGCACTGGAGGATGTGATTTTTGGATGTGGGTGGATCCATTGCCGTCGACATTCGTGCAGGAGTTGCTCGTGGACATGCGCGATGTGGTTAGGGAGCTGAGGAGGGAGAACCAGATGCTGCTAAGGGGTGGATGATGATGCACTCATGTGGATTGGAATGGGGATCGGCCGTTGAAGAAGAGTTGAGAGGAAGACTAGCACGATTGGAGAAACAACTTAATTTTCGAAGTGGTTGCTTGCATTAGCTGTTTTAGTTTTGACAATTTGGTGGATAAAAATATAGTAATGTAGTGAAGAATGTAGTGTGTTGGGTGATGTAATTGGGTTTGTGAAATGTGAAATGTGGAACTTTTGCTTTGTGCAATGGAAAGTTTGTGAAATGTGGAACTTGTCTTTGTTTGCAATGGAAATGTGAAATATGGAGCTTTGTCATTACGACTATATCTACGAAATGCAAGTTTGTGAAATGTGGAACTTGTGCGTTTGCAATGAAAATGGGCATTTGTGATGTCATGACAATACTACAAGTTTGTGAAATGTGGAACTTGTGCTTTGTGCAATGGACATGGGCATTTTTTATGTAATTACAGAACCATATAATGAATGAAAATGTGCAACGAAAATTGTAATGGAAATGTGCAATGAAATCTGATCATGTCATTTTTTATGATGTCAAGGCACATTTTCCATTCCAGCAATCAAGGCATATTTTCCATTCCATTCTAGCACTAGCATCAAATTTGCAACTTTCCATTACATTCAAGCACTAAAGGCAAAATGGCAACACCGCCGCTTCATTCATAACAAGAACTTCACCATAGACAGGATGTATAGTTCAAAGCACACTGCGGCGCAAGTTCAATGGTTCTCAACCGACGAACATTGGCAATGGTTCTCAAACACACAGAACTTAGAAACTACTTAGAAACTGACAGGACATAGAAGGGTTGCTGAAGCATATTACAAAGTGACACAATTTGATACACGAACATAGAAGTTGCTGGATACACATAACACAATTTTCAAATCTAGTTGTCTCCAAGGCCCTTCGAAGCGGGATGTTGTTGCTTTGGTGTTTGCACCTGCTGATTTCCTCCTCACTTGTAGCTTTTCTCTCTTGGGCTCCCGGGCACTAACCTTGACAAAAGCTTTACGAAGAAATATTGATTATCACACTTGATCCTGCCTGGGACATTGGCACATTTGCATTTAAGTTCACTTGTGAGGTCCTTGAACATTGACATTTGGTGGCAAGTGGCCCTAATCAAGTTGTCCCGAAAATATTATAAAGCAAATGTGAAGTTTATTGAAGTAAAGTAGGCCTGATGCAAATGTATATTCTAAGCCTTACATTGGGAATTGAAGATGCACTATGCTGAGACATGTCAGTAGACAATCTGCTTCTCATAATATTTGGGCAGATGATACCAGTCCATCTCTCAGCCTTAGCTATGTTTTCCTGTATCCTCACCATGACCTTCCTTCTAATTGCCTCTAGCATTGTTAGAATTGGGAAATACCTAGCATCAATTATTCACTTATTGAATGATTCACATTGTTGTTATCTACACTGTCACAGCAAGACCCTAACCTGAACCAAGCCCTACTCCAGTGGCATGGATCTGTATTCATCAGTGCTTGTGCACCTTCAGCTGTTACCTGTGCCAATTTAGCCTTGCTGAGGTTGAAAAGACTTGGTGAAGATGCCTTGGCACAATTCCAAAATAGCTTCTGCCACTCTTTGTTCTTGTACCTCTTCCTCCAGTTGGCATATATATGCCTTGCACAATTCCTGTGCTCAGCAAAGGGAGCCCACTTCTCAACAGCAGCAAGTATTCCCTGAAACCATGAACATAAGTCACATAATGCAATTGTAAAAAAACAGAAGGAACAATGTACTAAAAACCTCACCTTTTGCTGATCTAAAATGAAAACCCAGTCAGACCCATCTCCAACTCCTATGTGTCTACATAACAAGTCACAAAACCAGTTCCATGAATCATTTGTCTCCCTCTCAACTATTGCCCAAGCATTTGGGTACATCTGATTATTGGCATCCCTTCCTAAAGCACATAGCAGCTCCCCATTAGTTGCTCCTTTGAAAAAACATCCATCCAAACCAACCACCTTCCTGCAACCAGCCATGAACCCCTTCTTCAATGCATCTAGGCATATGTATATTCTTTGGAACACTGGTGGCTCCACATTTGGTTGCTTAACAACTATGACTGTGCTCCCAGGATTACTTCTCAAGATCTCAAGCCGATACCGTACGGCATTTGATACTGCCCTTGGTTGCATCCAGGCCTTCGCATCACAATGGACTTAGCTCTTTTCAGCTTGGAGATGCGACATTTGCAAACATCTCCTCCTGGATTGTTGACCTCATAGCTTGTAGCTTCCAGGTTGGATTGGCCAGTATGAACTTCTCATACTTTTCAGCCACCCTACTTGCAGTTATCATTTTGTTATCTCTTCTTGGAAGGCAGGTATGAACACTATTGAATGAAGCAATTTGCCAACTATTTGTCCTTGAGTTAGTTGACAATAAACACCTCCAAGGGCGGGTGGCCCACTCACATTCAGCTATCATCCTCTTGGCCTCATTTTTCACAAACTTTATGAATTTCCTCTCGCCAAGCCATATTTTACAACCGCTTTCTTAAACTGATCCTTGCCGAGAATTTTATTCCCAACTCAAATTTTGGTATTGGGTCCTTTCTACTAAATCTACTATACTGACTAGTCCTAACGAGCACATCCCTATCATCACTGAAATCATCACTATTAGCTTCATCTTCACTGCTGTCAGCATAGGGTGTACAATAACCATCATTCTCATTGTCATTTGGTCTTCTCATTGTACACAACTTGAAACTTCTAAAGTTTCTGTTTATCTCTTCAGCTTCCTCATCCTCTTCAGATGAACTTTCATCTCCTGGTAAAAATTCACTATCACTACAATCATCCTCTTGACATGCAACTAACACTGCCTTGCCCTTGTCCTTCTCAATATTTTTCATATTTTCCCTGTTCTCATTGTTTCCCCTCACTACAATGGACTGTGCAGTACCAACTACTTCCATCTCAGCATCAGAATCCTCTTCTGAATCCTGATTACAGTCAACTTCCATCTCATCCTCATAGTCACTGCCACTAGATTGAATAACTACTGGATTTTCAACATATATATCCACTACTCCACCATCAACTATATAATTGGACATTGTCAAACAAGATGTGTCATCTACTAACACCCTCAACCCATCTACTAGTTCTGCTCCAGGACACAACCAGTGCATCAATGCTCCTGGCTCCACATTGCAATGGTCAGCTAGATGGCCCTTTATCTCTGGCAGAGAGACTTTGTCTCGCTCAACCCAACTCAAATCCTCGGATCCACCAACATATTCTAACCTCCTATTACCTCTTACAAATTCCGCATTGTAATGAAACCTAATAGTTAACATATCTAGTGGGATCCATGACTACAAATTTAAGAAGGACAACAAATCAAAAACTTTCTTCAACACATCATCTATAGAACAAATACACCTATTGAGCTTGCGTTCTTAATGAGCTAGGGTTCATACCTTACTATCCACTGTTGCGGTGCAATCTCAAGCGCCGCAGCCACCTGCTCCTGCCCCCTTGCGCGCCGCTACCGATTTCCTTCGCGCCACCGTTTATTTCCTCGAGGGCCCCTTCGATTTCAGCAACCCCGTCGCAGATCTGGACGCCGCCGCCCCCAGCCGCCTACTTCGGTCGCCGCCGCTTTCGAGAGGGAGGATGTGTGAGAGAACAGAGCGTGTGAAAGAGAGAGCGCGCGAACGAACGTGAAATAGGGGTAACGGTGATCGCTGAGTCGGCACGTGCCGACTCACCCTAGCTGCCACGTGTGATCTCAAACAGTGAAAACCGCCTGGCCGCTCCGAACAAAACCGGTTTGCATAGTTCAGGGTGTCCAATACCCGATTTTACAATTGGATGGTCAAAATTAAACTTCGGCCATAATTGGATGGTCAAATATGGACTTTTTCCCCTTTCTTGAAGTTCACTGTCTAACTTTCCTTAAAGACTACATTGAGTCAGCCAAATTTCAGTATGACTTTCTTCAAGTTAAGCACATCGACAACAGTGACTAAATGTTTTGGACTGCCATAATCAACAGAGAGCAAAAAAATGATTCACTAGAGACTATTTTCATTTTAGTACCAATATGATTTTTGTTAAGGGGGTGAAGTGTATGTTAACAGTTTTTTTTGCCCAATGATGATTTAAGCATTGTGTTTTTCTCATCGCCAATACTACATGCACTTATGCAGCCTGTTAAAGGAATGAAAATTATAGAGAGAAGAGCTAACCCGCATATGCGGGTCCTCCCGAAGTATCATTCTTGATTTCCACAGGATCTCATCAAAGAAGCGACATATTGGTTTCATGCTTATCTGTTATGGCAACCGCCATTTGTTGTCACTAGTATTAGTTTTTGGCACTTAGACTGCTATCTGATCAGATGATAAGTATTTCAGGTTATAAATGTTTTATTTTTCAGGTCCTTAACAATAGAATTGCTTCCTTGAAATCATTCATCTCTACTAACAGAGTTTACAGAGCTATGCAATGCACAGAGTTTGAAAACTAACCGATGAATATGTATCCTGCAAAAGAGCAGGATTAACCAAATAAGGATTTTTATTAAGACAGTAATAAGTAGGAGTACTCTACTAATTAGAGTACATAACCGGGGTGTAGTCTTCGCCGAAGTTATAACCGCACGACTTGTGCTTGACGATGCGAGCTTTCGCCACGGCCGTGTACCACCTCCACGCCAGTGAGCATGGCGAACTTTATTTCACCCTTTTCTTTGCGATCAACACCGAACAGCTTGGCGACGCACAGCTTGCCGGCGCCTAGGTGGACGACTTCCGTTGCGTACACCTCCGGCACCACCAAGTCCTTCCGGCGCGTGGCTCGCCACGAGAACCCCTTCAACCGGAGGCTCGCCATCGGCCGCTGCTGCTGCTGGAACGGGGAGGACAGATTCCACGCACCGAGAATGTTGTTGTCCATGTTGGAGATGCCGAACCGAGGCCGTGCTCGGGACGTGCTCGCGCGGCCGCGGAAGGGCGGACTCCGGTCGCGACTTGGTCCACGCAGAGGTCGCGGTGTCGAAGGAGTAGGTGCCGTAGCTCGTGGTGGATATCAAGATGTGCGTGTCGTCGACCACCGCGTACCCGCAGATCTTGCCTCGGGGGCCTTTGTAGCCGGCGGCGTTCACGCACGGGGGCGGCGGGGACGCCGGGCGGTCGTCCCCCTATCTCCCAAATGTCGGACTCGGGGATTTCGCGGTGTACGAGCGCCTCGAAACAACGCTCCGGCCGTTCCTCGCTGCCGTCGGGACTGGGTGGGCACATTTTTACCGAAACCGAAAAATAACCGAACCGAACCAAATTTTGCGGTTTTTCGGTTTTTGGTTTCGGGTTCGATTTACGGTGTTGCAAAAACCGACTAGATTGGTTCGGGTTCGGGTTTAGGGGCATGAAAACCGAAGTAACGAAAATAACCGATCTTTCTCCAACGACGTGGTCGTCGGTCGAGCACAAGGTCACACGACTCAAACCCTAGAGATTTAGTCGAGAGACCCGATCTCGAACCGGTGAACCCCATCTCCATCTCGGGGCCTCGGGGCGCCGCGGCCGCCGCCTTTGGGAGTCGACGGGAGGAACCGCAAGCGTCGTCTCCCTGCGCCGCCGCGCGCCGCCCGCTCGCCCTCGACGCGCCGCGTCGGGCCACCGCCGTCTTCCCCTGCGCCGACGCGCCGGCTTCCCTACCCTCGACGCGCGCCCGCGGTCGTCTTTCCTGCGCCCGCCGACGCGCCGCCGCCTCCCCGCCCCGACGCGCGGCCGCCTTCCCCGCCCTCGCCACGCCGCGCGCCACCTCCCCGTCCCCGACCTCCGGCCCGCCTTCCCCGCATTCCTCGACGACGCTCCGACCGCCTCTGTTATTCTATACAACGGTGGCAACTACCGAGGAGTCCTCCAATGTAAGTTGCCTCCAATCCATGTATTGTACTCCTTGAGCTATGCACTTTGTGGTGTCACTCCTGTTGCTGTCTAGACATCAATGGATAAATATCAAATATTGTTACTTACTGCTGCTGCTACCAAACATTTTATGGCTATGGATGTGTGTTGAATATTTGCTTGTATGTTAAATTGGACTATGTACTATGTTTTTACTTTGGACTATGTTAAATTGGCACCATTTGTTTGGCTATTGATTGTTTTTACTATGGAATATTTGCTGAAAATGTTGATCTGGATGTATTTCTTTTGAGCTGTGCAGAGTTTGGTTTTTTTGGAAAAAACCAAAAACCGAACCGAAAAACCGAAACCGAAATTCGCGGTTTCTACGATTTACAAAAACTGATCGGTTCTACGATTTTACCAAACCAAACTTTGCGTAGAAAAAACCGAACCGAAGTAGCGGTTTAAACCGATTGCCCACCCCTAGTCGGGACGAGGTGTCATCTCCATGACGTACAGATCGTCGCCGACGGCGACCGATATGGTCAAGAACTTGGGCGTCGTGAATGCCGGCAGCGTACGAACGGTGCACGCGGCGGGGTCGTAGAGGATGGCACGGCCGGTGTGGTCGATGCCGACGATCTTGTCGTCGTTTCTGCGCATGAACTCCATCCACATGGCCGTCGTCGAAGTGCCAGGGAAGCAGAAGGTCATGGCGGGTAGAGGCAGGCGAGCGTCCTCCACCTGCACCGTCGCTCGGTCTGGTCTTGTTGGTAGGGTACCATTGGGGGTAGAAGAGATGTGATGGGTTGAATCGGCGTAGTCTGTGGGAGAAGGAGGGACCTCTAAGGCAGTAGTCAACTATGTACAGGAATCGCCGGATCATCATCTTCCCAATGGGGGGCGCCGCCGGCGGCGGAGGCGGCGGGAGCGGCAATGGGGATCTGGCTAAGGATCGTCTAGGTTTCGACCCGTAGGGCGTACATGTAAGAGCATATGCAACAGCTGCCCAATACCCTATAAAATCCCTATTTTTAACTAATTTGAACGAAATTTATCTTCCAATAGATTGCTTATCTCATTCAAAAAAATTGGTTCCCTTTCCCATCATTTTCGTTCTTCACAAATAGCTAACCGAGTCTGGCGCCCAATATCAATTTCACGCCATTGCGCTTCTTCCGCGCGCGTGTTTTTGGTGTCGCGTGCACTCTGCTCGCTCGTCCCCGCCATCGCATCCTCCCCACCTCCCGTACCATCGCCGCCCCTTCTCAACCCCTCCTCGTGGGCCATCGCATCCTCCACCGCTGCAGCCTCTCCCGTTCACCTCCTCGTACCGACGCCGCGCGCTCCTCCCCCCCTTTCCTTCTCACCGCCGCATCTCTTCCGCCGCCGCATCATTCTATAGCACCGTCGAAATTAGGTCCAAAGCAATTTCAAATTTATAGGAAACCAGATTTTAAGACTACTGTTGGATGAAAGATGATCTATTAGGAATTAAATTTTTTAAAATAACTAAAACATAATTATTAGAAATTTATTTAGCCATTCTGTTATGTCTTGTCTCTAGACTGTGCCATAAATGGGCCGGGATCTCGGCCCGGCCTGCAGTAGGCCTCAGTGTTTCCGTTTCAGAGATTACAATTTTTCCAAGACGAGCAACGAAAAAAATCACGCTTTTACCATCACCATCTCCGGCGATCCGGAGGGGCGATGACGGCGCGGGGCTGAGCTCCGGCGGCTTCTCCGGCGCGGCGGCGCGGGCCCCCTGCGACAATCTCCACCACTCTCTCTCCAACAGTTGGTGGCGCGCGCATGGCTTGCCGCCTGCTTCTCCGCCGCCGCCGCTCAGCCGCGGCGGTGGCGGCGGCGCCGGCGCCAGCGCGGCTCTCCGTGAGGCACGCCCACGGGGATCTTGACGTGGGCGGATACAGCAGCGCCCGCATCCGGGAGCTTGGCCGCCTCTGCCGCGTTGGGGAGGCCAGGGAGGTGTTCGACGCGCCTGGAACTCCATGATATCTGCCTACTGCCAGAACGGGATGAACGACGCCGCAAGGGCCCTCTACGACGCCATCTCAGGCGGGTGCCATCCTCCTGTCGGGGTACGGTCGCCTCGGCCGTGTGCTTGAGGCGCGTAGGGTGTTCGATGGAATGCTCGAGCGGAACACCGTGGCGTGGAACGCCATGATCAGCTGCTATGTCCAGAACGGGGATATCACTATGGCACTAAGGGTGTTCGATGCAATGCCGAGCAGAGATGTCTCACTCATGGAACTCGATGCTTACTGGGTGTTGAGACTCTTGCCACAGTCTACAGATGGTGAATGCAACGAATCTGTTTGAGAAAATGCCAGAGCGTAATTTGGTTTCGTGGACAGTGAAGATTTCTAGGTCCGGTCGAACCGACAACAATGGGAAGGCTTGGGAAATCTTCCATATGATGCACCGTGGAGGACTGCTACCAGACCAGTCCAATTTTGCCTCTGCGCTTTCAGCAGTCAAGGGTCTTAGAAACCTTGACATTCTAGAGAGCCTCCGTGTTCTTGCCCTCAATACAGGCTTTGAGAGGGATGTGGTCATCGGCACAGCAATACTAAATGTGTATACTAGGGACACGAGTGCGCTTGACACTGCAATACAATTCTTTGAGAGTATGATTGAAAGGAATGAGTACACATGGTCAACCATGATTGCAGCTTTGTCTCATGGAGGCCGAATAGATGCTGCTATTGCTGTCTTTGAAAGAGACCCTGTAAAATCCATTGCTTGTCGGACTGCACTTATCACAGGCCTTGCTCAATGTGGTAGGATTGATGATGCACGGGTTTTATTTGAACAGATCCCGGAACCTATTGTTGTGTCCTGGAACGCCATGATTACTGGGTACATGCAGAATGGAATGGTTGAGGAGGCAAAGGAGTTGTTTGATAAGGTGCCTTTTAGGAACACAATATCTTGGGCTGGGATGATTGCTGGGTATGCACAAAATGGGAGAAGTGAAGAAGCTCTGGGTTTACTTCAAGAGCTCCATAGGAGTGGGATGTTACCAAGCCTATCTAGTTTGACTAGTATCTTCTTTGCTTGTTCAAATATTGTGGCTCTTGAGAACGGAACACAAGTGCATTCTCTTGCAGTAAAGGTTGGTTGCCAGTTCAATAGCTTTGCATGTAATGCACTCGTTACTATGTATGGCAATTGCAGAAACATGGAGTACGCAAGACAAGTCTTCAGCCGAATGGTAACTGAGGATATTGTGTCATGGAACTCTTTCCTTGCTGCACTTGTACAGAATGATTTGTTGGATGAGGCAAGAAACACATTCGACAATATGCTCAGTCATGATGTTGTTTCTTGGACTACTATAATATCTGCATATGCACAGGCTGAGCAGTCCAATGAGGCCATGGGGGTTTTCAAAACAATGTTGTTTGAGCATGAGTTACCCAATTCACCAATTATAACTATACTTCTTGGTGTATGTGGGAGTCTTGGTGCTTCTAAGATTGGGCAGCAGATCCACACTGTAGCTAATAAACTTGGAATGGATTCAGAACTTATAGTGGCCAACGCTCTCATATCAATGTACTTGGGTGGGAAGGAAGCAAACTCGGTGGCTCACTCTTGTGCCACCATGGTGTCGAACACTGAGTGCTGCTTGTTTTGGTTAGATTCTATCCCTGAGTGGCTGGCGTTGCTCGCCGCTGCCGATTGTAATCCGGTGAGAGATTAATAAAGCTCTCTGATTCTAAAAAAATGCATTTCAAGTGTGGCCAACGCTCTCATATCAATGTCTGATTAATAGTGCCGTGTGGTGGGCCATACCCTAATCCAACATCGCGTGTTTGGCCCACCATAGATTACTCGTTCGCCGGGCCGGCTGGAACGGGGCCTCTCTTTTCTAGCGGTTGGATTTAGCCGAAAGTAACCCATGGATATGAGGTTCCATGATTGAATCCATCCATCCTTCCTTGCTTCCTAAGAGCTCCAAAAGACTAATAATCTTGTCTCCAATACCTTATTTGGAGGATAAAAAAAATGATCTCCAGCAGTTCCCCAAAACTCTCTTAAAAGATTAACAACGTCAAAAAATCATCCTCCACCGCGCATATATTAGCGACACCAAACATTTGCCAATCCTCTCGACCTACTTCCCGCGGTGCCTTCCTGCGAATTTTCTTTTTCCCCGCCCGGACACCTCGCACCGCTCGGCGTCGTCGCCTCGCGCCACGCTTCGCCCGGGCTAGACCTAATTTTGATGACATAGACTGTTTTGAATTATTGGGAGTAATTTTTAGCGTTTTGCTGTGGGATGACATGTTTTTTGGGCAAAATTTTTTTAGCATAGCCCCCAATACCTCATTTTGAGAAAGAAATTTTTGGCCGTCTCTTGGAGTTGCTCTAAGGGAATATAAGCCTATTTTGTCTTCCTCATCTGTTGCTCAGCATTGAATCGTCTTCCTCAACCGCAATACCAGGTATAACACCTCCTCTATCTTTAAAAACCGGTGTAAATCGACTTCTTCGGTGGTTTTGGAGGTGGTTTCCGTTGAAGTGGTAGGTTGACTATGGTTAACTCGCTGAGTCTACAGGTAGGTCCCACATGTCAGAGACTCACATGTAAGCTTCTCATAGAAAAATCGGTAGGCCCCATGTGGCACCCTCTTCTACTTCCCTTCCCATCCTCTCTCTTCCCTATTTCTCTCCATCTCTCCTACCAACGGGCGATAGGGATAGGGTCAGACGACGGCGGGCGGTAGTGGACGACGTGGTGGCGCGTGGAATCTGACACCTCGCTCCTCCCCACCCTCCGACGGGGCACACCAACATGTCATTCTACTTTCTTCCCTTCTCCTCTCTCTCTCTTCTTCCCATCCTCTCTTTGTGTCCAAAAGTCATTAAAAATTTCAATTTTTTTATGTTGGGCGTGTTCGGCACTGCCCGTAGCCTACATCCAGTTCACTTGCTGCAGCAACTAACTAACGTGGCTGAAAAACAGCACTGTACAAGACAAACAGGCCCAAGATAGATCAATATATAGGCAAACGCGTAAATTCAAATTCTACCTATATAAATGTAAATAAATATAATAAATTTGACAGAGAGAAGAGTATGTTAGTTGATTTGGCCCTCTCTTACTTTTGGGCTAGCTTACTGAGAAACACAATTCTTAACATAAAAAACCAATAATAAAAAATAACATATTTACAAAATCGGACCATGAAATTAAAGTATTTACACGCTCCGAGTAATAGGCATAGAAAGGACCAAAGTCAAAAACTTATAAGTATATAAGGTAGGAGAAATTTTAGAGGCATGTAAGTGATGAGCAACAACCTAAAGGAGCATAAAGAATTTTCTCCTCATCGATAACATCTTTTGGTTTGAGAGTTATTTAAAAAATGTAACATTTAGGCTCGATTTTTTTATATGATTAGCAATTACGTAATAAATATCATAATAGGAATGGCAAACCATCATATCTCACGTCTAGTGGCAAATCTTGTACGGATACAGTTTCCGTGTTCCGGCGTTCTTGTTTCGATTTGTTTCCCGTAGTCGATCAACGGCAGATGTCATCGGTGATGGGTCCTACACGTCATATTCGTCTTCTCGATTGGTTTCCTCATCTCGTTGTTCATATATCATACACCCTAATTGCCTACTCTCTTCTCTTATGACGTTAAACACCGAGGGATCAATCAAATCAAAATAGAAACCATCGTTCAATCATAGTTTTATGTGATTTCACGACCAAACCATGTTGTTTTAAAGCGGAGTTGAGATTACTGAAACTAATCTGGAATCATTTTTCTCCCTGAGTTGCTTTGCCGTGGTGTACCTTCAGCGGCTTTGTTTCACGTTCCTCACTGAAACGGCAGACAAAAATCACTCACAAACTGAAGCGCTCAACAGAAATTACTCTCAGGATTGCAAGGGATTGGAACAAGGAAGAATGAGGTCTCCGTTTTCGTTTTCGATGGAGATGAGATTCCTTCAATATTTATTCTCTGATGCTGTACAAAGTACCATGGCCTATCAAAGGAGTCATGAAGCCACTACAGGAAGAAGGGAGAAGATGAAGGAAAAAGGCTGCGAGTGATTAGATTAGGGCTTAATTTGAGGGCCCCTAAATAATATCAGCCATTGATGACTAGGAAACACACCGGGTCTACGTCCACGGGCCCTGCTTCCCGCGACGACACCGCGGCATTGGGACGACGATGATCCGGCGGTTCCTGTACATGGTTGACATCTGCGGCGGCGACTTCCTCTTCCAGAGGCTACGCCGCTTCGACACATCACGTCTCTTCTACCCCAAGGATGCACTGCCGCCCCGAGCATCGTCGTCGTCGTCGGCGGCGGCGGCGGTGGAGGACACTCGCCTGCCTCCGACCACCATGAGATTCGAGTCGATGGATTTCATGCGCAGGAACGACGACAAGATCGTCAGCTTCGACGGCCATACTGGCCGCGCCATCCTCTACGACCCCGCCGCGCACACCGTCCACGCGTTGCCCGCCATGATGAGCCCCAAGTGGAATTGGAAGATGTCGCTCGCCGTCGGCGACGGTCTGTACGTCATGGAGATGGCACCTCATCCTGACGCCGGCAGCGACGATCGGCCGCAGCGTTCTTTCGAGGCGCTCGTCCGCAGCGAACGCGCCGAGTGGGGGATGCGGCTGGGGGATGATGAATACTACTGGCGTCCCCTGCCGCCGCCGCCGTACGCGCACGCCGCCGGCTACCGATACAGCGTCGGCGACATCTGCGCGTACGCGCGAAGGCCGGCGAGTCGCACATCTTGCTGTCGTCGGAGAGCCACGGATGCACCTACTCGTTCGACACGGCGAGCACCGCGTGGAGCAAGGCCGGCGACTGGACACTACCGTTCAGCGGCCGCGCCGAGCACGTCCCGGAGCACGGCCTCTGGCTCGGCTTCTCGGCCATGGACAACAGCATCCTCGGCGCGTGGGACCTGTCCTCCTCCACCTCCACGTCCCCGCAGCAGGAGACGCCGGTGGCGAGACTCCAGTCGAAGGGGTTTTCGGTGGCGAGCCGCGCGGCGACAAGAAGGGCTTGCCGGCGCCGGAGATGCTCGGCTCGCACGTCGTGCACCTCGGCGACGGGAAGCTGTGCGTCGCCAAGCTGTTCTCGGTCGTGCGCCGGGGACCTGCAGCTGTCCTTGCTGCGTCGGCGAGCAGGACATGATGAAATTCGCCATGCTCATCGGCGTCGAGGTGGTGCGCGGCAGGAAGGGGAAGCTCCAGATCGTCAAACACAAGTCGTGCCGTTATAGCTTCGGTGAATACATCCCCACTCATGTACTCTAACTAGTACACTACTCCTCCTTATTACTACTATATACTGTTTCAAGAGTATCTTCAACAACCCACTTATTTTTAACCCCTTTAAATCAGCAATTAGGGAGTTGGGTATTATTTAAGTTGTTGATTTCTCTCATCCAACAGACCCCTCAACTAATGTAGGTCATAGCTGAGATTAGTTAAGATTAGTTTAACAGAGAACTCTTTCTCGCCGCCGGCTGCAAACTGCATGGCGATCTAAACTGCATGGCGATCTGATTTCTTTGCCGCGCGGCTGCGATCTCAGACTAAGAGACAAGTCAATATAGCAAACTCTGCCTAGTTACAGTACAAATTTCCAACTGCGAAAACAAATTTACAAATGTATCAACTGTTCACTTGAAAGAACACAAGCACAAGGACCACTAGACACCTCCAAATATAACCAGTACATATGAAAGACTAGAAAAGATGATCACATTGCATTCATTTGATATATGTCCAATCGAAACTACTCCAGATCACAAAAACTTGCAAGTATCATCGTCATGATATTATACAAAAAAATAGTAGTCCCTAATGATATAGAGGAGGCAGATAATGCAGGATCCATTAAACTACAACTCAATTCACCAATACTCTAGAGAATGAAAACTAGAAGCATTTCTCAGTTCTAGAACAAGGAATCAAATTAGTGGATCAATATAGCAAAGCAGATGTTAGGATTTTATGAAATTTGAGAGAAACATTCCTAGCAGCATATAACTGCTCTTGGGAAAGTATGGTGCCCAGTTTCGATAACAGAGTACATTCTGCATTACAAGAAAGAGATCTCATTCTGCATTACAAGAAAAATAAGCTCCTAAAACCTGAGCTCATTGACATTACAAGAAAAAGACCAGTAGGCACTTTATACTTGTATCAAATCGAAGTTATTCTGAAGTATTTGAAAAATATTCTGTGCGTATGTTTAGACTTGTTGACAGAATCGATCTATTGACTGCAGAGAAAACAAAGAAGTCGGGAAAAGCAGCAAAAGGATAAGCATGCATCCAGCAGAGAGAACAAGTTGGACAGGCATGTTGAAGTTGATATTGCAAATGTCGATGAGATTCAATCAGTTGATGAAGATTGTTCCAGAGGAATGTAAAGTAATTGCTTTAGTTTTCAATCTTGATCATTGATATAATGTTTGGTTGTCCCATGCTGACTTTATCCATGGAATTTGTTTGGTGAAAAAGTAAATTTCACAAAAGACAACAAAAAATTCAGTGTATCCAAAAACAACTTAATCAAATATCCTTTGAAACTAAGTGACTTAATTTGTAGAAAGAGCCTGTAGGAAATTCTGTTCAGGCACTGAGTTCATAATAAAATTGATAAGTGGACTTGAAGATCAGCTTGTTGGTTCCTCCAGTTGGAGCAGTCCTGGGGTCCAACCAATCTGCTCTTGTTTAATATAGTTATGCTCCATTGTATATGTTTTAAACTGGTGCATTTAAAGTGCAAAACTGACCTACGATTGTTTGATGTCTTAACAGAGTGGATCTTAGAGTACAAACAGAAGAGGCCCAGCTTGAAAGTGTTGCAGCAAAGAATAGATGATTTTATAACTGCTCATGAGGAACAACAAGAGCAGGTGTGTACCCTCCATCCTCTTCCTTCTTCCTGTTGAAGAATCAAATGACACTTCAATTTCCTTATTACAAGTTTCTTCTCTGGAAAACAACTGGAAATATTCAGTCTAGTATGGTACAAACCCAATTTTGTGCAAGTTGTACCTGTTTCTTGAATTGTTGAGCGACTGTTGCAGTGTTGACACTATTTGTGTATCTGGTTTTTAAGGGAGTGCAAGACTTCTTCTGGATGTTGGGTCTACAACAAGGAGCGTATCAGGTGGAAACCAGACTATTGGTGTAATCTTGGAAACTCCCCACCAAAACCACACGATCCTCATCAAACGGATTGGTTTTTTTGCGTTTTAACACCCTGCGTCATCATTTTAACCCGTCCAAACCTCCCTGCGACTGGCGGGGGTTAAAACACAAAACAGTCATCTGCTGCTTCAGCCCAGCGAGACAACCGGGTAACCATTGGGTTATAGCAGCAAGGGGTGGCCTCAACGGTGCAAACTGAGTTGCCTTCCTCCCGGTAGGGGTAGTCTACGAATTCAGTCATCGTAAGCTCGGCACGGTGGATGCATTGAGGCGTAAAAATGCCTCGCGAGCAGCATCCTGAAGTGCCGCATCCTTAAAATCTAGGTGGTAACGTGTCTGGAAGCAATAGGGTGGCTCGCTCCCAACACGGGCCTCAATCGACATCACAGCTTCCCATACTGGGTGGCTTTCGGTACCATGTCTCCTGCTCCAATAGCTGGGGGCATCCGGGTATCTTAGGCACCGTAATAACTGCTGAAGCTGCAACACATATTCCTCCTTCAACGGGATCTCAATCTCCCAAGTCCCAATCTGGCCATATTCCGACATCTGTTTTCGAAGATAGCTTAGGGTTAGAGAGAGGTAGTGGCAAAATCAAATGTTTGTAGAGAAACAGGGGAAGAGTGTAAGGAAAAGTATATTTGTTTTGTAGACATAGTCTGTATTTTCAAAATAATCCTAAGTAGGGAATTTCCTTTTAACCGCTAGAAAGGGGTGGGGCGCCAATTGGTCTTATCCTACGTCCGCACTTTCCGATATCGCTCGTCGATCCCCGTTTTTGAGACGAAAATCATTCGTGTTCATAGTACCATTTTCCTGGATCGAATAGTTTGGTACCCACGAATACAGTACTGAATTATCAGGTACAAAGTGCACGAATAGTCTTACACAAAATATATTACAATAATAAGCCCAAGGGCAATATCCAACACATAGGACCTACTGGTCCGATTACAACCAAAAGCAAAAATTAGGTAAGACAGCGGAATGAAAGGCAACAGCTTGTCGATTGCCACAGGCAACGACCGGGGACTAAGACCTAGTAGGCGCATTCGTCTTCATTGCCCTCCTGGCAGTAGGCATAGGGATCCTCCAAGTCTTCATCTCCACCATCTGGAGGTTTGTGCGTATAGCAAGGGTGAGTACCCAACGTACTCAGGAAGCCAACACAAAAAGATGCACATGATAGTGGCTTCACAAGGAATGGCTGTGGTTTATTTGCACAAAGTCAATTTTGTAAATCTTTCCACAAACCTAACTCTAGCCAAGTCAAGTTTTAGTTCCATAGTATATTAAATCGGCGACGGTTCTGTCCATCATCCATTGTGATCCCAAGGATAGCTTCCCGCCTCCGAATCGTCATGGTTTTTTGGGGAGTCTTCCCCATTCTCACAGTTCGAGAAGTTGGTCCACCAGTACATGAAATCATTATGCATACCAACCCATCATTTTAAACTTATGAGTCTAACCACGAGAGAAACTTGTCACGCCGCTCATTATCCGCGAGCACGGGTATTTTAATAGATTGATTTACTCACACTGCAGTAGATGTACACTTTACCCGTACTCCATGATTGTCACGGCAAAGCTTTTCGATAACCTTACTTTGGCAGTACCCGCTCCATGAACTTAAGTCCTCATGCACTCTAGCCGTAAACAGTTCCTAGCAGTGAGAGGAGTTCTGCGTTCCCGGGGTAAGAGAAAGACTTGCTCCATCTTCAATTTCCAACCTTCATCTTCATCCACTCATGTTGATCGTATACCCCGATCTCTGCCCAGGTACCCACCAGCGGTAAACCCCCCACTGGTAGGCCCTTAACTCAACTCAACACCTGAACCACTATGCAGGGATACTGCTTTCGCTCGGCTATCTAGTCAGCTAGGTCTATACCCATTCGAGAAGTACGGCTGTACTGGCTCATTTCATGTTATAAGTCTCATGGCTCGGTCCTTAACTGACCAGGGACAGTACTTGCCTTTGCCGAAATTCACTCAAATCATCCATCCGCCCCAGTCTAAAATATTAGTTTTTCATCTTTGGTTTTCATCAAAACTTATTTCATCATGTTCAAGGTCATGTGACGCTCATGTCTCCACATGCCATATCTCAACTACCTTGGTAGTTGCCCAAGCATATAACTCTTTGTAAAAGCATGAGTATGCAAGAATCTAATAATAGCATGACTAAGCATTTTCCGAAGATTTCCTTTGGATATATCATATCGAGGGTTACAAATATTGTATCCAAAGGTAAGCAATATTAAGGCAGGATATATCAAGCATAGGTATTCCTTTGTGTTTAGCATGCATCTTTGAATTTAAAATCAATATCATTTCGCAAATAGGATCAACATGTTCAAAGGGAGTGATGACTTGCCTTGCTCGCATACTTGTTGACTGGGGTCTTCTGCGTAATCAATGCCTTCCTCGGACGCTAATCGTACGTGCGAAAGAAATAATTGAATTCGATTAGAATTCAATAAAATCCAATAAAAGCCAAATAAAACCATAAACAGCGATTTCTTAGAGCTAAGTTACGACTCTAGATGTTTGTAGGGTTGACGTAAACATTTTAAAGGTGAGGAAGAGGAAGATATAGTAGTTTGAAATCCGGCAATAAAACCCATTCAAAAGTTCCTATAAACATAGCGAGGGTAATATCCAAGTTGAAAATATTTTTGTGTCTTAGGCATATGGAGAAAAACTTGTGGCTAAAGCATGGTTGGAGATAACTATGTGAAACAAGGACTTGAGCTCAAACTGAATCACCTAGAAGAAGAAGGGGGAAAATCGGCTCACTAGCGACGTGGCAGCGTCGGCTCCAGAAAGCGTTAGCTACAGCGTCGGCTACGGGCTTAACAAGGGTTGAGGGGGCTGGGGGCGGTGCGGTGTGGCTAGAGGGAGGCCGAGGCCTCTTTTATAGGCGCGGGCGGCTACAGCGCGCGGAATCGGCTGACAACGGCGCGGCGCGCCTACAGCGGCGGTGACGCGACGGCTCGGCGCTGCGTGACGTGGCTGATGCGAGCACAGGGCACGGATGCGACGACGAGCGCATGGCGCGGCGTGGCCGACGTCGACACAGTGCGGCGTGTCGAATCGGTTGACGCGGGCATGCGAAATCGGCTGACGTGGTGTGGAGAGGCTACAGTGGCGGCGACGTGACGACTCGACGTGGCGCAGTATGGGGGTAGTACGGCGCGTTGACGCCAGCGCGCACGCGGTACGTGCGTGTGTACAACGGCATGGGCGTGCGACGTGCGTGACTGGATCGGCTGATGTGGTGCACAGGTGCGGATGTGACAGTAGCATTGATGCCGGTTGTGGGCGACGCTATCGGCTGCAGGCGGCTCTATCGGCTGTGGTGACGCTGTCGGTTGTGGGCGGCTTCATCGGCTGTGGGTGACGCTGTCAGCTGTGGGCGGCTTCATCGGTTGCGGTTGACTCCGTCGGCTGCGGCCGATGCTAGCGGCTGCGGGTGGCACTATTGGCTTTCCATTTTCAAATAACTACTATTTTATTTATAACACGCAACAAGACTTGCCATGATGCAACAATTAAAAAAAGTTTTTGTAAATTCTAATTTTTAAATCGTGATTTTTAAGTCTTCAATTTTCAAGGTGTTACAGGATATCGTTGTTATTGTTCGCGGAGCTAGAGAAGTTTACTGGATCTTGAATTCGAGTGGATCCAACGGTTCGAGAAAGTGCAAGATTTAGGATTTGATTTTTTTCCGTATGATTTAACAATTCCATAATTATATATTAGAATGGAAAATAATCATATCTCACATCAAAATAGTGGGATTTGGGAGGATGGCAAATAGTAAATTCTCCTGTGGCAAATCTTATACCCTAGGGGGACCCACAAGAGGACACGCCCGGGGACGACGGACGGACTCGTCTTCCCGATCTCTCCGTCCTGTCCTGCGACGCCCCCCTCGTCCTCCTGACGAGCTCCACTGACGGCACCCTGGCCAGCTTTGTGACGACAATGATGATCCGACGGTTCTTGTATATGGTCGACCTCTGCCCAGGCAAATCCCTCACCCAGAGGCTACGCCACATCGACACATCACGTCTCTTCTACACCAAAGATGAACTGTCTCGAGCGTTGCTGTCGTCATCGCCGGCGACGGTGGAGGACGCTCAGCTGGCTTCAACCGCCATAGGCTTTAGCGCGTTGATGGGGTTTATGTGCACGAGCAATGACAAGATCGTCACCGCCGACGACACCGGCCGCCGCGCCATTCTCTACAACCCTGCCACGCACACCGTCCGCTCGTTGCCTCCCATAACATTGGGAAACAATTGTAATTATAATCATTTAGGTGGACATTTACTTATTTTTTTTACATGTCAACTAAGTAATTATAAAATAATTTTAAAAAAATTAAGATATGTAATATGTCACTTCAGTTTAAATTCAGCTTTATAAATTGTAAAAGTAATAAGTTTAAATATATACATATATTAGAAGTTGAATTTAGAGTGATATATTTGTGTTGAGAGTGATTAGAATCTATCTCCCATGACATTGCCCAAAGTTCTTGACCACATCGCTCGCCGTCGCCGACGCCAACGACCTGTACGTCATGAAGACGAGACCTCATCCTGACAAGGACGCGGCGGTAGCGAGGGACGGCCGGAGCATTCGTTCGAGGCGCTCGTCCACCGTGAACCCCGCCCCGAGTGGATGAGGGACATGGACGAGGAGGACCGCTACTGGCGCCCCCTGCCGCCGCCTCCGTTCGTGCACGTCGCTGCCGGCTACCAACGCAGCGCCGGCGAGATCCGCGGGTACGCGGCGATCGGCGAGGCGCACATCTTGGTTTCCACCGACGGTGTCACCTACTCCTTCGACACGGCGAGCGCCGCGTGGAGCAAGGCCGGCGACTGGAGGCTGCCCTTCCGCGGCCGCGCCGAGCATGTCCCCGAGCACGGCCTTTGGCTCGGCTTCTCGGACATGGACGACACCATCCTCGGCGCGTGGGACCTGTCCTCCTCCACCTCCACGTCCCCGCAGCCGCAGCCGCCGGTGGCGAGCCTCCAGTCGAAGGGGTTCTCGGTGGCGAGCCGCGGCAGCGACAGGAAGGGCTTGCCGACGCCGGAGATGCTCGGTATGCACGTCGTGCACCTCGGCGACGGGAAGCTGTGCGTCGCCAAGCTGTTCTCGGTCGTGCGCCGGGGACCTGCAGCTGTCCTTGCTGCGTCGGCGAGCACGATAAGGTGAAATTCGCCATGCTCACCGGCGTCGAGGTGGTGCCCGGCGGCCACGGCGGGAAGCCCCGCATCGTCAAGCACAAGTCGTGCCGTTATAGCTTCGGTGAATACCACCCTACTCATGTACTCTGAACTCGTAGACTAATCCTAATTATTAGTGTTTTTATTAAACCTTGATTTGGCTAATCCTTCTGGTTAACTTAATTACAACATTCTTCTATCTGTACCATTCATCTTCTAGCTGGTTAACTTGATTTGAGATGTTTTTCTTTGCCGGTAGTAGAACATGTAGAACTTTTTTTAATCCAATGGATAATATCTATTTATATTACCGCATCAATTATAGTTCAATTATAGTTAGTAGAATAATTTTTATATTGATAGTAGAACTCATAAATGGAAAAAAGATCATTTCTAGTTTACGAACAATAACACGATAGTAAAGAACCGTAAAAATACTCGAAAGATTTTAGTCTAAAGTTTTGGGTTCCCGGTATCTGATAGACACTGTGATGTCTTGATCATGCTAATCATTGCACGTATGCTTCTTGTTGACCTAAGTTCCTAATCTGAAGTTCCTGAATCCTGATTGGTGGTTGCATAGATTTGGTACGTCTCACTGCAGTAAGTGATCGTAGTTGAAGCAAGCAGACAGTACACCCCCTTCATATCATTAGAAGTTGATAACTTTTCATGAATCTGACAGCTGAGCTACTCAAACATTGTTGTTTCAAATTTTATCGACACATTTCTGTTTCTGTCAAATAATGAACACTAGAAGTGTCTTCTTGTCCCTGTGTATTATCATATTAGTGGGCATTATTTCAGTAACAGTTAAATCTTTAGTTACTATGGTGGGAAATGATTATGACAAGTGATACCTATCATCTATTGCTCCTCTTAATACAAAGATAAGCAAATATTTTGTGTATTCCCCCCAAAAAAGTTATCTGTTACAGAAATTGAGTAAACGTATTTACCAGTGTTCATCGTGGTCTACCAGTCATATCTTTGTGAATATGGAGGTGAAAATGACATGCATTTACATTCCATGCCAAGGTTGAATAGTATGAAATATCTAGGTATTTTGTGTCAGCTTGCTGTCCCTATGGTATGCTCAACCATTTGCAAGTCTGATATCTACTGTTATATGTATGTACTTCATATCTGCTTTGCTCTGCTCAGATGCTTTATTTTCTGTTCTTCAGTTATGCATTTGATGCAAAAAAAGGCCTTCTTTTCGCCACAGATTTTGTTTTGTTTAAGATGGAGTCCTTCATCCCGAGAGTATCTCTACTTTGTTTAAGACGTGTTTATCAGTGAACCAGACATTGCTTCAGTTCAGATGCATGCATGGCAGATTAATTAGCAGTTGGTGTCCTGTCTTGTACCTGAAACCCAAATGAAACCCTGGTGTGTGAATCTATGCAAGCCAAAATACATCTGAGTTAAATTAAGGTGTCAGAAAAGTATGTAATCAGAGGTTTAAGAGTAATCTGCGTTGGTTATTGGACAGTTTACTGCTGGAAACATTGACATGTAATTTTTTTTCTGGAAGCATGACTAGTTCAAAGATAGAAGTGGATGCTCAAGAGCCTAACTAAGCATGAGAAATATGAAACATTATCAAGTTTGACTGTCTGATAACTGATATTGACCCAATAACCCCCAAATTAGTTTGAAGATACAGAGGATTAATAAACAAACATAAGCAGAAAAGTGCATAATTGCCAATGATTAGTAGGAGTACTTCAGCAGCATAAAGAAAACTGAAAGAGACATTCTAAACCACTAAGCACACCTTTTGTTTCAGAGTCGGGCACTGAAACTTTCAAGAGTAGTTTGTGATGCTACCTAAAGCTAGGACTAGAGGAGTCCTTTTCCAATCCATGAACTGTCCAATTTGGCTCTCAGCAATGATGAGATTGAGGCAAATCATGCATGGTAGTTGCTCTGATAAACTGACTAGAGTAGGTGTTGATTGCATATCTTGGCCCTTTGTTCATCATTAGGCAGGGTGATGGAATCTTTCATCAGTTGGATCACACTTTGCATTCTCCAGGAGGCAGTCAGCTTTTTGACATGATATTGAAAGAACAACTTATGCAGAAAAGAAATCCAACGGCCGTGTACGAAACGTCAGGAATCTTTCACCAATTTCACAATTAACATTATTCTTTCTTTTCCTTGAACTAGATCTAGTTTATTATGTCAATCTAGTCTTTTTAGATAATTTTGTCAATCTAATGAAATTGAAGGAAGTAAATTCAGCTGATTTAACTGCAGAAAGAAATGATTCCAACTTCAATGTGCACTAGGTTATGAATATTGCTTTCTTCTAATGAAATAACATGCAATCCTTTTGTGCATTGGCTAAAAAAAATGCAAAATAGGTTAATGTATTAAAAAAACTCACAGAAACTAGCGGTGTCCGTTTCCCTTAATTGCTTTAGTTTATTATGCTAAGAACATAAACATTAAGAATAGAGGCCTCAAACATTAAGAAAAAGGATCATATCAAACCATTGATTAGTACATTCAAACTAACTTAAGGAACAAGCTTAGCTGCAACTAAACACTAATCTAAGCACCTATATATTGTCAGTTTCCCCCCACATTGCTCTCTGCACCAAGCAATCTGATAAACACAAAAGCACTAACAATGGGAGAGCAAGGAGGCAGGGCAAGCAGCAACAGGATCAGGGACATTGTGAGGCTGCACCAGCTTCTCAAGAGGTGGAAGAGGGCTGCACTTGCACCAAAGGCTGGCAAGAACAACAATGGCGGCGGTGTGGCGGTCCCGAAAGGGTTCTTCGCGGTGTGTGTCGGGGAGGAGATGAGGAGGTTTGTCATCCCCACAGAGTATCTTGGCCACTGGGCATTTGAGCAGCTACTCAGGAAGGCAGAGGAGGAGTTTGGGTTCCAGCATGAGGGGGCTCTGAGGATTCCATGTGATGTTGAGGTGTTTGAGGGTATCTTGAGGCTGGTTGGCAGGAAGGAGGAGAAGGCAGCAATGTGCTACTCTTCTTCAGAGCATGAGATCTTGTGCAGATGATGGTGTTTCTTGGTTTCTCCCTTTTGCATTCAATTGTCATTGCACTGTTGTTGTTGTTGTTGTTGTTTTTTTCTTGGTTCTTGGTCTTCTGAAGAGAAGAGGAAGAGTTTGGAGTTGATGAGCTTTGGTAATTTGTTCAAGAGGATGAGGTTATGAATTCACATTCTTTCTAGAGGAAAAAACAATCAAGGATTCACATTATCTAAAAAAAGTATCTTAGGTAAACTTATTCTTTGTTGATAATTCTTTACCCACTTGCTCGATGTTATTTCACTTTCATTTTGTATGTTCTGAAGTTGAACAGACGTTCATTTGCGCTATTTGAACTTGTGCCTCATGGAAGTAATATTAATAGTTGTATTTTCTCTATATATTTATATGTCATTCAGTCATTGCACCTTGATGTTTTTTTTGCTTAAAATTAGCTTTCAATGACAAGATGACAACTCATCTCTGAATCCTCAAGTATGTGTTCAGATGTAGTCAACCCTCAATGGTTCAATCCTCGGTAACAACACAATCATTCAATAGATCTGCAAGAATTCTGGGACGTCAACCCTCTGAACTTCTAATGCCTCTCTTGTTTCATTGCTTAAGACATGCTCTCTCTGAACTCACTGATCTCTATAATCTATAGTAATCTCAATGAAAAGTTTTATATTGATATTTTAAGACAATCACATAAACGTGAATAATTTTATGACGTGATTTCATAGGATCAAAATTGCATTTAATTTCATAACTCATGAAAAATTGGTATTCGAGTACACATGGTTTCATCTAAATGAAACTGATTTTCTCTTTCTTTTTATAATTACGTTGTAATGTCATCACATATGCTAATATGTCACTGTATTTAATGTACATGAAACATCTATGAAACTCTCACTGGAATTAGCCTAATGTAACTAAGTGGGTGTTTAAAGTAGGGCTGAAGCCCTACCAAACACTCTACCTCCAAACACAAACATGTCTGGATGGAACACTTCACTAAAATGAACTAGCAAGATGAAGTTGTCTTTCATCAGCTATAGACTTCAATTTCAGCTGAAGCTGAAATTTAGAGTTGAAACTCTACCAAACACCTCGAATTTCTTAGTCTCTTAGGACCCTTCACACATGTACTCGTCTACTAGACTACTACCAGTACCTTCGACTAATCCTCGTTCCTCTCTATTAAGGAATGCCATGAGATGTCCTTTAGTTCTAGACTATATTATTGTTGAGAGTTAATGAGAGTTCCAGAGAAGAAAGACGCCGTACAGTTACGCATGGCAGGGGCACCAGCTTAGGAACAATAATACATAGCATAAAAATATTTTTGCACATGTACTCTGACAGATGCAACATTGAAATGCCTGGAAACAGAAGCCACAAAATAATGCTAGTTTCATGCAAAGATCTACCTTGTAATGCCCTCTTGTCAGATGAAATCTTTGAGAGTGAAATTGAATTTGAAGAATGATCACAATGTTAAAGTTAATCACCCTCGCAAAAGAAAATACTAAAGTTAATCACTGGTATATTGTGCCACCTGTTTCAGTTGGGCCAGCTGCAAGTACAAATCTTGTTGCAAACAGAAGAAAAAAATGGTAGGCCTCCTGCATTCTGTTTTCTGAGCAAATGTGGACATCATTTAGAACAGATTGAGGTGCCATCTGGAAAGAGCTAAGACAGCTTCTATATCTTGCAGAACCTAACCTGAACATTAGCATGCTGGAAGCAGGGTTCCCGATTTCACGAATTTCGGCACGAAAGTCGCGAAATTCGGTGGTTTCGCGAGGGTGCGGCACGGCATCCCCGCGGTTTCGTTCAAATAATTTCGTGAAAATTCAAAAAATTTAAAAAAATTCATTTTAACACAAAAAATATATATTTTATAAAAAAATATAAATTCGCGATGTTTGTCGCGAAAACCATATACGGCGCGGTTTTCGCCGTTTCGTGAAATCCGCGGCACGACGCGGATTTCGATTTAGTTCAAATTTAAATTACGGTTTTCACGGTTTTCGTGGTTTTTCGCGGCTTTCGCGCGGTTTTCACGGTTTTTCGCGCGGTTTTCGCGGTACGCACGAAATCGTTCAAATTCAAATTTTTACTGTTCATTACCGCCGGCTTTCGCGAATTTCGGCGAAATTCACCGTGCCGCCGAGGGGCGGCACGGCATATGCCACCGGCATTGCAAACCTTGGCTGGAAGTGCCATTTGTGGAGAGGCTGTTCTATCAAAAGAGGAGAGATTTTTAAGGGTCTCTTTGAATCGCAGAAATAAAAACAATAGAGAAATAAAAAAGTAGAGGATTCCGACAAAACACAAATATAAAACAAAGAATTACAAAACGCAAAAAAACACAAAAAATATTGGACTTTAGGAAAACATAAGAATCGGATAAAAAGATAGACTCAAAAGAGATTGGAGCTATTGCTAAGTTTTTCAACATATTTATAGGATTGTTCATTCTATAGGAATTTCAGATGATAAGTATAGGATTGTTCATTCTATAGGAATTTCAGATGATAAGATAAGATTTAATCCTTTGTTTCAAAGGTTTTCATAGAAAATTTTTTCTATAAAATTTTAGTCCTCTAAAATTTCCTACAAATAAAAGGTGCCTTAAATGAAAACAATTACTTGGCTTGAAGTGTGATCATCCAGTCACATGCACACTTCATTCTAGGATCATCAGTTCAGATGATACACACATAATAATTATTAACTCAAATAAACAATTGCTCATATGCATAGAACTAAGATATGCTGCAAGCTTGCAGGCAAGCTCAGCACAAAACCTTCATTGATGAAGCATTAGTCCTCCATTCATAATCAAGAACAAGAGGTTTACGATAAAATTAAATTAACCAAGAACGAGAGGTTTACGATAAAATTAAAGCTTCTGATTAGATCAGGATGTAACTCTTTTTTCCACCTTTCATGTCAGTTTCAGAGTCTTTTGCAGAATCAACAGTAATTATTCATTGTTTCTACCACTCTATGTCTATCTATCCATCACACGCATGAAAGTATATGAACAATGCGATTTTGATCAATCAACATATCATGCTTGTATACATCGAGACACATCGAACCAACCAAAGAATTCTATCTGAATTTTTCTTCTATATCTGCATGCATAGCCATGGCTAGTGGCTACAACGACCTGGCCTTGACCATGGTATTCATCACGCCGGCGCCGCCGCTCCTCCTGCCGTTCGGCCGCCGTCGCCGGCGCGCGCGCGGCGGCGGCGTCGAGCGCGGCGACTGTGGCCTCGAAATCCTCCTCGCGGCAGGGGAGCCGGAGGCCGGCGGCCTGGGCGAAGCCAAACTCCTCGGCGGCGAGCTCCATGAGCTCCCGGAACGCCGGCTGGCGGAGGTAGCTCGTCGGCACCACGAACCGCCTCGCCTCCGCGCCGACGTACCCGCGAAGTACCCCTTCGGCACCGCCTCCTCGTCGTCCTCGCCGCCGCCGACGAGCAGCGCCTCCCGCACGCTCTCCCCCTCCGCCACCGCCGCCGCCTTCCTCCTCGGCGCCCGGAAGTACCCCATCATCATCATCAAGATCAAATCTTTTCTTCCAAGAACAGATTTTTCTTGCAAGAAAGACGTAGTCTCTGTGATCTAGGTGGATGAAAGAATCCCGAAAGAAATAAATCTTCGTGGTGATCTATCGATCGACCGAGGAGAGGAGTGATCAAAGCATGTGAGCAATGGGGGATTCTTATACTAGTACGGCGATCGAGAATTCGAGAGCTGCAGGTTTTGTTTTGTTTGGTTTGGTTTGTTGAGAATTGCAAAGCTGTAGCCTTTGTTGCAAGTGGCTGTTTTCAATTGGATACACGTCTGCAGTTTTGACCGTTTCTCATGTTAGGGGTATCACACTGACATGTGGGCCCGGATTCGTCGAGATGGCTGGTGGGGCCCATTTGTCAGTGGCTGTTGTCAAGAGTTGTATGAGGAAGGAGTGGTGTGTGTTCGCTTGAGTTAATGAGATGATCTTCGCTAATTTAAGCTGGAGATTTGGAGCTATGTGGACTATAATGATTTGGGTCTGTTTGTTTATTTAGTTTTTATTTTGTTGAGGAATGAATGAGTGTCAAAATTAGCTGTAGAGTATTACTTGCTAAGCTAGGTGTTGTTCCAGCAGATTTGCTGGTTGAGTAACCAGGTTTTTCTGAAAAAGCATGGGCCATGCTTGCCTTAAGGAGTCCATAAATAATTCCTCTGTTTAAAATTCACCTGCTAAGATTTTTTTTTGGTTGAGAAGGCACAAGATTAGGCTATGTGCTGTCATGTAAGTAATTAACTAGGCTAAAAACAAGACAACCAAACTCAACCTGAACTTTCATAATTAGCACATGGATTAAGATTAACTAGTTCCTAGTGCATACGTATGAATGGGTTCATCACTTCACAATTTCACGTTCCCTTGTGTAATCCGACGAAAACTGCAAGAAAAAAATCGTGCCAGAGTTAATTTACCATTAATTAGCATGGAGCAAGAAAGGAGCCCACACGTAGTACTACCTCCGTTTTGAATGTTGCTATTTCGTCCTGTTCCAAAATATTGTTAATTTTTCATCTAGTATTTTTTTAATCAATTACAACCATTCTCTATTTAATTTTTTATCTATTTTTTTCAATCAATTATAACATTTCTCCAATCATTTTAATTATTTTTAATATTTATACCATCTTAAAAATATTAATATTTTAAAACGGAAGAAGCCGTAATAATATATAAGAAAGAATTTGTGAGATAATATAAACAACATAGGAGTAAAATTTATCCGTGTTGTGAGTTGGCGACGACGTTGATGACAGAGTGGCCGGAAGAGGACGAAACGGTACGAAAGGAATAATAATATTATACTCTATTGTTTTTCTCCTTGGATAGAAGACGACGCCGGGTACAAAATCGTCGCACGATGTACGGATGGCACAAGGAGAGGAGGATTAGGTGGCCACCCACTCTCTTGTTTCTTAATCCGGATTAATTAATAATTATTTTTCTTTTCTTTCTCTAAACATGATCTGCCTCTGGTATGGTGGCTAATGTACTTGGTTTATGAAGCCTCCGTTGAGATCGTCGTAGTCGTCGTCTCGCCGTTTCTTGTTTAATCGAAGGAAAAGGATATAGTATATGTGAAGTTTCATATAAAACTTTTATAAAATAATGATTTGGCAAGTTATAAGTAAATCTAGCTTTTTTAACTCTCATTTAATTAAATCAAATTGATAAGAGTTTTGTTTGGAAAAGTTTTGCAAAATGTGTTCCCGTTTATGAAAATTTCCGAAAAAATTGAACAACACTTTCTATTTCGAAACAGTCTGAAATTCAAAAACTTTTCAAATGGTTTTCAATCCTACATAGTAGAGTGCTATGATGGTAGCACACATAGTCTTCTCTCGTCTCGCCGTCCTTACACACCGCCGTTTTCCGATGTCTATCAGCAGGCAGTGTACAGATTTTGAACTTTAAAAATTAATTTTTTTATTATGTTGTTATTTATATAGATGATAAATAGGACTGTCTATGTCTATAAATATGAGTCCAATGATAAATCTATAAAAGTACAATGTTTCTGATATGTTTGTAAATCTCCCGATGGAATGAGGTGGGGCGGTGGTGCGGTGTTAAAGCAAAGAGTTTGATTATTGTAAAAATCTATTCAGTGTTTGTCAGACGGAGTACTAGCTACCTTTCTTGAAGTTAAGCATAAGGATAAATAGTGACAAACTGTCGTTCACATAGAATTGCATCATCATGAAAGAAAGAGTTTACAGAGCTTTCAAATGCAGAGCTTTTAAAGCTATCCGATAAATCTGCATCCTGCAAAAACAGCAGGATTAACAGAACAGAGGTTTATTGAACAAATTCTAAGCAGTACTCTGACTACTGCTAGTCAGAGTACAGATATGGGTTTGTAGTGTTCACCAAAGCTATAACGTTGCGACTTATGCCTGATGATGCTAAGCTTGTCCTCGTGGCTTCGCACCACCTCGACACCGGTGAGCACGGCGAAATTCCTTTCATCCCACTCGAAATCGCAGCAATATTCGCTGCAGGTCCCCCGGCGAGAGACTTTGTACAGCTTAGCGACGCACAGCTTCCCGCCGCCGAGGTGCACGACGTTCGACGAGTGCACCTTGGTGAAGCGCCGAGGTCGGTGCCATGCGACGGGCGCGCCGTGCGGTGCGACGGTCTCGGCACGGCGAAGTCCCTACACCCACGGTGCGCCGGCGGCGGCGGCTCCGGCTGCTGGACGGTGTATGAGGACAGGTCCCACGCCCCGAGGACGCCGTCGTCCTCGGCGGAAAAGCCGAACCAGAGGCCATGCTCGGGAACGTACTCAGCATGGCCGCAGAAGGGCAGCGTCCAGTCACCGGCCTTGCTCCACGTGGACCTCGCCGTGTCAAAGGAGTAGGTGCCATGCCCCCTTGATGACAGCAAGATGTGTGAGTCGCGGACCACCGCGTACGCGCAGGTGTTGCCGGAGTAGGGTTTGTAGTCGGCGGCATGCACATAAGGCGGCGGCGGCATGGGGCGCCAGAGCCAGTCGTCTGCCTCCCACTCGAGCTTTTTGCAACGGACGAGCGCCTCCAAAGAACTGTCGTGGTAAGGTGGCACCTCCATGACGTACAGATCCTTGCCGACGGCGAACGACAGTAAACGGAACTTGGGCGTGACCATGGTGGGCAACGCGCCGACGCGGTGCTTGGCGGGGTCGTAGACGATGGCGCGGCCAGCCTGGTCGACGGCGACGATCTTGTCGTCGTTCGTGCGCATAATCCTCATCCATGTGTTGATGCACGTCCCCGACATGCTGCCGGGAGGACAGAAGGTCATGTCGGTTGGAGGCAGGCGCGCGTCCTCCACGGCCGCCGGCGACGGCGCCGCCGCCCTGTCTAGGGGCGGTGCATAGAAGAGACTTGACGGGTTGATTCGGCGTAGCCTCTTGATGGAGGGGTTTGTATCCCAGTAATCAACCATGTAGAGGAATCGCCGGTTTTTCTTCCCAAATCCCTTCTTCACTTTCTTCTCTTCCAAGATGCTCCCTTTCTTCTCTTCCAAGATGCCGGAGCGATTGGGAATCGTTCCCAATCTGCTAATGGGATTATAATTTGCTAACGAGGCGCCGGGATTGGAGGTTGGGGCTGCGTAGAAGCCGCCGCGGCGGTCCGCGAGCTCAAAGAAGGCGGCGGCGCGACGGAAGCTACTGGCACCTAGGCGATACATGTGGATGGATCTGGAGGAGAAAGATGAGCTAGTGGATGGGTGCGGCGGCGGCGGCGCGACGGAGGGCTCCTCTCCTCCTCCGCGGATTTGGAAGAGAAGAGATGGATTTGGAAGAGGACAAGTCTCGCCGCCGCCGCGCTTGGCTGCCGCCGCCGTCGACCTATGGAGAAGGAACGGATCTAGGTTTTTTGTTTTAACAACAGCCACAGTGACGGTGAGCGGTGGCCCAGTCCAAGTCCATGTCCAACACCTACGTGCCCGTGGGCCTCTGTTGGTCCAACGGTAATATGGCCCACCGAACCGCAGTTCACTTATCCCATCGCAGTTTGCGCTGACACCCGACGCTACGCATTAGTGTCAGACGCTCTATCTCTACTCCGGACTCTTAAGGAATTTGTAGCATTTTTAATTTTTATTTTTTTTAAATATTTACAAAACTAATTATTTGTTTTCGAAAATTACACAATTAGTCTCCTCCCGCTCTTTGGGAGGACGAGATTTAAAAAACGCTTTTTCAAAGGACGTTTTTTTTCGACATGGTACCGTTGGGGTCGTCTGTCGCGCGGCGGCAAATTTGCAGGCGGTCTCTTCCCGCCCCTACCAATGGCGTTTTTGCCCTATTCAAATAGGGGGGCCGCTTGCAAAAAGGATGGCCGCCCTGGCTTTTTTGCAGGCGGCCCCCTTCCCACCCTTACCAAGGGTGTTTTTTCTCTTTTTGCAGGCGGCACCCTTCCCGTCCTTCCAGAGGACGTTTTTTTTCTCTTTCCGCCCTCTGTAAGGGCGTTTTTATCCTACACCCTATCCCTAATTGACCGATCCATTTCTCGTATTGTTTCAAATGTAAATGTTATCGTCGTATTGTTGCAAATGTAACCAATCCATTTGTCGTATTGTTTCAAATGTAAATGTTATCGTCGTATTGTTGCAAATGTAAATGTATCATACGTACGTAAATACAAATGTAAATATGTTGTGTAATGAACCCTAATATTCAAGGGCCGGTGGTCGCGTAAGGGTAGATCGCCTGAACAGCGGGGAGCCCCGGTAGCCTCATCACGTGAGCGAATCGCGCAGTGATGTCTTCCCTCGATCCACCAATAGCATCCACAGGCCCAAGAGCCTCTCTGGCTAGTGGTAGCCCTAGCAGGTACGAGACGTCCTGCAGCGTCGGTGCCATCTCCCCACAAGGAAGATGGAAGGTGTGCGTCTCAGGACGCCACCGATCCACCAAATCAACTATCAGGGACCAGTCCGCATCCCACCGTCTCGCCTGGTCGTGCTTGTCGGCACGCGCCTCAGCCTGCAAATCGCGATCAGGCCAGACTCACGCAACCTGCATACCATCAAGTGTAATATTAGTGTCAAGTATAATATTAGTGTCGTAAATCAAAAGAGTATAATCGTACCACTGGACGTGTCGTGGATCGACACACAACAACTCGCGCGACGGGCGTGGACGAAAGGTGGTCAGCTGAGCACCCTGCACTGTCGACAAGTACGACCTATGCACCCTGTCAACCGACCTGCTGAAAAGAGCTGGTGTATCGTCCGCCATACCTGCATGAATACATGAATACATTAGTTAGTAAGCAATTTATAGAAAAAACAAAACAATATGAATACATGACATAAATTGTCCATTATATCTGAACATTGTAAAAATTACACGTTTGAATTCAAACTACCAAACACAACATAAAAATATCACAACAACATTAAAATAGTTCATGTCTCACAATGATAAATATTACACGCACGACAAATGGCAACAACATAACAAATGTTACAAATTTTGGATCACCACTAGATTGAAAGGAGCAAAGAAAATAATCAAGCAATTGTATCGCCAGCGGACGACGTAGTCGCCGCACGAGCACGTCCAGGACGTGATCGCCTCGTTGATGTTTCTTCTCCCGATGGACGGCCGCCATCGGTGGCTGTCCGGATAGACACACTGCGACAATTGAAGTTTCGAATTCTTCGGGCATTTTTTGTATGTACGTCTGTGCTCATCGCATTTGCTGCAACGTAGGGTCCTTCCCCCGGCCTCCGACTCGTCCATGTCATTTCTGATGCGTCTCGACTGACGACGTCCCTTTTTCAGCCTTAACTTCGATGGATTTGGAATGTACAACACTTGTGGCCTCAGTGTTGTGTACGATCCAGATATCCCAAAACCATATATCTCCTCCTTCCACGTATGAAAAATTGATTCTTTCCTGTAGTACGGTGACACATAGATATCGGGAACTATGCCGCAATCCCCAACTGCGGCAAGGACGTGTGAGCAAGGCAGATGTCTAAGCTTCGGCTTCATACAGCTGCAACTACAACCACCCTCCGCATGAAGCACACATTCCTGCACAGCTTGAACACGGTTGATGTCGCGTCTTCTCCTGTCGACACACATGATCTCATATCTATGAACTTGGGTTCCTTGGGGATTACTCTGTGCTTCATAGCCTTTAGAATTTTGTCTTGCATATATTTCGTCACCACGTTGCCAAATACAATGTTGTTATCGGCCATCAAAGGGGAAATTTTCTTAAATCTATCCCTAAAGTATGCCTGAGTGCCATGAAGGATAAATTCCACAATACCCACTAATGGAAGTCCCCGAACTCCTCGCATCACCCAGTTGTACACCTCGACCAGGTTGGTTGTCATTATACCATATCGAGCTCCGTCGGTGTCATACAACAGAGACCATTTTTCTTTCGGTTCATTCTCTATCCAGTGGGAGAAATTACGTATTGATGGTGCGGACCTCCTTCTCATTATTGGCAGGTCATTATGCAATGGACCAAGAGGTACTGCAAGCTTGCCATCCTGTGGCCAACGAGATTGCTCGTCGGTTTGCTTCGTTGTCAGCTCATCCAACCTTCTCCACATCTCATTGAATTTTTTCTTTTGATTCTGACCACATAGCCTCTTGAATAGATCCATCAGGTGCTTGTTCTTGAATTGTTTGTAGAAATTGGCTTCCATATGCCGCACGCACCACCTACTTCGAACATCATGCCACCTAGATGGAAGTCCCCTCTCCGGCCAACCATTCTGAAGATAGTCGATTGCCCTCAGTATGCCCGCATGACGATCATGAATGAGACAAACATTGGGTCTCATATCAACGACTTGGAATCGAACTCTCTCCAAGAACCAATACCAGCTTTCGATGTTCTCACTCTCGACAAATGCAAATGTCATAGGTAACACCTGATTGTTCTCATTTGCTGCAATCGCCGTCAGTATCTGACCTCTGTATTTGCCTGTCAGAAAGGTTCCATCTATGCACAGCACAAGGCGACAGTGCACAAATGTGTTGATGCAAGCACCAAGCGAGAAAAAGGCTCTTTGCAGCACGCTCTTGCTCGATTCAGTAGATGATGAAAAAGTCTGAATATCATAGTAGGTATTGGGGTTTCTCTGAGCAATGGTGGCTAACAGACGAAGTAAATTGTCATACGATGCTTCAAATGTGCCATACCTCATCTCCAATATCTTTTGTTTCGCCCTCCAAGCCTTGGAATAGCTGATAGTATACTTGAATTTGTTCTTAATGTGCCTAATAATGGAGCCTGGTTCAAAGTCCATGTTTTTAACAACATTGTTGTACATCTCACCGGCAACAAACGCCGAGGTGATGTTGCGGTGGTACTTATCTACCCCGGCAACAGACATGTGTGCTCACCAACAATGTTCACTTTCCAATAATCACTCCATTTCCTCTTGTATGCATGAACGCGCCACAGACAATCATCCTTCATGCATTTTACATCATACACATAGTTCGTAGACTTCACCACCCTAAACTCTCTATGCAAAGAGACCGCCCAATGTTTCACCTCCTCTTTTATGTCTTCCTTATGAGCATATCTAGCACCTTGGATAACCTCGTTATCCTTGTATTCAAATGAAAGATGTTGCCCCTCCGAGATAAGAAGCTGAGAGAAATCAGCTTGTTCCCAATCGACGGGCATGACATTTTCTTCCTCGTCCGATGATTCATCGCCCTCCGCCTGCTCATTTTCAGAATCCTCCCTCTCCATTTCTTCAACAATTGTTTCGATTCTCTCCCCCTCGTCCGCCACGCCAATCGCCTCCTCGAAGCTTGCTTCATTGCTCGGACCTTCACCATACTCTGTTTGCATTGTATTACTGCTATCGATTTCGTGCAATGCCACAAAAATAACAAGGGGCCAGGACCTTTCAAGTGTCATGTCCACATAACGTCTCCACGACTCAGTGTTATCTATAGGCATAAGTTCCCAATAATATTCTTCTGTTGCACGACTTAGTACAACGGATAGAGACATTGTGTTCACTCTTGTATCCACTTTAAATCCACGTAGCAACCAACTATAGACTAACTCAAATGTTTATCGGCTGACCTATCGATGCCCTTCGATTTCATCCTAAATTCTGACAGATCTACACCTTCTGGACCGTATCTAACGTTGCCTTCATCGTGAACTATCTAAAATATGATCTTACTTGCCATAGTGCCTGACAAACAAATTGAAATTGAGTTTATTCCATACTACGAATATGTTGCCTACATGATTGTGCCTAAGTTAATTTCTTTAACAATATATTCTCTGGTCTACATCTTAAAATACCCCGAATCGGTTTGTTCATTTGATCTACCGCCAATCGTACCTCATTCATTTAAATCTGACAAATTTTGTAAACTAAATTAAATTAAATCGTACTTTATATGTGCACATATTTTGATTATAACCAAAATTATATGTACGATTATCCATAGTGCTTAACATCTATTCACATAATATACATATAGATCCGAACATATTCTACCTAAGTTGATCTAACTATTCTACCTAAGTTGACCTAACTATTTGTTGATGAGAAATTTCTCTCACGCGCTGGCCTGGGAGATCTGCTTAGCTCCAGTGCAGGTCCTTCTCGGCTGCCTGTGCAGTGCAGGGCGTGCTAATTGGTTTGATCTGTTAACCAACAAGAAAAACAAGAAATATGTGTTAAGTGTTAGGTTAGATCCCTACTTGAATCATGAGGGGAATCCATGAGCATATATATGCTATCCTAAAATATATTTAAGCTAAGTGACTAGAATGGATCGGCTATACCGAGACAACATCAGCCGCTTAACTCAAATACAGTAAAGGATAATAAATATATGTATTGATAACCTAGCCGATACTGGAAAGCTAACTATGGATCGGCTAGTACTCCGATGATTCTTATGAAAAGATATCATTATTGAACCAGATGCTTAGCCTAGGAAATCGGCCATCGGCTGTTGATAGCAGGCCGATTTTGGCTTATAATATCCGACAAGAATGAGATCTTAATATAAGAGGCGGCCCTAACATAAATCTAGTAATGAATATACTATAAATACATCAGGGCAGATAAGGTCGGCTGAAACCCCGGCACTATCTCTAAACATATAAATCTAACTGAACAGATCATTGAAAGTTCTACGAACGACTTAATAGTTCAAAGTTGATGTAACATTAAGTATAAAAAGAACAACCTAATCTATTGTAGCTGATTTATACCTCTCGAGATGATGGATACCACATATAAACTAGTCCAACCTTTAGATCTATCCCTATCGGCTGTGAGTTCTTGATAGAATTGGGTCGATGGCGGGATAGATCTAAACATTGCTCCGTTTATATGCGATATATGGTAAATAGCACAGTATAAACCCCGAATCTAATGTGTCATTACGATGGAAGCACTAGAATCGCAGAACATACCACTAATGACAAGCATTTACCTGGATTTGGGGATCGAAACTCGTAGCCAAATCAATTACTCGTCTAAAGAAAAGGTTTGGCGATGCGCCGAAGGTTGTTTGATTGATTGAATTATTATTACAGGGGTCTTGGGTCCGATTTATACCCAAGATAACTTATCTGTATAAACCTTGGACTCTATCTAAACTACTATTTAAAATACGACGATATCCCGGGAAGGACCCACGCCGCATCGGTTTAAACAAACTCCTAATTTACGATACAATTACCGTTACATGACTCTATCCATAGATAGCAATATCTTTTAACGCACAAACGATAACCGAATCTTCTATTTATCTTCAAACACCTACACTAGAAACAGTTTTATCTTCTCTAAACTCGGAATCGGCTATCGACCGTTCTTGCCCGATTCAACCTTAGCGACTAGCTTCACGGTCGATCGCTTCTCGCCCGATGTGGCCTCTGTTTCTTCGTCAAACCAGCCGATCCGATTCTGCTTCATCCTTGCTAGGACTTAGGGATTTAATTACCAAATTTAGGTGTTAACACTATTCTACCTAAGTTGATCTCAATTAAATTATCGAAGTTGATCTAAATTAAATCATCCGTTTTACAAATCTAAAACTAAATATTCAATAACTATTCAAATATTAAAAAATTTTATTTTCCTTAATATTGCATTTACAAACTAACTAACAAAAAAAGTACGACGGAATATTGCATTTACCTCGGATGGAGTACGCAATCCAAGGGCTTCGCCGCGCTCCTTCCTCTTCCTCACCCCTCTCTCTTCTTTTTCGGATTTGCGAGGTTGCAAATGAGGAGAAAATCTTTGACTCGGCTTATATACGCAAGGCTAAAAACGCCCTTCCGGAGGGCGTGAAGATAAAAAACGCCCTCGAAAAGGCGGGAAGGGGGTCGCCGCAAAAAGCCGGGCGGCTCCTTTTACGAGGGCGTGAGGGTCAAAAACGCCCTCGAAAGTGCGGGAAGGGGGTCGCCGCAAAAAGCCGGGCGGCTCCCTTTTGCGGGCGGCCCTGTTTCAACATGAAAACGCCCTTGGTAAGGGCGGGAAGGGGTCGCCGCAAAAACGGCGGCCGCCTTTTTCAGCGTCCCCTATTTGAACAGGGAAAACGCCCTTGGTAAGGGCGAAAAGGGGCCGCCGCAAATTTGCCGCCACGCGCAGACGACACCCAACGGTCGTCTGCCACGTCGAAAAACACCATCCGAAAGGACGTTTTTAAATCTCGCTCTCCCGGAGGACGGAAGGAGACTAGTTGTGTAATTTTTGAAAACGAATAATTATTTTTATAAATCTTTAAAAAATAAAAATTAAAAATGCTAAAAATTTGACTCCAAAATTCACATGAATGTTATTTTTATTTTATCTTAACTGCGCAAGCCTAACCACACATATTTATTTTTCGAATTCGTCTTCTCTAATATGCTGAAGTTTGCCAACTTTGATCAAAACATAAACTCACATAAACTTAATCAGAGTCCGACGTTCGAGAACAACGATAGTGACCATAATAAAAGTTACTTCCTCATGTTGTCCGGCTCGATGGGTAGATGCTATTCTGGCATGACAAGACCAGCATTCGTGGATGCCTCTCGCCGTTGTAGTGGCCATTGGGCATGGTCATGGATGCCTCTCGCCGTTGTAGTGGCCATTGGGCATGGTCAAGACTAGCAACGTGTTTTTTTAATTACTTTGGGATCTTCTAATTGAGCCTCCCTGTTGATCGCCTAAGTAGTTTAGCACTGGAATCATGATCTGTAACAGTAAGCGCCACGTAGACACACCACGCAATTTATGGATGTGCCGTGACCAGGCGATATTGACGGGCCGAATCTTCTGGAACATTCCTATCAGGGCCCACAACGCTATAGCTGAGCACTACACAAGTCGTCAGGGCTCAAACACAAGTCGTGCCGTTATAGCTGAGCACTACACACCCGTTTCTGTACCTAATTTGTTTTGGTTACTCCTGCCGTTTTTGCAGGATGCAGATTCATCGGTTAGCTTTAGAAACTCTGCATTGCATAGCTCTGTAAACTCTGTTAGTAGACATGAATTCTACTGTTTTTGGATCTGAAAGATAAAACATTTGTAACCTGAAATCCTCATAATCTGATCAGACAGCGGTAAAAGTGCCAAAAATTAAGACTAGGGACAACAAGTGGAAGTTACCATAACATATAAGCATGGAACCAGTATTTCTTTTTAGTTTGAGACGCGTTGGTTAGTGAACATTGCTTTATTGACGACATTGCTTTATCGATTGCCGAGGAGAGGCCATGGGCGACGATGGCGTGCGTAGGTTTCTTACGAGGCGAGAATCCGATCGTTCTAGACAGAACTCGCTGGTGCGTCAATGGGCCGTCCATCTGCCGCCTTTCAATTGATACTAGTGCCTTTTACATTGCATAAAGATTCTCTTTCTATTGCTTAGAATTGACAAACACCGGACTTGGATCCGATAAAAGGATAAAACTAGCAGTTGGATTGCCAAATTCATGGGGCGCCAGTGGATCGTAATCATTTTTCGGAATTCATCGAAACTTGAACCTTCGTAGACTAATGGGGTCGGGCTACTGAATTCTAATCGAATTCAAACGTACGAATAGAGTAATTCATGAGGTTAGGCAAGTCATCACTACCATTAATCATGTTGAACCGATGTTTGCGTTATATGCCATGCCTTGATGTTGGCTAACATGCATTCTTGATGTGATTACCTGTTGACCATGAGCGTCAACGGGTCCACACGTCCCGAAAATAGGTAAATTTCATACAAAAATTGAATTTTTAAATTTGTGCAATGTATGATAAATTTAAATATGATAGTATGCAATGTTGACAATTTTTGAATATGCAAAGTAGGTAAAATTTAAATATGCAAAGTAGATTATTTTTGAATATCCAATGTAGGTAAAATTTAAATATGTAATGTAGATTAATTTGGAATATGCAATGTAGGTAAATTTTAAATAAGCGTTGTAGGTTATTTTTTAATAGGTAAAATTTAAATTTTCGATCATGTAAATTTTATTTTTTTGCATGTTTTTTCGTGAATATTTAGTTGATTTAGTTAGCGACACAACTATAGTTATATAAATATAGTTAGATACTTAGTGATACGATTTAAAATATAGTTAGATACTTAGGTATATTTTTTGAGGTATAGTATGTATTACACGAACATTGAATAAAATAATTTTTGGACCGATTAAAACGAACTGTCCCAAAGTTCTCTAACATAAGGGGCTCCTTTATGTCGACATAAATAATCACATCCTTCGATCAAGTGTATGAGGGTTTAGGATGGTAGATCATACACCAAAATTTTTGATTGTGATAACGAAGTGCGTATTTAATATTTTCCTATGGGCCGAGTTTCTTTCCGAAATTTTTAGGTCTTTTCAAAACTACTTTGGACTAAAAGAACTATATTTCAAATTTTGTTGAACTAATAGATGGACAACTTAGTGAGCATATATCATGGAGGCACCGTGGAAAGAGATCGATATAGATATGTGGAGTTTGTAGACATGCAAAATGTGCATGTTCTATTCAATGAGAAGCCAACATATATCTTTGAGTTATGCTTGTATTACTACAAAAGTTGTTTTCACCATGTTGATAGCGGAGCATCCTACTGTCTAACTCATGTTTTGATAAATTCATATTATGAGCACATGTAATATAAACAACGAAGTATGATAGCTCCAATAATAGGGTTCATTACACAACACGATAACATTTCAACTACGATACGACAAACTAAATAACAATTCAAGTGTTGAGCTACGAGACAAACTCTGAGTGCTGAGCTAAGTTGCAATTATGAACAAGGTAAATCAAAAATACGACTTATACAAACCGAATTGATGCGCACAAAACTAGGAGGGACAAGATACCTTGCAAGACCCTAAGCCAAGCTTGGCGCCATCTATATTGGTGCTGATGTCGGTGCCATCCTTATTAGCGCCGAGCTCGGCGCCAAGATCTATGGCGCCGAGCTTGGCGCCACCCTGACTGGCGCCGAGCTCGACACCAAGATTCACGGCGCAGAGTTTGCCACGCCAGCCTCGGCGCCGACGTGGCGCAGAGATCTCAGCGCCAATTATATTAGCATCGAGTAGTGTAAGCTCTGCACCATCACTATTGGTGCCGAGCTTGGGGTCCATTCCTGCAATTAAAACTGCCAGGGGTCTATTTATGAGAATCTATGCAAAAATGGGCCAAAAGCAAAAAAAATCAGGCGGTGCATTGCTTTGCATTGTGTTATGAAGAGGGTACCGTCACAATTTCTTTCCAAGGTACTATGGTGGTATTAAGGTGCATGGTAACATGTTGTGAGGTTGTGTCTTGCGGGTAAATTTGTACACCTCTGGCCAGAGTAAAACTATTCAAATAGTCGTGTCCGCGGTTATGGGCGAGTCTAACAATGTTTTTTGTGATTGGTCTCATTTCATTCATTAATAATACTAATGTGATAAATGTTGATAATTTCTTTACCTCCTCGTTTGGAATGGTTAATTCCTGATTTGGAGAATGTGTCAGTGCAATCGGGCATGGTTGTTCAGAAATGGTTGGGCCTATACAACGGGTATGTTATACAACGTTGGACTAATATTGTTTAATTAAGTAACTACTATTTTATAATTTCTGAAAATTTTATTAAATGCTATTTGTGCAAATAAGCCTTTATTATTGTTAACGCCAAAATTTGGTAAGCCCCGAAGTTGTCATCGGCCTAAAGTCAGTATCGGCTTCAGAGTCGTAGAATTGGCCGATGGAAATTATCAGTCACCAGCAGTCGGATTCTTAGTAGATTCGGTTAATCAATTAAAGAAAGTTTATCCAGAAGAGGCCGAGATCAAGAAGGATGTGGCATAGCAATTTATCTATTAATTAGGCAGAGTCAGTTAGTTTCCTTTTTATCTCTAGGAAAATGTGTTTAGTGTCCGATGAGGACTTTATATTTTTCTTTTTATCTTTAGGAAAACTTGTGTCGTGTCCAATTAGGACTCATATAGGCCTATGGGTATAAATATGTATACCCAGGGTCTTTGTAATCTATCTCCACAGATCAATACATCTACTTTCGGCGCATCGCCACCCTAGTCTTTTAGGTTTTATTTCGACGAGTTCTTATTTTCGAGCATGGGCTGCATCGATTGAGTTCGACCTCTGGCAAGAAGTGAGTTACATCATCTTCGCTTGCACTAGCATGGCTAGGACTTCCTCGGTTGAGTCCGATATTCTAATCGGGCCGATGCAAGTGTTGTCTATCTGGTATATCATCTCAATCTTTAGTTCCATTACTGTTTATAGTCATATCGGCTTAGTTAGGACTTTCTCGGTTAGGTCCGATATTCTGATCAAGTTGATGTTTCTTTAAACATAATGTCACTTTAGATAGATTTGTTATATCCATCACATTAGACAGATTTATTGGCTTATTGAGTATTAGATTATCACATACAATCTCGTGCTGCAACGGTTAGGTCTGACCTTATTGATAATCTATGTCTTGTTAAGCCAATAGGTTTATGCTAATGTTTCATCGGAGGGTTAGTCGATCTTATCTGATGTGTTAAATTCATTTTGATGGTTTTATTGTCTTGGTTAAATTTAATACATGACCACTTTGATCGGGTGTTATATCGGCTTGTTTAAATCTATCAGGCAATTATCAACCTTATATTGCATCGGTTAGATCCGAACTATGAGGTTGTGGTTGTAAGTTGGATTTATTTAAGTCAGTAGACATTAATCATTGCTTCATCGGGGTTTCAGTCGATGAATTATTTGGACGTCGCATCGGCTTACAAGGATTATATACAAGTTGGTTTTAGCCGATTGCAGCAAAGGTTTCACTGATCATCTAATCATTTGGATTTAATGACATCGGATTACTAGCCGATGTATGTTTTAACCATCGGATCAACATTTATTGTATCATATTATTATTGGTCGATTGGTTTGTTGGATATTTGCTTCATTATATTTATATCAACCGATTGGTTCATTATCTTACTACATTATTATCGTCGATTGTCTTTATATTATTATTTATTCAAGTGCTGAATCTACACCGAACCTATAGCCGAACATTCAAAGCCTATCTGCTATCGGGCGGCATCGGATATCGGCTATCACGCTATCGGGCGATTCTATATCAAGCTATTAGCTATCGGGCGACACATATCTTAGGCCGATCAGTTTACATCTTGTCGATTGCGGATCAAACCGACCGGCACACCCGTGGCTCATCAATATTTTAGGACCGCACCGGTGTTAAACAGATCTCCCAGGCCGTTGTGTGTATTGATATAGTTTTCAACAGTTATACCATCCTTTTGTTATCCTGTGCACTTGCATATTTGTTGTTTGGCTTATTGAGTATCGTATGTACTCACCTTGCAATAATCATCATCAGAGATGAAGCTCTACAATGAAGGTGATGATCTGGAGGAGTAGGCTGAGTCTTAGGCCCTGTTTCTTTACACCAGCTTCTGTCTTTTCAGCCTACAATAGACAAAAATTGAAAGAAATAGCTAGCTTCTATGTTTAGCTTCTCAAAAGCCATTTGGCTTTTCTGAACTATAAAAGCTAGAAGCTAGAAGCTCACCAGGGTGAGCTTTTCTGGCTTCTGAGGAGAAAAATTACCCACCTGCCATTATAAAACACCAGCTTGTCTGGCTTCCCCGCCGGATATTTTGAACTTCGTTTTTGGATATTTTGAACTCTGTTTGGTCCAAAAGCTAATTCTGAAGAAAGTTGTGAAACAGTCTCAACTTTTGTAGTTCCAGCTTTTGGAGGTAGTAGTAGCCAGAAGCTTGCTTCTACAGAAGCAGAAGCTAAAAGAAACAGGGCCTTAGTCAAGTTGCTTGTGAAGTGGAGCCGTCTACGCTAATTTCTTTTATTTCCGTTGTTTAGAATTTTATTGTTTGACAGGAACTATCTACCTATTTAATAATTTTATATTCGTTTAATGATTAGATAAAGATTTGTACTCTTTTATCAATTTGTTATTGTGTGTCTCGACCGATTTCGGAGGAGGGCTTTACATACATGTAAGCATTTGAAATTTTGGATAAAAATTTCGGACGTGATAAGTTGGTATCAGAGCCTCCTTGACCTTAGGATAAGCCAAATGGTAACCTCTAGAAGCCTTCTGAAAATAATTAAAAAGTAGAATTATCCTTCTCTCTTTCTCTTTTAAATAAGTTAACGGCACATGCGAAATTGTTTATTTAGTTTTCTTTACTCCTCATACTAAAAACTTATTTAGAATATTACTGTTAATTGATTAGTACTGTATCATACCCATCATGGTTTAATACTTTGCTGTATATCTTAGTCAATGGTGATATAGTGATGTTTATTTAACCACCTTAATGATTCTCTGTTTTTATGTTTTTATCCTTTATTGTTCCTAATTTAATTAGTTTTGAAACTCCTTATTTTGGGTCTTTAAAAAGTTTTTCTTAAAAAGAAATATTTGAAATTATATATATATATACATAAAAGGGGTTTCTTAATTAGTTTCGGGTCAAACTTAAAAAAGTGTGTTAAAAATATTTGTAGTTTTTCGATAATTGATCAAAGTATATATATATATGTAGTTTTGTAAAAATTATTTTTTAATATTAGATTTAATAAAAGTAATGTGATGTTATTAATGCTACTACATTTTTTTAAAAAATTAGTTGATTTTTTTCAAGTTTGACTCAAACAAATCTAAACCGTCTAATAATATGAAATTGAGAGGGTATATTTTATATATTTTCAGCAAACGGGAAAACAGGATGGATGAATCTTCGTTTTATAATAGTAGTACTAGCAAAGAACAATTGATGAAAGGAAAAAAGTTCATATTTGACCATCCAACTATTGCCGAAGTTTAATTTTGGCCATCCAATTACAAAACCGGATATCGGACACCCTGAACTACTCAAACCGTTCACGTTCGGATAGCCCAGGTGGTTTTGACCGTTTTGACTGCCACGTGGCACCTAAGCCCGTGCTAACTAGTTGGATGGTCAAATATGGACTTGATTAATTCATGAAGAAAAATTAAAAAAATAATTTTTAACACGGGGAACATGGTGTGCGTGTCGCCGAGCTGCATCTAGCCGAAGAAGGAGGCGAGGGCCCACTCCTCCCCTTTCTGCTGGTCCTCGGCCGGCTGCTCCTCCGAGCTCTCACCTCAGGCGGCGGCGGCGTGACGACGGCGACGGCGCGCTCGAGGACCGGGATGGTGTCGGCGTGCCTGCCTAGGCCACAGTGGATGGCGGCGGCAATGTGGAGGCTCATGGCGAGCTTGAGCTTGGCCCCCTCGCCGCGCCGCTCGAGCACGCGTGCGGCCCTCTCGGCGAACTCGAGCGCTTGCGCGGCGCCCCCGCCCTCCCCGGAGACCATGGCGTCGCATGCCTGCTTGAGCAGGAACGGCCCCAGATCCGGGTTGTCGAGCGCCGCCTCGTCAGTCTCCGGCTGTGCCGCCACCTTCCTGGGTTTGGCCCGCGACGAGGTGGAGGGAGATGGCAACGGCGGCGCCGGCTCTGGGCGCGGCGACGAGAGGCGCCTCGATGGCGGGGCCGCCACCGGTGGCGAGTTGTCGGCGGCGGCGAGGCCGGCATGGTTGGGTGGGCGAGCTAGCTAGCTAGGTGAGGCGAGGTGGTGAGTCGCGCACGCAGAGAAGGTCGTGGTGGCCACGGCGACGAGGGTGCGCGTGTCGGTGGTGGTTGTCCCCGGCAGTGCGGGCGGGGTTAGTGCGTTGGCGCCGGTGTCAACGGCGAGCGCGAGTACCGGGGACCCGACGAGGCTCTCGTCGACGGTGGTGGAGGTGGAGGACGAGGACGAGGAGAGGGGCATCGTCCTCGTGGAGCGCATCCTGCTGCGGAAACTGCTGGAACCGAACGGGCTAAATCATTTTTTTCTAATTTTTCTCCCTAAATTAATCAAGTCCATATTTGACCATCCAACTATTACTGAGTCAGCACGGGCTGACTCAGCCCTAGGTGTCACGTGGCAGTCAAAATGGTCAAAACCGCCTAGGTTGTCCGAACGTAAACGGTTTGAGTAGTTCAGGGTGTCCGATACCCGGTTTTATAATTGGATGACCAAAATTAAACTTCGACAATAGTTAGATTGTCAAATATGGACTTATTCATAGATGAAAACAGGATAGATGAATCTTCGTTTTATAATAGTAGTACTAACAAACGGGATGTAGTAGTACTAGCAAACGGGAACCATAAGATGAAAAAAATTAAAGAGAACACAGTCAATGGAGAGCTGGAAAGAAAGGGGAGAAAGTTGAGGGGGGAGAGAGAGTGGAGAGCATGGTACGAGTTGAGAGAGATCCAAAGACATACACATCTTATGTATTTGACCAGTATTTATTCAAATTTAATAACTTGCAAGGTGGACAAAGGGTAAAACAATCTTTTGCAAAGTACCATCTCTTCATTTGAAGAGAATATATTTAAAAATAATGGTTGAAGTATGTCTTTGACAAATAACCGTGTGGAGTCCGAATGCTGCTGTGCAGTCCAAATGTTCTCATTTAACTGTCGAATAACCAAGGCAGACAGTGCTAGCCTCTGCTTATATACATCTCACACCTTAATTTAACTTAAATGTTTTCTTGGTTTTTACAGATGCGCCCAGCGTGATTTCTTTTGGGTTCAGGCACAACCGTACAAGACAGGACACCATCTACTAACTTCCTGTACATATATCTTTAAACAACATTGACTCCCAGGATCTGCACCTGTGGCGAAAAGAAGACCGAAGAGGCAAAGATTGTCGCATCAAATGCAAAGCTAGAGACTTTTTCTCCCTTCATTCTAACATAGTGAGTCATTCACTTGATCTGAAAATATAGCATAGAGCAAAGCTGGTATCAGGCTGCAAATGTCCACATGCCATGGGCACAGTTAGCTGACATGAAGTGCCTGGATCTGGTCTACTATTCTGGATCTGGTCTACTATTCCAGCTTAGCATGGAGTGCAATTACATGCCATTTTCACATCCATATTCACAAAGATAATGCACTGTCAGACAGTAGACACTAGACTGCAAGATGAACTATACTTCCCATAATCATTTTCCATCATAGTAAGTTAGTAACTACAGATTTAGCTGTTACTTGAACAATGACACAAATATGATAATACACAAGGATAAGAAGACACTTATAGTGTCTATGTTGTTTGACAGAAACATGAATGTGTAGATGAAATTTGAAAGAACATTGTTTGACTAGTTCAGCTGTCGACACGTAGAAGTTAACAACTTCCAATGATATGGAAGGGTGCGTACTGCTTGTATCAACTACGAGCACACTCTATAGAGAGACCTACCAAACCTAATCAACAAATCAGGAAACTTGAGATCAGAAAATTTAAGGTCGAACTACGCAGATCAGGAAACTTCAGACCAGGAAAAGAAGCATATGTGCAATGATTAGCATGATCATGACATCACACTGCCTATCAGAACTTTATAAATGACAGCCTCATCGGTTGTCCATATTCTCTAATTTATAGGTAAAACTTTTATATATTTGTTTGTAGCGACTTAAAAGACAACGCTAAAAAGAAATTACGTTGAAAATATCTTAAAATCAACTTCAAAATAAAGTTCAAAAATTCAAATTTTGGCTTTTGCTTTGGCTTATTAGGCCAACTGATGGGGCTCACAGTCTCCAACTATGGAGATTTATTTTTCTGCTTGTGTGCCTTAGATACAATAGTTTCAGTCATACACGGTGTCCATATCACAGTCCAATATCATGAAATGACCAATTGAAAAGGATATAGTCATATGACACCGTTAACTTTTTGAGATATGTTCGACCATTTGTCTTATTAAAAAAATTATGTAATTATCATTTATTTTATTACGACTTGATTTATCGTCAAATATTCTTTAAGCATGACTTCAATTTTTTTATATTTGCATAAAAATTTGAATAAGACGAAAGGTTAAATGTTCGTAAAAAAGTCAACGGCATCATATATTAAAAAATGAAAGTGGTATCTAATTACAATACCATGCTGACACCAATAGAGTCAAACATGATCTGAAACGTCATATTGATATGCATACTTAATATAAAAATTTAACCCTATTCCTAACAATGTTTTGCGACTTCAACACCAACAAACTGAGGACGTGAGATGGAGGTAAAAATAGAAGGAATCATTATAGACTCACAGGAGACAGTACAGGCAATATTGACATGTTGTACTTGGATCTAACGCAATGTAACTGAATTATGAGGGAAGAAGTATGCAGAGGCATTCATTGAAATAATGCATGTGATATACTCATTGAAAAGTATATATGAGTAGGATGCGCAGCTAAACTTGTAAGTTACAATGGAGAAAAAAAAACAAACCCCACCTTCAAAGAGCCTTCCTAAGATCTATAGTGTTTCCCAAAGTTATCTAGTATGACCTTTCTTGGGAAAAAGTCCATATTTGACCATCCAACTATGACCGAAGTTTAATTTTGGCCATCTAATTATAAAATCGGGTATTGGACACCCCGAACTATGCAAACCGGTTTTGTTCGGAGCGGCCGTGCGGTTTTCACTGTTTGAGATCACACGTGCGGCTAGGGCCGAGTCGCACGTGCGACTCGGCGAGCCACCATTACAAACCCGCGCTTCTCGGTCACTCTCTCGCTCACGCTCTGTTTTCTCTCTCGTGCTTCGTCCTCTCAGCGGCGGCGCTAGGGTTAGGGTTTGGAAGCCGTCAGTGGCCATGGCGATCTCGACGACATCGAGCAGCGGGAGGACATGGACGAGGGCTCGTGGTGTTGTTCCAAGCTCGGCCCCCATCCCCTATCGGGAAGGGCCCCGGATTACGGCGCGGTGACATGCAAGTGCGGGAGCAAGGCTCTTCGGCTTGTGTCATGGAGTGATGAAAATCCGGGCGACGGTTCATGAAGTGTGCCAATGGAAGAGTGAGTTTTGGATTTTGATTGATGTTTGATTTGATTGATTTCGTATGATGAACCCGGGTTTTTTATTTGAATCATCCCCTGTTTTTTTCAATTTCTATCCTTTTCATTTAGCTCGGACCTTGGAGGATGTGATTTTTGGATGTGGGTGGATCCATTGCCATCGACATTCGTGCAGGAGTTGCTCGTGGACATGCGCGATGTGGTTAGGGAGCTGAGGAGGGAGAACCAGATGCTAAGCAGGGTGGATGATGATGCAGCTCATGTGGATTGGAATGGGGATCGGCCAGTTGAAGAAGAGTTGAGAGGAAGACTAGCACGATTGGAGAAACAACTTAATTTTCAGAAGTGGTTGCTTGCATTAGCTGTTTTAGTTTTGACAATTTGGTGGATAAAAATATAGTAATGTAGTGAAGAATGTAGTGTGTTGGGTGATGTAATTGGGTTTGTGAAATGTGAAATGTGGAACTTTTGCTTTGTGCAATGGAAAGTTTGTGAAATGTGGAACTTGTGCTGTTTGCAATGGAAATGTGAAATATGGAGCTTTGTCATTACAGTACTATATCTACGAAATGCAAGTTTGTGAAATGTGGAACTTGTGCTGTTTGCAATGAAAATGGGCATTTGTGATGTCATGACAGTACTACAAGTTTGTGAAATGTGGAACTTGTGCTTTGTGCAATGGACATGGGCATTTTTTATGTAATTACAGAACCATATAATGAATGAAAATGTGCAACGAAAATTGTAATGGAAATGTGCAATGAAATCTGATCATGTCATTTTTTATGATGTCAAGGCACATTTTCCATTCCAGCAATCAAGGCATATTTTCCATTCCATTCTAGCACTAGCATCAAATTTGCAACTTTCCATTACATTCAAGCACTAAAGGCAAAATGGCAACACTGCCTGCTTCATTCATAACAGCAACTTCACCATAGACAGATGTATAGTTCAAAGCACACTCTGGCCAGCAAGTTCAATGGTTCTCAAACTGACAGAACATTGGCAATGGTTCTCAAACACACAGAACTTAGAAACTACTTAGAAACTGACAGGACATAGAAGGGTTGCTGAAGCATATTACAAAGTGACACAATTTGATACACAGAACATAGAAGTTGCTGGATACACATAACACAATTTTCAAATCTAGTTGTCTCCAAGGCCCTTCAGAAGCAGGATGTTGTTGCTGGTGTTTGCACCTGCTGATTTCCTCCTCACTTGTAGCTTTTCTCTCTTGGGCTCCTGGGCACTAACCTTGACAAAAGCTTTACCAGAAGAAATATTGATTATCACACTTGATCCTGCCTGGGACATTGGCACATTTGCATTTAAGTTCACTTGTGAGGTCCTTGAACATTGACATTTGCAGTGGCAGTGGCCCTAATCAAGTTGTCCTGAAAATATTATAAAGCAAATGTGAAGTTTATTGAAGTAAAGTAGGCCTGATGCAAATGTATATTCTAAGCCTTACATTGGGAATTGAAGATGCACTATGCTGAGACATGTCAGTAGACAATCTGCTTCTCATAATATTTGGGCAGATGATACCAGTCCATCTCTCAGCCTTAGCTATGTTTTCCTGTATCCTCACCATGACCTTCCTTCTAATTGCCTCTAGCATTGTTAGAATTGGGAAATACCTAGCATCAATTATTCACTTATTGAATGATTCACATTGTTGTTATCTACACTGTCACAGCAAGACCCTAACCTGAACCAAGCCCTACTCCAGTGGCATGGATCTGTATTCATCAGTGCTTGTGCACCTTCAGCTGTTACCTGTGCCAATTTAGCCTTGCTGAGGTTGAAAAGACTTGGTGAAGATGCCTTGGCACAATTCCAAAATAGCTTCTGCCACTCTTTGTTCTTGTACCTCTTCCTCCAGTTGGCATATATATGCCTTGCACAATTCCTGTGCTCAGCAAAGGGAGCCCACTTCTCAACAGCAGCAAGTATTCCCTGAAACCATGAACATAAGTCACATAATGCAATTGTAAAAAAACAGAAGGAACAATGTACTAAAAACCTCACCTTTTGCTGATCTAAAATGAAAACCCAGTCAGACCCATCTCCAACTCCTATGTGTCTGCATAACAAGTCACAAAACCAGTCCCATGAATCATTTGTCTCCCTCTCAACTATTGCCCAAGCATTTGGGTACATCCGATTATTGGCATCCCTTCCTAAAGCACATAGCGGCTCCCCATTAGTTGCTCCTTTGAAAAACATCCATCCAAACCAACCACCTTCCCGCAACCACCATGAACCCCTTCTTCAATGCATCTAGGCATATGTATATTCTTTGGAACACCGGTGGCTCCACATTTGGTTGCTTAACAACTATGACTGTGCTCCCAGGATTACTTCTCAAGATCTCAAGCTGATACCTGTACAGCATTTGATACTGCCCTTGGTTGCATCCAGGGGCCTTCGCATCACAATGGACTTAGCTCTTTTCGCTTGGAGATGCCGACATTTGCAAACATCTCCTCCCGGATTGTTGACCTCATAGCTTGTAGCTTCCAGGTTGGATTGGCCAGTATGAACTTCTCATACTTTTCAGCCACCCTACTTGCAGTTATCATTTTGTTATCTCTTCTTGGAAGGCAGGTATGAACACTATTGAATGAAGCAATTTGCCAACTATTTGTCCTTGAGTTAGTTGACAATAAACACCTCCAAGGGCAGGTGGCCCACTCACATTCAGCTATCATCCTCTTGGCCTCATTTTTCACAAACTTTATGAATTTCCTCTCAGCCAAGCCATATTTTACAACTGCTTTCTTAAACTGATCCTTGCCAGAGAATTTTATTCCCAACTCAAATTTTGGTATTGGGTCCTTTCTACTAAATCTACTATACTGACTAGTCCTAACAGGCACATCCCTATCATCACTGAAATCATCACTATTAGCTTCATCTTCACTGCTGTCAGCATAGGGTGTACAATAACCATCATTCTCATTGTCATTTGGTCTTCTCATTGTACACAACTTGAAACTTCTAAAGTTTCTGTTTATCTCTTCAGCTTCCTCATCCTCTTTAGATGAACTTTCATCTCCTGGTAAAAATTCACTGTCACTACAATCATCCTCTTGACATGCAACTAACACTGCCTTGCCCTTGTCCTTCTCAATATTTTTCATATTTTCCCCGTTCTCATTGTTTCCCTCACTACAATGGATGTGCGTACCAACTACTTCCATCTCGGCATCGAATCCTCTTCGAATCCCGATTACATCAACTTCCATCTCATCCTCATAGTCACTGCCACTAGATTGAATAACTACTGGATTTTCAACATATATATCCACTACTCCACCATCAACTATATAATTGGACATTGTCAAACAAGATGTGTCATCTACTAACACCCTCAACCCATCTACTAGTTCTGCTCCAGGACACAACCAGTGCATCAATGCTCCTGGCTCCACATTGCAATGGTCAGCTAGATGGCCCTTTATCTCTGGCAGAGAGACTTTGTCTCGCTCAACCCAACTCAAATCCTCAGATCCACCAACATATTCTAACCTCCTATTACCTCTTACAAATTCCGCATTGTAATGAAACCTAATAGTTAACATATCTAGTGGATCCATGACTACAAATTTAAGAAGGACAACAAATCAAAAACTTCCTTCAACACATCATCTATAGAACAAATACACCTATTGAGCTTGCGTTCTTAATGAGCTAGGGTTCATACCTTACTATCCACTGTTGCGGCGCAATCTCAAGCGCCGCAGCCACCTGCTCCTGCCCCCTTGCGCGCCGCTACCGATTTCCTTCGCGCCACCGTTTATTTCCTCGAGGGCCCCTTCGATTTCAGCAACCCCGTCGCAGATCTGGACGCCGCCGCCCCCAGCCGCCTACTTCGGTCGCCGCCGCTTTCGAGAGGGAGGATGTGTGAGAGAACAGAGCGTGTGAAAGAGAGAGCGCGCGAACAGAACGTGAAATAGGGGTAACGGTGACTGCTGAGTCAGCACGTGCTGACTCAGCCCTAGCTGCCACGTGTGATCTCAAACAGTGAAAACCGCCTGGCCGCTCCGAACAAAACCGGTTTGCATAGTTCAGGGTGTCCAATACCCGATTTTACAATTGGATGGTCAAAATTAAACTTCGGCCATAATTGGATGGTCAAATATGGACTTTTTCCCCTTTCTTGAAGTTCACTGTCTAACTTTCCTTAAAGACTACATTGAGTCAGCCAAATTTCAGTATGACTTTCTTCAAATTAAGCACATCGACAACAGTGACTAAATGTTTTGGACTGCCATAATCAACAGAGAGCAAAAAAATGATTCACTAGAGACTATTTTCATTTTAGTACCAATATGATTTTTGTTAAGGGGGTGAAGTGTATGTTAACAGTTTTTTTTGCCCAATGATGATTTAAGCATTGTGTTTTTCTCATCGCCAATACTACATGCACTTATGCAGCCTGTTAAAGGAATGAAAATTATAGAGAGAAGAGCTAACCCGCATATGCAGGTCCTCCTGAAGTATCATTCTTGATTTCCACAGGATCTCATCAAAGAAGCTGACATATTGGTTTCATGCTTATCTGTTATGGCAACTGCCATTTGTTGTCACTAGTATTAGTTTTTGGCACTTAGACTGCTATCTGATCAGATGATAAGTATTTCAGGTTATAAATGTTTTATTTTTCAGGTCCTTAACAATAGAATTGCTTCCTTGAAATCATTCATCTCTACTAACAGAGTTTACAGAGCTATGCAATGCACAGAGTTTGAAAACTAACCGATGAATATGTATCCTGCAAAAGAGCAGGATTAACCAAATAAGGATTTTTATTAAGACAGTAATAAGTAGGAGTACTCTACTAATTAGAGTACATAACCAGGGGTGTAGTCTTCGCCGAAGTTATAACTGCACGACTTGTGCTTGACGATGCAGAGCTTTCCGCCACGGCCGTGTACCACCTCCACGCCAGTGAGCATGGCGAACTTTATTTCACCCTTTTCTTTGCGATCAACACCGAACAGCTTGGCGACGCACAGCTTGCCGGCGCCTAGGTGGACGACTTCCGTTGCGTACACCTCCGGCACCACCAAGTCCTTCCGGTCGCTGTGGCTCGCCACAGAGAACCCCTTCAACTGGAGGCTCGCCATCGGCTGCTGCTGCTGCTGCTGGAACGGGGAGGACAGATTCCACGCACCGAGAATGTTGTTGTCCATGTTGGAGATGCCGAACCAGAGGCCGTGCTCGGGGACGTGCTCGGCGCGGCTGCGGAAGGGCAGACTCCAGTCGCCAGACTTGGTCCACGCAGAGGTCGCGGTGTCGAAGGAGTAGGTGCCGTAGCTCGTGGTGGATATCAAGATGTGCGTGTCGTCGACCACCGCGTACCCGCAGATCTTGCCTCGGGGGCCTTTGTAGCCGGCGGCGTTCACGCACGGGGGCGGCGGCAGGGGACGCCAGAGGCAGTCGTCCCCTATCTCCCAAATGTCGGACTCGGGGATTTCGCGGTGTACGAGCGCCTCGAAACAACGCTCCGGCCGTTCCTCGCTGCCGTCAGGACCAGGGCTGGGCACATTTTTACCGAAAACCGAAAAAATAACCGAACCGAACCAAATTTTGCGGTTTTTCGGTTTTTGGTTTCGGGTTCGATTTACGGTGTTGCAAAAACCGACTAGATTGGTTCGGGTTCGGGTTTAGGGGCATGAAAACCGAAGTAACGAAAATAACCGATCTTTCTCCAACTGACGTGGTCGTCGGTCGAGCACAAGGTCACACAGACTCAAACCCTAGAGATTTAGTCAGAGAACCTGATCTGAACCGGTGAACCCCATCTCCATCTGGGGCCTCTGGGCGCCGCGGCCGCCGCCTTTGGGAGTCGACTGGGAGGAACCGCAAGCGTCGTCTCCACTGCGCCCGCCGCGCCGGCCGCCTCCCACGCCCTCGACGCGCCGCGTCGAGCCACGGCCGTCTTCCCTGCGCCCGACGCGCCGGCTTCCCCTACCCTCGACGCGCCCGCCGGTCGTCTTTCCTGCGCCGGCCGACGCGCGGCCGCCTCCCCGCCCCGACGCGCGCCGTGCCTTCCCCGCCCTCGCCACGCCGCGCCGCCACCTCCCCTGTCCCCCGACCTCCGGCCGCCTTCCCCGCATTCCTCGACGACGCTCCGACCGCCTCTGCGTCGTTACCTATACAACGGTGGCAACTACCGAGGAGTCCTCCAATGTAAGTTGCCTCCAATCCATGTATTGTACTCCTTGAGCTATGCACTTTGTGGTGTCACTCCTGTTGCTGCCTAGACATCAATGGATAAATATCAAATATTGTTACTTACTGCTGCTGCTACCAAACATTTTATGGCTATGGATGTGTGTTGAATATTTGCTTGTATGTTAAATTGGACTATGTACTATGTTTTTACTTTGGACTATGTTAAATTGGCACCATTTGTTTGGCTATTGATTGTTTTTACTATGGAATATTTGCTGAAAATGTTGATCTGGATGTATTTCTTTTGAGCTGTGCAGAGTTTGGTTTTTTTGGAAAAAACCAAAAACCGAACCGAAAAACCGAAACCGAAATTCGCGGTTTCTACGATTTACAAAAACTGATCGGTTCTACGATTTTACCAAACCGAACTTTGCGTAGAAAAAACCGAACCGAAGTAGCGGTTTAAACCGATTGCCCACCCCTAGTCAGGACGAGGTGTCATCTCCATGACGTACAGATCGTCGCCGACGGCGACCGATATGGTCAAGAACTTGGGCGTCGTGAATGCCGGCAGCGTACGAACGGTGCACGCGGCGGGGTCGTAGAGGATGGCACGGCCGGTGTGGTCGATGCCGACGATCTTGTCGTCGTTTCGCGCATGAACTCCATCCACATGGCCGTCGTCGAAGTGCCGGGGAAGCGAAGGTCATGGCGGGTAGAGGCAGGCGAGCGTCCTCCACCTGCACCGTCGCTCGGTCTGGTCTTGTTGGTAGGGTACCATTGGGGGTAGAAGAGATGTGATGGGTTGAATCGGCGTAGTCTGTGGGAGAAGGAGGGACCTCTAAGGCAGTAGTCAACTATGTACAGGAATCGCCGGATCATCATCTTCCCAATGGGGGGCGCCGCCGGCGGCGGAGGCGGCGGGAGCGGCAATGGGGATCTGGCTAAGGATCGTCTAGGTTTCGACCCGTAGGGCGTACATGTAAGAGCATATGCAACATGCCCAATACCCTATAAAATCCCTATTTTTAACTAATTTGAACGAAATTTATCTTCCAATAGATTGCTTATCTCATTCAAAAAAATTGGTTCCCTTTCCCATCATTTTCGTTCTTCACAAATAGCTAACCGAGTCTGGCGCCCAATATCAATTTCACGCCATTGCGCTTCTTCCCGCGCGCGTGTTTTTGGTGTCGCGTGCCTGTCCTGCTCGTCCCCCGCCATCGCATCCTCCCCCACCTCCTGTACCATCGCCGCCCCTTCTCGACCCCTCCTCGTACAGGGCCATCGCATCCTCCACCGCTGCAGCCTCTCCCGTTCACCTCCTCGTACCGACGTCGCTGCGCTCCTCCCCCTCCCTTTCCTTCTCACCGCCGCATCCTCTTCCGCCGCCGCATCATTCTATAGCACCGTCGAAATTAGGTCCAAAGCAATTTCAAATTTATAGGAAACCAGATTTTAAGACTACTGTTGGATGAAAGATGATCTATTAGGAATTAAATTTTTTAAAATAACTAAAACATAATTATTAGAAATTTATTTAGCCATTCTGTTATGTCTTGTCTCTAGACTGTGCCATAAATGGGCCGGGATCTCGGCCCGGCCTGCAGTAGGCCTCAGTGTTTCCGTTTCAGAGATTACAATTTTTCCAAGACGAGCAACGAAAAAATCACGCTTTTACCATCACCATCTCCGGCGATCCGGAGGGGCGATGACGGCGCGGGGCTGAGCTCCGGCGGCTTCTCCGGCGCGGCGGCGCGGGCCCCCCTGCGACAATCTCCACCACTCTCTCTCCAACAGTTGGTGGCGCGCGCATGGCTTGCCGCCTGCTTCTCCGCCGCCGCCGCTCAGCCGCGGCGGTGGCGGCGGCGCCGGCGCCAGCGCGGCTCTCCGTGAGGCACGCCCACGGGGATCTTGACGTGGGCGGATACAGCAGCGCCCGCATCCGGGAGCTTGGCCGCCTCTGCCGCGTTGGGGAGGCCAGGGAGGTGTTCGACGCGCCTGGAACTCCATGATATCTGCCTACTGCCAGAACGGGATGAACGACGCCGCAAGGGCCCTCTACGACGCCATCTCAGGCGGGTGCCATCCTCCTGTCGGGGTACGGTCGCCTCGGCCGTGTGCTTGAGGCGCGTAGGGTGTTCGATGGAATGCTCGAGCGGAACACCGTGGCGTGGAACGCCATGATCAGCTGCTATGTCCAGAACGGGGATATCACTATGGCACTAAGGGTGTTCGATGCAATGCCGAGCAGAGATGTCTCACTCATGGAACTCGATGCTTACTGGGTGTTGAGACTCTTGCCACAGTCTACAGATGGTGAATGCAACGAATCTGTTTGAGAAAATGCCAGAGCGTAATTTGGTTTCGTGGACAGTGAAGATTTCTAGGTCCGGTCGAACCGACAACAATGGGAAGGCTTGGGAAATCTTCCATATGATGCACCGTGGAGGACTGCTACCAGACCAGTCCAATTTTGCCTCTGCGCTTTCAGCAGTCAAGGGTCTTAGAAACCTTGACATTCTAGAGAGCCTCCGTGTTCTTGCCCTCAATACAGGCTTTGAGAGGGATGTGGTCATCGGCACAGCAATACTAAATGTGTATACTAGGGACACGAGTGCGCTTGACACTGCAATACAATTCTTTGAGAGTATGATTGAAAGGAATGAGTACACATGGTCAACCATGATTGCAGCTTTGTCTCATGGAGGCCGAATAGATGCTGCTATTGCTGTCTTTGAAAGAGACCCTGTAAAATCCATTGCTTGTCGGACTGCACTTATCACAGGCCTTGCTCAATGTGGTAGGATTGATGATGCACGGGTTTTATTTGAACAGATCCCGGAACCTATTGTTGTGTCCTGGAACGCCATGATTACTGGGTACATGCAGAATGGAATGGTTGAGGAGGCAAAGGAGTTGTTTGATAAGGTGCCTTTTAGGAACACAATATCTTGGGCTGGGATGATTGCTGGGTATGCACAAAATGGGAGAAGTGAAGAAGCTCTGGGTTTACTTCAAGAGCTCCATAGGAGTGGGATGTTACCAAGCCTATCTAGTTTGACTAGTATCTTCTTTGCTTGTTCAAATATTGTGGCTCTTGAGAACGGAACACAAGTGCATTCTCTTGCAGTAAAGGTTGGTTGCCAGTTCAATAGCTTTGCATGTAATGCACTCGTTACTATGTATGGCAATTGCAGAAACATGGAGTACGCAAGACAAGTCTTCAGCCGAATGGTAACTGAGGATATTGTGTCATGGAACTCTTTCCTTGCTGCACTTGTACAGAATGATTTGTTGGATGAGGCAAGAAACACATTCGACAATATGCTCAGTCATGATGTTGTTTCTTGGACTACTATAATATCTGCATATGCACAGGCTGAGCAGTCCAATGAGGCCATGGGGGTTTTCAAAACAATGTTGTTTGAGCATGAGTTACCCAATTCACCAATTATAACTATACTTCTTGGTGTATGTGGGAGTCTTGGTGCTTCTAAGATTGGGCAGCAGATCCACACTGTAGCTAATAAACTTGGAATGGATTCAGAACTTATAGTGGCCAACGCTCTCATATCAATGTACTTGGGTGGGAAGGGAAGCAAACTCGGTGGCTCACTCTTGTGCCACCATGGTGTCGAACACTGAGTGCTGCTTGTTTTGGTTAGATTCTATCCCTGAGTGGCTGGCGTTGCTCGCCGCTGCCGATTGTAATCCGGTGAGAGATTAATAAAGCTCTCTGATTCTAAAAAAAATGCATTTCAAGTGTGGCCAACGCTCTCATATCAATGTCTGATTAATAGTGCCGTGTGGTGGGCCATACCCTAATCCAACATCGCGTGTTTGGCCCACCATAGATTACTCGTTCGCCGGGCCGGCTGGAACGGGGCCTCTCTTTTCTAGCGGTTGGATTTAGCCGAAAGTAACCCATGGATATGAGGTTCCATGATTGAATCCATCCATCCTTCCTTGCTTCCTAAGAGCTCCAAAAGACTAATAATCTTGTCTCCAATACCTTATTTGGAGGATAAAAAAAATGATCTCCAGCAGTTCCCCAAAACTCTCTTAAAAGATTAACAACGTCAAAAAATCATCCTCCACCGCGCATATATTAGCGACACCAAACATTTGCCAATCCTCTCCTGACCTACTTCCCGCGGTGCCTTCCTGCGAATTTTCTTTTTTCCCCGCCCCGGACACCTCGGCACCGCTCGGCAGTCGTCGCCTCGCGCCACGCTTCGCCCGGGCTAGACCTAATTTTGATGACATAGACTGTTTTGAATTATTGGGAGTAATTTTTAGCGTTTTGCTGTGGGATGACATGTTTTTTGGGCAAAATTTTTTTAGCATAGCCCCCAATACCTCATTTTGAGAAAGAAATTTTTGGCCGTCTCTTGGAGTTGCTCTAAGGGAATATAAGCCTATTTTGTCTTCCTCATCTGTTGCTCAGCATTGAATCGTCTTCCTCAACCGCAATACCAGGTATAACACCTCCTCTATCTTTAAAAACCGGTGTAAATCGACTTCTTCGGTGGTTTTGGAGGTGGTTTCCGTTGAAGTGGTAGGTTGACTATGGTTAACTCGCTGAGTCTACAGGTAGGTCCCACATGTCAGAGACTCACATGTAAGCTTCTCATAGAAAAATCGGTAGGCCCCATGTGGCACCCTCTTCTACTTCCCTTCCCATCCTCTCTCTTCCCTATTTCTCTCCATCTCTCCTACCAACGGGCGATAGGGATAGGGTCAGACGACGGCGGGCGGTAGTGGACGACGTGGTGGCGCGTGGAATCTGACACCTCGCTCCTCCCCACCCCCTCCGACGGGGCACACCAACATGTCATTCTACTTTCTTCCCTTCTCCCCTCTCTCTCTCTTCTTCCCATCCTCTCTTTGTGTCCAAAAGTCATTAAAAATTTCAATTTTTTTATGTTGGGCGTGTTCGGCACTGCCCTGTAGCCTACATCCAGTTCACTTGCTGCAGCAACTAACTGTAACGTGGCTGAAAAACAGCGCTGTACAAGACAGCCGAACAGGCCCAAGATAGATCAATATATAGGCAAACGCGTAAATTCAAATTCTACCTATATAAATGTAAATAAATATAATAAATTTGACAGAGAGAAGAGTATGTTAGTTGATTTGGCCCTCTCTTACTTTTGGGCTAGCTTACTGAGAAACACAATTCTTAACATAAAAAACCAATAATAAAAAATAACATATTTACAAAATCGGACCATGAAATTAAAGTATTTACACGCTCCTGAGTAATAGGCATAGAAAGGACCAAAGTCAAAAACTTATAAGTATATAAGGTAGGAGAAATTTTAGAGGCATGTAAGTGATGAGCAACAACCTAAAGGAGCATAAAGAATTTTCTCCTCATCGATAACATCTTTTGGTTTGAGAGTTATTTAAAAATGTAACATTTAGGCTCGATTTTTTTATATGATTAGCAATTACGTAATAAATATCATAATAGGAATGGCAAACCATCATATCTCACGTCTAGTGGCAAATCTTGTACGGATACAGTTTCCGTGTTCCGGCGTTCTTGTTTCGATTTGTTTCCCGTAGTCGATCAACGGCAGATGTCATCGGTGATGGGTCCTACACGTCATATTCGTCTTCTCGATTGGTTTCCTCATCTCGTTGTTCATATATCATACACCCTAATTGCCTACTCTCTTCTCTTATGACGTTAAACACCGAGGGATCAATCAAATCAAAATAGAAACCATCGTTCAATCATAGTTTTATGTGATTTCACGACCAAACCATGTTGTTTTAAAGCGGAGTTGAGATTACTGAAACTAATCTGGAATCATTTTTCTCCCTGAGTTGCTTTGCCGTGGTGTACCTTCAGCGGCTTTGTTTCACGTTCCTCACTGAAACGGCAGACAAAAATCACTCACAAACTGAAGCGCTCAACAGAAATTACTCTCAGGATTGCAAGGGATTGGAACAAGGAAGAATGAGGTCTCCGTTTTCGTTTTCGATGGAGATGAGATTCCTTCAATATTTATTCTCTGATGCTGTACAAAGTACCATGGCCTATCAAAGGAGTCATGAAGCCACTACAGGAAGAAGGGAGAAGATGAAGGAAAAAGGCTGCGAGTGATTAGATTAGGGCTTAATTTGAGGGCCCCTAAATAATATCAGCCATTGATGACTAGGAAACACACCGGGTCTACGTCCACGGGCCCTGCTTCCCGCGACGACACCGCGGCATTGGGACGACGATGATCCGGCGGTTCCTGTACATGGTTGACATCTGCGGCGGCGACTTCCTCTTCCAGAGGCTACGCCGCTTCGACACATCACGTCTCTTCTACCCCAAGGATGCACTGCCGCCCCGAGCATCGTCGTCGTCGTCGGCGGCGGCGGCGGTGGAGGACACTCGCCTGCCTCCGACCACCATGAGATTCGAGTCGATGGATTTCATGCGCAGGAACGACGACAAGATCGTCAGCTTCGACGGCCATACTGGCCGCGCCATCCTCTACGACCCCGCCGCGCACACCGTCCACGCGTTGCCCGCCATGATGAGCCCCAAGTGGAATTGGAAGATGTCGCTCGCCGTCGGCGACGGTCTGTACGTCATGGAGATGGCACCTCATCCTGACGCCGGCAGCGACGATCGGCCGCAGCGTTCTTTCGAGGCGCTCGTCCGCAGCGAACGCGCCGAGTGGGGGATGCGGCTGGGGGATGATGAATACTACTGGCGTCCCCTGCCGCCGCCGCCGTACGCGCACGCCGCCGGCTACCGATACAGCGTCGGCGACATCTGCGCGTACGCGCGAAGGCCGGCGAGTCGCACATCTTGCTGTCGTCGGAGAGCCACGGATGCACCTACTCGTTCGACACGGCGAGCACCGCGTGGAGCAAGGCCGGCGACTGGACACTACCGTTCAGCGGCCGCGCCGAGCACGTCCCGGAGCACGGCCTCTGGCTCGGCTTCTCGGCCATGGACAACAGCATCCTCGGCGCGTGGGACCTGTCCTCCTCCACCTCCACGTCCCCGCAGCAGGAGACGCCGGTGGCGAGACTCCAGTCGAAGGGGTTTTCGGTGGCGAGCCGCGCGGCGACAAGAAGGGCTTGCCGGCGCCGGAGATGCTCGGCTCGCACGTCGTGCACCTCGGCGACGGGAAGCTGTGCGTCGCCAAGCTGTTCTCGGTCGTGCGCCGGGGGACCTGCAGCTGTCCTTGCTGCGTCGGCGAGCAGGACATGATGAAATTCGCCATGCTCATCGGCGTCGAGGTGGTGCGCGGCAGGAAGGGGAAGCTCCAGATCGTCAAACACAAGTCGTGCCGTTATAGCTTCGGTGAATACATCCCCACTCATGTACTCTAACTAGTACACTACTCCTCCTTATTACTACTATATACTGTTTCAAGAGTATCTTCAACAACCCACTTATTTTTAACCCCTTTAAATCAGCAATTAGGGAGTTGGGTATTATTTAAGTTGTTGATTTCTCTCATCCAACAGACCCCTCAACTAATGTAGGTCATAGCTGAGATTAGTTAAGATTAGTTTAACAGAGAACTCTTTCTCGCCGCCGGCTGCAAACTGCATGGCGATCTAAACTGCATGGCGATCTGATTTCTTTGCCGCGCGGCTGCGATCTCAGACTAAGAGACAAGTCAATATAGCAAACTCTGCCTAGTTACAGTACAAATTTCCAACTGCGAAAACAAATTTACAAATGTATCAACTGTTCACTTGAAAGAACACAAGCACAAGGACCACTAGACACCTCCAAATATAACCAGTACATATGAAAGACTAGAAAAGATGATCACATTGCATTCATTTGATATATGTCCAGTCGAAACTACTCCAGATCACAAAAACTTGCAAGTATCATCGTCATGATATTATACAGTAAAATAGTAGTCCCTAATGATATATCATTAGAGGAGGCAGATAATGCAGGATCCATTAAACTACAACTCAATTCACCAATACTCTAGAGAATGAAAACTAGAAGCATTTCTCAGTTCTAGAACAAGGAATCAAATTAGTGGATCAATATAGCAAAGCAGATGTTAGGATTTTATGAAATTTGAGAGAAACATTCCTAGCAGCATATAACTGCTCTTGGGAAAGTATGGTGCCCAGTTTCTGATAACAGGAGTACATTCTGCATTACAAGAAAGAGATCTCATTCTGCATTACAAGAAAAATAAGCTCCTAAAACCTGAGCTCATTGACATTACAAGAAAAAGACCAGTAGGCACTTTATACTTGTATCAAATCGAAGTTATTCTGAAGTATTTGAAAAATATTCTGTGCGTATGTTTAGACTTGTTGACAGTAATCGATCTATTGACTGCAGAGAAAACAAAGAAGTCAGGGAAAAGCAGCAAAAAGGATAAGCATGCATCCAGCAGAGAGAACAAGTTGGACAGGCATGTTGAAGTTGATATTGCAAATGTCGATGAGATTCAATCAGTTGATGAAGATTGTTCCAGAGGAATGTAAAGTAATTGCTTTAGTTTTCAATCTTGATCATTGATATAATGTTTGGTTGTCCCATGCTGACTTTATCCATGGAATTTGTTTGGTGAAAAAGTAAATTTCACAAAAGACAACAAAAAATTCAGTGTATCCAAAAAACAACTTAATCAAATATCCTTTGAAACTAAGTGACTTAATTTGTAGAAAGAGCCTGTAGGAAATTCTGTTCAGGCACTGAGTTCATAATAAAATTGATAAGTGGACTTGAAGATCAGCTTGTTGGTTCCTCCAGTTGGAGCAGTCCTGGGGTCCAACCAATCTGCTCTTGTTTAATATAGTTATGCTCCATTGTATATGTTTTAAACTGGTGCATTTAAAGTGCAAAACTGACCTACGATTGTTTGATGTCTTAACAGAGTGGATCTTAGAGTACAAACAGAAGAGGCCCAGCTTGAAAGTGTTGCAGCAAAGAATAGATGATTTTATAACTGCTCATGAGGAACAACAAGAGCAGGTGTGTACCCTCCATCCTCTTCCTTCTTCCTGTTGAAGAATCAAATGACACTTCAATTTCCTTATTACAAGTTTCTTCTCTGGAAAACAACTGGAAATATTCAGTCTAGTATGGTACAAACCCAATTTTGTGCAAGTTGTACCTGTTTCTTGAATTGTTGAGCGACTGTTGCAGTGTTGACACTATTTGTGTATCTGGTTTTTAAGGGAGTGCAAGACTTCTTCGGATGTTGGGTCTACAACAAGGAGCGTATCGTGGAAACCGGACTATTGGTGTAATCTTGGAAACTCCCACCAAAACCACACGATCCTCATCAAACGGATTGGTTTTTTTGCGTTTTAACACCCTGCGTCATCATTTTAACCCGTCCAAACCTCCCTGCGACTGCGGGGGTTAAAACACAAAACAGTCATCTGCTGCTTCAGCCCAGCGAGACAACCGGGTAACCATTGGGTTATAGCAGCAAGGGGTGGCCTCAACGGTGCAAACTGAGTTGCCTTCCTCCCGGTAGGGGTAGTCTACGAATTCAGTCATCGTAAGCTCGGCACGGTGGATGCATTGAGGCGTAAAAATGCCTCGCGAGCAGCATCCTGAAGTGCCGCATCCTTAAAATCTAGGTGGTAACGTGTCTGGAAGCAATAGGGTGGCTCGCTCCCAACACGGGCCTCAATCGACATCACAGCTTCCCATACTGGGTGGCTTTCGGTACCATGTCTCCTGCTCCAATAGCTGGGGGCATCCGGGTATCTTAGGCACCGTAATAACTGCTGAAGCTGCAACACATATTCCTCCTTCAACGGGATCTCAATCTCCCAAGTCCCAATCTGGCCATATTCCGACATCTGTTTTCGAAGATAGCTTAGGGTTAGAGAGAGGTAGTGGCAAAATCAAATGTTTGTAGAGAAACAGGGGAAGAGTGTAAGGAAAAGTATATTTGTTTTGTAGACATAGTCTGTATTTTCAAAATAATCCTAAGTAGGGAATTTCCTTTTAACCAGCTAGAAAGGGGGTGGGGCGCCAATTGGTCTTATCCTACAGTCGCACTGCTCTGATATCAGCTCTGTCGATCCCCGTTTTTGAGACGAAAATCATTCGTGTTCATAGTACCATTTTCCTGGATCGAATAGTTTGGTACCCACGAATACAGTACTGAATTATCAGGTACAAAGTGCACGAATAGTCTTACACAAAATATATTACAATAATAAGCCCAAGGGCAATATCCAACACATAGGACCTCGGTCCGATTACAACCAAAAGCAAAAATTAGGTAAGACAAGCGGAATGAAAGGCAACAGCTTGTCGATTGCCACAGGCAACGACCGGGGACTAAGACCTAGTAGGCGCATTCGTCTTCATTGCCCTCCTGGCAGTAGGCATAGGGATCCTCCAAGTCTTCATCTCCACCATCTGGAGGTTTGTGCGTATAGCAAGGGTGAGTACCCAACGTACTCAGGAAGCCAACACAAAAAGATGCACATGATAGTGGCTTCACAAGGAATGGTCATGTGGTTTATTTGCACAAAGTCAATTTTGTAAATCTTTCCACAAACCTAACTCTAGCCAAGTCAAGTTTTAGTTCCATAGTATATTAAATCGGCGACGGTTCTGTCCATCATCCATTGTGATCCCAAGGATAGCTTCCCGCCTCCGAATCGTCATGGTTTTTTGGGGAGTCTTCCCCATTCTCACAGTTCGAGAAGTTGGTCCACCAGTACATGAAATCATTATGCATACCAACCCATCATTTTAAACTTATGAGTCTAACCACGAGAGAAACTTGTCACGCCGCTCATTATCCGCGAGCACGGGTATTTTAATAGATTGATTTACTCACACTGCAAGATGTACACTTTACCCGTACTCCATGATTGTCACGGCAAAGCTTTTCGATAACCTTACTTTGGCGTCCGCTCCATGAACTTAAGTCCTCATGCACTCTAGCCGTAAACAGGTTCCTAGCGGTGAGAGGAGTTCTGCGTTCTCCGGGGTAAGAGAAAGACTTGCTCCATCTTCAATTTCCAACCTTCATCTTCATCCACTCATGTTGATCGTATACCCCGATCTCGCCGGTACCCACCAGCGGTAAACCCCCACCGGTAGGCCCTTAACTCAACTCAACACCCGAACCACTATGCGGGGATACGCTTCCGCTCGGCTATCTAGTCAGCTAGGTCTATACCCATTCGAGAAGTACGGTACATCTTGGCTCATTTCATGTTATAAGTCTCATGGCTCGGTCCTTAACCGACCGGGGACAGACTTGCCTTTGCCGAAATTCACTCAAATCATCCATCCGCCCCGCCTAAAATATTAGTTTTTCATCTTTGGTTTTCATCAAAACTTATTTCATCATGTTCAAGGTCATGTGACGCTCATGTCTCCACATGCCATATCTCAACTACCTTGGTAGTTGCCCAAGCATATAACTCTTTGTAAAAGCATGAGTATGCAAGAATCTAATAATAGCATGACTAAGCATTTTCCGAAGATTTCCTTTGGATATATCATATCGAGGGTTACAAATATTGTATCCAAAGGTAAGCAATATTAAGGCAGGATATATCAAGCATAGGTATTCCTTTGTGTTTAGCATGCATCTTTGAATTTAAAATCAATATCATTTCGCAAATAGGATCAACATGTTCAAAGGGAGTGATGACTTGCCTTGCTCGCATACTTGTTGACTGGGGTCTTCTGCGTAATCAATGCCTTCCTCGGACGCTAATCGTACGTGCGAAAGAAATAATTGAATTTGATTAGAATTCAATAAAATCCAATAAAAGCCAAATAAAACCATAAAAAGCGATTTCTTAGAGCTAAGTTACGACTCTAGATGTTTGTAGGGTTGACGTAAACATTTTAAAGGTGAGGAAGAGGAAGATATAGTAGTTTGAAATCCGGCAATAAAACCCATTCAAAAGTACCTATAAACATAGCGAGGGTAATATCCAAGTTGAAAATATTTTTGTGTCTTAGGCATATGGAGAAAAACTTGTGGCTAAAGCATGGTTGGAGATAACTATGTGAAACAAGGACTTGAGCTCAAACTGAATCACCTAGAAGAAGAAGGGGGAAAATCGGCTCACTAGCGACGTGGCAGCGTCGGCTCCAGAAAGCGTTAGCTACAGCGTCGGCTACGGGCTTAACAAGGGTTGAGGGGGCTGGGGGCGGTGCGGTGTGGCTAGAGGAGGCCGAGGCCTCTTTATAGGCGCGGGCGGCTACGGCGCGCGGAATCGGCCGACAACGGCGCGGCGCGCCTCTGGCGGCGGTGACGCGACGGCTCGGCGCTGCGTGACGTGGCTGATGCGAGCACAGGGCACGGATGCGACGACGAGCGCATGGCGCGGCGTGGCCGACGTCGACACGGTGCGGCGTGTCGAATCGGTTGACGCGGCATGCGAAATCGGCCGACGTGGTGTGGAGAGGCTACGGTGGCGGCGACGTGACGACTCGACGTGGCGCAGTATGGGGGTAGTACGGCGCGTTGACGCCAGCGCGCACGCGGTACGTGCGTGTGTACAACGGCATGGGCGTGCGACGTGCGTGATGGATCGGGCCGATGTGGTGCACAGTGCGGATGTGACAGTAGCATTGACGCGGTTGTGGGCGACGCTATCTCAGCTGCAGGCGGCTCTATCGGCCGTGGTGACGCCGTCGGTTGTGGGCGGCTTCATCGGGCGTGGTGACGCCATCAGGCTGTGGGCGGCTTCATCGGTTGCGGTTGACTCGTCGGCTGCGGCCGATGCTAGCGCTGCGGTGGCACTATTGGCTTTCCATTTTCAAATAACTACTATTTTATTTATAACACGCAACAAGACTTGCCATGATGCAACAATTAAAAAAAGTTTTTGTAAATTCTAATTTTTAAATCGTGATTTTTAAGTCTTCAATTTTCAAGGTGTTACAGGATATCGTTGTTATTGTTCGCCGGAGCTAGAGAAGTTTACTGGATCTTGAATTCGAGTAGATCCAACGGTTCAGAAAGTGCAAGATTTAGGATTTGATTTTTTTTCCGTATGATTTAACAATTCCATAATTATATATTAGAATGGAAAATAATCATATCTCACATCAAAATAGTGGGATTTGGGAGGATGGCAAATAGTAAATTCTCCTGTGGCAAATCTTATACCCTAGGGGGACCCACAAGAGGACACGCCCGGGGACGACGGACGGACTCGTCTTCCCGATCTCTCCGTCCTGTCCTGCGACGCCCCCCTCGTCCTCCTGACGAGCTCCACTGACGGCACCCTGGCCAGCTTTGTGACGACAATGATGATCCGACGGTTCTTGTATATGGTCGACCTCTGCCCGTGCAAATCCTCACCCGAGGCTACGCCACATCGACACATCACGTCTCTTCTACACCAAAGATGAACTGTCTCGAGCGTTGCTGTCGTCATCGCCGGCGACGGTGGAGGACGCTCAGCTGGCTTCAACCGCCATAGGCTTTAGCGCGTTGATGGGGTTTATGTGCACGAGCAATGACAAGATCGTCACCGCCGACGACACCGGCCGCCGCGCCATTCTCTACAACCCTGCCACGCACACCGTCCGCTCGTTGCCTCCCATAACATTGGGAAACAATTGTAATTATAATCATTTAGGTGGACATTTACTTATTTTTTTACATGTCAACTAAGTAATTATAAAATAATTTTAAAAAAATTAAGATATGTAATATGTCACTTCAGTTTAAATTCAGCTTTATAAATTGTAAAAGTAATAAGTTTAAATATATACATATATTAGAAGTTGAATTTAGAGTGATATATTTGTGTTGAGAGTGATTAGAATCTATCTCCCATGACATTGCCCAAAGTTCTTGACCACATCGCTCGCCGTCGCCGACGCCAACGACCTGTACGTCATGAAGACGAGACCTCATCCTGACAAGGACGCGGCGGTAGCGAGGGACGGCCGGAGCATTCGTTCGAGGCGCTCGTCCACCGTGAACCCCGCCCCGAGTGGATGAGGGACATGGACGAGGAGGACCGCTACTGGCGCCCCCTGCCGCCGCCTCCGTTCGTGCACGTCGCTGCCGGCTACCAACGCAGCGCCGGCGAGATCCGCGGGTACGCGGCGATCGGCGAGGCGCACATCTTGGTTTCCACCGACGGTGTCACCTACTCCTTCGACACGGCGAGCGCCGCGTGGAGCAAGGCCGGCGACTGGAGGCTGCCCTTCCGCGGCCGCGCCGAGCATGTCCCCGAGCACGGCCTTTGGCTCGGCTTCTCGGACATGGACGACACCATCCTCGGCGCGTGGGACCTGTCCTCCTCCACCTCCACGTCCCCGCAGCCGCAGCCGCCGGTGGCGAGCCTCCAGTCGAAGGGGTTCTCGGTGGCGAGCCGCGGCAGCGACAGGAAGGGCTTGCCGACGCCGGAGATGCTCGGTATGCACGTCGTGCACCTCGGCGACGGGAAGCTGTGCGTCGCCAAGCTGTTCTCGGTCGTGCGCCGGGGGACCTGCAGCTGTCCTTGCTGCGTCGGCGAGCACGATAAGGTGAAATTCGCCATGCTCACCGGCGTCGAGGTGGTGCCCGGCGGCCACGGCGGGAAGCCCCGCATCGTCAAGCACAAGTCGTGCCGTTATAGCTTCGGTGAATACCACCCTACTCATGTACTCTGAACTCGTAGACTAATCCTAATTATTAGTGTTTTTATTAAACCTTGATTTGGCTAATCCTTCTGGTTAACTTAATTACAACATTCTTCTATCTGTACCATTCATCTTCTAGCTGGTTAACTTGATTTGAGATGTTTTTCTTTGCCGGTAGTAGAACATGTAGAACTTTTTTTTAATCCAATGGATAATATCTATTTATATTACCGCATCAATTATAGTTCAATTATAGTTAGTAGAATAATTTTTTATATTGATAGTAGAACTCATAAATGGAAAAAAAGATCATTTCTAGTTTACGAACAATAACACGATAGTAAAGAACCGTAAAAATACTCGAAAGATTTTAGTCTAAAGTTTTGGGTTCCCGGTATCTGATAGACACTGTGATGTCTTGATCATGCTAATCATTGCACGTATGCTTCTTGTTGACCTAAGTTCCTAATCTGAAGTTCCTGAATCCTGATTGGTGGTTGCATAGATTTGGTACGTCTCACTGCAGTAAGTGATCGTAGTTGAAGCAAGCAGACAGTACACCCCCTTCATATCATTAGAAGTTGATAACTTTTCATGAATCTGACAGCTGAGCTACTCAAACATTGTTGTTTCAAATTTTATCGACACATTTCTGTTTCTGTCAAATAATGAACACTAGAAGTGTCTTCTTGTCCCTGTGTATTATCATATTAGTGGGCATTATTTCAGTAACAGTTAAATCTTTAGTTACTATGGTGGGAAATGATTATGACAAGTGATACCTATCATCTATTGCTCCTCTTAATACAAAGATAAGCAAATATTTTGTGTATTCCCCCCCAAAAAAGTTATCTGTTACAGAAATTGAGTAAACGTATTTACCAGTGTTCATCGTGGTCTACCAGTCATATCTTTGTGAATATGGAGGTGAAAATGACATGCATTTACATTCCATGCCAAGGTTGAATAGTATGAAATATCTAGGTATTTTGTGTCAGCTTGCTGTCCCTATGGTATGCTCAACCATTTGCAAGTCTGATATCTACTGTTATATGTATGTACTTCATATCTGCTTTGCTCTGCTCAGATGCTTTATTTTCTGTTCTTCAGTTATGCATTTGATGCAAAAAAAGGCCTTCTTTTCGCCACAGATTTTGTTTTGTTTAAGATGGAGTCCTTCATCCCGAGAGTATCTCTACTTTGTTTAAGACGTGTTTATCAGTGAACCAGACATTGCTTCAGTTCAGATGCATGCATGGCAGATTAATTAGCAGTTGGTGTCCTGTCTTGTACCTGAAACCCAAATGAAACCCTGGTGTGTGAATCTATGCAAGCCAAAATACATCTGAGTTAAATTAAGGTGTCAGAAAAGTATGTAATCAGAGGTTTAAGAGTAATCTGCGTTGGTTATTGGACAGTTTACTGCTGGAAACATTGACATGTAATTTTTTTCTGGAAGCATGACTAGTTCAAAGATAGAAGTGGATGCTCAAGAGCCTAACTAAGCATGAGAAATATGAAACATTATCAAGTTTGACTGTCTGATAACTGATATTGACCCAATAACCCCCAAATTAGTTTGAAGATACAGAGGATTAATAAACAAACATAAGCAGAAAAGTGCATAATTGCCAATGATTAGTAGGAGTACTTCAGCAGCATAAAGAAAACTGAAAGAGACATTCTAAACCACTAAGCACACCTTTTGTTTCAGAGTCGGGCACTGAAACTTTCAAGAGTAGTTTGTGATGCTACCTAAAGCTAGGACTAGAGGAGTCCTTTTCCAATCCATGAACTGTCCAATTTGGCTCTCAGCAATGATGAGATTGAGGCAAATCATGCATGGTAGTTGCTCTGATAAACTGACTAGAGTAGGTGTTGATTGCATATCTTGGCCCTTTGTTCATCATTAGGCAGGGTGATGGAATCTTTCATCAGTTGGATCACACTTTGCATTCTCCAGGAGGCAGTCAGCTTTTTGACATGATATTGAAAGAACAACTTATGCAGAAAAGAAATCCAACGGCCGTGTACGAAACGTCAGAATCTTTCACCAATTTCACAATTAACATTATTCTTTCTTTTCCTTGAACTAGATCTAGTTTATTATGTCAATCTAGTCTTTTTAGATAATTTTGTCAATCTAATGAAATTGAAGGAAGTAAATTCAGCTGATTTAACTGCAGAAAGAAATGATTCCAACTTCAATG